>CM060413.1:129677675-130343727 GCA_030545235.1 Helianthus tuberosus
CCTAGACAAGTAAAAAAAAATGAAATTTTTTGAAAAAAATTTGGGGTGATTAGCGGTTCCAATAGAGTTTTGTGTAAGGCTTGTATTTAGGACTTGCAAAATTCAAGGTTTTAGCATCCCCCCTACACTTAAATTACACATTGTCCTCAATGTGTCCCAAAAATAAATTTTTAGGTTGATTAGATGTGTAAAATAGTGTTTAAAAAGCAAAAATTTGTGTTACTGGGCACTGAGCACGGCCCCGTGTTACCCGGGCACGGCCCCGTGTTCAAGTGCCAGTAACAAAATTGAAATAAGAGAAACAGAAGTCTGGACACGGGGGCGTGTTGGGTGAACACGGCCCGTGTCCAGTTACCTGTACTGGGCGTTTTCTGCAGGTGGTTCAACACGGGGCCGTGTTGGTTGGGCACGGCCCGTGTTGAACCTTCTGAAAGGGAGAAAATTGTCGGGTTGCCTTGTTCTTGTGCATGGGATCATTTTTCTCGTTCCCCTTTTCATCCTTTACCACCATGAGTGTGTTTTATTCATTACAAACCATCCAAACATTAAAACCATCATTTCATTTCATCATAGAGAGAACTTACATAATCCTAAATTAAAACTAGATAAAAGAAATAACAAACCATGGAGTCCTAGCCTTTAATTTATTTTAATTTAGCAAAATTTCCAAGAAATACTCAATCTTGGTTAAACAAGGCCTTAGTGAACTCCTACTTCCGAGTGCGGTTTTCCTCAAATGTCGGCGAGCCATTCTTCTATCTCCCTTGGAAGGAGAAAAGAAGGCTCATTGGCATTAGTTTGAGGGGCTTCAACTTCCACCGGGATCTCTTGTTGGTGTTCCATGGGAGGTTCCGCCGGAAAGTCTTCCCACCCGGTAGGGTTGTTAATTCCGAGAGCCAGGTTCCAATCCTGCTGAGGAAGGACTGGTTCCATTGGAGGTGCTACAAGAATATTTAACCTCTGGTGCAAGAGGTTAATTTCTTGGAAGCTGCTTTCAAGTCCCATCGTAAGATCGTTAATACGGTCGATAAGGACCTCCTCTACTGAAGTCATTTCATCTAGAGCCTCCCTTAATGCTATCACATAGTGAACAAGTGTAGCTTCAATGGAGGGTCTTCTTCCTCTTCGGTTGTTTGACGAATGCACAGAAGATGTATCGCTGTTTTCACTCGACATCCTACGAAAAATAAACTAAAAATAGCTTATTTAATGAAACAGTAATCGGACACGGCCCCGTGCTCACTGAGCACGGCCCCGTGTCCATCTTTCTGCAGAGTTTTGGAACAAGGAAACTTGTATTTTTAAGTTATTTTCTGAATGTTGTAGGCCCTTTTTGGCTGCTAATAACTTAAAACCATGTTTCATAACATGTTTTTACCAAGATTCTTTGAACAAAACTCATTTGTCCCTACCATAGAGTTGGAGGAATTCCAAACTTTCAATGGTAGTTCTTGGAGAAAGATGAAGAAGAAGGAAATTACTAAGAGAGGAAGGGACAAGATGGGTTGTTGGAACCTTCTTTTAGACTTACCTAGGATAGTTTGAGAGAAGATTCCTGCAAATCTCTGCCCCAAGTTGGTCCAAATGTGCAGAATTCTTGGCTGCATTTATAGAAAATGACAGCAACCTGGACACGGCCCCGTGTTCAGTGGACACGGCCCCGTGTGCAGGTGGAGCTCTGACACAGTTTGTCCGTATTCTGACGTACTGATCAGAAAGGAATCTTTCGATGGACACGGGGGCGTGTTGGCTGGGCACGGCCCCGTGTCTACGGACTGATTTATGAAGTTGTCTAGTTTTTTTAAGGAATTTGTTTTTATCGGGTGGTTCCTGACTGGTTGGAACAACCCCAAAGTGCCTAATATACCTTAATTGTCCTAGACTAAGGCGAGAACGCAAGAGGTTGTCGGTGAGGGTAATTCCTATTTTCATTCTAGGTGGACAAGTCCAACCCTTTTCCGGGCTCTCGTTAAAGAAGGTATATGCCGAATCGCTCAGGTCTATGTATGCACCGAACGAAGTCGATGGGGAGTCCTTCACGGCACAATCGACACAGGGACGACTATCGTCCAAGTCTTTGCTAGGTACGAAGGTATTTTCGGGAGCAACGAGGTTGTCGGAATGCGGTTCCAACATTTCCTCATGGGTATCGTCTTGGGACGGATTAATAAAATCCTTCCTAAGTTCTTCTATCCATTTCAGAATTAGCTCTTCTAGTTGAAATAATTCGCTAAGGAACATTTCCCCTAGAATATCTGGCTGGGCGCATTCGAGGGAGAAATAGTGCTTATTTTTACTTTCGCCCCTCTTAAGGTTGTGAAAAGATCGTGGGTCCATGTAGTGGGGCATATAATTTAGGAAGTAGCATTTTACTTCTTCATGTTCGCCTCCACATAATTGACACCACGTACCATAAGAGTGCCGAAAGTAAAAATAATTACTATCACTCATGTTTATGTCAGAAATTACCAACCGTCGGGATCTAACGGTTCTGTTTTCAGTAACTGAAACTTGGGCACGGGGGCGTGTTGAGTGGACACGGCCCCGTGTTCAGCTTACTGTCTGATGTAAAACAGGATTGCCAGTTCCAATGATTGAGCACGTGGGCGTGTTCAGCGGGCACGGCCCGTGCTGAGATCTGCAGAAGCTGAAAAACTAAGAAAAATCCTAAAAAAATAAAAAGAAAAATAGAAGATGATTAGGCCGTTGATTCCTAACTTTCTTAAAATCCTTGTGTCCCCGGCAGCGGCGCCAAAAACTTGATGTGCGATAAAGTGTCGTATATTTTAGGTATATATTTTAAGCCCTTTTTAACACTTATTTTAGCCAAGTTTTAAATTTATAAAACACGATATTTCACTAACACTAAACACACATATGGGCAAGTGCACCCATCGTTGAGTGTAGTATAGCGTTGGTAAGATACCGAGGTCGTCCAAGGACACAAGATCTTTTAGTACCGGTTTATCCTCAACGTCTAACCAAAATAAAAAGTTGGAAAAATGTTTTAAACTAAGAAAAATAAAAACTAACTAAAATGCTGAAAATAAAAATAAAATAAAAACAGATAGACAAGATGAATCACTTGGTTCCGACTCGTATCTAGTATAACCTTTGATTATTTCCGCACTTTTGCACATAATTAAGAGATTATCTTAGTTATTGTAGTAGGCCCCTCTTTTGAAGGTGACGTTACCCTCACCCCAGTAGTTTGAGTCAGCAGGGATACAATCCTAAAGGGGTGGATTATTGGAAGATAATGAATTAAGTTATTAATGCAGTATTGTGGTAGGCCCCGCTTTTGGCGGTGACGTTACCCTCGACTAAGTAGTCTGAGTCAGCAGGGATACAGTCCTAAATAGCCGGGTTATAGTATTAATAGTAGTTAACTTATGAGGGGATCAAAGAGTTTGGACCCCCGCCATCCAATACCGTGAAGTATTGAAGGAGGTCCTACTAAATTTGACCCAGGTCCATTGCAGGACCTCTAAACGCTGAACAATGGCAAGACCTTTACCAAACCGTTCCCTTAACCCCCTACCAGGTAGCCAACATACCTCCATATAGACCGTGGAGATATGAATGGTGAAAATCCTTTATTTTATATAGACAGTAAAATAATGCCAAGACACCACGGACAAACGATAAGGAAAGATCACCTTCAACATAAGTAACTAGTTATTAAAGTCATTAATACAAAACCAAATAAAAAGTGCAAAAGATTAGAAATAAAAAGTATTATACTAGACACTTTGTCTTCACCAAGTGATGTAAGAGACTTAGGCAAACATGGCCTTGATTGTCAAGAACTCTTACGATCAATCTTGGATCCCGAGACGACTCACACACTCTATGATGGACAATGGATGATGGTGGTGGATGATGGTGTTGTGATGGTGGTGGGTGGTGGATGAAGTGTGAGAGAGGTGGTGTGCCAAGGGATGAGTTGCAATGAAACCAAGCACTCCTATTTATAGGCTTAACAGAGGCCTGGGCACGGCCCCGTGTCCGCTGGGCACGGCCCCGTGCCTGTCTGACACTCTCTCTCTTCATTAATTGTAATTCGCAATTACAATTAATGCGCCTGCAGTACTTTCGGCACGCCCCCCGTGTCCGCTGAGCACGGCCCGTGGTGGGCAATAGAAGCTTCTATAGGTTTGTCTTTTCTGCTGCTTCTTGGGCACGACCCCGTGCTGGCTGAGCACGGGGCGTGTTCAGCCTTCTGTTTTCTCTATTTTGCTTTGGAAGGTGCCGTTGAGGGTTCGGGCAATCCACTAATGTTCCTTTTCTTGTATTTATGTTGGATTTAGCTGTCTTTTTGCTTCTTTTGCGTTTTTGAGCTCATTTAATCCTGAAAATACAAAAGGAAGACAAAAACACTCTTTTTCCAATATTAGTACTAAAAAAGGGTTAGTTTTATGCCTCATTTGATGTAATTTATATGTTGCATTTTACACACATCAATGGCGAAAGACCATGAGTGTATGTCAAAAGCCAGCCGACGAAAGATGTTTTTTGTCTAAAGCTTAGTTGACGAAATATAATGTTTGCCATCCTAGGTTCTTCGTCGCTGCATTACATAGATGCTCCTGATTCCTTAAACTCTAATGATTCAAACGGTTATGAAACCAAACACTCTCCGTCATCATCAAATAAACCAAACAATGCAAACATGCGAAACAGCAAATCGTTCATTATGCATAACCCCAATCACTAATCTTTTAAGATAGATTTAGAGTATGTTTCATCGATTGACAAGAACCCTAGTTTGTTCATTAACGTATGGTAATATCATGTGCTCTAACAACCTTAATCAAATCGATCGGTTCCCTAACAAGTTCATCCACGTTTCTAACATGCATTCCTAATTATCATTCATGTTGTCCCACAATTTCATGATCATTGCCATATTCCACAACAAAATGACATAGAACAGAGAATGGTTAACCGAATTTAAATAGATATAGACATTAACCAAGAGATCATGAATGATGTGATAGAGCAGAAGAGAAGAATGCTCCAAAAGGGGAAGCTTCATCGAGTTCGTATGGCCGCCCAAGGCTGTCGTCATGCATGCAAAAGAGGAGAGGAGGCCAGGGTTTGCTGTGATTTCTAATTCACAGCCGCAACCACCAACTCTACAAATATGCGCAGCCTCACAAGGGTTTGGGCCCGAGATAACTTGGGCCGAGGGCCCTCTTCGGCGAAAAACCTCTGTGATGAAAGACTATCTTTCATCCAAAGTGAGGATGACGAAAACCTCATGTTCTTCGACGACTTGAGTGTGGTGCGGCCCAAACTTGTGAAACATCAACTATGTCCAAACATTACACAACTCTACATTTCATCTAGCAACCAAACATAACAACTAATAATAACAATACTTTAATTATTCACATATCATGCACAAGTTACAACATTTACTGAATCCATGAGAACAGAATTGCAAACAGTAACGCGTAGAGGAAAGACTTTGAAATCTCGGGTTGTCACATCATCCCCAACTTGAAAGATATTTCGTCCCGAAATTTGGTAAGCGATCCAGAGCAGCACGGTGTTAGATCAGGATGACTGTGGATTTTTCCCAGGGGTGCCACATCATCCCCAACTTGAAAGGGAATTTCGTCCCAGAATTCGCCATTGCCAGCAAAAGTTTATTCAACCGCCTGAATAATTGAGGATGCTAAAGCTTACTCTGATCATTGCATTCCTACGTGAACTCCGGTCCACGTCTTGAGTTCCTACGGACTCTCAAGAATGGAATTCGACTATGCTAACGAATCTTGACGTCCTGGTCCAAGATTTCAGTAGATTCCTCAACAACTGCAACTTGTCATTAACATCAGACCCTAATAAGGGTATCACAAGCGTTTCATCGGACAAAAACTATCTTAGATTCGAGACATAAATGACATCATTTGCGTTACCCATTTCGTCGGGTAGCTCGAGTTTGCAGGCGACGCGACCGATTCTTTCCACAATTCTGAATGACTCAACGTAACGTAAATTAAGCTTACCATGCTTCCCAAGCGTACCACACCCTCCCAGGGTGAGACTTTCAACATGATACGATCGCCTACAGTGAACTCCCAATGTTTCCTAAGCTTATCAGCTTTTCTGACGGTCTCGCGTTGCCACCAAGCGATTTCCGATCCAAACCATCTTCCTAAGAGTTTCGAGCACAAGTCCTGAACCTGTGATTAGGTTGTCACCCCCCCCCCCCTTAATCCCACAAGTAGATTGGCATTATCGTCCACGCAATGGCTCAAACAGAGCTGTCTAAATATTAGAAGGGTATTTGTTGCAGTAGAACTCTACCAAAGGTAAATGTTCTTCTAACTCCAATTAAAGTCAATCACTCTCATGCTCGCAGCATGTATTCGAGTGCCTGGATGGTTCGTTTACTCAAACCGTTTGTCCCACGGTGATAAATAATGCTCATGACTAGACGTGAGTCAAGGGTGTTGTGTTTTGTCTGTCATAAATCAGGTATAAGTCAAAATCAGAGGTATTAGGAGTTGGCACCTCGTGCCTAAAACCGCCTCTCTCGGAGGAATATTCATAAGCTGTGAAGACTCGTTAGTTTCCTTGATTGCAAGAAAGTGTGCTAGTTACGTGAGACAATCAACGATCTCCCAGGTGATATTGTTTCCGTTTCGAGTTGTAAGTAGACTAGCGACAAAATCCATGGTAGTCTGTTCTCATTTCCATATGGATGTTTCTGGTTGCTGATACTCCACCTTGACTTTTCCACAAGTCAAACATCATTCACATACATTGCCAGGTGGGCCTTCATGCACGATCACCAGTACAAGATTTATAAATTCTAATATCTCTTATCCAGACATAGACGACTAGGATATCGATGCGGGTGTGCTTTCCTCAACACAAGTTCCCTACGATTGTCGTATAGTGGGATCCTATTCGTTCCATGACGTAACGAATATCGTCCGACCTGCTAAAAGTTGCCCCTCCTTGCCCCGCATGGACCCAGCTTGAAAATGTTCTTCCCTTAGTGCTTCGGTTTGAACAGGAAGAATCCAATCATATAGGTTAGAGTCGATGGTGTGCTGCGAGGCTTATACGCCTCGAGGTTTCACAGTCGAAGTCATTCAAAGGTTCCATCCAGCGATGCTATCATATGTTTAGTTCTTTCGAAACAAGGTTACATGGGAGGCCCTTGTGATCGGTCTAAGCAGCACATTTGGTACCGTCCAAGTAGTGCCTCCAATTTAAATCCAAAGACCATGGTTTCCACCGCAGGTTGTGACTCATGCAATCCTTCTTGTAAGTCTACTACGTAAGCTGAAAAGACGTTCCCCTGCTTTGTCTCCCAAGAATTCACAGCACCCCGCTGCGCTAAAGAGGTTAAAGCGGCGCAATCTTCAAAAATCCCGCGATGAAGCTGCGATAGCGTCTAGCGAAATCAAGGAATTGTTGTATCCCCGATGGACTATTTGGTACCGATCATTATCTAATGAAATGGATCTTTAGCGAGATCTGCATGTATCCCCACTTTGTTGACTACGTGACCAAGAAAGCATACCTCCCAAATCCTGAAGTCACAGTCAGATAGACTTCGCATGGAGTTGCTCCTCCCCTAGGAGCTCTAGGACAAAATACAGGTGCCGTTCAGGGTGTTCCTTTCTCCTGGAAATGGTCCAAAACGTCTTCAATAAACATGGTCGGTTCATGTGATCCATAAAGCTGCTGGTGTGTTGATCAATCCGAAGGTCAGGGAACACAAAGTTGTAATGGCCACATAGCGTTCGATATGCCGTTTTAGGAACATTCCCCCTTGGACTTCCATCTGATGATAGTTCGCTCATTAGTCACTCCTCGAATGTGAGCTTGACCCTCGCAACTGGTCCACAGGTTGTCAATACATGGTCGAGGCAAATGGTTCTCGACTGTCACCTTGCCGAGTTCTCGATAGTCAGTACACTTATGAAAAGGCTTATCTTCCCGGATATAACTGGGGCTCCCCAAGAAGAAAAAAAACTAGGTCCAATAAAGCTTCTGTCCAACAGTTCCTGTAGTTGATTAGACAGTTCTTGCAACCCTCCTGGTGCAAGACGGTAAGGAGTACGGGTAACCAGGTCAGCCTCTGTCGTGAGATCAACCTGAGATTCTTCCCTACAATTGTGGATGTAAACCTGAAAGTTCCACGGGTAGCACACCGAGAGGAATCACGAACAAATAGGTGGGTCCTCGATCCTCTTTTCCTTAGCCTTAGCATCAGTTTTGGTTGCTATCATAGCGGGGTAATCCCTCCGTAGACACTTCTGGGTCTTCATTGCTGAAATGATGCTAACCTTTACACCACTCTGACACTTTAGGTCAGACGGCGATTCTCCAATAGGGAGAGGAATACACAAAATTTTCGCCTCACAGGGTATATCTGCGCGATATCTGGATAACCAATCCACACTAACTACTGCATCGAAACTACCAGTGATAGCAGGAGGAAGGTCGATGTCAAACACTTGTCCCACAAGGTCTAGTTTGCATCCCAATGAACATATGAGGTTTCAATTGACTTGCCATCAGCCAATTCCACAACAGGTTCGGTTTCAAGAAGCATCAGGGTTAAACAGAACAGGGACGAAGCGATCAGCTACCCATACAAGCTACCATGTTGCTACTATGCCTGGTGTCTCCTACGCCAACCCTAAAGGCCCTTCCATGAGCATCATTTCCAATGTTGTCGTCTTGATTTAGCAACAGTCAATCCATGTCGTAGGGACCTTTATTTCTATACTGTAGGCTATGATTACGAGTTCCTTAATGTTGTCATGACTATTGCCTCTAATGTCGTTGCTTGAAACAGAGCCCTACGATCTTTCTCCGACAAGGTCCATCCTGTCACCTTCCATGCCACGTCCTAAGGCGCTACTCATTGTGATGTCATTTTCACATTTCACACTATATTCACTTGTCATCGCTTATGTTCTGATTGATTCGTAAAGGTTGACTCCCATAAGTCGCTGACTAGAGTTAGAGATTCGATTGCAATCACTTTGCTGGTGTTCGTTGCCGGTAATCAGGGTCGCCCTAATACTGAGATCGGCAAGGTACTATGCTCATCTTCTTGTCCATCGATCTTACATGTCGATTATATAATACACGGTATGCTGCTAGAGTGTTGCAGAGTTGATCGCACTTCAGGATCTAAGGCGTCAATATGTTAAGTTCCAGCAAACGAAGTAAAGTAAGAAAGGTATAGACCAATCATCCGACGCTGCGACATCCAACTCAGAGACGTTCGTACTAGCACCTAGCATTCTACACAATTCGCTAGATGTCCAGATATGTGCTCAAGTACTCGATAGCTTCGAGATCCATATGGATTCAGAGAGGTGTGAGAAGATCACGTTCAAGTAGGAGGCAATCATTGCTAGGACTCCTATGGACTTGTTATGTTTCTCACTGATTAAATAACAGAACAGAACCCCTTTTCACTTGTTAGGCCTCACTGGGACTCACATGCACCCCACATTATTATTATGTGTGCACCCACAATAATATTGTGATTTGCATGCTCATCTCAGTTCCTCCTAACTCATGTCAAATGGTTCCTCAAACTCAAGGGTCAAACGGAGGTTTTCAAAATGACAAGATCACAGAAATTTAAGGACTACAAAATACTGACAACGCATCATAATGTAATCAAGCAATTCATGTAATCATGTTAAAGTGACAAGTGTGTGTCCGTACGCTACGTCATAAACAAATGTGTACTAGCCATGTAATGTATGCAACAGGTGAAAAAGACGAACCTTGCAATCTGGAGCTGAGTGTCATGGTCGTATTCATGTGTTCAGAACTATTTGGTTATAGTCTGGTGTTATAAAAACATTTTTAAAACCAAGTTCACTATAACCAATGGCTCTGATACCAAACTATCACACCCCCAAAATACCACATGCGGGAAACCCCGCGAGGCGTGTGACATGCCAGGATCCAGCCCCCAATCACATTGAACTCACAATATTAAATCAAATAAAACTTTCATTTATTAAATCATTCGTTATAAAACATTGTTTACATCTCAGCGGAAGTATACTACATTATTTAAGAGTTTCATAACCCAAGTGTATAAAATCCTTTTGACGTGTCTCATGATTCCATGCAAGTCGACCTACGACCACTCCAGCATCCCAGACAGCAAGTCCCAATGATATAAATCTATAGACCTGCAAGCATGCAGACAAGTGTATCAGACAACGCTGGTGAGTTCAAAGTTTGTTAACACGTTTTAGTTACCAGATATAAGTATAAAACATTTCAGTGATTTGATGTTGTTAATAACTCGATTACTGCAGATGGCTCCAGATTATTTTCCCTATTCCCCAAAGCCTTTATCAAAGCAATGGTCAAGAAAGGGGTCATTAGTTCACTCCCGACCTCCCCGGTGCGGTGTGAGGGTGCCAAACCTAAATTGCGCTATTAACTAATACCATGTTGCCTCCCCGGCAACAAATCGGTAGAAGGGACTTGAATGATAGATATGAGTGTATTAACCAACATCCTAGGTTTAACATTCCAGTCAAACCCCAATTACCCGACATTCCTCCCCGGAACGTTTACCAGATGTGCTCTAAAAACCTTAATCAAATCGATCGGTTCCCTAACAAGTTCATCCACGTTTCTAAGAAGCATTCCTAATTATCATTCATGTTGTTCCCCAATTTCATGATCATTGCCATATTCCACAACAAAATCACATAGAACAGAGAATGGTTAACAGAATTTAAAATAGACATAGACACTAACCAAGAGATCAAGAATGATGTGATAGAGCAGAAGAGAAGAATGCTCCGAAAGGGGAAGCTTCATCGAGTTTGTATGGCCACCCATGGCTGACGTCGTGCATGCAAAAGAGGATAGGAGGCTAGGGTTTGCTGTGATTTCTAATTCACAGCCGCAACCACCAACTCTATAAATATGCGCAGCCTTACAAGGGTTTGGGCCCGAGACAACTTGGACCGAGGGCCCTCTTCAGCGAAATACCTCTGTGACGAAAGACTATCTTTCGTCCAAAGTGACGATGACGAAAACCTCTTGTTCTTCGTCGACTTGAGTGTGGTGCGGCCCAAACTTGTGAAACAGCAACTATGTCCAAACATTACACAACTCTACATTTTATCTAGCAACCAAACATCACAACTAATAATAACAATACTTCAATTATTCACATATCATGCACAAGTTACAACATTTAATCAATCCATGAGAACAGAATTGTGAACAGTAATGCGTAGAGGAAAGACTTTGAAATCTCGGGTTGTCACAACTTATGTGGCAAAATGTTTGACGTGTGCGCAAGTTAAAGCAGGGCATCAAAAGCCGTCAGGTTTGCTTCAACAGCCTAAACTTCTCACATGGAAATGGGAAATGGTAACCATGGATTTTATCACTAAGTTACCAAAGACAAAACACGGAAATGATACTATTTGGGTTATAGTAGACAGACCCAATTAAAGAAACTCACAGCTCCGACAAGCTAGCTCAGCTGTACGTGGATGAGATTGTATCTCTTCACGGAGTGCCAGTATCAATTATCTCTGATAGGGATACAAGATACACATCGCATTTTTGGAAAAGCTTTCAGCAATCTTTAGGCACTCGATTAAACTTCAGCACTGCATATCATCCTCAAACGGATGGGCAAAGTGAGCGTACGATTCAAACGCTTGAGAATATGATACGAGCTTGTGTTATTGATTTAGGACAGAGTTGGGATGACCATCTTCCAATGATTAAATTTTCATACAATAATAGCTATCATTCGAGTATTCAGGCAGCTCCTTTCGAAGCCTTGTACGGAAGAAAATGTAGAACGCCAGTTTGTTGGGCGGAAGTTGGAGATGTCCAGCTATCAGGACCTGATATAGTCCTGGAGATGACGGACAAGATTGTTTAGATCCGTGACCATCTCAAAGCTGCTAGGGATAGGCAGAAAAGCTAGGCAGATAAAAGGCGTAAACCTTTGAAATTCGAGGTAGGCGACAAAGTGCTACTCAAGGTGTCACCCTAGAAAGGGGTGATGCATTTTGGCAAAGAGGGCAAGCTAAGCCCAAGATACATAGGACCATTCGAGATCATCGAATGTGTCAGAACTGTAGCTTATAAGCTAAATTTGCTAGAAGAGCTTAGTGAAATACATAATGTATTCCACATCTACAACTTAAAGAAATGCCTAGCCGTTGAGTCGCTAGCAATGTCGCATAAGGACATGCAGATAGATGAGAGCTTGAAGTTCATTGAAAAACCTTTGTCGATCGAGGATCGACAGGTTAAGAAGCTTCGAAAGAAGCATGTGCCGATTGTAAAGGTAAAATGGGATGCCCGAAGAGGCCCAGAATACACGTGGGAGGTTGAATCCACAATGAAACAGAAATACCCTCATTTATTTCAGTAAATCTCGAGGTCGAGATTTCTTTTAAGGGGTTGAGGATGTAACACCTCGCAAAATCACGTCTAATATAGTATCGACACGTGTCATGAACTTTAAACGTGTGACTAATTGATTACGAGGGACTAAAGTTGACAAACAAAGAAAGTATGTGTGTAAGAGGATCCAAAGTGTCAACATTTGAAAATTTTTCCTTTCAACGAACCTACATGATGTTATACCCTTAAACGAATAAATCATGAATCTTATGAAACCGTTTGTGGAAGAAAGTGAAAGTTTACAAGACGCGAGGGTTAAATGTGTCAACATGTTTAAGTAATACCTTTGAGTGGCCTTTTAATGAACCTAGAGCTTTGTAATGACTAATTATACTCCCAAGAATAAGTGACAAAAATTTCACAAGGTTTCGATATAGTTTGAGATAAATACGTTAAATTTCGTAATTAAGGGGTTTAAAGCGTCAACGAGGCAAAACTTGTGTTTTTGGTTATCGTTCATCGAAACCGGACCTAACGATGTTTGGTTATATCTCATGGATCATAAAAATATAAGTTATATGGGTTAAATGTGCTTAGAATGGAAAATATTACGTTTTATAACGTCCAGGGGGTGAATATGTCAAGTTTGAAACTTGATTGGCAGGTAATCAGGGTGGTGGCGTCGCGCCACAGGTAGTCCTTTCTGTCGTGGCGCAGCGCGACGGCAACATCTGGGAAGAATCCATGCACAGGTGTAGGTTCTACCCTTCTCTTCACCTTTGCATGGTTTTGATCGAATCTAGGGGCTTGTTTGATGGTTTTACTGGCCTAGGGACACTTGGGATCATCTAAATTACCTCTAGGGACATGTGGTTTGATCTTAGCAAGCTCAAATCTCCTATAAATACCCTCATTGTTTCACTTATTCACTTGCACATTTGAGTTTTGCTTCAAAACTCACTCTCAAGCTTTGGAGCTTCTAAAACCATTCTCTGGAGCATCCTACCTTGGAAGGAAGCTCTCTTAGTCTTAATCCTCGTGCTAAGTACCCTAGTAAGTGTTCTTAGCTTCCTAAGTTCAAGTTTTATTAGCTTAATGACCGATAGTCAAAGTTATCGTAAATAAGCTTTAACTTTGTGATTAATCACTAATGGTCCAGTCATTTTTCGAATTGAAAGTGGCTATGAGTTGGTAATTATGTAGGTAATAAACCCTTAAAAGGGCATCTACTGATTATCACTTTTACTTGGTCAATTATCGGGTCAAACTTATTAATAAAAAGTCAACAGAATCAGTTTTTACAAATTAATTCATAACTGATAATGCAGAGGTTATGGAACATGTTTTAACACTAAAATAACTTGGTAAATAATATAAGAACATGTTTAAGCATGTTCAACCCCACAATTCTGAGTTTAGGCTCGGTTCGGAACCGAAAGTCGCAAAAGTAGACTTTTGCTTTGACTTTCAGTTCTGACCCGATTTAGCTTAGTTTAGATATACCTTAGGGTTCCTTTAGGACCATATTACATGTTTGTATAACCCTCTAAGATTATACCATATGGTTCCCCTTTTAAATCTGATTCATTTGCATGTTTCCGTTAAATGCTTAAAAGTTGACCATTGTGCCCTTTTGATATAAAAATGAAATTTTTGAAAATGTGAGAGAATAAAAACCTTTATTAATGATATTTAAGTATGTCCTAAAAATTTAACATCAGTTCTTGGTCCAAAATAGGAGTTATGCAAGATATCGTAAATGAAAGCCTTTTTATTAATTAAATGACATTTTCCGCATAAATCATGTTTAAACCCAAATTTTGACACCAAACTTTAAACCTACTGTTAAGATATAATATTTAGGGATTTTTCAGAATTTTTGTTGAATTTTAAACTGATCAAAACATAGAGTTCTAGTGTAAATTCGGTATTGACGAAATTGCCCTTTTAATTGATTAAATGAGTTTTATGTATCATTTTGATACCAAACCTTTTCCTACTGATTTCATATGATAAATAAAATATTTTAAGCTTTAGAAACTGATCAGGACTTCAAAATTTTATAAACATTTCAAATATCGTCAAATACCGACTTTTACGCCTATTAAGCGCATAGTATGGTTTAAAACTGTATCTAATATTAAAAACTTGTTACCTACTGATGCTATAAATAAATTTATAAAGTTTAACAGTAAGCTTAAGTCTTGAACTCATATTTCCAAATTTGACCCTTAAAGCATATGTGAAATGACCAAAATGCCCCTACGGTGCATAGTTTGGCCATAAACAATTAAGTACAGATATGTATGATATCTTGCTGATTATAACCACATAAAACAAATATTTTCACAGAAGGTTTTGGACCAGATCTTCAGTTTATATTTAAACCTATTTTATAAACTTTAAAATGACCAAAATACCCCTACGGGGCTTAAATTGATTTTAAATTCATTTTGGGCATAATGGAAGATATCCTACTGATATCACAACATATTGAAAGCATATTAACTTGTGGAACTTCTTCATTACTCATTTGGTTACCCGTTATGCATTTTTCGCGTTCGGTACAGTTTGTGTAACTAGTTTGCATAAATTAACCGAAACAGGTTAAACCTTATCATTTTTACTTAAAAATCCAGAATTTATTTAGTTTACACATTTTATACAAGTCCTCATACTTGTTGGGTCTAGATCACATTCTAATCCGGTCTTCGCTTAATCTTGCGTTTTGAATCGTATACCTTTCTTTAAAACTAACCGGTCTAAGTTATAACTTAAATAAGACCCGTTAGGAATCTAATAGGTTATTAAAACCTTCGCTCCAGATTACGAGCCCGGTAAAAGCTACTTGCACTTGCTAATTTGACATACGGCTGGGATTAAATTTTTATTTTAGCTCAGGTAAGTACTTTTAACTTGTTTTCCGTTATACGGGCTTGGGATACGGTATTATAATAATACCGCTTAGTCGGGTATGTAGTTATTTAAATTGGATTGTGATTAATACATTTACATAACCCGTTTTAATCTTTTTTGTTTGATGTAATGCCTTTGGGGGGTTAATGACCATGTCCTGGATATCCTCGGATCATTTATTAAATGGCCACGGCTTAAGCACGGGGTGTAGGCATACACCTGACAGTTGCGTATGTATAAGCGGTATCTCACATCTCGTGTGGGTGTATACTTGTTGTGTGTCAATTAATCTAATCCGGCTCTTCTAACCGGGTCCCGAATGGACGACAAACATGTAAAACTGTATACAAGATTATTTCAAATAATTGTCCCAAGTTATAAAAGAATTTTGTGCCTTGTGCATTTAAATCAATTTTACAAACGCTTTTAAAAAAGAGTCAGTTAATTGTATTTACCAGTGTAAAATGACGTGTTTTCCAACAAGGTTAAGTGCAGGTACTACGCGAAATGGGTTGGCTACTCCTAGTATCAAATAAAGAGTCTTGCAAGCTTTTGATACATAATTCTGTTGAACAATATTTCTTTTTATTTTAGATCCGCCTGTGGATCCACTTACAATCCGTTATGTAATGTTTTATGATACTTTCAACTCGGTTTGTATAAATTACTTTTAGACTTCCGCTGTGCATTTAAACTGTGATTATTGACTATGATGATATCAACTACGTCACGATACTCCCCACCGGCCCCACCGGCCCCACCGGTAATACGTGGAAATATCAGGGTGTGACACGATGGCTAGGACCAGCTTCATTCCTGGACACGGCTGGTTGTGAGCTTGTAAAAGGAAGAACAGGAGGTCCAGGAGATAACGATGGTTTTGGCTCGTCGTAATCCAGTCGAATACTCACTCCTTTGTCTATTTCCCTACTCACGTATTGGTTAAGGAGAGACCTTAACAGTAAGAAGTTATTAGCGACCGCTTCAGGGGTAAGGTCAATACGTGAGGGAATGTTGGAAGCACTGACATTAGGAGATGGAACTCCTGAACGAGACGGGGTCGGTGTTTCGAAGGATAGAAACTCGAGGTATGTTGCTCTTGTTGGAGTGCTCCCCGGTGTTGAGAAAGAAGTAGGTATAGCAATATGAGTTTGGCTAGTGTTGGGGTAGAGGTACGTGGGACTTGATTCACCTCTCCCAGAGATTCTCCTTCAGACATGGTAATTTCAGGAAGAATGGAGCTATACTATTGGTCTTCTTTTTGAGAAAAATGACTGGCGTAGCCCCACGGTAGGCGCCAACTTGTCGTTACAACAAATACGAGACCTTGAGTAGTGGGCAGACTGATTAAGCAAAAGGCTTCAAGGGTTGAAGTTTGCTTAACGCAGGTCGTGGGATCCCCCTACGTTTGCTAGACGTAGAAGGAGGTTCACTAGTTATGTTTGTTATTTATTTAGGATCTTTGGCTGAAGGAGCTTAAACCTCGGATGCAAGGGCAAGTAAATTGTATGATTTGATGTGAAGAAGAGAAACATGCAAGAAGCAAGTTCTCGAAAGATAAGAAGAGAGATCAGTGATCCAAGAAGATCCTCACTGGTTGCGGCAGATAATTTTTAGACAAAATAATTGGCAGAGGCAGCCTATATATTATTAAAAATTCCAGACGAAAAATGAAAAAAAAATTACACTACTAACCGAAAGGTTGGCGGGGGTGCACCCCCTGGCCCCTTAAAAGATGTGCCCCCCTCAGGTTGAAACTTGTTTTAAAAAACTATGAATTGGTATGGTTTAAAACGGCTCTCACAAACATGGGTTAGGGTTGAAACCGGTCGGTTTTTAGAAAAAAAAAAGGAAGATCACGAAAATGACCTTTGGCCAAATAACTTTACGAAAATAAATGCAAGTTTTGTGTCTGAGATCAAAGTTAGCATCTGAGACTTGCGTCTAAGACACTAACTTTTCGTCTGAGATGCAAAAGATTACGCCTGAGACTCACTTTGCGTCTGAGATTGTGCCATGTGTTTTTGCGTCTTCTTTTTTTTCTTTTCGATCACGATTTTTAAACGAGATTATCTTTTTCATACGATAATATTTTTTTATAAAAATACACCAAATTAAAGATAATAAAATTCTCTTTAATTTGGTGTAAATTTAAAAAAATATATATATTAACGTATGAAAAGGTTATGCTCGTTTAAAAATCGTGGTGGAAAAGTAAAAAAAAACTTAGGATGTTGACACGTGTTAATGACGGGTGGTCCATTGGACAACCCTTAAGTGTGTTAAAAGACGAGTTAATCCCTCATTTAGTCATGTCATTGTCTTGAATTAGATAACTACAGTTTCTTTTGTTTCAGGTGTGTTTGGAGCTTAAAACGAGGGAAAAAGCTGCTTTGGATGGGAATGGATTGGAGCGGATTACACAAGGATCGGAAAGAAGAACAAAGGAGAAGACTCAGGGGTCCACCGTAAATTACGGTGCCTACCGTAATTTACGGTAGCCCCTGAATGTACAAAAAGCCATCGTAATCCAGTAGCTTGGCAGCGTAACAACATGAAGGCCACCGTAAATTACGGTACCTACAGTAATTTACGGTAGGCTCTGACGCAAAACTTGTAACTGCCGCTTTTAATACCGTTTTCAAGTGCCTTTTCACCGATCTCATTATTGGAGACGTTTCTCAGAGTGCAAGGGGCGATTTTCAGCTTTGGATAGTGTTTGTGAACAATTTCTAACATTTCGGTTTGTCTTTTGATTCGTATGAACTTCGATCTTGATGTTATGTTGATCCACCAAACAATGTCCGGCTAAACTTTTGGTGATCATCTTAGGTGAAGGCTTCTTACGACTTTTGTGTGTTTATCCTAGTTTCTAGAATAATGAACTTGGTGTGTTTTGCTATGTTTGTTATGGTGCATGAATGTTTGATTGTAAGTTGTTAATTGATGTTTTAATCTTAGTCTAAACCGTACGTTCTTGGTGTCGTTGACAATCAAGATATCACTGGAAGGGTTAGGGTTGGATATTGGTTAATTGGTCATCGGGTAACAACCTCGCATTTATTTAATCTGTGTACTTAGTTCCCTATTTTCACAATAAACTTTTACGCATGAGTTATGTCAATGTAACTCTTTCTAGTTGGATTTAAGCACAATTGTTAATGGAAACCGGAACCCTAAGATGGTCATTCTCTCTTAATCTGTTTAACAACCAATCTTGATTTACAATTAGCTAGTAATTTAGTTCTTAAAACCAAACAACTAAACTCTTGAATTTTAATTTCTGCAAATTAGTTTAATTGTAGTTAATTCACAAAGCTATATAATCAACACACTTTCCACAAACTCCCTATGTTCGATACCCATTTGCTGCTATCTATTAGTTGTAATTTGGATTAAATTTGCGTGTGGCTACGACCTCACGTCAAATTTTGGCGTCGTTGCCGGGGAGTAGTGCACAACGTGTGTTAATTTACTAGTTTTTGTTTGTTATTTTCGGGTTTACGCTGGTTGTGTTTAGTGTGCAGGTACTACAGGTGTATGCATACTAGGGGCTCTCACAAGTCATCACCACTATTGTTTGATTCCAAAAATTGAACGAACTTTGCGGCAAAACCGATTTTTATTACGAGAAAACAAGATCATTGGTTCACCCACTTCACCCATTACACCTAGAAACCTCATGGCTGACTCACAAATTCCACCCACTACGGGTCAACCAACATCATCATTCATTCCTACATCAACATAACCTTTGCCAAATACCACCATTCCAAATTCCACTACCGATCTTACTCCACCACAGGATGTTACACCAACCAACACTACACCACCTATTACTACCCAAGTTGAACCTACCCTTACTTATAGCCCCTCCACTACGATTCCACCACTTTCACATTTCTTTCCAGCTTCGGGTCAATCATCCTCTACCTACCCAATACCACCAAGTTCAACGGTCATTCATGCTACTTCTACATACCGACCACCACCGAACCAACCGGGTTTCCTCTATTCATCTTTTCCATTTGTGCAATCTTCGGGTATAGGATGACATGGTTATGATGATGGGTATGAAGAAGACTTTAGAGGATACGAAGAAGAAGGATTTTACTATGGGGGACCTCAAGGAGGAGCGGGTCAACAAAGTCAACCATTGCAACAAATTCAAGATGTGGGTAAGCTACCGACTGGGGTACAACATGTTTGGCCACAAGGGCCACCGCTTCAAAGACCAACGCCATTACAACAAGTCCGTCCACAATATCCACAACAATTTCAAAGGCCGATTCAACAACCGCCAATGCAACAACATCAATTTCAGCCACCATTTGCACCTCAAGGGCCTATGCAAGGGCAAATGAGTCAACCAAGAGCACCATTGGGTGCCCCACGAAGACATCATTGGGAGGTAGTGCGGGGAATTGAAGCTCATTTCCGACCCATTATCACTAACAATCCTTCACCGGTAGTGATTCCTCATCACCCGGATGGAAGGACTCTTGAAGTTAGAACAACCGCACTCCAAAGTTTGCCAAAGTTTAAGGGGTTAGCAACGGAAGAACCTTACTTTCATTTGGAGACATATGACTCCATATGCAACACTATTGGAGGTCAATTGTTTTCGTCGGACGACGTCAAGTTGGTTCTCTTCCAATTTTCTTTGGAAGATAAAGCAAAAAAGATGGTTTCATACTTTACCCTCCGCGTCGATTTATACATGGGCCGACATGTAACAAATTTTCTTGGAAGAGTTTTACACGTCCCAAAAGACAAATGATGCAAGGCGAAGCTTGACATGCTTCCAACAACAACCGGGGGAGATGTTTCATGAGGCTTTCGAAAGGTTCAACATGATGTTGAAAAATTGCCCTCATCACGGTATACAACTTTGTTGAATACGTTTCATGAGGGGTTGAGTTCGGAGGGTGCTCGCGACTTAATGTCAATCACTAACGGTACGTTTGGTACAAATTTTGAGCATGACGATTGGCAATTTTTAGAGCAAATGGCGGTTACTTCAAAAAGGAAGGCTCAATATTCAAGACGGGGAAGGCATGTGATAACAAGGCCACAAGTTCATGGAGTAGAGAATGGAGGTGTGCAAACCACGAATCAAGTGTACAATGTGTGCACTAATTGTAATGAGATAGGTCACACGACGGAAGTGTGTTTAGTAGGAGTGGTTGAAGAGCAAGTGGAGGAGGTGAATGCTATTCAAGGGAGTGGTCGAAACTTTAACATGAATTCAAACACATACGACCCCGGGTTGAGAAATCATCCTAATTTCCGTTATGGAAACCCGGCAAACCAAGCTAACCCAAATTTCCAAGGAACTCGAGGTAATTTTTCACCTCGTCAACAATATAATCAAGGTAATTATCGGGGTGGAAACAATTTTGGTTACCAAGGCAATTTCAACAATTGGGTGGTCAAAGTGGTTCTTCGGGTCAAACCTCATCAAGTGGGAATGAGGTTATGGATATGCTTCGGGCAATGCAACAAGACATGCAAAAAAAGGTATCAACTTGATGAAGTCTAGATGCAAAAGGATGAGGTTCGTGACAAGAGCATTCAAGCACTAACAACTCAAATGGGTCAATTAGCAACCGACGTGGCGGAGTTGAAAAAAAAAGCAAAGGTCAACTTCCTAGCGACACTAAGGTAAATCCTTCCCATATCTCATCACGTAATATTAATATCAATCATGTTAGTGTTTTAAGAAGTGGCAAAGAATTTAAAGCAAATTTGTCAACGGGATTGGTTGATGGGGTGGTTGAAGACATTACGGGTAATGAAATTGAAGAGGATGAGGTTTCACCTATTGTGTCTAAGGAGTCTAATGTTGAAAAACCGGGGTTGGGTGAAATTTTGAAACATAAAAAAGATGAAGGGGAGCCAAGTCAAGTCCCATTTCCATCGGCTCTACTTGACCCGGGTAGGAAAATTTTCATTTCAACAAGGGGTCCCCGAAAAGAGGAGTTGTGGGACATTTTTAAACAAGTAAAAGTTAACCTCCTGTTACTTGATGCAATAAAGCAAGTGCCCGCTTATGCTGAATTGCTAAAAGAATTATGCACACAAAAAAGGCAACAAAAGAAAAAGATGCCTAAGCGGGTCGACTTAACCGGGCAAGTGAGTGCGGTACTTAATGGGGAGCTTCCTCCTAAGCTCCAAGATCCGGGCATGCCATTAATAAATATTCAAGTTGGTAATTTTCAAATGTCAAAGGCGTTGCTAGATCTTGGAGCCAGAGTGAGCATTTTACCGGGGGCTTATATGACCAATATGATTTTGGTCCATTAGCAAGGGTAGAGACAACGGTTGTGTTAGCCGACTTGTCTCATAAGTTACCTCGGGGGATGGTTCAAGATGTTATAGTGAAAATCGATGAGTTTTATTACCCGATTGACTTTTTAGTATTAGACTACTCATCCGTGGACCCGAAACAACAACAAAATGTTATTTTGGGTAGGCCATTTTTTAGCACTACACATGCCTTGATTGATTGTCGATTTGGTACGGTCGACATGACATTCGGAAATCGAAAAATGATATTGAACGATTTTACTAACAATTCTAATTCTATTGGTGTTGATAAGTGTTTTATGGCAGATTTAGTCGACGGATGCAACCCGCATGAGTATGAGGAGGATAGTATGGATATGTGTGTTTGTGATTTTTCTGAACAAGTACATGCTTGTGCACTAAGGGTTGAAGAGGAGAAGCAAGATGCTATGGCATTGAAGGAGGGTCGACCGCCATGGACCCATCAGTTTGAAAGCTTGCCGGCGAAAATCAATTCGGGTACCAAACCATCATTGGAGGAACCACCAACATTGGAGCTAAAAGATTTCCCAAGCCATTTAAAATATGTATTTTTAGGGGATAATGACACTTTACAGGTCATTATTGCCTCTAATTTGGAGAAGGCACAAGAGCAAGCTTTGTTGGAGGTGTTGAAGGCAAATAAAGGGGCCATTGGGTGGAAAATTTCTGATTTGAAAGGAATTAGTCCGTCGATTGTTATGCACAAAATCATCACCACCAAAGATGCAAAACCAACAAGGGAGGAACAAAGGAGATTGAACCCGAATCTATGAGAAGTGGTAAAAAATGAGGTAATTAAGTGGTTAGATGCTGGAATTATCTATCCTATTTCGGATAGTGCTTGGGTAAGTCCTACCCAAGTAGTGCCTAAGAAGGCCGACATTCAAGTTATTAAAGATGAAAATGGTGAACAAATCGCCACTTGACCGGTCACCGGGTGGCATGTTTGTATTGATTACCGAAAGTTGAATGCCGCCACTTCTAAGGACCATTTCCACCTACCTTTCATTGACCAAATCATTGAAAAAATATCGGATAAAAAATATTACTGCTTTTTGGATGGGTAGTCGGGTTACAATCAAATTGCAATTCACCCGGATGACCAACACAAGACCATCTTCACTTGTCCATATGGCACTTTTGCCTTAAGGCGAATGTCATTTGGCTTGTGTAATGCACCAGCAACTTTCCAATGATGTATGATGAGTATTTTCTCGGACATGGTTGGAGAGTCGCTTGAAGTATTTATGGATGACTTTTCAAATTTTGGCACTAGTTTTGAATCTTGTCTCGACGAGTTGCAAAAAGTTTTAAAAAGATGTGTCGAGAAAAATTTGGTGCTTAGTTGGGAGAAAAGTCATTTCATGGTGCAAGAGGGTATTGTGTTAGGCCACGTGATTTCGGAGAGGGGAATGGAAGTGGATAAGGCAAAAATACAGGTAATATCATCTTTGCCTCCACCGAAAAATGTGAAAGGGGTAAGGTCATTTTTGGGACACGCGGGTTTTTATAGACGCTTTATTAAAGGTTTTAGTGTTATTACTAAACCTTTGTGCAATTTGTTATTAAAGGGTGTTTCCTTTGACTTTACTAATGAATGTTTGCAAGCTTTTAATATTTTGAAGGAACACTTGATAAAAGCTCCCATCTTGCAACCACCGGATTGGTCGAAGCCATTTGAGATCATGTGTGATGCAAGCGACACTACAATTGGTGCAGTTTGGGTCAACGAATTGATAAAAAGCTGGTGGTGATTTATTATGCAAGCAAGACATTGTCCGAGGCGCAACTGAATTACACCACAACCGAAAATGAGTTATTAGCGGTGGTGTATGCTTTGGACAAGTTCCGGTCTTACATATGGGGAAGCAAAGTGATTGTGTACTCGGACCATAGCGCGGTTTGGTATTTGATGGAGAAAAAAGATGCAAAGCCTCGTTTGATCCGTTGGGTGTTGTTGTTGCAAGAATTTGATGTAGAAATTCAGGATAAAAAAAGAAGTGAAAACGTAGTGGCGGATCACTTATTTCGAATACCGGTGGAAGGGGTTGATGATTTGAGTTAGATAAACGAACGGTTTCCCGATGAGCAATTATTGGCCGTGTCTACTTTCGTTAAACCGTGGTATGCCCATTATGTTAATTATTTAGCCACGGGTGCAATTCCAAGCCATTGGACAAAGAAAAGAAGGCAACAATTCATGGTTCAAGTGAAGCAATACATTTGGGATAAGCCCGACCTTTTAAAGATTGGGCCCGATCAAGTCATTAGGAGGTGTGTGCCCGAAACAGAAGTGTTGGAGATTTTGACACATGCTCATTCATCCGCTTGTGGAGGTCATTTTAGTGGACATAAAACGGGCTACCGGGTATTAACATATGGGTTTTATTGGCCCACAATTTTTAAGGAAGCATGTGAGTTTGCACGGAATTGTGTTAATTGCCAAAAGATGGGAAGTATTTCAAAGAGGGATGAGATGTCGTTGCAACCGATTTTAGTGGTTGAAATATTTGATGTGTGGGGCATAGACTTTATGGGTCCATTCCCGAGTTCAAATGGGTTCTTGTACATTCTAGTGGCGGTGGATTATGTCTCGAAGTGGATTAAAGCCATTCCTACAAGAACGAATGATCATTCGGTTGTTTTCAAATTCATTCAATCCAACATCTTTGCTCGTTTCGGTATTCCAATAGTGATTATTAGTGATGGTGGCTTGCATTTTAAGAACTTTAATTTTGGGAAACTATTGAAGCGGTACAATGTGAACCACCGGATCGCTACACCGTACCATCCGCAAACTAGTGGACAAGTCGAAGTGTCCAACCGTCAAATTAAAGAAATCCTCATGAAGAAGGTTCGAACGGATAGGAAAGATTGGTCAAGCAAACTAGATGATGCATTGTGGGCATATCGGACGGCCTACAAATCTCTAATTGGTACAACTCCCTACCGGATGGTGTATGGGAAGGGATGTCACTTACCAAAGGAGTTAGCTCATCGGGCGCATTGGGCAATCAAAATGGTGAATGCAGATTACGATGAAGCAGGAAAGATGCAGAAGTTGCAATTAGGTGAGATAGAAGAAACTCGAGACGAAGCTTACGAGTGTGCATCGGCATATAAGGATAAGCTTAAAAAGGTTCATGATGCGAAAATCAAGAAGCGAACCTTTGAAGTGGGTCAGAAAGTTTGGTTGTATAATTCGAGGTTGAAATTATTCGCGGGCAAGTTAAAAAGCAAATGGATGGGCCCATATGTCATTAGGCGAGTCGGTAGATTTGGTGACGTTGATATCCAAGATGTTAACACCAACAAGCAACAAACGGTGAACGGACATCGGTTAAAGCCATACTTGGAAGGAAACGACATCAATAATTTGGAGCTTGACAAGGTGGGCTACATCCTATGCCCGGTGGATGAGGAGCAACCATAAGAGGCCCAGGTTTGGTATTTGTACATATGTAGTTTAGTTTGTTTTGTTTGTTTGTTTGTTTTGCATCATTACCGTATCCGTTTGAAACTTGTGTTTGAAACAAGTGTAGGGAGGTTCGTATGAATGGTTCTAACATAGTGTTGAGGACAACACGGGTTTTTCAAGAGGGTAGGGTAATTTTTCTATGTTTTTGAAAAATATAAAAACACATAAAAATTATAAAACAAAACAAAACATCTAAAAACTGATTTTTTGACGAACCACAAATCCCTAGGTGCCACCGTAAACTACAGTGGCTACCGTAAATTACGGTAGCCTGGGGATATTGGTGCCTTTATGTTGGAAACCTACTAGAGTATGATAGGAATTTTGTGCCAGAGCTCACCGTAAATTACCGTGGCTACCGTAATTTACGGTAGCCTCTAGCACTTGAAGGATCGCAGCAGTCGCGGCTTTTAATAAAAAAAAAAAAAACATCACGTGACTTCACCCTATCCACACGATTTCTACATATCTTCTCCTCCACACAACATTACCAATCACTTTCATATCCCCCACAAAATCCACAAGAACCCCACAACCTTCCAACCTTCAAACCCTCATATCTTCTTCAATATTTGGCCAAATCGGGTGATTTTTGGGTCTATCTTGTCACACCCCGACCACGTAAAACAACAAATCGTGGCGGAAACGTTGGGGAGTGTTGTAACAGAATCATTGTTTCATAACACATGGAAATTTGAAATTTTGTTTTATTGCTTAAAAGAGTTACAATGTCTTAACAACAAGGAAGCATAACATAATTAACTAGTCTTGCATCTTTTATTGTCACTAAGGCCTGAGTCTGCCTAAGTGTATCTTGATCAATCCTATGCATCATTTCCTGAAACACATGTGAAAATAGGTACGTCAGCATAAAAATGCCTGTGAGATACATAGGTTTTATTGATTTAGGATTCATGACTTAAAAGTTTAAAGAAAATGTTTAACAAATGTAGTCATGAACCTTGTAAAATATTTTTGTTTTATAAATCACATAAAAATCGATAAGGAAACAGATGATATAAAAGAGGTATGTATGGTTAAGTAAATAACCAAGTAAAAATGAATTTGTATAAAATGTGTTGTTTGTAAAACAATGTTTTGTAAAGATATGTTAATTGGTGTAAAATGTAATATGTCAAATTTGAAATGGTTTAAATAACGCTGCGATATGTAATATCATAAAAGCACTTATATATAGGAAGTACCAGCGGCGTATCCACCATGCTTTTATCATATTACACACGCCTCGTTACTTAAATCACTTACCAAACAAACCACCAATGTAAAAATGTACATGTATAACTAAATGTAATGTTTAAATAAATGTTGAAATGTTATTGTGTAAACAAATGTAATGTAGAGTGAATAAACAGCCTTTATTGATTAAAAGCATTTACTCGACCCTATAAGAAAGAAATGTACAAAACAATGCATTTGATAAATTATAATCAAAAGTTATGCTTTGTAAAATAATGCATGCTTTACTGATACAAACACTTATGCGGTAATGTTAAACGTCTACATCCAAGCCTTGAGACTGTAGGATAAACCCTAGAACAAAGTCAAAGGTCTACCTAGAAATGTTTTCGGATTCGGTCATTCCTTGCACCCAAACAAACCTAGGATTTCAGGAATGGGAGTTGTCAAGTCCTATAGTATCACTACCTACGACCGAGCAACATGATCGGTGTTAATGAATGTATTAGTTTCGTTAAACAAACCAAATGTTACACCAAATGTAAGCATGTTTTATGAAAATAATGTACCTAGTATGCTAAGTAAACATACAAGGTAGAAATGTAAAACAATGTGTCCATATGCTACGAGAACATATGCAACAGAAATGCAATGTAAAACAATGTACTAAGTATGCAACAAATGAGCATACATAGCATAAAATGTAATGTAAAATAATGTACTAAGTATGCACTAAATGGACATACACAGCATGAAATGTAATGTAAAATTTGTACTAAGTATGCACTAAATGGACATACATAGCATGAAATGTAATGTAAAATAACGTACTAAGTATGCACTAAATGGACATACATAGCATGAAATGTAATGTAAAATATGTACTAAGGATGAACTAAATGGACATACATAGCATGAAATGTAATGTAAAACGATGTACTAAGTATGCACTAAATGGACATACATAGCAAAAACATAATGAAATCATGTACTAATAGTGTACTAATGAACATAGCAAGTATAATATAAAAACATGAAAAGCACGAAAGTAACAAGTAGGCACATGTGTTTCACCCCAAAATGTTTGAAAAACAGTAAAAGAGGGGTCTATGTACTCACTTGAGGGTGCTTAGAAGTCTTGAACAACAACCAAGCAAAGCTAGAGGGATCACGGAAATCAAACGGCGCCTAATATAGGTAACTAAGTTAATAAACGAACCTAAATCGGAGGATCGGATAAAATAAGGTTTCGTAAACCAAATGAGTGTAGGGACTCATGTGATATGGTTTAACAAAGCCTACATTCTAAAATGAAACCTATCCTAAGTGCTTACAACCCATTACGACTTGTTTAGGTAGCTTATGCTACTTTAACGCGTCGTTCGCGTAAAACGCGTTCGGACCGCCTAACTAGTCCTATGACAAGTAAAAGATGCCTTAACATGTTTAATATTGTTGCCTAATCAGTTTAGATGTCAAAATTTAGGTTACGTATTGTAACACCCCGAAAACGGGTTTGGTAATCAAACTCTGTTAATGCTAAAAGACGGGTAAAGTACCGTTAGCAGTAAAAATAACCCGATAAATAATTGGATTTAAATAAGAAATCCTAATAATTAAATACGAGCGAATCAAAGAATTAAGGAATCTAGTTTATAAGAGCCCGAGTCAACGGGACTTAAAATAAAACGGGTTTTTAACTCCCGGAACCCACTAAGTTAACTAGGTAAAAATTAACCTAGTTAGTAATGGGTAATTAAATAATAAACTGTGAGTTATAGTTTCATTTATGAATCTCTAAACTTGAGGGACTAAACATGGGCAAATGTAATGAAGTTTAATAAAAAAAAAACACAAACCACACATACGTATGTGGTGTCTGCGATTTCATCAGAGCCACAAGGAGCTCTCAAAACTCAACCCTAAACTTCAAGAAATTCACCAAATTGAAGGGTGAATCAGAGCCAAATCGTATGCATGAACACATAAAAACAATCACCAAGCTTATGGGATCATAAGGTATGTCGAATTTCAGTATTTTGTTCCATCTCAGATTCTTGATGAACCCTAGAAGTTCGAAAATTGATCTTGAATGATGGTTATTTGGGTGAAAATAGGATGTATGCATGATTTGAAATAAACCCTAGCTAATAAACTAAGGGATTTGAGTGCATGTTAGTAAAACTCATGATCACTATCTAGGTGTTTAATGGGTTTTCTAGAAACATGATGAACACTAGAATCATGATTATCAAACTAGTGTTATTTGAACTCTATGAAGTTAATCTTGACATTTAACCATGAGTTAGACGATTATTTAGTAAAAAGATGTTGAAATTGGCAAGATATGTAATCATGGGGTTTGATTGTTAATTTTATAAAAGTATGCTCACTAGGTGTTTGATAAAACGCCTAAGAGAAAGCTAAATATTGAAATTTAGAACGAAACGTGTATTTGAATAATATGGCTGGTTAAATGAAAAATGAAAAATGAAAAATGAAACAAGAAGAGTTATAATCATCATGTTGATTTGAAATTAATGTTGTAAATCATGTGATTGAAAGTAGTTAGTTTTAATAAACTAAGTTAACTAATCTTGAAGTCGAATAATAGCTTCGACATAGAGAATAAGTAAGGTGGAATGGTCGTGATTTTAAATGACTAGTCTAACCACCTTGTAAATGTTGGCAATAGTTTGACGCTTATCGAGCTAGGTGGAGGCTTGAGAAAGAAGCGGTTAAACAAATCAAGCGCGTGAAGAAAGGCGTAAACCGGATGAGAGGTAAGTGTAATTTTCGCACTTATGTAGATTACTCGTTTATTCTATACGAAATAATCGCGATAACGATAATATTGAAATATGGATTTTTGTTAAGATTACTTTGTGGTGTAATCTAATGCTGAGGAAAAATGGTTAAAATGGAAACTGGTCAAGAGTCGACTAATGTAATTAAGGTTAAAAGCGTGCCTATGGCGTAAGCCGAAATGGGTTGAATTAGTAAGAAAAGAGTTTAAGAGATAAAGGATTTGGTAATATAATCCGGGATGGGATGGATGTATGAATTGGACATCAAAAACCATGTTTTTTATTTAAATAGATAACGTTGGGTATATAGTCCAAATGGGTCAAATGGTGGTGATAACACCATTTGACAATACCGACTAATGCGGTGGTCAAGTCTTATGTTAACAGGATCAATTGGCGAATCGGATAAATGCATCGCCATAGATTGAGTGGCAATTAAAGCAAGGTATTTGTTGTCCCAAGCCAGGTACGTACAAATATGATTATAGCTAACGTACAAATTTGGGCAAATAAGTAGTGAAGGTCCTTCATCATAAATGAAAGGTAAAATGGACCATTACGCCCTTGTAAGATAAATTGAACAAATGGCCTTTAACGGTAGTTTGGAAATGAGTTTTATGCTTAATTAAATGCTTACAATAGGTACAAGAAGGAGAAAGATCTAGGACTTTGGTTAAACGACTCTATATAGGTCTTACCGTAGAATAACAATCAGAGGAAATAAAACTCGGATTACATAGAACATTACATTAAATTCACCACACATATAGTTGTGGTGGAAGATTATTTGATAAATATTGTGGAAATAAGATGCTAGAAATAGACGAGTATGATGTATGCGGAAAAGTGCTTAAATACCCTTAACGGGTCAAAATAATCATTTAAGTATAAACGAGTTTAAGATTATACATAAACTTGTGAATTGAACCTAATATGATAGACAACATTGAAATTATAAGGTTCATGTGAAATCGGGATCAAACAATCATGTTTGTTTGATAAAATGCATAAACGGGTTAAAATTCGGTAAAAAGGTGATGAGTCGAAGGCTTAAAAGTCTAAAAATTTATTTTGTTGGATGTTGGGTTTTAACTCCATAAGATGGAGGATTAAATTACGGACGCATAGGAAAAAGAATCGGGTAAAACGGATCAATAACGAAGAAGTTATGGCCGTTTCCGTAAAAACTGGCACAGCTGAACTGAGCTGCAGACCTGCTGGAAAACGGTCTCCCTATCGCGAGGGAGCAACTGGGTTCCTTCGCGTGGCGCGAAAAACCCTGTTTTGACGAAAAAATTTTATTTTAATCAGTTTCGCTTCCCGGACTCGTTTAAATACGTTTTAAGTTACGTATGACTAATCCAACTCATGTTTTATGAGTTTCAGGTATAATTTTAGCACCGGAGGACGATCAAGCACAACGAAGAACCGAACACGATCAAGAAATAAGCTTCCGCACTTTGTATCGTTGTTATGTAAAATGACGAACTCACCCATAATATGTTGTATAGTTTTTAATTCTGTAAATAAACTTTAATGAACCCGTATTTTCAATGTATTTGAAATCATAATTACTCGTTTGTTTTCGTAAATTATACGAAAACCTTTAAATAATAATAAGGGTGTTACAAGTTGGTAATCAGAGCTCAAGGTTGTTGACAAATGTGTTCGGTTCGAGGCTTGATCGCAAATCTGGTAAGTACATGTATATCAAAGGTTTAGTATGATTAAAGTGTTGAGAACAACGCATATGGTTATCGTGTAATACACGTTACACCAATAAAAACGATATAGAATAGATATAGTCAACGAAATTACACGTGTTGATGCGTATAGTAGAAAAGCCTTGTATTATAATACAGGCATCCTTTAATGTTGAAATTACTAACTGTTGTATATGTTTTAGTTGAAGGACACTCGCAGATGAGGATAGCGAGAGTTTAACAAATTACGGATATGATAGAAGAACGGTCCGAAGTATGACAAGTGGAGCATGCTCACCAAGGACTAAATCGCGTAACGACCGCGAACAAAGTTAATGGCAAGAGAAGCCCGTTAGGGCAAACATTACCAGGTGCACATTTTTAAATTTAATTGCATAAATAGTAATATGCAACAAATATGTAGAAATTGAAAGTTGCATATGTAGATTAAAAACTTGGAAAAACCCGAATAGAAAATGTATTCGGGATATTGTTTCCAAGAGAAACAAATAGAGGCATTACTTACATGGGGTGTAATGTGAAAATTATAAAAAGGTCATGTATACCAGGTGTTGATCGCTTACTCTGGCCAAGTAAGTAGTGAACACGTGGTACCATGAACTTCTTATGATGGACACATTTATGTCCGATGTAGTAAGGGTGGGGTGAATGGGACTAATTTAAATGGTACCCAAATGAATCAAATAAGTAAGATATTTGATAGTAAACGTAAATGTAAGTCGGATGACGGAAGCGTATTACGTAAGGATAACGAGCCCGAGAGAAGGGACAAGGATCAAGTAAAAAGAAAAATACAGACCGACCAATAGGAATGCTAAGGCATAGGGATAAAAGTTTGACTGTCACAAGTGATGAAATTTACATGGACAAGTCAAACGAATTGAATAAAGAATAAAGGATTAATTAGAATAAAAGCGATGGATCTCGCTAAGACGACCAAATAAATTAAAATAACGTCTAAAACCATATAAGAATGGTTACTTGAAAATGATTACGGTAAAGATACCCGATGAATGGGTAGGATTTGGAAAGAATGCGTAAACCGAGAGACGGGAACGCGAAATAGAAAGTCAAAAGACTCGGAATATGAGTCATGACTAAAAGACAATGAAAATTTGCAAACAGAAATGTTAGTAACTACGCTCAACTATTTTAAAGTTGAACGGGTCGAATAAAGAATGGAGTTTGATGTTCACAAGTGATGAAATTTCACACGAACAAGTCAAACGAGATAAATAAGGTATAAAAACTAAGTAGTGCAAGTAAGCGCAAACTGAATAATGGAAGCGTGAAACATTAATGAACCTACGTGATGGGTCATAAAGGAATATATACAGGAAAAACGCAAACTAGTGAGACAAAGAGGAAACGTAAAACTAAAAATTCGTTTTTTAGTCAAAAACAACGTTTTAACAAAACATAAGTGGTATGAAGTGATTTAGAAAATCTTATACACACATAAGGCCGAAGGTGGCAAAATAGTATACCCGGGTGACGAGGTATAATGTGACGGCGACTGATTAGTCTAGCCGGTAAAACTATTTGAAGTCAAGATATTGTCATAACAGATACAAAGCACTTGTTAAATATAAGACAAGCGCGAAATAAACATGTTGACAGACTAACACGGTTAATTAGATAAAGCGAGGGAATCAGTTGAGAATCCCCGCATAAAACGAAGACTATAAAGGAATAAATTATGGACTGTCAATATCCTGGTATGGATAATTGACAAAGGTTAAGAGAAGATCCTAAACTAAAACTTCGGTTTTAGTAAGAAATAACGTTTTTACAAATATAAATTCTGATAGGAATTTGAATAGTAAGCATGGAAGATTCAAGTCTTGACACTTATAGGCGCAAGACGATATATTCGAAAAGTGATATTTTCGAAAATGAAAGGTTGATATAAATTAAACATGATGTGACGCGATCACGGTTAGGAAATGCAATATGAAATAGAATCACATTATAACCAAGGGAGCGGTAAAAAGTAACTGGACTAATAAGTCTAGTTAGTGAGACCGGTGAAGGTCAGCAATTCGAATCGAGAAATTTGTTTTGCTCGTAAGCGGAGGATTCGGAGTAACTGAACCGAATAAATGAATTTGAAAACAAAAGAAATAGTTGCTAAAAGTGAAAGATTTCACTAAAGACCTTTAAACGGGTCAAGGTAACGGATTCACAAAGAGTTCGATAATATATAAAAGCGATGGATATCGCTAAGTTAACTAAACTAGTAGAAATAACGGAATTACGTTATTTCAAGTTACATTATGTTGTATGAGGTACGTAGATGTTCTGTAACCAAAGAGATATTACCATAATTCTTCTGGTAATACTAACAATTGGTTAAAGTATGAGTAATGCTTAAAAGATTACTCAGGTCAAACGCATCGAGTTTAGAACTCGATGAACTATGTAAGAAAGGTTTCGAGGACGAAACCTCTTTAAGGGGGGTACACTTGTAACACCCCGAAAACGGGTTTGGTAATCAAACTCTGTTAATGCTAAAAGACGGGTAAAGTACCGTTAGCAGTAAAAATAACCCGGTAAATAATTGGATTTAAATAAGAAATCCTAATAATTAAATACGAGCGAATCAAAGAATTAAGGAATCTAGTTTATAAGAGCCCGAGTCAACGGGACTTAAAATAAAACGGGTTTTTAACTCCCGGAACCCACTAAGTTAACTAGGTAAAAATTAACCTAGTTAGTAATGGGTAATTAAATAATAAACTATGAGTTATAGTTTCATTTATGAATCTCTAAACTTGAGGGACTAAACATGGGCAAATGTAATGAAGTTTAATAAAAAAAAAAACACAAACCACACATACGTATGTGGTGTCTGCGATTTCATCAGAGCCACAAGGAGCTCTCAAAACTCAACCCTAAACTTCAAGAAATTCACCAAATTGAAGGGTGAATCAGAGCCAAATCGTATGCATGAACACATAAAAACAATCACCAAGCTTATGGGATCATAAGGTATGTCGAATTTCAGTATTTTGTTCCATCTCAGATTCTTGATGAACCCTAGCAGTTCGAAAATTGATCTTGAATGATGGTTATTTGGGTGAAAATAGGATGTATGCATGATTTGAAATAAACCCTAGCTAATAAACTAAGGGATTTGAGTGCATGTTAGTAAAACCCGTGATCACTATCTAGGTGTTTAATGGGTTTTGTAGAAACATGATGAACACTGGAATCATGATTATCAAACTAGTGTTATTTGAACTCTATGAAGTTAATCTTGACATTTAACCATGAGTTAGACGATTATTTAGTAAAAAGATGTTGAAATTGGCAAGATATGTAATCATGGAATTTTATAAAAGTATGCTCACTAGGTGTTTGATAAAACGCCTAAGAGAAAGCTAAATTTTGAAATTTAGAACGAAACGTGTATTTGAATAATATGGCTAGTTAAATGAAAAATGAAACAAGAAGAGTTATAATCATCATGTTGATTTGAACTTAATGTTGTAAATCATGTGATTGAAAGTAGTTAGCTTTAATAAACTAAGTTAACTAATCTTGAAGTCGAATAATAGCTTCGACATAGAGAATAAGTAAGGTGGAATGGTCGTGATTTTAAATGACTAGTCTAACCACCTTGTAAATGTTGGCAATAGTTTGACGCTTAACGAGCTAGGTGGAGGCTTGAGAAAGAAGCGGTTAAACGAATCAAGCGCGTGAAGAAAGGAGTAAACCGGATGAGAGGTAAGTGTAATTTTCGCACTTATGTAGATTACTCGTTTATTCTATACGAAATAATCGCGATAACGATAATATTGAAATATGGATTTTTGTTAAGATTACTTTGTGGTGTAATCTAATGATGAGGAAAAATGGTGAAAATGGAAACTGGTCAAGAGTCGACTAATGTAATTAAGGTTAAAAGTGTGCCTATGGCGTAAGCCGAAATGGGTTGAATTAGTAAGAAAAGAGTTTAAGAGATAAAGGATTTAGTAATATAATTCGGGATGGGATGGATGTATGAATTGGACATCAAAAACCATGTTTTTGATTTAAATAGATAACGTTGGGTATATAGTCCAAATGGGTCAAATGGTGGTGATAACACCATTTGACAATACTGACTAATGTGGTGGTCAAGTCTTATGTTAACAGGATCAATTGGCGAATCGGATAAATGCATCGCCATAGATTGAGTGACAATTAAAGCAAGGTACAAAACCGGGTCTATTTGTTGTCCCGAGCCAGGTACGTATAAATATGATTATAGCTAACGTACAAATTTGGGCAAATAAGTAGTGAAGGTCCTTCATCAGAAATGAAAGGTAAAATGGACCATTACGCCCTGGTAAGCTAAATTGAACAAATGGCCTTTAACGGTAGTTTGGAAATGAGTTTTATGCTTAATTAAATGCTTACAATAGGTGCAAGAAGGAGAAAGATGTAGGACTTTGGTTAAACGACTCTATATAGGTCTTACCGTAGAATAACAATCCGAGGAAATAAAACTCGGATTACATAGAACATTACATTAAATTCACCACACATATAGTTGTGGTGGAAGATTATTTGATAAATATTGTGGAAATAAGATGCTAGAAATAGACGAGTATGATGTATGCGGAAAAGTGCTTAAATACCCTTAACGGGTCAAAATAATCATTTAAGTATAAACGAGTTTAATATTATACATAAACTTGTGAATTGAACCTAATATGATAGACAACATTGAAATTATAAGGTTCATGTGAAATCGGGATCAAACAATCATGTTTGTTTGATAAAATGCATAAACGGGTTAAAATTCGGTAAAAAGGTGATGAGTCGAAGGCTTAAAAGTCTAAAAATTTATTTTTTTGGATGTTGGGTTTTAACTCCATAAGATGGAGGATTAAATTACGGACGCATAGGAAAAAGAATCGGGTAAAACGGATCAATAACGAAGAAGTTATGGTCGTTTCCGTAAAAACTGGCATAGCTGAACTGAGCTGCAGACCTGCTGGAAAACGGTCTCCCTCGCGTGGCGCGAGGGAGCAACTGGGTTCCTTCGCGTGGCGCGAAAAACCCTGTTTTGATGAAAAAATTTTATTTTAATCAGTTTCGCTTCCCGGACTCGTTTAAATACGTTTTAAGTTACGTATGACTAATCCAACTCATGTTTTATGAGTTTCATGTATAATTTTAGCACCGGAGGACGATCAAGCACAACAAAGAACCGAACACGATCAAGAAATAAGCTTCCGCACTTTGTATCGTTGTTATGTAAAATGACGAACTCACCCATAATATGTTGTATAGTTTTTAATTCTGTAAATAAAGTTTAATGAACCCGTATTTTCAATGTATTTGAAATCATAATTACTCGTTTGCTTTCGTAAATTATACGAAAACCTTTAAATAATAATAAGGGTGTTACACATATGCTTAAATGAATTTATGCAGAAAAAGGGTATTTTGGTCATTTTCTTAAGGCATATAAACTACCTATCATACAACTAACTAAACGTAGTGACCATAAGGTATAACCTCGGAAGGTTATTCCCTATACAACTATGGTCACCTAATGTGTTTGGTCGGATCCTAATGATCGACCAAACAGGTCGGGTTCGAAAGTCTAAGCGGTTGTTTAGACCGCTTATCTTACGACCCTATATAAGCACTAAACCTAAAGTGACGAGCTAAACATGTTAAAACATGTTTAACGAATTTAGAAAACAGGTTTGATACCAAAACAAAGGGTTTTGATACCCAAGAATAGTTTGGTTGCAAAATACGCATAACGCGCATTTTGACCGAAACTATGACTCGTCACTATACCTAAATAACGTGGTAATCAGTACGTATAGTCACCAAGGACTATGACCATCGTGATTACGCTCATGTTACGAAGTTCAAACGAACTTCGTGTTGACCATAAACTGGTCAAAGTTGAAAGTCAAACATTGTTTGACTTTAACGCTTAAAAACACATAAAAGAACGAAAGAGGACTTACAAAAGGTCCAAGAATGGAGGTTTGATCAAATTTTTCTCAGGTATGAAGTGCAACACTTCAACTTAGAGAAAGAAATCAGATCAAATGTGAGGATCAAGTGCAAAGGGGTTGGGTATTTATAGAAAACCAAGAACTGTTAAGATCGTTCCTCGATAAACGAGCGTTAATCTGGACCGTCCAAGTGGGCACAAGGTTTTGGAATACTAGGGGTGCCCCCAAAACCATCAAATGGTATTGCAATTGTTACAAAATAGCCCCTAAACTTCAAGACAAGTGCTGAAAATGGACCTGCAGTTGCTGAAATGGAGTTTCTGCCCAGATGAGGCCGTGGCATCGCGCCACGGCAGAGCCATGTGGTGGTGGCGCAGCGCCACCATGTGCCATTTCCCAGAAAGTTTGCCAAAATGGCAGAAATGGTCCCTGCACATGTTTAAGGCCTGTTTTGATGCGTTTAAACCCTGTTAACCCATTTTCAAGGCTCAATAATGAAGTTTAAGTATAGTGGATATGAAAAATGCTTAAAAAAATCTCGGATGTCGATTCGTTTGGCCGTACGGTTGCGTTGTTCGGTTAATTACGACGAAACACGAACGGACGCGAAAAACGATCCAAATTAAGCGACGAATGGGGTTTTGTCATGCCAATCACTAAAATAAAAATATTTTAATGATTACATAATTTTTTGGATGTCCGGATATATTCAGAACGTAAGATACGTGCGAAAATGCAAACTTATGCACTTTTTGATGCTTTTAGTCCATGTTGATCAAATAAGTTTATTTTGCGCATCAAACACCTCAAAGCCTATTTCTAAGCTATGTAAAGGACATTTAGGGCATGTTTAACTTATGATCATGTTCCAGAATGTTTGTTACAGTACGAATCGGCATACTTTCACAGTTTGTCGAAATTAGTCCCTGTAAGCGAATAAACTCTATTTCGACACACCAAACCTTCCAAAACTTATTTCTACGTTATGTAAAGGTTATTTAAGGTATGTTAAGCCCATGTCACTATTCCAGAGTGTTTGTCATGATAATCTGATTATGTTTTCGCATCAGTGCGCGTATAACTTTTCCAGAAAGCGAATTTAGAGCTCGAAATCGAACAAGAATTGATATGTGCAAATGATACACATATTTATACAAATTCCAAGTATGAAATACAATATTTCATTGATTAGGTATTTGTTTGATGGCTGTGGAGGCACAGGTGTCACAGTCTCCCCTACTTCAGGAAATTTCGTCCCGAAAGTTATTTAGAGGAAACTTGTGAGAGCTTGAAACATGAAGTCGAAAAGATAAAACAACACTGGTTAAGGTTCTGAATTTCTAGTAACTTTAATAACATCATGTTTTCAATGTAAGAGGGACACTTATATACAAGTATATAAAGCTTTATTGGTGCGTCCACCGTACCTTCATTACATTGTTCACGTTTCGTTATTGTTGCCACTATAGGTTCTTACACGTGATAAATCTTACTGGGGTTTCTGTGCACTGAATTTCATAATTATGTATGCGTCCATAATTATGTAATTCCTTGCATAGTCCGCACAGTGCATTTTATAACGTGTAGGGGAAAACCAAATGAACAAACCTGTGATGAGTGTGACTAGACCATCTTAGGGTCATTTTAATTAAATCGATAAATGATTTAAATAGACTACCAAGGAGTCTTTTCAGCTTATATCATCACATGTCATTTTTAACCAGATTCTGGATCAATCTTTTGACTTAGACCACTCAAGGGGTCCCTTTGAATTTTGGAATGGTACTATATAATCCAAGGGTCTTAACTATTACGTAGAAGCCAATTAAGGATTTAGGGTAGTACATTTTTGAATATCCTACTATGAATCCCTCATATGAAGATATGGAAGATTCTACGAGGATTTGGATAACGAATATCCAGATTACTCAAAAACACAAAATGCATAAAAGAAAACACATGAACACATAATCACAAATTGTTTATCTTGATCTTTAATTTGTTATCATTTTGTTAATTTTGTTTTGTTAATTATGCACATGTATTTAAAGCACACCAGGTATCCAATCTGTGGATTTTGATTGGCACTTTAAATCTTTTCCAAGAATCTAACTATAAAGATAGGAAGATCTTAAAAAAAGAAAATTCGATTTCGATTATAAGGAATCGAAACGTTCGAATTAAGGCATACAAGGAATCCAATGAAGGACTCTAATTTGAACGATAATCATCCACAAGGATCTAATTGTGAAGGTAAGAAGATCCCATATGGATTTTGTGATTTGAAAAGTGGAAGGCGTTTCAAAACCTTGCACTAGACGTGCTTAAGTCGAAACATGAGGTAAAAATGCTCATGAAGTTGAGGCGCTAGATATGCCAAGGTGACATATGAAGCAGAGTTTGAAGGTTAAGTCAATGTATGGGGAAAATGTTTTTGAAAACTATGCATGGGGTTCTTTTTGAAATGTGTTTAATGTTTTTGAAACCTTACATAATACTTTTGAAATCATAAAGTAGGTGTATTAGATAAGTATATTTATAAAATGCTTTAAAATCATGCGAGATGAATTTTGAAATTATGTATAAGGTTTTGTGAAAACATGAATGATGCTTCTGAAATCATGCACTTGATATATTAAGTAAATATACAATGTTAAAAATGTTTTAAAACTATTTGGAATGTTTTGAAATCATAAAGGTTGTTTTGAAAACTTATGCTATGCATATTGTTATGAAAACCAGAAGTAATGGGTATGAGATCGAAAAATTACCCTTAGTGATCTAACCAAGGATTTAAAGGCACAGTTGTGCAAAAAGCACGATTACTCATAATGTCACTTATTTTCTGTACTTCGTTTCTTAGAATGAAACGAGTACTTTGAAATTTTCAAGGAAATCATGAGCAAACACAAGAATGGGAGATTCATAAGAGTAGTTTTGTAAAGAACACATTTCCTTGATGTAGGTATCATAGGGAAATGCCATACACATATGTAACTACACTTGTACATCAGAATTGTGAACAACAATTTATTTATAAACAAACAAGATTGTTTTAGGGTTTAACAAAAGATACAAGAGCAGAAGATTCAAATTATTTAAAGCAGCAGCTTCTTTTAATCAGCCAAATGCTCATCCGTGGGTTGGATTTGCATTGACAATCTTTGGGCATTTATTTCTGAAATGGCTTGTCTCGCCACAGTTGTAGCACGATCCAGGTGGAAAGCGAGCTTGAACAGGGCTGGCTTGTGGTTGAATTGGACCACCTTGGTTTTGGTTAATTCGACAAGCACTTGCCAGGTGACCAACTCGTCCACATGATACACACAGGCGACACTGTAGGTGAGCTTGGTGATGCCCATTACATTTGTTGCATAACGGTGTCGTTCCCTTGTATTGCTTCTTAGCAGGTGATGTTGCCACCTGGCTAGGTCCTGCTTGATTTGGTGCAACGACTGGAGAATTCTTTGAAGTTTTACGCTTCCTTGACCTTTTCAAAGGCTTGGCTTCTGCTTCTTTCGATGCTTCTTGGGTGGCTTCATTATTGAGACGAGACATGGCGACACCTAAATCCACAGACTTCAGGATTACTTCGCCTATTCGCTGGGCAAATTTGGCAGTTTGCTCGGACATTTGAGCGTTGCTGTGATGAAGAGACATTCTGGAGGAAATGAAAGACATAGGAGGAAACAAGTGAAAAACATAACGACAACGCATAGAAATTGCGATCATTTGTTTGTTGCCTAAGGCAAACAAATGAGACAGTGATTAATCAAACTAAATGGATCATATTAATGTATCACTGAAGACATGCTTGCCTATAAGTGAACACTCACCCCAAGAGTTCCCATGTAAGAGTGACTGGTCCGATGCTGCGGATTTGTACAAACACTCTAGCCTTAGACAGAAAACTCAGAGTACAGGCATTCACCCTTCCAGTTTGCATGTGTTCACATTATAAGACCCAAACTTTGACGAGATTTTGAAAACTTAGAGGGTTCAAAACCTTATAATAAATCATCCTAGAACAGATGATTGGTTTTTAAAATTCGCATTCTTGTTGTGGTTGTCACCTAAGGATAAGTGACGGTATTGTTTTAAGATCTAAACACAAGAATCTTGTGTTAGGGTCCTAGGAAGGTTATAGACTAGGTCAAAGCATTACTAATAACCTAATTCCCTATAACCATGAGCTCTGATACCAACTTTTCTGTCACACCCCGACCACGTAAAACAACAAATCGTGGCGGAAACGTCGGGGAGTGTTGTAACAGAATCATTGTTTCATAACACATAGAAATTTGAAATTTTGTTTTATTGATTAAAAGAGTTACAATGTCTTAACAACAAGGAAGCATAACATAATTAACTAGTCTTGCATCTTTTATTGTCACTAAGGTCCGAGTCTGCCTAAATGTATCTTGATCAATCCTATGCATCATTTCCTGAAACACATGTGAAAATAGGTACGTCAGCATAAAAATGCCTGTGAGATACATAGGTTTTATTGATTTAGGATTCATGACTTATAAGTTTAAAGAAAATGTTTAACAAAAGTAGTCATGAACCTTGTAAAATATTTTTGTTTTATAAATCATATAAAAATCGATAAGGAAACAGATGATATAAAAGAGGTATGTATGGTTAAGTAAATAACCAAGTAAAAATGAATTTGTATAAAATGTGTTTTTTGTAAAACAATGTTTTGTAAAGATATGTTAATTTGTGTAAAATGTAATATGTCAAAATTGAAATGGTTTAAATAACGCTGCGATATGTAATATCATAAAAGCACTTATATATAGGAAGTACCAGCGGCGTATCCACCATGCTTTTATCATATTACACACGCCTCGTTACTTAAATCACTTACCAAACAAACCACCAATGTAAAAATGTACATGTATAACTAAATGTAATGTTTAAACAAATGTTGAAATGTTATTGTGTAAACAAATGTAATGTAGAGTGAATAAACAGCCTTTATTGATTAAAAGCATTTACTCGACCCTATAAGAAAGAAATGTACAAAACAATGCATTTGATAAATTATAATCAAAAGTTATGATTTGTAAAATAATGCATGCTTTACTGATACAAACACTTATGCGGTAATGTTAAACGTCTACATCCAAGCCTTGAGACTGTAGGATAAACCCTAGAACAAAGTCAAAGGTCTACCTAGAAATGTTTTCGGATTCGGTCATTCCTTCCACCCAAACAAACCTAGGATTTCAGGAATGGGAGTTGTCAAGTCCTATGGTACCACTACCTACTACCGAGCGGCTTGATCGGTGTTAATGAATGTATTAGTTTCGTTAAACAAACCAAATGTTATACCAAATGTAAGCATGTTTTATGAAAATAATGTACCTAGTATGCTAAGTAAACATACAAGGTAGAAATGTAAAACAATGTGTCCATATGCTACGAGAACATATGCAACAGAAATGCAATGTAAAACAATGTACTAAGTATGCAACAAATGAGCATACATAGCATAAAATGTAATGTAAAACAATGTACTAAGTATGCACCAAATGGACATACATAGCATAAAATGTAATGTAAAATAATGTACTAAGTATGCACTAAATGGACATACATAGCATGAAATGTAATGTAAAATAATGTACTAAGTATGCACTAAATGTACATCCATAGCATGAAATGTAATGTAAAATAATGTACTAAGTATGCACTAAATGGACATACATAGCATGAAATGTAATGTAAAATATGTACTGAGTATGCACTAAATGGACATACATAGCATGAAATGTAATGTAAAACGATGTACTAAGTATGCACTAAATGGACATACATAGCAAAAACATAATGAAATCATGTACTAATAGTGTACTAATGAACATAGCAAGTATAATATAAAAACATGAAAAACACGAAAGTAACAAGTAGGCACATGTGTTTCACCCCAAAATGTTTGAAAAACAGTAAAAGAGGGGTATGTGTACTCACTTGAGGGTGCTTAGAAGTCTTGTACAACAACCAAGCAAAGTTAGAGGGATCACGGAAATCAAACGGCGCCTAATATAGGTAACTAAGTTAATAAACGGACCTAAATCGGAGGATCGAATAAAATGAGGTTTCGTCGATTCTAAAACGAAACCAAAAGAGTGTAGGGACTCATGTGATATGATTTAACAAAGCCTACATTCGAAAACGAAACCTATCCTAAGTGCTTACAACCCATTACGACTCGTTTAGGTAGCTTATACTACTTTAACACGTCGTTCGCGTAAAACGCGTTCGGACAGCCTAACTAGTCCTGTGACAAGTAAAATATGCCTTCACATGTTTAATATTGTAAGTTAATCAGTTTAGATGTCAAAATTTATGTTACATATGCTTAAATGAATTTATGCATAAAAAGGGTATTTTGGTCATTTTCTTAAGGCATATAAACTACCTATCATACAACTAACTAAACGTAGTGACCATAAGGTATAACCTCGGAAGGTTATTCCGTATACAACTATGGTCACCTAATGTGTTTGGTCGGATCCTAATGATCGACCAAACGGGTCGGGTTCGAAAGTCTAAGCGGTTGTTTATACCGCTTATCTTACGACCCTATATAAGCAATAAACCTAAAGTGACGAGCTAAACATGTTAAAACATGTTTAACGAATTTAGAAAACAGGTTTGATACCAAAACAAAGGGTTTTGATACCCAAGAATAGCTTGGTTGCAAAATACGTATAAACGCGCATTTTGACCGAAACTATGACTCGTCACTATACCTAAATAACGTGGTAATCAGTACGTATAGTCACCAAGGACCCACGTTACGAAGTTCAAACGAACTTCGTGTTGACCATAAACTGGTCAAAGTTGAAAGTCAATCACTGTTTGCCTTTCATGCTTAAAAACGCATAAAAGAACGAAAGAGGACTTACAAAAGGTCCAAGAATGGAGGTTTGATCAAATTTTTCTCAGGTAGAAGTGCAACACTTCAACTTAGAGAAAGAAATCAGATCAAATGTGAGGATCAAGTGCAAAGGGGTTGGGTATTTATAGAAAACCAAGAACTGTTAAGATTGTTCTTCGATAAACGAGCAATAATCTAGACCGTCCAAGTGGGCACAAGGTTTTGGAATACTAGGGGTGCCCCAAAACCATCAAATGGTAATTGCAATTGTTACAAAATAGCCCCTAAACTTCAAGACAAGTGCTGAAAATGGACCTGCAGTTGCTGAAATGGAGTTTCTGCTCAGATGAGGTTGTGGTGTCGCGCCACGGCAGAGCCATGTGGTGGTGGCGCAGCGCCATCGTGTGCCAGTTCCCAGAATGTTTGCCAAAATGGCAGAAATGGTCCCTGCACATGTTTAAGGCCTGTTTTGATGCGTTTAAACCCCGTTAACCCATTTTCAAGGCTCAATAATGAAGTTTAAGTATAGTGGGCATGAAAAATGCTTAAAAACATCTCGAATGTCAGTTCGTTTGGCCGTACGGTTGCGTTGTTCGGTTAATTACGACGAAACATGAACGGACGCGAAAAACGATCCAAATTAAGCGACGAATGGGATTTTGTCTTGCCAATCACTAAAATAAAAATATTTTAATGATTACATATTTTTTGGATGTCCGGATATATTCAGAACGTAAGATATGTGCGAAAATGCAAACTTATGCACTTTTTGACGCTTTTAGTCCCTGTTAATCAAATAAGTTTATTTTTGCGCATCAAACACCTCAAAGCCTATTTCTAAGCTATGTAGAGGATATTTAGGGCATGTTTAACTTATGATCATGTTCCAAAATGTTTGTTAATGTACGAATCGGCATACTTTAACAGTTTGTCGAAATTAGTCCCTGTAAGCGAATAAACTTGATTTCGACACACCAAACCTTCCAAAACTTATTTCTAAGTTATGTAAAGATTATTTAAGGTATGTTAAGCCCATGTCACTATTCCGGAGTGTTTGTCGCTTTAATCTGATTACGTTTTCGCATCAGTACGCGTATAACTTTCGAGAAAGCGAATTTAGAGCTCGAAATAGAACAAGAATTGATATGTGCAAATGATACACATATTTATACAAATCCCAAGTGCGAAATACAATATTTCATTGATTTGGTATTTGTTTGATGGCCGTGGAGGCACAGGTGTCACATATCTTGGCTGAAATTTCACGAGCTTTCTGATTTTGGGTGGAGATTTGGAAGAAAACCTTGTTTTCTTGCCCGATTTTGAAACCCTGGGTGCCAAAATTTTGGGGGTTTTTGAATCTTTTGAGTTTCTTTGTGTTCTTGCATCTACAACTCAATGTATGTGATGTTTTTACTTTCTTTTTGATGATGCATTGTGAAGTTGAAGGTTAATGTTGTTATTTGTTTCACACACACTTGTTTGTTCTCAGTTTATGTTATGAAATAGTTAGTTTAAAAGATTTATTATGGTTGTAGATGTAGGTTGATGTTAAATTGTTGAACTTTTGGGAACCTTTACATTGTAGACGCATCATGCCTGAATTTTATGAAAATATTATATGAAACTTTGTGTTCTCTAGCATCTACAACCATAGTAACAAGCAAGTGTGGGGATTTTTTGGATAACGGGGACTGATTTTGTGTGTTTGGCTGTGTTGTGATTGTGATGTGTAGGAACATGGGTCGAAAAGGTAAGGAAATTGCTGGATCTTCCAGCAAACAAGCTAAAACACAACCAAAGAAGCAAAGGTTTCTTGGAAGAGATGACGATAGTGATGAAGAGGAGGAGATAGAGTTGGATCCGGCGGACAAACCGGTATGAGAAGCGGGTCCGTTAGATGACCAACCGGAAGAGTGGCAGCCAACATTGTTCAATGACCGTATGAATCGCCTAAAAGACAAGGCGGCTGCATTCATTTGTGAAAGAGAGGTTAAGGAGGTGGAGTTTGGTCCGTTCAATGTGTTTGCTAGGTTTCGTGCCTTGGGTTGGGAGGCGGCGTTAAATTGCTATGATAAAGATAACAAGAACTTGTTCAAGGTTGAAATTCAGGAGTGGATGGACACTCTTAAGCGCAACGAGTATAGCAAGCCTTCTCAAATGAAGTTAACCGGCACTGTGAATGGTATTGATGTGGAAATGTCATTTGATACATTGAGGAAGTTGGCAAAGTATGATAGCTTGCCCGCGCGTGATTATACGATTCTGAGTCTTGACGATTTGCTCCTCAAGCCGGAAGCCCACCCAAGATGGAACGACATGTTGGAAGCATTGTTCTTACCGGGTACCTTTCATGGCACGCTATATAGAAGGAACTTGAAAATTGAGGCGAAATTGTTGCTTATGATTTGTATCTGCAACGTGATTCCAAGGAGAGGTGATAAGCAAGAAGTGAGGTTTCCCGAGGTGCCCATTCTTTACTCTTTGCTTCATGGGTCACCCCGTTTCCCGTTTCGGTATTTGGTGATGAACAACGTGTGGATATCCGGAATAAAGTGGGAAGAAATATTATTCCGTATTGTCGGATAATCACGAGGTTGCTTAAATTGTTCAAGGCTATTACACCGGAAGATAAGGGGGCAGCAAAGAGGCACAAGCCGTTTGACATTCGGAGAATGGGAGTTGGGTGGACTTATGATGAGTCGGAGCGATATCATAAGTTAAAGTCGGAAGGTCAAAGGTGGCGTGCTTTAAAGGTTGATGCGAGAGCTTTATTACCGGGCGAGGAGGATGAGCCCGAAAGTGAGGATGAGCCCCCCGAGTGGGGATGAAGACTACGCTGACGAACCGCATGGTGAGCACATGAATGTGGACCAAGGGGGTCCAAGTCGGGGTCATGCACATGGTGGAGGGTTCTTTGATTACATGGAGTGCTCTTATGAGCCAAATTGGGCGTATCAAGGAACCATGCAAGAAATCATTGAAAATCAATGTCCACCATCTTCGGTATTTGATACTTGGTCAGGATCCGAGCGCACATTCTTTGATCATCAAACATGGATGGGGGCGAGTATGGAGCAGGCGTTGAAGCATAGCTTTGATCGACATGAGTCATGGAACCGCACTCACGCTTACGCCTTTGAGCAACAAATGAACAACAGGTATGTTGATGATCAAAACCGGAGAATGCACGCGGATTGGCATGCGGGGAGTCCGGTAGTTGTGGATCCACCTCCGATGGATTATGCGTCATTGCCACCTTATGATGGTAGCATTTCGTATCCGACACCTCCGCTACATCATTCGCAATGGGTGGACCCCCGTCAAGATCAACAGCAGGGAGCCTCACAACAAGGAGGAAGTGGGAATGGAAGCGGCTCGTTTGCTTTTGGAGAATGGTCGGAGATGATGACTTCCATCTTCGAGCCTCCTCAACCGCGTTATTATTAGCCAGGTGGTGCTCTTTCTTGTACATTTTTTCTGAATATTTGTTTGTTATGTTTATGGTTGGGAGGATGGCTGGTGTATTGGTTTTTGATGTTATGTGTTGGGTTGTGCTAGTTGGCAGTGTTTATGTGTTTTTATAAAAAAAATATACATATATAAAAAAATAATATAAAATGATAAAAGACCAAAAAGAAATTTGGGGTTTGAGAGTTTAAGCTTTTGTTAATGTTGAATGGTTTTTAGCGATCACTTCCTTCCAAAACCATACATTGGGGTCAATGTATCCCAAGTGTGGGGATGGGGGGGGGAATTTTAACGGCTTTAAAAAAAATTAAATCAAGCGAAACATTATTGGAATTTGAACACTTTGTACTAACCCCGAGTGACATACCGGCAACCCTTATTTACCCTTTTTCTTGGTGAGAGTTGAAGCCACAAATGTAAATAAATAATGCTTATCTTTGATGAGAGTGGCAAAGGGTGGGGGTGCATTAGAACTTGTGCTTGAATACGGTTTGAGGCCTTAGTTAATCATGAATGTAGAAAGGATAAGGGCAATTAGGTAGCCTCGTCTTGGTGTGTGCGAGTGTGGGATTTGGGGGGTTGGACCTCATAAATTATATATATGAGCTTGGTAGTGAGAGGGGCGGGGGTTTGGACATTTAGTTGCCTATTTTGTGCCTAAAGCCAATCATTTGTTAACCCATACCTAGTTCCTAAAAAAAATTTACCCGATTTGACTCGGTCTTGTAGTGTTAGTAGTTTGTTCTAGTTGTGTTTAGTTTTGTTATGTTTGATGCTATGCTAAAAAAAGGAAAGGAAAGAAAAGAAAAAAAAGTGAAAAAGCCATGAAAAATGAAAAAATGATGCATGAGTAGTTGTATATAGTAGTTTATGTTTTGTTTTGTTAGTTTAATGTGTAATAAAAAGACCGGGTTAAGTCATTCGCTACTACACATATATATTTCCATTTCCTACCCGTATGCCTAGCCACGTTACAACATTCAAGACCCTTTGATTTGCATTCATGTTTTGGCATTTGTTGGGCGGAGGACCGATTTAGGTACAAGCATATAGTTGTGCAATCACCCGTTTGCCTTTTGTGTGTCTAGCTTATCTTTGCTAGTGTTTACTTATCGCCGAGAGGAGAGATATAGTGAGGGGTGTGTTGCTTGGGTGTTAGGAAAAGGTTAGTAAAAGGATGACATGTTTTTGCTTGGTTAATGTTGATCGCTTGTGTGCACTTGAAAATGGTTTTTGATGGGTTGCTTGAGGGCAAGCAACGGTTAAGGGGATGTGACGGGTGGTCCATTGGACAACCCTTAAGTGTGTTAAAAGACAAGTTAATCCCTCATTTACTCATGTAATTGTCTTGAATTAGATAACTACAGTAGCTTGTGTTTCAGGTGCGTTTGTAGCTTAAAACGAGGGAAAAGTTGCTTTGAATGGGAATGGATTGGAGCGGATTACACAAGGATCGGAAAGAAGAACAAAGGAGAAGACTCGGAGGTCCACCGTAAATTATGGTGGCTACCGTAATTTACGGTAGCCCCTGAATGTATAAAAAGCCATCGTAATCTAGTAGCTTAGCAGCGTAACAACATGAAGGCCACCGTAAATTACGGTACCTATCGTAATTTACGGTAGGCTCTGACGCAAAACTTGTAACTGCCCCTTTTAATACCGTTTTCAAGTGCCTTTTCACCTGTCTCATCATTAGAGACGTTTCTCAGAGTGCAATGGGCGATTTTCAGCTTTGGATACTATTTGTGAACAATTTCTAACATTTCGGTTTGTCTTTTGATTCGTATGAACTTCAATCTTGACGCTATGATGATCCACCAAACAATGTCCGGCTAATTGGACCTCATTATACTCTAATTGGACCGAACACTCAATATACTCTAATTGGACCTCATTTGAATTGAGTAGTGGGCAACCTTTTCACATGCAAACATTAATGGCCAACATACTTTGATTCACCGCTCAATTCTCATTGGACCAACACATATAGTGAACTGAAATGATCACACGTAATGATGTTATGTGGCCGACAACCCTTTTTGATTCAATTGAACCTTTCAAACGAACTGATGACCTTTTCAAACGAACTAAACAACCTCAGACGAACTGTGATTACACAAACGAAATGATCAACTGTTTCAGACGACCTGAACAAAGAACAAACGAACTTAATCTCTTAAACGAACTGAAGTTCAAACAAACTGAACTGAAAAGCTTTCAAATGGACTGACGACTTCAGACGAACTGTGATTCAGACGACCTAAGGTTCAAACGATTTGAAGTACACACGAACTAGCAATTCAGACGAACTGAGATTTAAACGATCTAAGGTTCAAACGAGGTAAGTTCAGACGGACTTAACTCTTATGCGGACTGGATTTTGAAGCGAAGTGAACTGATAATACCAAGCAAACAAATCCTTTTTCATACAAACTGGCCACTCCGTGTGACCTTTCAGATGAACTGAATTCAAAGTCTCAAAATAACTGAACCATTGTTCAAACGATCTGATGTAATTTTCTCAAATATTATCACGTTTTCAGTTGAATTAGAATCTGATATGTTCAAGGATTGTTCTACTATGAATTCCGAACACCATGATGTATAATTTGTTCAATATCGTCCACTGAATCGTCGTAAATCTGAGTTTGAAGTTCCGTTCGTGTGAATTGAATAACTCTCAAACGAACTGGTCGGTTTTTATGCAAATTGATTGAGTTTTACTTTGTTTTATAGTCTGATACTTTCACAGATTATCTAAATCATAATTTCGCGCAAAATATTTCAAAATCAAACCATTTTATGTATAAAATTCAGTTTTAATTCTGAAAATATGTGACAGAAAGGTATAGAAGCAAAATTTATCATTGAATATCGGCTGAAATAGCAAGAGCTCTTCCTCCTGAGCTCTGATACCACTTGTAGGATCGTTTGCATGACCAAACGAGTCGTTCAGAAGAGATCTCGTCCAAAACGAGAGGCGGAATCAAACGTATCGGTGTTATTTCTGCTGTATACACACTAGAATCACTTAATCTATCTCTTGTATTGATTTGATGACGATTACAGACCTGGAGATACTTCGGCAGAGCTTCGCTACCAGAATGACCAAGTTACAAATGAAAATCACAAGTCACCTATTTATACTATTTCCAGTTCGTTTGAACAAACCTTTCCAGTTCGTACGAACTGGTCCAGTTCGTTTGAACTGGCCACTTCGTTTGAACTGGCTTGTTCACCTCTGTTTCCTACTTATCTCGAACTGTGTGACTTGTTTTATCTATTCTATTACAAGACTCGATACAAGATGAAGTCGACAGACGTATGCACTAACAGACTCCCCCTCGAATGTTGACGAGTCTTAAGTGTCGAGTCTTCGCATCTTCAGTCTTTATCAGTCCTCTCGAACTCTTTGAAGTATCTGACACTGTAAGCATCCTCAAATCTCTCTCTTCTCTTTTCACCAGCATCAACACACTCCTTCCTTTAGGTGTCTTCAGACTCCCCCTTTCGATATGCTGGGATCGCAGCCTGGCTTGTTAAATTCACAGAGTCCTCAGGTATCGAAACCTGGCTCTCTATCATCTATCCAAGATCACCTAACTCTTATCCTGCACATTCTCTACCCAAAAATAAATTTTCTGATGATAACTTGTAAAAATAATCTCATCATCTAATGAATCACTTGCAGGAATTATACAATCATAGAATGATTTTACAACTTAAATCTTTGATGAACCATTTGAAAAAAATATATTTTTCTTATCAAAACAACACACTCTCCCAAACCATTTGTTCATCATGTCTAGCACTCAGAATTTTGAAAATTAGCTCTCCAACACCAGCTGTCGAAAATCTTTTTGAATTTTTTCAAAATTTATGCTAAAACACACTAAAATCTTTTTGGATTTTGAATGTAAAGAAATGCAGTAAAGAAATATTTACAGACTATATTTTTGTGAGTTTGTGTAAGAGGATCATATCAGTTTTTGAGACAAATCACCAACACCGTTAAGCTTTAAACATTTCAAGTTCTAAACGATTCACTTAGATTGTCAGTATACTGGTCCACTTAAATTTTCACACAAAGTTCAACTGTTTCAAGATACGAGATTAATGTCTTAAGCACTTAAACTTAATCACGTGTCCCACCTCAGAATATACTCCCGTATCCAGATCCCAATATTCAGTCTTACAGGTGAGTATACCACAAATGATATCTATAAGGAATAAATTATGAATTAGTACGAAACCGTGAGAGCTCAGGTCAGAACTTCCGTTCAGCAGAGAGATGACGGTTCGACTTGGGTGGGTCCCCTTTAGAGGATCTTTTTTACAACAGCAATGATTATCAATTTTATTGTTTCATCATTTTTGCTGAGGGCGGCGCTATATTTCAAGCAAGCGGAAAGTATTCTCCGGGGACTAGGCCATTGCTTCCACAAAATCAAAAGTCCCGGGATAATACCCCAGATATCACTAAGTATAAAGACCTAGTATATCAGAAAGAGGTACCTTTCAAAAAAGATTTCAGGGGTTACCCATATATCCGAGAGATGTTACCCACGATATAAGCAAGTTTGAATTTAGGTTTATATCTCGTCACAATCTACTAAATGTGCAAAAACCTACTGGCACATCATCAGTGAGACCGTTTGTCACTTTTTAACTTTCCATTTCTTTAGCATGTTGTGATAGTCCACTGATGTACTATCATTTCCTCTTTTATACAACAAAACTCGTTTTTGTATTTTATCATGTTTTTGGATTTTTCAAATTTTCAAATGTTTTTGGATTTTCAGAAATTTCTTACTCCCCCTAAAATGCAAACACATTTTAGGAAATTTGAAAATAAACTGTACAAAAAATGACAACTGATATCGAATCACTTCAATTCGCCATCCACTTGGCATAAACAATCAGAACTCCCCCTTACAACAAACTATTTTCCCATTTAGATTTCAAAACACTTAAGTTTGTTTTAATCAAATGGTTTTTCCGGAAAATTAGATTTGTTGAAAGATTTTACCATTTGTAGGTTAGGGGTTTGGTTCATCATATTGTCTTTCAACCACTTGTATGTATGGTCCAATCAAGTTCAATTTAATGACTTTGATTAACCACTTGTAGGAAAACCAAGTACAACTTAATGTCCTTGAATTTACCACTTGTAAGTGAAAACCTTCATCAACCACTTGTAATATATGACATTTTTAACAATATCACCTGTACTTTATCAAACAAACCATTTCAAGAATGATGCCGATTCCTGCTCCACTCTTATAAACTTGGGAGCTCCGGCAAGTCCAGAGACTTATTGTTCATAGTATATAGCATCCCAGTCACAAACCAGGGATGGTTCAATTTTGTCTTTCTTCATCTTCTTCTCATAAAACTCCTTAACTCCTTTGACCTTCCTATCAACCATTTTACCAAAAATGTTATGGACTTTGGAGTTAAATGCTTTCTCAACTTCAAATTCTTCCTTTTCAGAAAAGAATTGATTTGAGATCTCAACTTTTCCAATTTTCTTCTTAAAATTATCAGCCCGAAGTGGTGGAAAATTCACATCATCCACAATCGGCACTGTTTTTTCTCCTTTAACCTCAACTTGTGGCTCCTCTGACTTTGTGGAATCAGATGCATCGCCAGAAGATAGCTCCTCTGATTTTGACGAATCAGAATCATTGCTAGAACTATCATCAGACTTCTTAACAACCCATTTCTGGTTATCAAGATTTCCTCTTTTCTTGTAAAATTTGTTTGAACATTCACCAATTTCAAATTTTGAATCTTTGAAAAGTTTGGTTCTATCAATTGGTGGTTCAAACTCAATCACTTTCTCTTTTAGTTTACGAGAAACTCCCTGTTTTGATTTTATTGCCTTTGAACAATCTTTGGCAATATGTCCAACAATGTTGCATTGGAAACAGGTTCGAGTTTCTTTCATCTGATCAGCAAACTTCATCTCTTCTTGCTTCTTTGTAAGGAATTCTCTGTTAGATTGCTTCCAGAATAGGCTCTTTTGTTCCTCCTCAGCAGAAGTACCTGCAACAAATATCATTTTTGATTTAAAATCTCTAACATATTTTTCTTTTTTATGATTTTCTGGTGGAATAAAACCTAATCCTTTCTTTTTGAAATTACCGTTATGGTTTGGTTTCTTTCGATAACCAGAACCAGAATTGTAACCCTTTTTTTCTTGTTTTCTCTTTGTTGAACTCTTGAGGTGTATTTTTTAGGTTTATCATTAAGATTTTCATCTTTTATTTCAGAAAAATTAATTTCTGTTAGTTTGAAAACCTTTTTGATCAATTCTGGTTTAACACCTCTTATTGGAAATTCCTCATCAGAATATAATTTATCGGAATCATTCAATGTATATGCAACTTTGAATGCTTCGTCATTCAAATTAGATTTTGATAGAAGAAATTCTTTATTGTAAACTCTTTTGACTGAAGATTTTGAACTGTTGACTGTCGAACTCGAACTTTCAGAACCAGACTTTGACTCTGACTCTGACTTTGACTCTGAGTTTGACTCCAACTTTGACTCCACAGTTTCATCTTTATCCAACACCTGATCGACCACTTTCTTTATTAACTCGGACTCATGATCAGTATCAGATGATGTAAACGTAACATCAATATTTTCTGGTAGTTTAACTGCAGACTCAGACTCCCACTGTAAATTTGTTGCCTTTTTTACTCTTTCTGAATTTGGATTTCGTGGAGAATATCCATTTTCAATTAGAGGTGGACACTTGCTATAATCAACACTTGGTTTCTTACCAGAATCTTTCACTTCCAAATCTTCTTTTGTTTCAAATTTCTTTTCTTCAGAATCTTCTTCTTCAAACGTCTTAATTTCTTCCACGATCAGATAAATCCTGTCAACCACAAATTTAGAACATGCGTAACTTTGCAACAATCTATTTACTCTCTCAGTTTCAATTCTCTGTGTTTCTAAATTCAACTCAAGTTCAACACATTTTTTAGTGTAAAAGTTAACATCATCAAGTTGTCTCATGTATGCTCTTTTGAGTGTCTTCATGGCTGTAGCTTGTTCACTGCTTGACTCGTTGTATTTATTCATGGCTTTGTTCAGGACATTATACGATTCTCTCAGCCTGTTCATATTGTGAATCAAATCACTGTTTTGTTTCTTCATTGTCTCACAGTTTTCACAATTCTCTGATACTTCTACTGCAACAGCTTCCTTTTTAACCTCAAATATTGGAACTTTTTTTACTTCTCTTTCTTGGATTTCTTCTTCCATCTTCTTCTTTTTCTCAATTTCAGATTTTCTCTCTTGGGCCTCTTCTTCGGTTCTTTTCTTCTGCTTGGCTAGATATTTCTCCATTTTTTCTGCCCAATATTCATTAAAAAGACCATTATCATCATTATCTTTAACAATTTGAGCAACAAAAGCATTAGTTTTTAAGATCTCTTTGTCTGGACAGTAGTTATCCCAGCTAAAATTTTCCCAGCTAAATCCTTCTGGAAGTCTTTCATCATCTTGGTTTATCAGACATGCTTTATTATCAGCTGGAATATATTTATCCCAATTGAAATCTTTTGATGAACTTCCAAAACATGCTTTCTTTGATGATTCTTCTTCAATCACCCTCCTACCATGAGCAGTTTGCTGCTGTTGTTGATGATGTGGTTGTTGAGCAACCTGATGATAAATCGCCTTTCTATAATAATCATTGTTTCCAAAGGGATTTTGAGCTCCACTTGCTTCGCGATTAGTGCACTCCCTCTTGAAGTGTCCTTTTTCCCTGCAACGAAAACAAGTAACTTTAGATTTGTCAAAACCTAAAGTAGAAACATTAGCTTCACGTAAGTCATCTCTTCCTGTGATCTGCTTAAATTTCTCAACTCGTCTCAACACACTTGCTAAACACCACTTTATATCCATCAATTCCATTTCCTCAGCATCAATTTGATCATAATCCTCTTTTGTAAGCATTGGATTCCCGATCTTTCCTGCAACTAACCTTCCATAGGATTCAAGCACAGTCACCAACAAAGACATGTGACTTTTAGCAACTTCCTCAGTATAATTCTGATCATTTTCAAGGTTTATAGCAATGTTGCATTGAAGAACTTTTCCACTCTTTGTTGTAGAAAAATGTGGATCAAATGTTGGAAATGAAGTAAATCCAGTTTTGCTGCTTGATCCCTGAGATGAACTTTCAGAAGAATCTTTTGCATTGAAAACAGTTCCAACCTTTGGAGAAAATTGGTCTTATCACTAACACCACTTTTGAAATACAATCTGATGTCTTGTTCTCCATCATAATTCTTCATCCTTGCTATATTTCTTTGTTCCATATCCTGTGCTTCAAGTTGTTTTATGAAATCACCCAATCTTAGATCATTAAATCCCTGTTTATTTTTCAGCATCATCAGATACGTGCCCCAATCATCATGTGGCAATGCATCAGCAAGCTTTTCAATCAATTCATCTTTGTCCTTTTTTATGTTCAATCTGCTCATATTTTTCACTAAATTGCAATATCTTTCAATGATCTGTTTGATGTTTTCAGTTTTCAACCCACGAAATAGATCAAATTCTTTTTTTAACAACGACTTTTTGTTTTTGAGCATCTCATCACTTCCATTAAACTTTTGTTCTAATTCTTCCCATATTGAATATGCACTCCCATTGTGTTGAAGTAGAATCAAGATGTCTTCTTTAATAGATTGATGCAGCAGACTAATCATCAATTTTTCATTTTTTTAATCTTTTTTCTCATCATCTTCAAAATCTCTAATAGGAACCTTCATACCATTCTTAATTGGTCTAACATATTGAATTTCAGTATGTTCCCAAGCATCCAAATGATACGCTTGCACCCAATTTTCAAATCGTTCGGACCATCCACTGAAATCCTCAATATTCATGAGCTTAGGTGGTTTTTGCGTTGTCCCCGTCTCATTTTCAAGCATCGTATTCCGAGCTATAGTCATCGGACTAGCAAAAGCGTTATAAAACTCGTTCTCCATGTTTCGTTTTTCAAAATTTCACAAAACTGACTAATCAAGCTAGCTGAGTTTGAAACAAACTGATTTAATGCGAACTGGTTCACCTCGTGAATCACCTGGAGATACAAAAACAAATGATCAGTTTAAAAGAACTGAACATGTAAAGGTGTGTGACGGTTGAATCGATCTAGGACTCGTGTCGAAGATTTGCGGACTCGTTCAATGTATTTCGGGTACGATAATTGTTTTTATAGTGGGCTGCCAAACACTTAGACTAAACAAAATCTTACTGGACCGAACACTCAATATACTCTAATTGGACCTCATTTCAATTGAGTAGTGCGCAACCTTTTCACATGCAAACATTAATGGCCGACATACTTTGATTCACCACTCAATTCTCATTGGACCAACACATATAGTGAACTGAAATGATCACATGTAATGATGTTATGTGGCCGACAACCCTTTTTGATTCAATTGAACCTTTCAAACGAACTGATGACCTTTTCAAACGAACTAAACAACCTCAGACGAACTGTGATTATACAAACGACCTGATCAACTGTTTCAGACGACCTGAACGAAGAACAAACGAACTGAATCTCTTAAACAAACTGAAGTTCAAACAAACTGAACTGGAAAGCTTTCAAACGGACTGACGACTTCAGACGAACTGTGATTCAGACGACCTAAGGTTCAAACGATTTGAAGTAGACACGAACTAGCGATTCAGACGAACTGAGATTTAAACGATCTAAGGTTCAAACGAGGTAAGTTCAGACAGACTTGACTCTTATGCGGACTGGATTTTGAAGCGAAGTGAACTGATAATACCACGCAAACTAATCCTTTTTCATACGAACTGGCCACTCCGTGTGACCTTTCAGACGAACTGAATTCAAAGTCTCAAAATAACTGAACCATTGTTCAAACGATCTGATGTAATTTTCTCAAATATTATCACGTTTTCGGTTGAATTAGAATCTGATATGTTCAAGGATTGTTCTACTATGAATTCTGAACACCATGATGTATAATTTGTTCAATATCGTCCACTGAATCGTCGTAAATCTGAGTTTGAAGTTCCGTTCGTGTGAATTGAATAACTCTCAAACGAACTGGTCGGTTTTTACGCAAATTGATTGAGTTTTACTTTGTTTTATAGTCTGATACTTTCACAGATTATCTAAATCACAATTTCGCGCAAAATATTTCAAAATCAAACCATTTTATCTATAAATTTCAGTTTTAATTCTGAAAATATGTGACAGAAAGGTATAGAAGCAAAATTTATCAGCGAATATCGGCTGAAATAGCAAGAGCTCTTCCTACTGAGCTCTGATACCACTTGTAGGATCGTTTGCACGACCAAACGAGTCGTTCAGAAGAGATCTCGTCCAATACGAGAGGTGGAATCAAACGTATCGGTGTTATTTCAGCTGTATACACACTAGAATCACTTAATCTATCTCTTGTATTGATTTGATGACGATTACAGACCTGGAGATACTTCGGCAGAGCTTCGCTTCCGGAATGACCAAGTTACAAATGAAAATCACAAGTCACCTATTTATATTATTTCCAGTTCGTTTGAACAAACCTTTCCAGTTCGTAGAACTGGCCACTTCGTTTGAACTGGCTTGTTCACCTCTGTTTCCTACTTATCTCGAACTGCGTGACTTGTTTTATCTATTCTATTACAACACTCGATACAAGATGAAGTCAACAGACGTATGCACTAACATTAATTTCTGCAAATTAGTTTAATTGTAGTTTCACAAAGCTATACAATCAACACACTTTCCACAAACTCCCTGTGTTCGATACCCATTTGCTACTATCTATTAGTTGTAATTTGGATTAAATTTGCGTGTGACTACGACCTCACGTCAGTTAACTTCTTATTCGCTAGGATTTATGAGGCTACCATAGACTCAATCTTTAAGGGTGTAAGGGGCGCTCCACTCGGGTGGATTAGTCCCTTCTCCACTGAGCCACTCCTACTCTGTCATGTCAACTCCTCTCTCCACTCCACATTTTGCACTCAAATGTTGGCAGCACTCCACCTGAACCCTCTCTCTCTCTCTCTTTAAAAAATAAAGATAAAAGTGTGACTTGGTGGAAGAATATGGGGCCCACCATTAACCCTCTTTCTCTCCTCTTTTTCTTTATCGGTGAATACTCCACTACCCTTTGAGTTTACCGTGTAGTGAAGGGGGTTGGCGGCGGAGTTCCCGCGATAAGAATAGTCCCCTCTTCCCCTTCACCGCATGCGTCTCTTATACCCTAAGGATTGAGGGTACCACGGACACAAATCATGTTCATTTTCGGAATTTTCACCGGTCAAATGTCCATTTTCGTGATTTTCCCAAAAAAAATATAAGTATCAATTGGTTAAAAATAATAATCATGGTAACCCAACAACGAAAAGGGGCCCATCATAACCAAATATTTAAAGGATATCAATTATGTGTATTGATTGAATGAATGAGAAATACAATGATCCCATAGTATATATATTGATAAATGCCTAACAAACTTGGTTATTCTATAGCCTATAAAGATATACACAATCTTTTAAATATTACAAATATACATATGAGATATAGGCTCTAATACACCCTCTCAATTGGAACATGGTGAGGACCAATGCTCAAACTGGAATGAAATGAATGTCAATCCCATAGTATATATATTGATAAATGCCTAACAAACTTGGTTATTCTATAGCCTATAAAGATATACACAATCTTTTAAATCTCCACCCTTAGTGAATATGTCGGCATAGTGAAATGAAGAGGAGACATGTAAGACTCGAACATGACCAAGTTGAACCTTCTCCCGGACGAAATGAATGTCAATCTCCACATACTTGGTGCGTTGATGTTGTGTCGGATTTTGTGTAAGATATACCGCAGAAACGTTATCACAATAAACAATAGTGGCACATCTCAATTGTAGAGAAAGTTCCAACGATAAGTTACGCAACCAAGATGTTTCAGCAACAACACTCGCAACCCCACGATACTCTACATTGGCACTAGACCTTGAAATAGTGGGTTGTCATTTAGAAGAGAAGGAGATAAGGTTATTTCATCATTTGCTTTTTGGTGAATCATTTTTACATTCATTTCGTTACTGGTTTAGTAACATTAATGCAATAACTTTTATTACATCGTTTGAAAACGTAGCTTTTATTATATGATGTCTTCTTTCTTGTGCTGTGTCGGTTACTTCTCAACGAAAAGGACACATTGAAATGGTTGGGTGATGATTTGGGTAGTTTCTCAGTGAAGTCGGTTAAAAAGGTGAAGGGGGAAGATAGAGGGGTGATCCATCTCCCAAAATTTCATTGGTACAAATGGGTTCCCCTTAAATGTAAGATTATGGCTTGAAGGGCAAATTTGGATAGATTAGCGACGAGAAGGAACCTAAGAAGAAGAAGAAGAAGAAGAAGAAATGTGAATGTTCTGTAGGTTATTTGTCCCTATTGTGGGGAATATGAGATATCAGTGGAACATCTATTTACAGCGTGTGGCATGGCGAATGGGATGTGGATGGGCTTTAGCGTGTGGTGCAACACGCCGCCACTTTTCGTTTTCGAATTCAAAGACCTTATGGAAGTTCACAAGTTTTCAAAGTTGGCAAAGAAAGCTAAAAAGATTATTCACGGACTTGTGATAATTACATGTTGGTGCATTTGGAAAGGTAGAAATGAGGCGATCTTCAAAGACACAAATCGTAGTCCGCAAGACATCCTTGGGGAGGTTATATCTAGAGGATTTGGGTTGGTAAAAATTAGATCTTCTTATAAATCTAAGTTGGGAGGAATGGTGTAAATATCTGTTGTACATGTTGTAGTTTGTTTTCTCTTTGCCCGTTTGGGTCGGGGGCTTTTTGTATTTGTTGGTCTTTTGCCCTTTTTGGTCGTAGGCGTGTTTTAATAAAGTTTGTTTATCTAAAAAATGTATATGCTTGAATGCTTCTGTATCATTAGTTGTACTCAGTGACAGAGTTTGACCAAAAGTTTACCGGGGGCGGAAAGTCATGTGACCCAAAAATTCTTTTCCTATCGCTATGTTTCGGGTTCTATTTCGGGTCGGGTCAAAACACAATATTGCGATACAATTTTGTTATACAATTAAGGTCTAAAACACTAGTAATGCCCAAAATTTCAATTCAGATTAATCCTAGTTCACATCCTACCCTTCAAGAACTAAACAATAGTGAATGAGAAACAAAAATAAATGATTACCTAGTTTAAATTCGTGTTTAACAGTCTCTATGCAGCTCGATTTCAGACTTGTTTTAGTCGAATTTGATGGATTATGATGGATCATTGAAGTTGAAGTGTCGAACACAGAACCCCTTGTGTCTTATGTTGAAGTCGAATAAACAGATGGGGCGCAACTTAGTCACGTATTGTTCTTTTTTTTAAACATCTTTCACTTAAAACAAAAATGAACCCTCAAGTTTCATTTATATAAAAACTAGTTTTAAACTTTCTTTAAACTCACTTCAAGTTTAAAAGCAATTATAAAAATTTACTAATAGCCTCATTCTTCATTTTTTTAACTCAATACAAAAATATGTATACATTTTTAAACTATAAACTTAGTAGCGGCAGATAATTTTTAGGCAAAATAATTGGCGGAGGCGGGCCTATATATTATTAAAAATTTCAGACGAAATATCAAATAAAATTACACTACTAACCGAAACGTTGGTGTTGTGCACCCCTGGCCCCTAAAAAGGTGCGCCCCTAAAAAGGTGCGCCCCTAAAAAGGTGCGCCCCTAAAAAGGTGTGCCCCTGGTTGTACCCCTCACGTTGAAACTTGTTTTAAAAAATTACGAATTGGTATGGTTTAAAACGGCTCTCACTAACATGGGTTAGGGTTGAAATGGGTCGGTTTTTAGAAAAAAAAAGGGGGGGGGGGGGGGGGGGGGAATCAAGAAAATGACCTTTAGCCAACAACTTTATGAAAATAAATGCAAGTTTTGCGTCTAAGACCAAAGTTAGCATCTGAGACTTAAACTTTGCGTCTAAGACACAAACTTTGAGTCTGAGACGCAAAAGATTACGCCTGAGACTCACACTTTGCGTCTGAGATTGTACCATTTGTTTTTGCATCTTCTTTTTTTCCTTTTCAACCACGTTTTTTAAACGAAAATATCTTTTTTCATACGATAATACTTTTTATAAAAATACACCAAATTAAAGATAATAAAATTCTCTTTAATTTGGTGTAAATTTAAAAAAAAATATCAACGTATGAAAAGGTTATGCTCGTTTAAAAATCGTGGTGGAAAAGTAAAAAAAAAAACTTAGGATGTTGTCACGTGTCAACTTCTTATTCGCTATGATCCATGAGGCTACCATAGACGCAATCTCTAAAGGTGTAAGGGGCGCTCCACTCGGGTGGATTAGTCCCGTCTCCACCCCAGCCACTCCTACTCTGTCATGTCAACTCCCATCTACACTCCACATTTTGCACTCAAACGTTGGCAGCACTCCACCCGAACCCCCCCCCCCCCCCTCTCTCTCGTCTTCTCTTTAAAAAATAAAGATAAAAGTGTGACTTGCTGGAAGAATGTGGGGTTCACCATTAACCCTCTCTCTCTCATCTTTTTCTTTATCGGTGAATACTCCACTACCCTTTGACTTTATCGCGTGGTGAAGGGGGTTGGCGGCGGTGTTCCCACAGGGTTGCATTTTTTTCGGAAACGAGAGATCCCCTCAGGAAGTAAGGCAGCGAGGTTACAGGCACCCAATATCATCTTGGAAATCATTTGATCATCGTCCATCGACGAACAAGAATCCTGAACGACGGGAGGAGCAAAGTGGGTAAGCACGTCCTCACAAACAAACGAGGATTTAAAACTGTCAGCAACAGTAGCCTTCCAACCAGGCACATAGATCTCCCCTGGGTTAATATTAGCAGATCCCTCAACAGCTTTAACTAAAGGCTTCAACCCTACAACCTTTTTGCCTACTGATTTGCTCTCTTTACCCATCACCAGTGGCAACTCTCCCTTCTTTCCCTCAACCGAAACTTCCACATCCTCCGGAATATCTACATCATCACTAAGATCAACGGTCTCGGAACCGGATGGCTGACCAGCACCCTTTAACATGTGACAGGTGGAATGACATGTGGAAGCAGCAACCTTGGTAAATCCCTTAACATTGGGAACACTCACGTAAGTTGAACCCTCAAATCTATGCTCAGCACCACGAACAACAGCATCATCACCTTCTGTGGCTTCAGCATCGGCGAACACAACATCGGTTGTGTCGTCACTCTTAATGAAATCCAACGCAGACATGACTGCCATCAAAACACAAAACACAAAACAAAACAAAACAAAACATGAGCAAAGATATGGAAAAACAATAAAGAAATCAACAAAGTAAATGCATACCCTGACTATCCCTCATGAGTACAGGATCTCAGTCTGGTTTATCCCACAATTTGCTAATGCCCATTAAGACCAACAAGTGTTCAGGAAAAGGGCGAAGCCTCGAAGGACATGCCTGATTGATTTCAAAACCGACAATCTAACTCGGATTCAGATGGTTCCAGTTCAATAAGGATAGAATCTGGATTCCTACAAACCATTTTGAACAAAAAAATCGACTCAGAAACCCAAAAAAAAAAACTGGTCTTTCCAAGAACCGAGTGTAGTCACCATAGACGAAATTAAACATGTGTCAACCTGAGACGTCTCGAAAGTAAGCCAGTCGTCGTTCTTAGCCAAACGGAAAAATGGCGAAAGGATAACAAAGACGGATCATACCCTGTAACCCGACATACAACCTCAAAGTGCAAAACCCTAGCAAGGCCTTGGGGTGTAATTGACCAAAAGAAACACGGTAGTAATCTAAAAAATTGAGAAAAAAACAGAAAACGGGTAACGAAGGTTTGAAAATTTAAAATGACGGCAATATAAAGCAATTGAACCGGCCGAACATTGATCGATAGACTTGTCCAAACCCTGAGCCTCGGGATTAAACTTTGAATTGATTCCCTATTGCAACAAAATGCATCAACTTCCTCTTGGGTAAGACGAGAATAACTGATTGATTGATGCTTTCGGGCACCCATGAGTGATGATTGAAGGAAAAAAGAAAAAGATGAAGAAAAGACTAACCTGGATGGAAGAAGAAAATGTTTGATGGAACTTGAAGGTGTTTGAGAAAAATGAGTAAAGTTAGTTTCTCTTGATAAATGAGTAAATAAAGGCCTGACGGTTACTATTATTACCTAGGGGATTTAAAACTGTCATCTGCAGAAAACCTTCCAATAGTCACATCAACTGTCTTTTAAAATTCAAACCTAATAGTTTTGCCGCCTAAAGCACAGAACCTGGATCCATTAAAGCCTTGAAGCCTTGAAGCCTTTTAACTAATAAAAAAGTTGTACGAAAGTCAGAAGCCTTTGAGCTTACATCCCAAACACCTCTGACTTGGGGGGCTGATGACGTGGGTAGCTCAAGCTTAATAAACTGGATAAAGTACAATACAGCTTAAAGGGTTGAAAGGTAAAAGGGTTTGGAAAGAACCAACTGCGGTGAACAGCAAAAAGCACGAAACAGTGACATATCACATCATACTTTACGTGTGATCTCTCCCACTCAGCCGCAAAAGGTGCATGTGGGAACAAACATCCTTTTATCCGCAGGTCCGAAGCCTTCAACCTACTAAAAAGGGCAAACCCCACTGCAGCCTTGGATCACTAGTCAATGGTTTCTTCTTATAGTTGGTTCCTTCCCTATAAATGACAACACTTTGTCATTCAGCTACCAACTTCCAGAAATCTCACTCCCTCTCTCTAGAACTTGTTCTTTACATGTTTTATTCTTCACTTACTCCAACACTATCACGTTGCATACAAACATTCTGGGTTGAATACCCTTCAATCCGAAATTCAAAGCAATCAATAGTAAAGTGATCCAATACGTATTGCATACGTGGGGGGACCCCCACGACCTGCGTTAGGCAAATCGGAACCCTTGGACTCTTTTGCCTAGCCAGTCCAGTCACTATTCTTGGTCTTATATTTGTTGTAGCAATAGCTTCCATGGTGGAAGAGGAAGGGAAGACTTATCACTCATGATGAAGATGAACAAAATAGGTGAGGTGTGGGAGGAGGGTGGGAGAAAAGTTAGGCTCTTGATACCATAGAGGATATTAATTTTATGTGTTGATTGAATAAATGAGAATTACAAAGATCCCTAAGTATATTTAGGGATAAATGCTTAACAAACTTCCGTATTCTATAACCTATAAAGATATACACAATCTTTTAAATATCACAAATACTATATTAGAACCCCGTGTATTACACGGGTTGAATAAACGTAATTTTATTATACTAAATAATAAAATAATATATCTTTAAAAAGCTCGTTTATTGCATGGGTTGAATAAATATAATTTAATATATTAAATAATAAAAAATTATATATATCCTTAAGAACTCTGTGTACTGTACGGGTTAATTAAATGTAATTTTATATACCAAATAATTAAAAAAATATTTTTAAAAACCATATGTATTACACGGGTTGAATAATTGTAATTTTGTATACTAAATAATAAAAAAGTTATATCTTAAAATAATCATGTGTATTGTACACGTTGAATAAATTTATTGTACCAAATAATAAAAGAAGTTATATTTTAAAACCATTTGGACTAAGAAACGACTCCTGATCAAAACCAATTTCTAAATTGAGTTAAATGCAATTTTAGTCTCCGTGGTTTGGGCTATTTTGTCAGTTAAGTCTAAAGGTTTTATTTTTCACTTGTGGGTCCAAAAAGGTTTCGTCATTGCCATTTTAGTCCACTGGGTGAACTTCATTCATTTTTCTGTTAAGGAGAAGACCAATTCGGTCATTTTATATGTAACTCTGTCAACTAGAAGGCCAATTCGGCCATATAAAATGACCGAATTGGCCTTCTCGTTAACAGAAAATAATCGATGAAGTTAACCTAGAGGACTAAAATGACAACGAAGAAACCTTTTTGGACTCACATGTGAAAAATGAAATATTTGGACTAAACTGACAAAATGACTCAAACCACATGGATTAAAATGACATTTAACTCTTCTAAATTTATCCTCATCATTATCATTATCATGAGTAATTTAAGAATAATTACTCTTTTAAAAAAATTAAAGATCAAGAGTAATTTAAGGATTTTAACTAAATTAGAGAAAAAGATGGCGAGAAAATAACGAGAATGCATAAAAATATGACACATATCTCCTATAGGTTTACTTTATTATTTTGCCTCGTCTCAAACGGCTTGGTGAAGCCGGAATCGCCGCGACAAGCCCCAAGGGGCCTGTGTGGGACGGAGGGGGACGAGCTTTGCCGGGGGGGACGTTCCCCACACCCTTCGGTCTAAGTATAACATACTGCATACGTGCTGATATAGTCTTTTTTGGGTAGTTGTGTTAGCCCGAACTCTTACCAGAATCTCACAGCACCCTAGTCGGACCCTACTAGCCAATAGGATATAGTCTTACATAAAAACTCTTTTTTATTATTGCCCATTCTTACTTGTTCTTTTCTTATTCGTAATTCTACCCGGTTAGACCCACTAGAAATAATATTTAACCCGACTTTATATTAAAAGTTCAGATGAACCAAGATTTAACATCTAGGTAAGAAGTGCCGTTTGGGATTTGCTTATTTTAGTGACTTATTAGCTTATTGACTTTTTGAAAAGTTAAAAGGTGTTTGGGATGAAATTATTATGTGAGAGGAAAAATCAATAAGTCACTCCATTATGACATATTAACTTTTCTAAAAACTCATAAGTTGTTTTGAAAGCTAAGCCAAACATGACCTTAATTGTGGCATATCACTCGATCCTTATCACACTGAGTGCACGTGAGTGACAATCCCGCCAGATTCTGTTTACAAATGTTTTTACTCTTTGAAATATAGTTTAATATCTTGTTAATAAGTATTGAATTTACTTTAGAAAAAAAAAGATAATTGTTATGCTAATTTCCTTTTATAAAATAAGGGTCGTGCTAAAGGAACACCCAGAATTATTAAATTGACACCCTGGATACGATACGTAGAGAATTCTACGTGTCATATGGGGTAGTGCGTGTCGTATAGGGTAGTGCAGAAAATTTTTAGTCCGTGTTAGACCACTAAATCTCAAACCTTATACACCACGATTGACTAACCTGATACCGGCATTATTGTATACGTACCTCAATCATTTCTTTATATGCCATGTAATTGAGGGTTATTTTCTTGACTCATCGTACCTAGGGAGTAGTTACATCGTACTTATACGCCACGTATGGTTCTATATATGCCGCATAATACAAGACAACCCTTTCAATCACAGCCTGATACGTATACGCCACATATAGCTCTATATGTGGTGTATATGGATGTGATTGAATAGTTTTTGTCTTGTCTTGTCCTACATTGGGCAGAAAAAAGTGTACTATATACGCCACGTATAGAACTACACGTGGCGTATAAGTTTCAAAATTGCATTTACGACATTTGCAATCTGCCTATATGAAGAGGATAGATGAATTTTTGTTTCATCATATTCCGTCAGTCACAAAGCATCCGATTTTCAATGAATTCCCTTCTTTCGAATGATGTCGTATTGGCAATTCAATTTTGGCGGTGAGCCCTCTTACTTGACATGACCTAACAATGAGACGAAGGTCGTTTCCTAGCTGCGCCATAATTGAACATTGTTGCCAAATTTGATCGAGCCAGATCCCAATAACACGTAACGTCTTAACCCGATAGTTTCCTTTGAAACTAACCTGGTATGACATTCGATCACTTACTTCTTTGTTGATATATATAAATCTAACATCTGTTAATATTGTAATGTTTGTTAATTTTGTATGTTTGGTTGGCTACGTATCATACAATTGTTGTAATGTATGTTAATTTTGTATGTTTGGTTGGCTAGGTATCATACAATTGTTCGGTTACTTTTTTTAATAGCATCGTTTACTCCTACTCTATTACACCAACAATTTTATATTATTCATCATTGCCCAAGATTGAACTTGTAACCTCTCTTTTAAGATGCATAAGTCTCTACCAAGTGGGCTAGCCACACATTGACTTGTTTTATTAGTTAATTGTTAAAAACGATAAATATTGTAAAATGTTTGAAAAAAAATTCAAAAAAAAAAAAACAATCTAATACATGTTGTTATTATTATTATTATTATTATTATTATTGTAAATACTAACAAGTGTTGGAAAATAAATTAAAAATATATATATAACTAGGAAAATGCTTGAGTTAGTACAAATTGGGGAATAACACTACCAACGGTCTATTTGAAACCCATATGTCTTCTCAGAAGCTTGTGTTATTTCCTCTGCCCAGTTTATATATCAGTTCGGTTAATTAACCAGCTATTTTGCCTTTTTTGAATTTTTCGATTAGCCAGTCTATTGGTTAAAAAACGATTAATAATCGGTTCCTATACTAAATACTTATAACCAGCTACTAACCTACGGTTAAAAATTAGCACTAACCGGTTATTTCTAAATTGATTATTAACCAGTTACGGTTTTTGTTAATAACCAATACAGTTAATTAACCAGTTATTTTGTGCACATCTAAGGCTCTAATTTTAAAGTATGTTATGGGCCAGTGGGCCACTACGGAGTCCAGTCCAGGGATGCTTATCTCAAATTTAAACTCATCCATTAGCACCATATGTAAACCAACAGCCCAATATTTACATCCCTACGCCGTCGTTTTGCTTCGGAGTCTTCAATTCATTTCCAAGTTTTTTTTGTAACTGAACCCTAATGTCTGATAACGTTCCTTTCGAACTCCAGGTGGAAATCATCAAAAGGGTTCCTGTCAAATCTTTGCTTCAATTCAGATCCGTTTCAAAGCAATGGAAATCGCTGATCGATAGCTCTGAATTTATCACTCATCACACCCTCGAACAGTCTCAGCTCCATCATCTACTGGTAAGGTACACTAAACGTTCTGAGATAAAATATATTTCGATTGTTGATGATGATAGTTTTCCCCGACACAAGTTTTCTCCCACTGTTTCTCCGACTGCTAAGCTACTTACCCATCCTCGAATGATCGCTTCCTCTCACGGATTGGTGTGCTTGTGTGGTTTTGCTTATGAGCTCAACAAGAATCTTATTATTCTTTGGAACCCATCAATTAGGAAATCTGTTGAAATTGAGCTGCCGAGTAAATTGAATGCTCTTGGTTTTGGGGTTTGTCCTAAAACTATGGACCCTAAGATTGTCAGGATTACGCGTAAAACTAACGTGCAGGTTTATACATTAAGCTCTGGGGCTTGGAGACGCGTATCAATGAATCTGCGTGCGCCCCCGGGGTTTACGTTTTCTTCTTGTCAGGTGGTAATAGATGGGATTATTTATTGGATTACTTGTAATACGAGTGCGTCTTGTGATAAGCTAATTTCATTTGATTTGACAAATGAAGAATTTGGAGTGATAGAGCTTCAAGATAGTATTGAAGACCCTAAGCATTTATGCATCTCTAAGCGTAAGGAGTCTCTTGTTGTGCTTAATTACGATAAATCAGCCTTAGTTTGCGATGTGTGGATGATGACCAAAAATGGTGATCCAAAATCCTTGCTTACAAAACTGTTCACTGTGAGTTTTAACGCATTTCAAGATTCGGTATATCATAGAATTGTTGAATTTCGGAAGAATGGTGAACCGGTAATTGAACGCCTATGTAGTGGTGATGGTGGTTTTCGAGTAACAACACTTGAAGTTTATGAACCCTGCACGGAAAATAGCAATGATCTTTGGACTGATACGCCCTTCATGATAAAGTGTGATTCGTTCTTCATGACGACATCCTACACAGAATCACTACTTCTGCTTAATCACCCTGATTCCATCATTCATTGACGATGATCGTGTGATACATAGTAGCAGTAGAGTTATTAGGAGGGTTTTTTTTTCATTTTAGTAGGCATCTAGTTTCTCCATATTACTAGTGGTAGCTGTTTCCATGTTGTTTGTTATTTAAACTCAAAGTTCGATGGAATGAAATGATCAGAAAATTGGCAACATGTATCCTTGTTCTTCTCTAAAGGGTCAAATGGGTCAACCGGTTTCAAATTTATACGAAACTAGTACTAAGCCCCCTGCGTTGCGACGGGGTCCGTAAACCGTGCCAAGTAGCACCAATGCTACACCACTGTCAGCGACCACCAACACCGGAAAAACTCGTAAAAACAAAATAAATAAAAAGGTAAAACATCTTAAAAAAACAGACGTAAAATCGTTGAACAACGCACATTTGTTGTGGCATGTTAATGTGAAAAAATTAGACATAAACGTAAAACATAAAAAAAGGACTCGCACGTTGTGACGAACCTGTTAAGTAGGGAAAAATAGACGCGTTGCGAGGGGTCTGTCAAACGGAAAACACAAGCACATTGTGGTGTGTTAACTCGCAAAATTTAGTACGAAATATAAAACGGAAAAATTGCAAAAGATGAAAAGTATTTGGGATCAAAGTTGAAAAAAAAAAATTTTGAGGTTAAATTGCAAAAAAAAAATGAAAAAGTTTAGTCAAAAGTAAAAAAAAATTAAAGGGATTAAAATGTAAAGGATGAATGTCTTTGAGTTAAAAAGGAAAAATCTAACTTTTTTAAAAAAAAAAAAACTCGCAATGCTTAGAGTACAACTCCATACAACACCAAAATGTTGCTTATTTATAGTTTGGAAATATGTGGCATATAAATATTTCAGGATCTCATGTCTCTTAAAGTGTTGCAAGGTTGGGTTATCGGAAGAGCACTTTTGAACGGCTACCAGTGGCGAAGCTTGATAATGAAGACGGGGGGTCGAAAACGTATATACCAAAAAATTTCTATAGAACCGGGGGGTCGAAAACGTATATACCCAAAAATTTCTATATGAAAACTACATATATAACACTACTGAGCGAAAAGTTCGGGGAGTCGGGTGCCCCATGGCCCCTCTTAAGCTACGCCCTTGATGGCTACGTCATTATTACCGTGATACTTGTGGGCGCCCAACTTTGAGAGTGCAAAAACATAGAAAGAAGACGTTGCAAGAAACAGCTGCTAGCGACTGACCACCTCAAAACAAGTGTGGGTCCGGGACCTGATGGTGATGGTCACGATTCTAAGACTGCGGGGTGTGGGGGGTGGGTTGAGGGCTTGGGTTGACATGTGGCGGAGATGGGCTCCACCAGGCCACCTCAAAAAAGTGGGGTGTGGGAGCGGTGTGGGCTAGCCGGCGTGGGTGGACATGTGGAAATTTATATATTTTTTATATTTTGACATTTATAAAATAAAACACACCACTAAATTAATTTAAAAAAAAGTTACATAAAATCCTAATAAATTAAAAAAAACAACTTAATAAATCCTAAAAAATTAAAAAAAACAACTTAATAAATCCTAAAAAATAAAAATAAAAACCACTTAATAAATCCTAAAAAAAACTTGATAATAAATTCTAAAAAAATTACAAAGTACGGTAAATATTAAAGTGGGGAACCCAACGAAATTCCGGGTTCCCATCATGCCTATACTCGATTTTGGCGATCTCCACTCGATCGTCGTGGCTTAGGTTGCCCGCAGGGATACAGTTGAAGCATGCTTTAAACCAATCCAGGTTCAGTTTTAGCTCACGCCACTTATGTTGACACGCGTTCAAGTTGTGACGCGAGAGTTTCCAACATGTTGTTGGTATTGCTGAAACGCTCGTGTCCAGTAGGTGGTTTGACCACGACGTAGCGTTCATTGTGCGTCAACGATTGACGTCACTAGCGCTATCTCCTTCTTCTCGGTCCAATGAAGCATTTTCGTTTTTTGGGTTGGTTTTGGATGAAGATTTGTGTTTGAAGAAAGTAGATGTGAAAAATATTGATGTTTGAGGTGAGTATTTATAGGTAAAAAATAGTAAAAAAAAATTTAAAATTTGAGTTACATAGCGGTAACCGCCATGGTCCACAGCTAGCCCAAACGGCTATGGGTAACGGTTTGATTTTCCTGGCCAATCCCAGCCAGCTACATCGTCGCCCCAACCCGCCCCACGCTAGGCTTCATAGCCACGCCAGCGGGGCAACGCCGCTACCCACGTTGGCCCGGTGTTGCTGAAGCGGCGTTTGTTGGCTTCCCACACCAAAAACCCAAGCCCCGCACCCCGCGGTCTAACACCGACTAGTTATAGTTGCTGTACTTTTTGATATTTACATTAGTTGTACTTTTTTGTTATTGATTGTACAAATTGATGTTATATATTAAATTTCGGTTTTTTATATTTGTCATGTTTGTTTAAATGTTTATTTTGTTTGCTTGGTTGTTTTAATGTTGTATTTTTTGTTAATTATATATTTTTATGTTCCCCTTAATTAATGAGTTAAATGCTTGGTTGGTCCCTGTGGTTTTCAAAAATTGCAGACTTGGTCCCAGTGGTTTACTAATTATACGCGTGGTCCCTGTGGTTTTCAAAAATGCACTCGGTTGGTCCCTAGCCCTAACATCAGTTAAATTTCTCAGTTAAGTCCATGTTAAATGACCAAAATACCCTTGCTTATTAACTCTCTTTATAATTTAAATAATCCCTTTCACCACATCATCTTCCCCAAACAAACCTGCAATTTAGGGTTTCATCTTCATCCACAACAACCTGCAACCCACCGCCTCCACCTTCCCTTCGACCCACCACCACCGCCGTCACCTTCAACCCACCACCTCCGCCGTCACCTTCGACCCACCGCCTCCACCTTCACTTTAAAACCACCACCTTAAACCCACCACAACCACTGTCACAAGCACCCTCACCGTCGTCACCTTCGACCCACCGCCTTTAATCGATCGAATCCGGATTCAATTGGCGGTGCGGCAGTGGGTTGCGGAGCAAGAGGATTTGGGGTGGTTAGGGTTAGGGTTGATGCAGGTTTTTCTCCTGAAATTGTCGCCCACAACAACCTGCAACCCCATCTCTCCATCTCGTTTTATAACTCCGGTGAATAACCAGCTGGAGCCGCCGCTACGGCGGCGGTGGTGGTGAGCTTTGACTTCGTCTCCAACAAGCACACCCATAACCCCCTTCTCTCCGGTGACGGCGGTGCTGAGGTTTTCCGTCGATGATGATGACGATGATACAAGATGATGGTGAAAGGTGGAGGCGGTGGGTTTTTACTGATGGTGAAAGGTGGAGGCGGTGGGTTTTTACTGATGGTGATTGTTCAAGACTCCAATTGCAGTTGCATTCCCTCATCTCCGGTGCTCTTTCTTCTTGCGACTAATACCATTTGATTTGATTGATTCAAGACTCCAAGATCACAACTGATGGTGATTGTTGAATATGAAGGTGGGTGGTGAGTTTTTACTGATGGTGATTGTTCAGGGGTAATATAGTCATTTCACACATAGTTAACTAAGAAATTTAACTGATGTTAGGGCTAGGGACCAACCGAGTGCATTTTTGAAAACCACAGGGACCACGCGTGTAATTAGTAAACCACTGGGACCAAGTCTGCAATTTTTGAAAACCACAGGGACCAACCAAGCATTTAACTCTTAATTAATTTGTAACTGCTTTTAGATGTATATTAGCCCTTAGAACAGTTGAAATGAAATCCTCACCGTATTAATTCAACAAAAGCTTCTAGAAGGGGAGGTTTAGGGCGGTTTTTTCATTCCATCAACTTCTCCCCAAGTCGCTCTAGAACCTCTTCAAATGTGGTGTCACTCTCATCTCATCTATCTACGTTTACATACTGCAAAACATTGAACAAGAAGAGAAGTTTTTATCAAATAGAGTTGGGAGTATTTACTTTGGAGAGGTTTGCTGTCACACCCCCAAAATCCACCTGCGGAGTACTACCGCTTGGAGGCGTGACTGACCAGGATCCAGCCACCAATCATATTGAACAAGCATATAAGTGGTTATAAAAGTTCAACCAATATAATTGGTGTTCAAACAAAACATAGTTCAAGTTGCAAGCGGGAGCATAAGTCTTAAAAACAAAACATAAGTTTAGTTGTTCCAAAGTTTAACATGGCACTCAGCCGTCCATGTCCCACAACGATCCTCCTCCCTGCAGCTCCAGTTAAGAACCTAAGGACCTGCAAAGCATGTAGTAACGAGTCAACAACAAGTTGAGTGAGTTCACGGTTGGGTGTTCGTTTTAGGTTGTTTCGAAAACAGTTTCCTTTAGCTGGCATCCTGCCGTGGGGCTTACCCCATAGTTAAAAACGTGATTTGTTTATTCCCGGTTACTCTGGCAATCCAGCCGTGGGGGCTACCCCGTGTTAGTTATCTGGCATTTCGGCCGTGGGGGCTACCCCATGTATACACTAGACTCGTTACCATATCGACTGCTGACTGTAGTCATGTTTATGTGCCCTGAAACTGTCAATGTCTATCATCATTGACGTGCCCCAGATCCATTAGTTCACGCCCGTCCTCTGCGGCACGGTGTGAGGTTTGTCAGACCTAAATAGCGCTATCTAACTAATGACCCGCTCGCCATTGGCCCGGCGATTAAGTCGATACAAAAATGAGGGACTTCATGATAGAGTTTTGGTCTAGTACGAGTTATCTGTCCGTGAGGACGAGGAATTACATTCCTGAACCATAGCTGTCCTACCCAAGGAGGACGAGGAACCCCTGTTCCTTAACCCCAATTCCCGACCCCTGGGAATCCCATGCTTTGTAGAGGGTGTGAACTCACCTTGGTTTGCTCGGTAGATACACAGAAAAGTCAACCAAGTAATATTGTGGTTACTCACGTCCTATCATAGTTGTATCATACAATCAGGTTCGTATTCAAGTAGTACACGTATGTTTCTACACGTATGCTAGCACGTTGTATTCAAGTATCATTCGTGGCTTTCACGTATAAGCATGGCAGTTTGCAAGTAATGCATACGAGTTGAACGAACAGTAACATGCCCATAATTAAACAAAGTCCAAGGTCCGGCCCAAACGCTAAGCCCATAATAAAGCAAGTCCATACAGCGTACACAAGTGTGTGGTCTCGAGTCGAGACTGTACGGTCTCTACTCGAGACTGTGCGGCCTTGAGTTGTAGCCCACAAGGTTTCGAGTCATTCATGCATTAGTCGAGACAGGCGGTCTCGAGTCGCAACCGGACTCGCAATCATGGTTTCGGTTCATGCTGTTTTGGTCTCGAGTCGCAACCGGACTCGTAACTGAGATTTCGAGTTGTGCTGTTTTGGTCTCGAGTCGCAACCAGGCGTTTGCGACTCGCAACCTATGTCGCAATCGGGGATCTCGAGTTGTCATGTGGCGGTTTCGAGTCGCAACTGGAGGTTTTGGTTGGACAACTGCTGATTCTGCACAGTGTACTATCCAATGGGATTTTGATTTCATGTAACAGTTTGTACCATCCACTTAAACATGTTTTCTTGTCTAGCAATTTACCAAATTGGATCAAACAACAAATTTCAAATGTTCATCACACACTCATATCATATTCAACAAGTTCTTCATATATTCAAATAGTTCATCATGATCATTCAAGCTTGTTCATTCAAGGCAACCTAGACCTCTAAACAATTGCATGATTCGGACAACATTAAGGGCTATCATCGGTTTCTACATCTAGCATGTTCAATCAACACCATAGCATACTTACATAAGATTTATCATATCTTAAACACATATACTAAAACAAATTGTTCAAACATATCACACTTAGCTAGTGCATCATATTCGATTATTCAAGGAGGATGTATTCATCATGCATAAAACTTCACAAACCAACATATTGTCAAATCACACCAAGATGCATCATTATCAACCAAAATATCACACATTATCATCATCAACCGAATATCACACATCATCATCAACATCCGAAATATATAACAAGAATCACTAACCGGTTAGGTTTTCAAGATGCGAGGGTATGAAGAAATCGATGAATGAGCTTTCAAGGGAGATCCTAAGCTTGAACCGAGAGCTCTTGTTATCGCCTATTGAATCCGAAAGTGAGGAGGGAAGGTTTGTGCCTCTAGGGTTTTAGTGAGAGAGAGGGAGTGTGTGTGGGAGAGTATGTGTGTTGTCCAAAGAATGGCAAGGTTGGCCATCAACCCTTATTATATACTATCTTCAAGTGATGCACCCTAATGGGTTTTCGAATAGGCTAAGTGTGTGTGTGGCCCAACCGGCCCATATGTTGCATTGTTCACTCGAGACCACATGGTCTCGAGTCGGGTCCTTGTTGTCTCGGTTCACATAAATATACACATACGTACAAGCACGACACATAAACATAACACGTAGTCACATAGGATGTTCACTTATATTATTAAACCAACACTTTGACTAGTCACATAACTTCGCAAGTAGGTTGTACTAAGATACACGAAAGGTTCTAAATTTCGAGTTGTCACATCATCCCCAAGTTGAAAGAAATTTCGTCCCGAAATTTGGTAGGCACTCACTGAGGAAGCTAGTTAAGTTGTATGGTTTTCCTGGTTTTCCTGGGGTGTCACATCCACCCCCCGTTGATCTGGAATTTTGTCCCGAAATTCCGTAGCTTCGGCCTCAGTAGTGGGTGTACTGTTTGCGAACAGTTGAGGATATTTTTGTTTCATCTGATCTTCACGCTCCCAGGTGAACTCTGGGCCGCGACGTGAGTTCCAACGAACTCGAACGAGAGGTATTCTGGTGCTCTTGAGGACCTTAACATCCTGGTACGTGATTTCGACTGGTTCCTCGACGAATCGTAACTGTTCGTCGATAGTGAGTTCCTTCAGAGGAACTACGTGGGTCTCATCTGACGGACACTTCTTCAGATTCGACACGTGAAAAACGTTGTGAACTGCACCGAGTTCTGCTGGTAAGTTCAGTCTGTAGGCCACCCTGCCTATTTTCTCAATGACTTCGAAAGGTCCAACGTATCGCGGGTTGAGTTTGCCGCGTTTACCAAAACAAACCACACCCTTCCAGGGTGAAACTTTGAGTAGTACCCGCTCCCCAACCTGGAGTTCAAGCGGTTTCCTGCCCATGTCGGCGTAAACTTTCTGACGTTCGCGAGCTGCCGTCATGCGTTTTCGTATTTGAGCAATTTGTTCGGTCGTGTCTACCACATATTCTGGACCAGTGATCTGACTATCTCCCACCTCTGCCCAGCAAAGAGGTGACCGGCATTTACGTCCGTACAATGCCTCAAACGGAGCAGCTTTAATGCTGGTGTGGTAGCTGTTATTATACGAGAATTCCACAAGTGGCAGATGCTTTTCCCAGCGGTTGCCAAAGTCGATTACACATGCACGAAGCATGTCTTCTAGGGTTTGAATAGTGCGCTCGGACTGTCCGTCCGTCTGAGGGTGATACGCTGTGCTCATATCTAATCGTGAGCCAAAGGATTTGTGCATCGCTTGCCACAGCTCTGAAGTAAAACGCGCATCTCGATCCGAGATAATGGAGGTGGGCACCCCGTGCCTCGAAACAACTTCCTTAAGGTATATTTCTGCAAGAGTGGAGAACTTATCCGTCTCCTTGATAGCCAAGAAGTGTGCAGATTTTGTGAGTCGATCCACGATCACCCAAATAGTATCGTTCCCGCGCTGGGATCTAGGCAGGCCAGTGACAAAATCCATGGAAATTTGCTCCCATTTCCATTGAGGTATCTCTGGTTGTTGGAGTAGGCCTGAAGGTTTCTGGTATTCATGTCACACCCTGTCTTTTGCGGAAGCGTATGATGTGTGACTAGCTTGTTATCATTGCATTCAATCGTAATAAACAACTACATGATCAAAACGATGTTCATCCATTCATGAAAATTTGAGTATTACAATCACTTATTATTTAAGTTTTCAAAACACGACCTTTGACAAGGTTTCGATTTAACAAAAGTGGATGACATCTAGACTTGTAGTCTACTTCTAGTTATGACACTTGCGCCCAAGATCCATCCTGTCACCTGAAATACATGTAATTTTGGAAAACATCAACATAAAGTTGAGCGAGTTCATGCGTCTTGTATATCTTGTATGAAAACATAGTTTGTAACCTTTACAAATCAAGTATTTATTGTATACATCACGTTTTCTTGTGTACACCACGTACTAAATGAGTGTATGAGCAAGGACATTAAGGCATGTGAGGACATAGGGAGCTTTAGTATTTTCTCCCTTCACTGTGTCGATTTTCCCTCGACTATGTCGATTAACCTCGACTGCGTCAATTTCCCTTGACTGTGTCGATTTCCCTCGACTGTGTCGATTAACCTCGACTGTGTCGATTTCCCTCGACTGTGTCGATTAACCTCGACTGGGACACCGAAGCACTCAAGAGGTCACATAAGGACCATGAGTGGGGCTCGGCCGTACCCGTTAGATCTAACCCTCGTCCCTAATTAATGACTGTTTTTAATGGCTTGGTACTATTATTCACCAAGTCTTTATGGCATCTTTTGTATTAGTCTATGCTCACATGATCTAGTATTTTCTAGGCTTTTCTTAAAGCTCATCATATTGCACTCACCACGAGTGCTTCTCGTATTCTCAAATCATATTGCACTTGGTTCTCGTTCTCACCAAGAGTGCTTCTTGTATTTTTACCCTTTGTAAAAATTATAATATCTGTAACATGTATTTCACCCCCGAGAGTTATAAAAACTGAAAACAGTTAAAGAAAAGGGGGAGCATGAACTCACAACTTTGCGTTCCTGTGCGTCGTAAACTTCACCGGATTTGCTTAATTAACGTCGTAACCTATACGCGTTTTCTTAACGTTAGTCACTAGACTTGCGTCGCACAAGTACAGTCACTATCTCTTGTATACGTATTCTTGTGTTAAAAATATTCTATATTTTTAACTACGTATCTTACTTATATTATTTCTCTAAAATTAATATAAGTATCTCGTGTTTTGCACTTTGCACCCGAATTACGTATCTTGTATGTTGTATGTGTATCTTTCTGTTTATACTCCTCATGAGTATTTAGTGTATTTTTAAGTCTTAATACACTAGCACGTATAACACATACTATATACACTTAGCACAAAAGTTGGTGATAAAATAATATATATTTTTCTCTCAAAAATATACATACTTATATCCATTTTTATTCTTGAAGAAATCCTCATTTCTTATCACCAAAAATTAGGGAAACCTTGGTAATATTTTTAGATACATTTTTAGGGAATAAGTTTCTTAAAACTTATATTTTTTTCTAAGTGTCAAAATTTATAAAAATTTGGACAGAGTTTCCCCTAAAAATGGAGGTTTCCCATGTTTTCAAAACATGTGTTTATTTTCTTTTAAATCGTCAACAATCATCAACAACAATTATCAACAATAATCATCAACAACGATTATCAACAATAATCATCAACAACAATCACTAATTTCTCCATTTCATGAACTTGAATATTTACAAAAATGTGTAGTAACTTACTAGCACATTTAGTAAGTCTTGTTATCTTTAAAAATAAGTTTAATTTCTTAAAAACCTTATTTTTAAAGAGTATGAAGTTTCACAACTTCTAGTCGGTTTTCACGAAAATTATTTCTTTGTTAAACCTTTGTTACACAAGTGTCCACACGCTTGTTCGTTCAAAAAAACACTCTAGTCCATGAAAGATCCGATTTTAAAACATGATCTCTTTAACGCTTGGTCCTTTGAAAATACCACTTGCAGATACGTAGATCTGCTAGTTTTAGACACTATTTCACAAGTTAAATTGCTTTTACACAAGTTCATGATGTGTGTGGTAGAGTTTCGTCATTTAACCTTTGTTACTTCAAAAATAGCTTTATGTTAAGATCCATGATCTTACTAAACCGGGTTAAACGATGATCCGAGCTACCACGTCATAGATCGGGTCTAAATAATCACAACTATCAATTACTACAACATTTACACAACTTATGTGCTATTAACCACCATTTTTCATGTTCTTAGTAGACTTTAATGCTTCAAAATGTATGTTTACGATATTTCACCGACAAAATTCCTTTTAACCACCTTAGATATGATCAAATAAGAGTTTTAAGTGTTATACCTCTAGCTCGGGGCTAGGGAAGAATCTTGATGGAAAATGGGTGGATAAAAGCTAACGGAAGTGGTCCTTCGCGCTCCGAGTGCACCAAAGCTCCTAATACGTGACCTCTAACACTTGTATCACCTTGGAATGAAGAAGATGGAAGTCGAAAATGGGTGGGTGGTTCTAGGGGGGTTCGGCCGAGAGTTTAGAGAGCAAGAGAGAGGTGAGTAAGTTAGTGTGTGTTATGTTATGTAATCACTAGATTTTATAGGCAAACTCATGTGCTATTATCCAATGGAAGATGTGTCCCCAAGATACTTAACATATAAGATTAGCCAAATCACAAGTACAAGGGGGGTGTCCCCTAGGTAACCGATTCGGTTTGGGGGGGGGGGGTCTCTTGTTCGATTGTAACCAAGTGCTAGTTAGGTTATATAGGTTAGTTAAGTGTTTAACCTAGTTAGTTAAGTATAGCGTGTTATGACGGGTGTTAGGGTAATCAGGGACCCTAACTGGCTCAGAAAAAAAAAATAATGAAAATAACAATATTTTCAGGTTCCGGGTAAAGTCCGGTTGTTCGGTTAGACACTGGTTCGTTAAAGTGCTAAATCACACTTTTTAGTGTCTTTTAAGTACCCTTCTTGTACCCTTTCAATTCCCAACACTTAGGGAAATATTCTGGATGATAAAACGAAATTTCTGCATAATATTCATATGTTTAAATGCTGAATTGAGCTGAATTATACAAAATTATGCACTTAAAGTGCGTTTCGGGTGCTTTTTAGTGCTTATTTTTGTTTTCGCAATGTCTATAAATTAAACCCTTATATGTACTCTTGGGTTTTAATGTACTTTTGTCGTCGGACCTACACCTAGGCCTCAATTCTAATGTTTGACTGCTTTCTGCAGTTCTGTTGACACGATGTGTCTTACCGGTGAGTTTACTAATATTTTTGACGCAACGCTATCATAACGTAATTCTTGCAGCATATATCATGCATGAATTCACTTGTATGGAATTCAGAAACTTATTTGTCTGGTAAACCAGATCATGCACAGTCATTTAAGCACAAATTACTGTTCATCTAGTGTACGGAATGTACGGAAAAGTGACGGTTGTCACAGTCTCCCCCCGTTAAAAGAATTTCGTCCCGAAATTCAAGCGATGCCATCGGTCGCAGGGGAGTTGTGAAACCAATATGGTCACTTAGATTCATGATTTGTCTTCATGTTCCCATGAAATCTCTGGGTCATGTCATGAATTCTATCATACTCAAGTAAGTCGATCATGACTTTTCTGTATCTTGTGGACTCTTGGTCCATAACCTCAACAGGTTTCTATAGTATCACGGACTCTTGGTCCAAAACCTCAGCAGGTTTCTATAGTACCACGGACTCTTGGTCCAAAACCTCAACAGGTTTCTATGGTATCACGGACTCTTGGTCCAAAACCTCAACAGGTTTCTTATAGTATCACGGACTCTTGGTCCAAAACCTCAACAGATTTCTATAGTATCACGGACTCTTGGTCCAAAACCTCAACAGGTTTCTATAGTATCACGGACTCTTGGTCCAAAACCTCAACAGATTTCTATAGTATCACGGACTCTTGGTCCAAAACCTCAACAGGTTTCTATAGTAATTCTTGTCATTTGTTATTGATGTGAATCTTATTTGTGGGAACAACGACTGTTCCTTAAGTCAGACTCCTCTACAGACTAGTCACATGATTGTGTCGCGATCACCACTGATCTTTTTCTGGGAGCTTCATTTTGTGAGCAATGGTTCTGATCCCTACACCGGGGATTCAACCTTTTCGTTTTCCAAAACCACTACGCCTTCTCTAGGCGAGGCTCTCATTTTAGTCATACTTCTTGTCTCAAATTCTTACGATCTCTGCCGCTCATCAGCGTAATCTTTCTGTATTCTGCGGGCTGTCCTGATATGATCACATATCTGAACGATCTGGCCTCTAGTTTTCCTGGGCCATCTCGGGCCAGTTGATTGTTTATTTCTGGTCTCCGTTCAACATGACGGAAATTTACTCATTATGTTCCGTCTAAAGCTTTACACGAAGCGGTTTAGACGGCGGTGTGATAGATACCGTTGTAGGAAAACTCCACTAAGGGCAAGTGAGTGTTCCGACTTTTCATCAAAGTTTATCACACAAGCACGTATTGTGTTCATACAGTCTGCATCGTTCAGCAGCTCAGTTCATATTCGAGTTCTTACGATCATCGGTGTGTTGCAACCCTTGTGATCAATAAAGATCGTGCAACGTTTTCTTTCAGGTAATGACGTCCAGTTGCGGCGCGCAATCACTGTATCTATCTCAAGATCTCTTCTCGTGATTCCTTAATCAATGTGTCGCGTGTGCAATGTCGTGGTCTCGTTGCATCGACGTACAATCGAGACTTGTCGAGAGACGTCACATAATTGCAACTCTAGCTCCTTAGTTCTCGGTTGCAGGGTTGGTGTGAATTTCGTTCTTATCCACCCTGTATCTTAAAGTTCTCCCTTCGCGAACTCGAAATCCGCTTTTCGTCATCATTGCACGTAACTGTGCTTTCTCCAAGAGTTGCAAGGTAAATTGCGGCTGTTGCTCACGACCTTCCTTGGTCGTTGGCCATATAAGAATGTAGTCAATAAGTATATAACTTATCCAGGTATGGCTCACACGTTCGATTCATGAGGTCCATGAATATATTGTCGATGCATGTGTCAAGCCAAATGATACGACAAGGATCTTGTAATGCTCGAAGCAAGTCCTATAGGTCGTTTTAGGGATATTTCCCCTTGTATTCACAGTGGAGGACCTCTTGTCCTTAAGTTGATCCTTGGCAAAGGATTCTGATTCTCAATTTTCTGAGGTTTTATGTAAAGTGGAGACTACCAACTTTCTCCTCAAGTCCTTATCTAAGGATGTTATGTCCTTAATTTCCTCTGTCTAGTAGCTCTTGCGGTTATATCAGAGGTTTATACTTCACTGGTGAAGCTAGTTGGTATGGCGTCATTCGTCACTGGTGCTGCTCCTGGCACGCGATTTATCCTGAACTCCTCTCGTTGCTACAGAGAGGCGTTCCTAGCAAGTCTTCTGAAAAGGCTACTAGGGCTTCTTCCATCACGGGGATGTCTTCAGGCTCCGCAGTCTACTCGGAGGCGTTTCTATGCCTCTTCGACCAATGAGGTAGGTCGTAGATCTGCCGCCTTGTGGGGTCTAGCGTCCTTGCACCTATTGCAGGGAAGTTGGGTTTCATCATTCGCAAGCGAGGAGCGTCTGATTTTCTCATATCAAACGACTTCGGCTCTATTCTTGGATTTCTGATCCATGCTGACTAACATAATATGACTTCGCGAGTCAATGGTAACAGAAGGTTCCGGCCTTCTGAATCCCTAAATACAATCCTTAATCGCTTTGACTGTTTAATCTAGCCTCCTATATGCCCATTTCTAAAGAATATAGGATGTCTATCTCACTTGAGACTAGGCCAAGCAGTTTCTTAAGTTCTAGGCATGCAAGGTTGAAGTTGATGCCAGTATTAAAAATAGATGCATAAGGTTGGTTATTAGGGAACGTACCCGTAACCGCATCTGGATCCTGGCGTGCTTCACGAGTTTCGATCGTGAAAACCCTTCCTTGCTTGTTTCTTCTCAGGGCAATTCTTCCTAAAGTGCCCTGGTTCACCACATTTGTAGCAGCCTGGTATTCTCTTATTTCTTCCACCTGGGTCCTTCGCCCAACAGGCATCCTTGTTGTGCCCTTCTTTTCCACACTTTCCGCACTTACGCTTCAGACATCGACCTTCATGGTGAAAATTGCATTCTTCGCACTTCGGCTTAGTTCCCGAGTAGATTTTACCGCCGGCCTTATAAGTGGCTCCAACAGTTTTCCTGCCAAGTGGCGGATTTACTTTCTCTCTTTTGTTTGCTTTAGAGCTTCCATAGCCGACTTGTGTGCCCACCTTTAGGTTCGAAGACTTCCTCTTCTTATTGCCTGATGACTCCACATGAGTCTCTTTCTTGTCATCCTCAGATTCCGAAAATTTTCCCGCACGTAGGGCTTCTTCAGTAAGAGTGACACTCATATCGATAGCCTCTGCAATGGTTGAGGGCTTTGAGGTAGTAACCATGCTCCTGATCTGAGGTGCAAGTCCCCAAATGAATCGTTCAACCCTTTTGAATTCTGGTTTGACTAAGTAGGGGACGACCCTAGACATGTCGTGAAATCGTTGGACGTATTCAGAAATCTTCGGTCCGTCCATTTTTAAGTTCCAGAACTCCACCTCAATCTTCTGGATTTCAGCCCTAGAACAGTATTTCTTTTCCATCATTTCCTTGAGCTCGTCCCAACTTAGTGCATAAGCAGCATCTGCTCCAAGGGTTTGAACCTGAAGGTTCCACCAGGAGAGTGCGCCATCTACGAATAATCCTGAGATATAGGTAACACTCTGTTGGGGCGAACAGTTACTCATTCTTAGAATGGAGTCAGTCTTTTCTGCCCAACGAACAAATGCAACGGCACCTCCGGTGCCATCAAAATTTAATGGCTTGCAGTCCAGGAACTGTTTATAGGTGCAGCCAGTTGGAGGGTTATTTCCAGTAGTGCCATTGCTGTGCTCAGAGCGGAGGGCTTCATGTCGTGCAATTGCCTGCGAGATGCGTTCTTGCAGCTCGGCTTCTGTCCTTGGCAACGTACTGGTGTTTGTGTCTCGCCTGGGCGGCATTCTCTTCTGCCAAAATGGTATGAAGTAGGTTAGACAACATTTCAATTGTCTATGATATACATAGCACCATAAGCCACCCAATTTCACACGTATATATAACCAGTGTATAAGCGAGGAAACAGTTATTGAGCCTTCACATAGGCTTGCCAACTTGGCTTATTGTTTGAAATGAACTCGAGGCTACATCGCCTTGGTCATTCAAGTTTCAGTTATTTCCTGCTACATTGGTTTGCTTAGGTCTTTAGCTTTACTGGTTCGTATATTTCCCCTTTGATGGGGTTGTTTGTGTAGAGGTGATAGGGAGTGTATCGTCCCTGACTCTTTATGAATGTCATTCCACCTCTCTTGCTTAAATATCGTTTTCTCAACCGTCTCTTATGCAGGTAGAAGTGTCAGTCACGAAGTAGGCTAAGACAGGCTTCCTACTTTCTATCGTGCTAAAGCACTGATCTATGTGTTGTTCTACCGGATGAAGGTGAGGACACCTATAGATAGATTTTGTATGGTTTTCATTAGCTTGACCCGGAGAGTCCACCAGGATTTCTGTGCACTACAAGTCGTTATTACGTGGGCCCCCGTAATAGTAAATTGTCTTGCACAGTTACCCCAAATTTTCTCTCGTCCAAGCAGATGATCAGTCAAGGAGGGGACACTATTGTCCTTATACTTCTTGTCATGGAAAGGACCATTGCAGTGGTCCACGCGCTAACACTCGTTATCGTTACGCGCGTATAGGCACGATGATTAGATGGAATAGGAATAGAGAGAATTCCTAGTAGTTGGAGGGGCACCTTCGAGATGAATACTTCATCTCCCTTTTTCTGGTTAAGCATATCGTCAATCTTGCTTCACATAAGCGGCAGGGATCTCGTCCCGTTGATTGAGGATTCATTCAAGGTTGCCGCCTCTGCCTCGTCATCATCACCGTAGTTAGGCACCTTCACGATCGGAAGAGCAGCCATCTCCTACGGAAGCAAGCTCAGCATCTTGTTTGGTAATCACTCCCAGCCATGAGCTTTGCAAAGGACGCGAGGTCGGTAGCTTCATCGTGCGAGTTACGTATAGTAATAGGAGTCGGAGTCGAAAGTATCTCATTCACGTCAATAATCATTCCGTACACTTATTTGTATGTATGTATATCAATAACATATATGCTACTTAGCATAATCAAGCAATTTAATGCATTATATCACGTATAACTCTCGTTTTTGGGGGTCATTTTGTTTTTGGCTAGTCTAACTCGTGTAGACTATGCTTTGGTTGGCACCTTATTCTAAAGGTATTCCTCACTAATGTCCTTGCCTTGTATTTTCTTTGTAAGGTGTCTGACTCGTGGATCTTGGCGCTTTCGTGAATGCAATGAAAACCTTTTTGTAAAATGTTTTCGTGAGAGAACTCTAGTGATTGTAGTCTAGACTCGAGAAAGAATCCTAGTTCACTACAATCGAAGCTCTGATACCAAACTGTCACACCCTGTCTTTTGCGGAAGCGTATGATGTGTGACTAGCTTGTTATCATTGCATTCAATCGTAATAAACAACTACATGATCAAAACGATGTTCATCCATTCATGAAAATTTGAGTATTACAATCACTTGTTATTTAAGTTTTCAAAACACGACCTTTGACAAGGTTTCGATTTAACAAAAGTGGATGACATCTAGACTTGTAGTCTACTTCTAGTTATGACACTTGCGCCCAAGATCCATCCTGTCACCTGAAATACATGTAATTTTGGAAAACATCAACATAAAGTTGAGCGAGTTCATGCGTCTTGTATATCTTGTATGAAAACATAGTTTGTAACCTTTACAAATCAAGTATTTATTGTATACATCACGTTTTCTTGTGTACACCACGTACTAAATGAGTGTATGAGCAAGGACATTAAGGCATGTGAGGACATAGGGAGCTTTAGTATTTTCTCCCTTCACTGTGTCGATTTTCCCTCGACTGTGTCGATTAACCTCGACAGCGTTAATTTCCCTTGACTGTGTCGATTTCCCTCGACTGTGTCGATTTCCCTCGACTGTGTCGATTAACCTCGACTGTGTCGATTTCCCTCGACTGTGTCGATTAACCTCGACTGGGACACCGAAGCACTCAAGAGGTCACATAAGGACCATGAGTGGGGCTCGGCCGTACCCGTTAGATCTAACCCTCGTCCCTAATTAATGACTGTTTTTAATGGCTTGGTACTATTATTCACCAAGTCTTTATGGCATCTTTTGTATTAGTCTATGCTCACATGATCTAGTATTTTCTAGGCTTTTCTTAAAGCTCATCATATTGCACTCACCACGAGTGCTTCTCGTATTCTCAAATCATATTGCACTTGGTTCTCGTTCTCACCAAGAGTGCTTCTTGTATTTTTACCCTTTGTAAAAATTATAATATCTGTAACATGTATTTCACCCCCGAGAGTTATAAAAACTGAAAACAGTTAAAGAAAAGGGGGAGCATGAACTCACAACTTTGCGTTCCTGTGCGTCGTAAACTTCACCGGATTTGCTTAATTAACGTCGTAACCTATACGCGTTTTCTTAACGTTAGTCACTAGACTTGCGTCGCACAAGTACAGTCACTATCTCTTGTATACGTATTCTTGTGTTAAAAATATTCTATATTTTTAACTACGTATCTTACTTATATTATTTCTCTAAAATTAATATAAGTATCTCGTGTTTTGCACTTTGCACCCGAATTACGTATCTTGTATGTTGTATGTGTATCTTTCTGTTTATACTCCTCATGAGTATTTAGTGTATTTTTAAGTCTTAATACACTAGCACGTATAACACATACTATATACACTTAGCACAAAAGTTGGTGATAAAATAATATATATTTTTCTCTCAAAAATATACATACTTATATCCATTTTTATTCTTGAAGAAATCCTCATTTCTTATCACCAAAAATTAGGGAAACCTTGGTAATATTTTTAGATACATTTTTAGGGAATAAGTTTCTTAAAACTTATATTTTTTTTCTAAGTGTCAAAATTTATAAAAATTTGGACAGAGTTTCCCCTAAAAATGGAGGTTTCCCATGTTTTCAAAACATGTGTTTATTTTCTTTTAAATCGTCAACAATCATCAACAACAATTATCAACAATAATCATCAACAACGATTATCAACAATAATCATCAACAACAATCACTAATTTCTCCATTTCATGAACTTGAATATTTACAAAAATGTGTAGTAACTTACTAGCACATTTAGTAAGTCTTGTTATCTTTAAAAATAAGTTTAATTTCTTAAAAACCTTATTTTTAAAGAGTATGAAGTTTCACAACTTCTAGTCGGTTTTCACGAAAATTATTTCTTTGTTAAACCTTTGTTACACAAGTGTCCACACGCTTGTTCGTTCATAAAAACACTCTAGTCCATGAAAGATCCGATTTTAAAACATGATCTCTTTAACGCTTGGTCCTTTGAAAATACCACTTGCAGATACGTAGATCTGCTAGTTTTAAACACTATTTCACAAGTTAAATTGCTTTTACACAAGTTCATGATGTGTGTGGTAGAGTTTCATCATTTAACCTTTGTTACTTCAAAAATAGCTTTATGTTAAGATCCATGATCTTACTAAACCGGGTTAAACGATGATCCGAGCTACCACGTCATAGATCGGGTCTAAATAATCACAACTATCAATTACTACAACATTTACACAACTTATGTGCTATTAACCACCATTTTTCATGTTCTTAGTAGACTTTAATGCTTCAAAATGTATGTTTACGATATTTCACCGACAAAATTCCTTTTAACCACCTTAGATATGATCAAATAAGAGTTTTAAGTGTTATACCTCTAGCTCGGGGCTAGGGAAGAATCTTGATGGAAAATGGGTGGATAAAAGCTAACGGAAGTGGTCCTTCGCGCTCCGAGTGCACCAAAGCTCCTAATACGTGACCTCTAACACTTGTATCACCTTGGAATGAAGAAGATGGAAGTCGAAAATGGGTGGGTGGTTCTAGGGGGGTTCGGCCGAGAGTTTAGAGAGCAAGAGAGAGGTGAGTAAGTTAGTGTGTGTTATGTTATGTAATCACTAGATTTTATAGGCAAACTCATGTGCTATTATCCAATGGAAGATGTGTCCCCAAGATACTTAACATATAAGATTAGCCAAATCACAAGTACAAGGGGGGTGTCCCCTAGGTAACCGATTCGGTTTGGGGGGGGGGGGGTCTCTTGTTCGATTGTAACCAAGTGCTAGTTAGGTTATATAGGTTAGTTAAGTGTTTAACCTAGTTAGTTAAGTATAGCGTGTTATGACGGGTGTTAGGGTAATCAGGGACCCTAACTGGCTCAGAAAAAAATAATAATGAAAATAACAATATTTTCAGGTTCCGGGTAAAGTCCGGTTGTTCGGTTAGACACTGGTTCGTTAAAGTGCTAAATCACACTTTTTAGTGTCTTTTAAGTACCCTTCTTGTACCCTTTCAATTCCCAACACTTAGGGAAATATTCTGGATGATAAAACGAAATTTCTGCATAATATTCATATGTTTAAATGCTGAATTGAGCTGAATTATACAAAATTATGCACTTAAAGTGCGTTTCGGGTGCTTTTTAGTGCTTATTTTTGTTTTCGCAATGTCTATAAATTAAACCCTTATATGTACTCTTGGGTTTTAATGTACTTTTGTCGTCGGACCTACACCTAGGCCTCAATTCTAATGTTTGACTGCTTTCTGCAGTTCTGTTGACACGATGTGTCTTACCGGTGAGTTTACTAATATTTTTGACGCAACGCTATCATAACGTAATTCTTGCAGCATATATCATGCATGAATTCACTTGTATGGAATTCAGAAACTTATTTGTCTGGTAAACCAGATCATGCACAGTCATTTAAGCACAAATTACTGTTCATCTAGTGTACGGAATGTACGGAAAAGTGACGGTTGTCACAATTCAGACTTGACTCTTGCACAAGTCAGACACTTGCTGACGTAAGTTGCTATGTGGGCCTTCATGCTAGGCCACCAGTACGTAGTTTTGATATCGTGGTACATCTTATCCGAACCAGGATGCATCGAGTAGCGAGACTTGTGTGCTTCATCCATCACAAGCTCTCGTAGATTGCCGTAGAGTGGGACCCAAACGCGTCCCGTTACGTAGTAAGCACCGTCTTCCTTCTGTTCTAAGCGTTGCCTTGATCCGCGTAGGGCTTCAGCCCTGACGTTTTCTGGTTTCAGTGCTTCTATCTGAGCAGCTCGTATCTGGGAGGGAAGACTAGAATGGATCGTGAGTTGTAAAGCTCGCACGCGCTTAGGCGCAGTGTCCTTTCGACTAAGGGCGTCAGCCACAACATTGGCTTTGCCCGGGTGATATCTGATTGAGCACTCGTAGTCATTCAGTAGTTCGACCCATCGTCGTTGCCGCATATTCAGTTCCTTCTGCTTGAAGATATGCTCGAGGCTCCTGTGGTCGGTGTAGATGGCGCACTTAGTACCATACAGGTAATGCCGCCATAACTTAAGTGCAAAAACAACAGCTCCCAGCTCTAAATCGTGCGTAGTGTAGTTCTTCTCGTGAACTTTGAGTTGGCGTGAGGCGTAGGCTATAACTTTATCTCGTTGCATCAATACACAACCAAGACCTTGAATTGATGCGTCACAATAAACCACAAAATCGTCTGTGCCCTCCGGCAAGGAAAGGATAGGCGCGCTACAAAGTCTATCCTTTAGGTGCTAAAATGCCAACTCCTGTGCGTTTCCCCAGCGATAAACAACGCCCTTCTGCGTTAGTGAGGTGAGAGGCTGTGCAATCTTAGAAAAATCCTTTATGAATCTCCGGTAGTATCCCGCCAAACCCAAGAATTGGCGAATTTCCTTTGGTGTACGAGGTGCAGGCCAGTTCTTAATCGAGTCTACCTTGGATGGATCAACATGAATCCCATCCTTGCTCACCACGTGGCCTAGGAAATGGACTTCTCGAAGCCAGAAGTCGCATTTCGAGAACTTTGCATAAAGCTGTTCTGTTCGAAGGAGTTCCAGAATAAGTCGTAGATGCTGCTCGTGTTCCTCCCGACTCTTGGAATAGATCAGGATGTCGTCGATGAAGACTATAACAAACTTGTCTAGGTAAGGCTTGCACACTCGGTTCATCAAGTCCATGAAAACCGCAGGTGCATTTGTCATCCCAAAAGGCATGACCAAAAACTCATAGTGTCTGTATCGAGTCCTGAAAGCTGTTTTGGAGACGTCCTCTTCCCGGACTCTCAGCTGGTGATAACCCGATCTCAAATCGATCTTCGAATAGTAGCTCGACCCTTGCAGCTGGTCGAACAAGTCGTCGATCCGCGGTAGAGGATAGCGATTCTTCACCGTCACCTTGTTGAGTTCTCGGTAATCGATGCACATTCTGAAAGTACCGTCCTTCTTATTTACAAATAATACTGGAGCTCCCCAGGGCGATGAGCTTGGACGAATAAAACCCTTATCCAAGAGTTCTTGTAGTGGCGTGGAGAGTTCTTTCAACTCTGATGGGGCTAAACGATAAGGTGCACGGGCTATAGGCGCAGCTCCAGGAGCTAGTTCGATCTGAAACTCGACTTGGCGATGAGGCGGAAGACCAGGTAATTCCTCAGGAAATACCTCTGGATAATCGCGTACAACTGGAAAATCTTCTATCTTCTTCTCTTTTTCTGAGGTGTCAGTAATGAGAGCCAAAATGGCAGTGTGGCCCTTTCGCAAGCACTTTTGGGCCTTAAGGAGAGAAATGACGTTCTCAACAGCACTCCTCTTGTCGCCATGAATCATGAGAGGTTCACCACCGGAACCTGGAATACGGACAACCTTCTCGTTGCAAAGAATCTCTGCTCGGTGCTGGGATAACCAATCCATCCCAATGACAACGTCGAAACTACCCAAGACAATAGGAATGAGGTCGATAGAGAAGGTCTGGTCAGCGAGAATAAGTTTACAACCCTTGACTATGTGTGTGGCTTCTAAACTCTTACCATTTGCTAGCTCTACGGTGTGCTTGTTGTTCAAAGGGGTTGGAATACGCTTAAGCATTCGACTAACTTCTAGTGACATGTAGCTAGTATCGGCACCCGAATCAAATAAAACTGAAACATAAAAGTCGTCGAGAAGGAACTTACCCGCCACAACATTGGGGTCATTCCTTGCTTCACCTTGGCCAATCACAAACACCCGGCCCCTGGCGCCATTGTTGTTGTTGTTCCCATTGTTACCATTCCCTTGATTGTTGTTATTGTTGTTGTTGTTGTTCTGGTTCCTGTTCAGTTGGGGACAATCCCTCTTGAAGTGGCCCTCAGCTCCACACTGAAAGCACCCTTTGTTATCACCTTGCTGTTGCTGCTGGCGTTGATTCTATTGAGCTTGCTGACGATTCTGATTGGCGGGGTATAAGCTCCTGCAATCCTTTGCAGCGTGACCAGGCTTGTTGCACCGATGACAGTTGCCCCTGGTGCATGGGCCGCTGTGGTGCAGGCTGCAGCGATTGCATTTGGGGTGATTTCCTTTGTACCCACCATGACTTTGACCACCAGACGATTGCTGATTAGGGCTCTTGTAGTCCTCAGTCTTTCTCTGCTGAGACTGGGAATGAACAGAAGTCGAACCCTTACTTAAAGTTCCATCCCATTTCCGTTTGTTGTCACTAGAGGTACCAGAAGTAGTTGCAGCGCCTATGCGTTTTGGTAACTTGTTCTGCTCCACCGCCAGGTCCGTGAGACGGTGAGCCAACTGAACAGTTTGCTGGTAGGTGGCGAGGTTCGCTGAAGTCACATGACTTTGGATTTCCGGCACTAAGCCCTGAAGAAATAGTTCGATGCGTTTGATGGGAGGATCCACCATAGTAGGACACAGAATTGCCAGTTCGTTCGACCTTTTCACATAAGCTTCAATTTCCGACCCCGTCATCTTGAGGTTAAAGAACTCCACTTCCAGTTTGTGAATCTCATCACGACTGCAGTATTCTTCTTTGATCATTTCCTTAAAGTTCTCCCATGGGGTGGCGTTGGCAGCAACCAACCCTAGCATCTGAACCTGAGCGTTCCACCATGTGAGGGCCAAACCCTCGAGAGTACCAGTCGCATACTTCACCCTGCGCGCCTCAGGGCATTCGCACATTTCGAAGACAGATTCTAGTTTCTCAAACCAGTGCAGGAGACCTACTGCTCCTTCAGTGCCGCTAAAAGTAGTTGGTCGGCAGTCCATGAAAGTCTTAAAAGTGCACACGGGTGGCTGAACATGCTGACCTATGGTGGGTGAAAGAAAAGACAGAGTTTAACACAAAGGTTGGTTCACGAGAGTAGGATTCTAAAGATCCTAGAATGAGTTCGGACTGCAGGATATACCTCCTGCGTGTGTAGCTGCAAGTACTGCGGCAACTCGTTCGTTGATCAGAGCCGTCAACTGGGCTTGTGTCAGGTTAACGCGTCCAGACATGATCTTCATATCAAGAAGAACGTGAGTGAGAGGGGTTTCGCGAAAGTACGACGATAAAATAGAGTAAGTACGCACGTGTTCAAGCAACAGTAGTTATACTAACCCAGCATACCATAAGCAATGTACTATGTAACTAACAAGTAGGCAATATACACACAGATCATATCACCTAGAATGTTGAGCCTTGCATGTGGAGTGAAGCATCGTTGTGGACCGTTGAGCTCTGTACAGGTTATAGTCTGGTTTTAACAAAAACGTTTTCCCCTTTTATTAAAACCAAGTTCTCTATAACCAATGGCTCTGATACCAATCTGTCACACCCCCAAAATCCACCTGCGGAGTACTACCGCTTGGAGGCGTGACTGACCAGGATCCAGCCACCAATCATATTGAACAAGCATATAAGTGGTTATAAAAGTTCAACCAATATAATTGGTGTTCAAACAAAACATAGTTCAAGTTGCAAGCGGAAGCATAAGTCTTAAAAACAAAACATAAGTTTAGTTGTTCCAAAGTTTAACATGGCACTCAGCCGTCCATGTCCCACAACGATCCTCCTCCCTGCAGCTCCAGTTAAGAACCTAAGGACCTGCAAAGCATGTAGTAACGAGTCAACAACAAGTTGAGTGAGTTCACGGTTGGGTGTTCGTTTTAGGTTGTTTCGAAAACAGTTTCCTTTAGCTGGCATCCTGCCGTGGGGCTTACCCCATAGTTAAAAACGTGATTTGTTTATTCCCGGTTACTCTGGCAATCCAGCCGTGGGGGCTACCCCGTGTTAGTTATCTGGCATTTCGGCCGTGGGGGCTACCCCATGTATACACTAGACTCGTTACCATATCGACTGCTGACTGTAGTCATGTTTATGTGCCCTGAAACTGTCAATGTCTATCATCATTGACGTGCCCCAGATCCATTAGTTCACGCCCGTCCTCTGCGGCACGGTGTGAGGTTTGTCAGACCTAAATAGCGCTATCTAACTAATGACCCGCTCGCCATTGGCCCGGCGATTAAGTCGATACAAAAATGAGGGACTTCATGATAGAGTTTTGGTCTAGTACGAGTTATCTGTCCGTGAGGACGAGGAATTACATTCCTGAACCATAGCTGTCCTACCCAAGGAGGACGAGGAACCCCTGTTCCTTAACCCCAATTCCCGACCCCTGGGAATCCCATGCTTTGTAGAGGGTGTGAACTCACCTTGGTTTGCTCGGTAGATACACAGAAAAGTCAACCAAGTAATATTGTGGTTACTCACGTCCTATCATAGTTGTATCATACAATCAGGTTCGTATTCAAGTAGTACACGTATGTTTCTACACGTATGCTAGCACGTTGTATTCAAGTATCATTCGTGGCTTTCACGTATAAGCATGGCAGTTTGCAAGTAATGCATACGAGTTGAACGAACAGTAACATGCCCATAATTAAACAAAGTCCAAGGTCCAGCCCAAACGCTAAGCCCATAATAAAGCAAGTCCATACAGCGTACACAAGTGTGTGGTCTCGAGTCGAGACTGTACGGTCTCTACTCGAGACTGTGCGGCCTTGAGTTGTAGCCCACAAGGTTTCGAGTCATTCATGCATTAGTCGAGACAGGCGGTCTCGAGTCGCAACCGGACTCGCAATCATGGTTTCGGTTCATGCTGTTTTGGTCTCGAGTCGCAACCGGACTCGTAACTGAGATTTCGAGTTGTGCTGTTTTGGTCTCGAGTCGCAACCAGGCGTTTGCGACTCGCAACCTATGTCGCAATCGGGGATCTCGAGTTGTCATGTGGCGGTTTCGAGTCGCAACTGGAGGTTTTGGTTGGACAACTGCTGATTCTGCACAGTGTACTATCCAATGGGATTTTGATTTCATGTAACAGTTTGTACCATCCACTTAAACATGTTTTCTTGTCTAGCAATTTACCAAATTGGATCAAACAACAAATTTCAAATGTTCATCACACACTCATATCATATTCAACAAGTTCTTCATATATTCAAATAGTTCATCATGATCATTCAAGCTTGTTCATTCAAGGCAACCTAGACCTCTAAACAATTGCATGATTCGGACAACATTAAGGGCTATCATCGGTTTCTACATCTAGCATGTTCAATCAACACCATAGCATACTTACATAAGATTTATCATATCTTAAACACATATACTAAAACAAATTGTTCAAACATATCACACTTAGCTAGTGCATCATATTCGATTATTCAAGGAGGATGTATTCATCATGCATAAAACTTCACAAACCAACATATTGTCAAATCACACCAAGATGCATCATTATCAACCAAAATATCACACATTATCATCATCAACCGAATATCACACATCATCATCAACATCCGAAATATATAACAAGAATCACTAACCGGTTAGGTTTTCAAGATGCGAGGGTATGAAGAAATCGATGAATGAGCTTTCAAGGGAGATCCTAAGCTTGAACCGAGAGCTCTTGTTATCGCCTATTGAATCCGAAAGTGAGGAGGGAAGGTTTGTGCCTCTAGGGTTTTAGTGAGAGAGAGGGAGTGTGTGTGGGAGAGTATGTGTGTTGTCCAAAGAATGGCAAGGTTGGCCATCAACCCTTATTATATACTATCTTCAAGTGATGCACCCTAATGGGTTTTCGAATAGGCTAAGTGTGTGTGTGGCCCAACCGGCCCATATGTTGCATTGTTCACTCGAGACCACATGGTCTCGAGTCGGGTCCTTGTTGTCTCGGTTCACATAAATATACACATACGTACAAGCACGACACATAAACATAACACGTAGTCACATAGGATGTTCACTTATATTATTAAACCAACACTTTGACTAGTCACATAACTTCGCAAGTAGGTTGTACTAAGATACACGAAAGGTTCTAAATTTCGAGTTGTCACATTTGCGGCGGTGGAACGACGGTCCCAGAATTGTGAATTGAGAAGAGGTGTGATTCTTCTTAAACATTCACTGTTTTCTCTTATCTTCTTAGGTTCTGCTTCTACATAAATTTTATTTTTTTGTATGTTGTTTCAATCTGATGTGGTGATTTTCGCTATTTCAGTTCATTTGTTTACGGATTTACGTTTTTCAATTTGTTTAACGTATGTTAAATTGAAGGTTTAATTTGTGTTTGGATGTTTCAAATTAGAGTTTCTATGAACTTTTGCAGTTTCCTATCAACTATTTCAAAAGATATTTCAAGCCTTCTATTTTCTGCTCGTATTTTCAGTGATATTTTTTTTCTAATTGGTTGCTGCTCCTTGTCTGTTTTTTTTTTTTTTTTGCCATTAAACTTTAGGTTGTCTGGAGATGACTTTATTGATTTAAAAATCTAATTCATCTTATTTTAATGGTATGTTTGCCTATGTAGGGTGCACTATGTAAAAAGTGGTGAAGAAAGCGTATAGAGACAAAATTAATGTATTCCCTATAATGCCACATATCATAGGAGGTGAGCGATCAAGTTACAGTGTCAAGCACTAATGGTCAAGTGATTCAATGCAAAGGTAAACATTTTCTTCATTCTTTCGGTTGTTTTTATAACATGCTCATGGATATAAACATGTAAATTTAACTAATTTAACAGTTGTGGTGACTTGCGAATCCGGAAAGTCGTAGGTGATTGAAGAAGTGGAAGGGGCACCACTGCAGAAAATGGAAGTCCGAATTAAGATCCTCTTCATTTCCCGTTGTCACACCAATGTTTACTTCTGGGAAGCAAAGTAAGTATTCTAATTTCAAACACCAAATCAGATAATTATTTTATTAATCTCTAATCTTAAGTTACTGCCAATTTTTCAGGGGCAAATGCATGTATTTCCTCAGATTTAGGACATGAGGCTAGAGTGTAAGTTCATTTTTGTGTCAAATTAAAAAAGGGTGTGTAATTCTGTATTTATTTGGTATACATAATTTGAAGAATTGTGTTACCATGTGTCACACCCCAACCGATGGCGGAAACATCGGGGCATGGCACTGAGCGAAACAGATTGTCCAGAAGTTTCCATAACAATTATCATTACCAATCAATTTAAAGTAACATGTCCCATACCATGTCTCAAAAGGTAAACAAATTATTACAGATAAAATCTAGGCAAATAGTTCTATTCCGACAACTCAGATTTTCAAATAGCACAATTGTTTATCTGCTTCTAGAGACCCTTGATTTCATTTGTACAGACAACTATTTGTTGGCCTCTAAGACCTTATTCTAGCCTCGATTTCCTAGCAGATGTGCATCCTAAGCACCTGTCACATACGTTAAAATAAAGTCAATACATATAATGTAAAGGTGAGCATACAAGTTTGATAATAGCATATAGAGTTCGAAATTTGTTTACGCATAACCAGCACGTACACATAGTGAAATGAAGTACGTTAGTTATCGACATAGATCTATCGATACCAATGACTGCGGATTGACTGCCTGAGGCAGTTCGCAATACATGATTACCACCGTAATCCATGCAAGTAATTGTCCTTAACAACCCCTGCGAACAGGTGCTGAGTTCAAACTATAGTACTATCGTCGCTAAGGCAGGTAGACAGCATTCCATGTGTAAACATAACAAACAAGCATTCATCAGCCACGTATAACATGCATTAACGGTTAGCGTTCAATTAGTATTGAGTAGTGTGTTTATTGTGATTTGAATATCCGTAACGTATGTAACACCCAAAAGTGCGTAAAGCAAAAAAGGGATCGAGTATACTCACAGCGATGGATGGATTGAAGGGAGCGCTAGAGAGTAAGGTTAGCCTGAACAGATTGATAGCATAACGATAAGTGACGCGTAAAACGATGCAAGGTGTAAGTGGCTCGGACAGCAGTTCGGTCGGATGGTAATCCGATCGGACGGTCCTATCGTGCGGATGACAATCCGTTCGGATGGTCATCCGGTCAGACAGATTGTCCGGTCGGATGACTATTCGAGTGGATTGTTTCTTCCTTTGAGAAGGATGTGTTTGTGTATGATGGCTTGACCATTGAAGTTTTCGTTGTAGCATTTTGAAAACATTGAAGTATTCTACCTTTCAAGTCGATCGATCGGACGGTCAGTCGTGCGGACGACACTCCGCTCGGATGATTTATCCGGTCGGACGGCGACTCGAGTGGCGAGGTTACTCAGTGAGAACAAATCCACAGCAGGGTGGTCACTCGGTCGGATGACCATCCGACCAGGTGGCATCCCTTGTGAATTGAACATGTTGAAAATTGTTTAAGGGTCTGTTTGGTATGGGGTAATGGAATGGACGAAGGAATGGAATGAACGAGGTAATGGAATGGATGAGGGAAAGCAATGGATCATTACCATTCTATATCTTGTTTGGTTACCATATGAATGGAATGAATTATTATTGTATATTGTTCGGTATGCAAGAAAAACGGAGTAATAAAATTAGCGGTGAGTGTTCGTGGTGGTTGGTGGTAGTGATTGTGGGTGGTTATAGGTGGCGGTGGTGGGTGTCGGCGGTGGCGGCGATAGATGGTGGTGGTGGCGGCAAGTGGCGGTGCGGCGATGACGACGAGTGGTGGTGGCGACAAGGTGGCCGTTGGTGGTGGCGTCGACGATATGGGGGTGGGCGGCGACGGCGAGTGGCGTTGGCGGTTGGTCGCAGCTGTGGGTGATAACGGTGGCAAGTGGGTGGCGGTGGCGGCGGTGGCTGTCGGGGTGAGGTGGTGGCGGCGATGGCGTCAGTGGTGGTGGGGTGTGGCGAAGGTTGTGGGTTGTGGTGTTGTTGATGAATGGTGCAAGAGGGGATGAAATAGAAAAAAAACATGGGGAGTGGAAGGAATGATTTTGAGGGAATGGATGATTCCATTCCATTGACTAAACAAACACTCTTTTCTTCATTCCTTCGTACTCACTCATTCCATTCCTCCTCTAATTCCTGCATACCAAACACTACCTAAGTGTTAAAGTCTAAGTATCGCATGATCCGAAGAGTAATTCGGTCGGATGGTAGTCCGATCGGATAGCAATTCGTTTAATACTCAAACTTCAGATAAAGTTGGTTAAGTGTGGGACCCAAGATGTCGGTCGTTCGGACAGCCGGCCGCTCGGATGGCTTATCCGTTCGGACAGTAGTCCGGTCGGATAGCACTCCGTCCCGGTCGTTCCGTTCGTCTTTCACTTGGCCGTTTTGTTCGTTTGTCGTTTTATCGAGACGTTTTGACCACGTGTTAACCAACAGGACCCCATCTTGACCCAAGTGACCCGATCGACCAGGAATCACCCTAGTTTGACCAGTTAACCGGTTCGAGACGGTTGTTCTTGGTTAACCCGGAAGCGGTGGTCTCGTGAGTGGAATCCAGATCTTGAGCTAGCACAACACCGCGAATGAGTAGAAGACTAGAACAAGGTCCGATTCTATCAGTTTTGAGTGCATTGAGTGTAAAAGAGTTGAAAGAAAGTTAGAAACAATCTTTCACCCCTTTTTTTCACCATGATTATGTTCAGATCTATAAGAGATCCTTGTTTATTTGTGTGGAAATCGGTTAGATCTAAGTTGTTCTTGATGGGTTGAAGCCAAAACATGAAGTTCATTAGAACACCATGATGCCGTCATCCTAGAACACCTCAAATCTAGTGATTTCACGGTTAAAAGTTAAGATTCAAAAGATAGAAAGGTGTAGGAGTGCGTGTAGATCAAGGAAGTACAAGATTTAGGACGAGATCTTACCGGAGTTGAGAGAAATCGAAGAAAAGGTGAGGAGCACGGGCTGTTCGGACGTCAGATGCCAAAAGTAGAAAGTTTGAGAGTGACATGGGGTATTTATAGGGTTACCAAAAGAGGAAAGGGTTGGTCGGTCGGATGGCATCTCGCCCAGATGACAGTCCGGTTGGATGTCATCTCGGTCGGATGATATATGACACCGGATCAAGTGACAGCCCGGTCGGATGGCAATCCGGCCGGATGGCACTTGGTTCGGGTGTTTGACGCGATGATTTTTGCTGTTTTGATTTCGATTGCGAGCGATGCGAATGCGATAGAGTTTCCTATTCAAATTACTTTTAATCCCAACCATTCATATCTCGGGCTATCTCTTCTCCACTAATTATCATAGTTCGATTTCGATTGCGATTCGAGTTCGATTGCGTTTCGATTGATTACCACAACATAACATAAATAAACATGCACAAGTAACACATAAGGCACACACACAAGTATATTAGTAACCAAAATGCGTATTTCGAGTTGCGATTCGATTCGATGTCTCGATTTGATTAGCATAGTTTGATTATCGTTTAGTTAACTTTATCGCATTGTTACTTCCTATAGTTCACAATCGTAAGTCGATTAGATAGCGAATAACATACGTCGATTATTGTGATTATTGACACTTACTCCACATAATACAACTAAAATAAACACATAAAAGAAATTCACTACTAGTCAAGTCGCGCGAAATCGGTCGTTGACTTTGACTTTGACCTTGACTTTGACTTTGACTTTGACTTCAGAAACACAGGGTGTTACACCATGAACATAGGGTTGTGGAGAGTGCTTGGGAATGAGTGACAAATCTACAGCCAGGGGAGATGAATTTTGTTAACATGAACACGTGTCACCTTCTCACGATCAACACTGACTAAAGTTTGTGTCCTCAGCCGTGGGATCTCCACATGTACATATTTGACCATAATCACCCTTCTTTTGTTGGATTTTCCACCTTATTTTGACTAAAATAATTTTTTGTTTTATAGGGTTAGGTGCTGCTTTGAACATTGTAAAACCGATAAAAGGCTCTTCTATGGCTGTTTTCAGTTTAGGAGTTGTGGGACTTGCTGTAAGTTTTCTCAAGTTTTGCTTCTTAAAACATGTAATTTGTATGAATGCAATTTAGTTGCCTAATGAATTATTTGTGATTAGGTTACTCAAGGTGCAAGAATTGTTGGGGTTTCAAGAACCATTAGAGTTGATCTCCATGCCAATAGATTACAGAAGTCGGTGTGAACACGTGAACAAATTTGAAAAAAAAAAAATTGGGGTTTGAGTTTGAGAACCCAAAAGAATACAAGAATCCAGTGGAAGAAATTGATGTAGAGATAACAAATGGAGGAGTTTACAGGAGTGTTGAATGCACTAGTCATATAATCTCTACCTTTGAAAGTGTCATGATGTATGAATTCACCTTTATACATACCCTTTGCTTGTTCATTTATATATGTGTTTTTTATAATATTTTATGGTGATATAATTTTGGTGCAGGGTTGGGATGTAGCTGTTGTGTTCCACATAAAAAAATGTTGTCTTCAAGACAAGTCCTTTGAATGTGTTGAACAAAAGGACTTTGAATGTGTTGACCTCTTTTGTAACTACTTTTTCATATGCAAGGTACTTAACTATTCAGTTATGGGTAATTAGTTCTCATCACCATGGTTTAAGCTCTTATCCATGCCAAAAATGGTGTTGACATTGTGTCTGACACATGGGTAATCAAGTTTTCATTTTTGTAAGTCTGTTGTTTTAATTAATAAAAGTATAAATTATCACTAACAAGTTTAAACGCACTTAACACGTGGCCAAAAATGGAAGAAAGTTTTCTCCAAAACTTGTAATAAAACAGGGTTAGGATAGGTGAGTTGGTGTAACCAATTTGTTTATGTTTACATATGTTAAAAGAGTAACATTGGACGTTTATTAAACATATAATGTTTTGTCAGTATGCTCGTCCACCGGACAGGTATAGAACTAGTTTTAGTATGTTTGGTTGGTTACTATCATACAATTTTTTTTTAACTATTGAAAAATGTTTGAACAAAAAAAAAATCTAATAAGTGTCCTTTGGAAATAACAATAAACATTTATGGTGTTCCAAATATTAATAAATATATCCAAAAAGAAACTATAATGCGTGTTGTATAGGCTTATACGACACCTATAAGCCAAGACTTGTCTCTAAAATGTTCAAACTTTGGGTAGAAAAGAAAACCCACCCCATATACAATGCGTATAGTCTTATCTCGTATAGGGGTACACACTACACACTACACATTGACACAAACATTATGTGCAAACATTTTCTTCACGTATAGTCCTATAAAATGAGGGTGTCTAGATAGCCCTGTTTGGATATTTCAGTAACTTAAGCCTAGATTAATAATAATAAAATTGAACTCTCCATATATATAAGCCTAAACTAATAATAATAAAATGGTTTTTTTTATATATATATATTTCTCCTAAAAGAAACTATTAAATTGCATATATACCCAAGCTTAAAATAAAATTACATATTTTCCTTCTATTAACTAATAAAATTTCAAATTAACGCATTTTGATTTACTTTATTAAAATGAAATTATATAATAACCATTTTACCCTTAATTTTACTAAACTTTAGAAAATTGCATATTTACCTATTTTTTTACTAGTTTTGTCTTTCTTTATTTTTTTGCTACTTGAGTCTTTTACTTTGTTATTTTTTTCATTATTTTCCCTTACGAGCTAGAGTAACAATAATATAAAATACGAGTGACGGTCATTAGTGTAAGCTTGTTCTTTCCCTCTATAAACTTTATAGTATGACACATCAACCCTGTTAATCTTCGTAACCCACTTCTTTAGTTATGTAACAGAGACATCCCCATTAGATTTTAGCTTATCTTTAATGACACTAGCAATCCATCCTTGAGTTGCAACCTTGTTACCACCTTTGTTGCTTCGGGTGCAAGAATGTGCTTCTACAAATTTCTTAACCTTCATGATATTATATAAAAATATGTTTATTAACAATATGAAAAATAATATTTAATTAATCTATAAATCTATCTCGAATGTAATTCCATCTTGCTTAACAGAGGTATGTATTCTCCATTTACATTCTGTGTCTACACATCTTGTTGCGACTCTTGTCGGTTCACTTTTCTCAATGAAGTATGCAAATTCATTTATGAGTGCATAATGGATCAATGTTCTTTTAAACGCGGCAACATTTTCAAATGTTGAGTTTAATTTGATGGTTGGACTTTTCTTGGTATAAGTTTCCTCTTTGGAGTTATGTTGCTCAACTTCATTATCAGTATTATAACAACTATGATAACTTTTATCTCTTAATGAATACTCCGATTCTTTATCATTGTGTGGTTCGTCCCCAACTTCATCTTGACACCTGAAAAAAAAATTACAATTCTATAATGATTTAGGAGAAATTGGTGCATAAGATATTAAGCTCACTTTAAAACAAACTTTTACCTTTGGTTGGCTGAAGGTTTCTCAAGATTACTACTCATTATCACATAAACGGTCAGTTCTTTTTCCACTTCATAAATTCTAAGCATCAACTGAAAGTTCTCATGAGAATCAAGCTTGATAAAAGACTGCTCTTTGGCATACTCGTCAACGAAACAAATTGAAAAAATAAGATCACTATTTGACGGATAATGATTTGTAACCTCTTCAACTAAATCATCAAAGTTGTATGTGTATGTATCAATGTATATACATTTTTGATAGCTAAAACAATGTCGTTTCCTAGATGAGTTTTTAAGCCAACCGAAAGTAGCCTCTATATTTTAAGAGTAAATTACAAGTTTTGTCCTTTATGTATGTCCCAAATTGCAGGCGCTGTCCTTTAAACCAAAACTTGACAGGCGGTGTCCTTTGTGTTTTCAAAATCTTGCACGTTATGTCCTTTAGGCCAAACTCAGTTAGATTTTTTAGTTAAATCTGATCATGTGACTTGCACATGAGGGCATTATTGTCTTTTCATCTCTTTAGGGACTATTGTGTAAAAAAATTTATGTTTAGTGACTGGTTTGTAATAAATGGAAAAATAAAAGAAATATAATATTTTTTTTTCTCTCTCTACCTATGTATCTCTCTGTCTCTCCCTAGTGCTAACAACCACCACAAGCCACCACCCCCCTCATCATCACACAACGACTGATGAACACAAGCCATCATCATTCACAATGCCCAACCAACAAATTATTTATGTCTACACACTCTCTCTCTGTAATTTCATATCCAAACACCCATTCATCTATTTGTATGGAAAGATTCCCCATGAACATCAGAGAATGAAAAAGAAAGATTCCCCACTAAAATTGGGCATCAAACATGAAAGAAATCAGACGGGTTTTTAGTGATAAGGGAGTAAGGGGTGGCCAATTAAAAAAATGAAATTTCACCGCTGCTTGGATTCGAACCAACAATTTTGGGAAATTGGGGGTTACTTTATCAACATCGATAGATGCAAGGTTGTTCCCTTTACCCCATCTTGAACAATTTTGAAGCTTTGGTTATACTTTGCCCGCTTGTTCCTGTCGATTTGGTATTTTTATCAACATCGATAGATGCAAGGTTGTTCCCTTTGTTCCCAGAATCAATTAGGTAGTACCTAGCATCCCGATTGATCCTCGAACCATCTCCCCATTTTTTTCTTTTTGGCTGTTGCAGATTTGATAGGCAGGATTTGACACAGATGGTTCCTTTTGATTAAATCAAGAGTAAATTATAGGGGAGGAAGTGAAAATGGCGGTGGTTGTGCCAGCATATGGTGGTGGTGTTGAAGTGGCGGTGGTAGGTGGGGGCGGTGGCGGCTGGTGGCGCCTGTGGTGGTTGGGTATAGAGAGAGAGATAGAGTGGGGTGGTGGATGGTGGTTGCTGGGGTGGCCGGTGTGGATGGTGGTTGTTGGGGTGGCCAGCGGGGATGGTGGTTGTAGTGGTGGATAGTGGCTGAGGCGGTGGTTGATGGTGGTAGAGAACTAGAGATAGAAGCAGAGAGCTAGAGGTTGCATAGAGAGAGAGGGGATAAAAATTAGATATTAGATATGATTTATATATATAAATAATAGTAATAATACAATTATATATTTTTTAATAATAATAATAATAATATTACATATATATAGGTAAAAAGACAAAAATACCCTCGGGTGACCAGATTTAACTAAAAAATCTAACTGAGTTTGGTCTAAAGGACATAACGTGCAAGATTTTGAAAACACAAAGGACACCGCCTGTCAAGTTTTGGTTTAAAGGACAGCGCCTGCAATTTGGGACATACATAAAGGACAAAACTTGTAATTTACTCATATTTTAATTTTATCTTATACTTGGACATTATTTGAAAAACATTTGCCTCGAGTATTGGTGATTAAGCCATGTTCTGCCATCTTGGTGCATCTATATTATGATCTTCCATCTTGAATCAATTAACAACAAAATAGAACACAATCAACTATGACAAAAGATATAAGAATTAAATTAACTAAAACAATAAAAACAAACCTACTATTCTTTTAGTAACTTAATTGAATCAATACAACAAATATGAATCAAAACAATATTTTAATGGTTTGTTGTTTTTTGGTCCGTCATGTTTGGGTCGGCTGGTTTGTGAATGAAAGTTACTTTTCAAAAAAAAAAAAACTTCCATTAAATACGAATTTAAACAAACCTATTGTGCTTCAAGATGTGTATCAATGAATAATATCTCCAATAATTTACTATCTTCCATTAAATATGAATCAATTCAATATTTCTAATTTCACATCTCTGACTTATCTCACCATTAAATATAATTTGAATAATATCTCTGATTTCATATCACTGATTATCGAACCGAATGAATAAATCTGAAACAATACAATATGCCAGGTCTCTTAAAATTAAACAAGACGATTAAAGCAAACAACTAACCTCGAATCTGAGAGACGTTGTGGCGAGAGTGGCTGAAAGAGATGCCGAGGGAGAGGCGGCCAGGATTCACCTGAAGAGGGACGCCAAGAGTCGTGCATGGTACGAGTTTATGTAACTGTTAACCTGATTTTCCTCTAAAGCAACATCTTGTAATTTTGAAAAGGTTAATTTTTTCATTTGGGGAAATATGCAATTTAATTTTGAAAAGATTAATTTTGTCATTTGGAGAAATATGCAATTTTTGTTTTGGCTTGAGTAAATATGCGATTAAGATTAAGATAGTTTTATAATGAAAAACAAACCCTAGTAAAATTGAACTCTCCATATATGAAGACAAAGCCTAACCGACCAAGTGATCGTCAATTTGAAGGCATGGCAATACCTCCGACGACAGCACGAGTTTTTAGGACTTCAATGGACAGTTTCTTCTTGGAGCCTGTCCCTGAGGCGAACCGTACGCCTATGAGTCTTTACGATGCCCACTGCAGAATGATGAGAGATCACAACCCTAACTACTTCAGGGTTAAGCGCCAGCTTCCTGTCCGCCCTCTCCATTACCCTTGGATAAACTTGACAACAGGTATCATCATCATCACTACAAGAAAAAAAAACCTTATAGGGACGATATTTTTTCAGCTTATAGGGAGGACACGTTGTCCCTATAGGTTTTTTTTTACCTATAGAGACGACATATCGTCTCTATAAAATTTGTCTCAACAACCTCGTCTCTATAGGCCATAAAAGTCGTCCCTATAGGTGTCGTTGCTATAGAAGAGTTTGTAGAGACGACATGTCGTCCCTACAAGTTTGTGCAAAAAAAAATATTTAAAATTAAACTTAATATTTACTAAATAAAAGAAATGTTTATTCTAATATTTTTAAACCCTATATGTTCTTTTAAAAAAAAACATTTAAGCCCTATAGAGACAACTTGTTGTCTCTATAGGTTTTTCTTTATAAAAAAATAAAAAATATATTTTCACCTATATGGGTTCTCTTAAAAAAAAATATAAGCCATATAGAGACGACTTATGCTTTCTATAGGTTTTTCTTTATAAAAAATAAAAAAAAACAGATTTTCACCGATAGAAACGACTTGTTTTCTCTAGATCTGAAACCACCACCACCTTCAACCACATGTTGGGGTTTTCAGAGATCTGAAACCACCATTCCACCATTCACCGCCACCGCTCACCGCCCACCGCAACAAGTTTCCTCATGGTGTGTCGGAGTTCTTTCTCCATCCACCGTCGCTAATCAGAGTTCTTTTGTAAGTTGTATTATTTTTTATTTTCATTGCGTTTTAGGTTATCAAACCCCAGTTGCGTTTTTCACCTCATTATGTTTTAGTTAGAGTTCTTTTCATTTTTGTTTTTCTAAATGTTAAAGCAGAGGCATGGCCATGCTAAAATAGAAGCATGATCATGTTGGAACAAAGGTATTACCATGTTAAAACCCATTGCGTTTTAGAACCTGCAGTGCAAAAAAAACATGGTCATGCTAAGACAAAGGCATGATCATGTTGGAACTAAGGCATACCCATGTTAAAACTAAATTGCTTTTTAGAACCTATGTTAAAACTCCACTGCTTTTTAGAACATACAGTGCAAAATATTGATATTCGGTTTCATTGACAACCTGGAGTGTAAAGAACATGATCATGCTAAAATAGAAGCATGGTCATGTTGGAACTAAAGCATGACCATGTTAAAACATAAACATAAACATAAACATAAACATGGTCATGTTAAAACTCCATTGCTTTTTAGAACCTCCTATGCAAAATATTGATTTTGGGTGTCATTGCGTTTTACAAGCAAAGAATATGATCATGCTAAAATAGAAACATGGTCATGTTAAAACCCCATTGCTTTTTAGAACCTGCTGTGCAAAAAAATGATTTTGGGTGTCACTACGTTTTACAAGCAAAGAACATGATCATTCTAAAATAGAAGCATGGTCATGTTGGAACAAAAGCATGACCATATTAAAACATAAACATGGCCATGTGAAAACTCCGTTGTTTTTTAGAACCTCCTGTGCAAAATATTGATTTTGGGTGTCATTGTGTTTTACAACCTAGAGTGCAAAGAACATGATCATGCTAAAATAGAAGCATGGTCATGTTGGAACAAAAGCATGACCATGTTAAAGCATAAACATGGCCATGTTAAAACTCCATTTCTTTTTAGAACCTACAGTGCAAAATATTGATTTTGTGTGTCATTTCGTTTTATAACTAGAGTGTAAAAGAACATTAAAGAACATGATCATTTAAAATGGAAGCATAATCATGTTGGAATAAAGACATGACCATGTTAAAACATAAACATGACCATGTTAAAACCCATTGCGTTTTAGAACCCGGGTGAAATAACACATATCATGTTAAAACATAAGCATGATCATATTGGAACAGAGGCATGGCCATGTTAAAATGAAGGCATAGCCATGTTAAAGCAGAAACATGACAATGTTAAAACAAAGACATGGCCATGTTAAAAGAGAAACATGACAATGTGAAACCCATTGCGTTTTAGTAGAATTTGAGTGCAAAGAACATGATCATGCTAAAACATAAAACATGATCATGTTAGAATAGAGCCATGACCATGTTAAAACATAAACACGACCATATGAAACTCAATTGCGTTTTAGAACCTGGGTTATAGTGTGTTGTTCTATGCATTGCGTTTTACGCATTTGGGTTTTCGAAATTATTTTTTTTCAAAAGTATAGCAATAGTGTGCTCGTTTTAAAGACGCTCGTTTTTATGGTGCAATTTTTATAAAAAAAATATTGTTGTATGAAAAAATTATTAACGTTTTAAAAACGATGGGTAATTGGAGGAGAGAGAAACTATTGACTGGATGGACTAGAATACCCTCAAACTAACTCACGCGTCTTTTTTTGTTCAACTTCACCCATTTAATTTTAGCCATTGATTACTTAATAGATGGTCAAGATACTTCTTAGCCTTTCTACCCAAATAAACTTCCTAGTGTATCCCGACTCTAATAACTAATTGAATTCCTAGTGTATCCTGACTCTAATAACTAATTGAATAAATAAATTCTAACTTTGGTATCAATTAAGAATCATATTCATGGTTTCTTATTTTTTAGATCAAATATATACCCACATATAAGGACATACACAGTTACACACATGCTAAAACCCTTGCAAACACCCTGTCACCCTCAAAGCTATCGCGTTTCTCTTTACCGTCGGCACACCCCAAACGACCCCAACCATACATTGGAAATTCTTAGCTGGAAAAAGAACTGTGTCAATCATATACCTAGGAGGTGGTTCAAAGCGATGGTTCCGGCGCCGACGGTTGGTTTAAGGTGGGTTTCCACCTCAGCCAGACAAGGGGGCGGTTGGTGATAGAAACCAACGGCTGCGGCGTCGTTTGCTTGTACGAAAAATGGGTTGCGACGGCCCCTTTTATGGCTCACGGTGGCGATTGCTGGTTTACACAAGGGCGACCATGAATCGATGATGGCATAGGATAAAACAAAAAGATGATCTCTGATATACTGTGTATGTATATGTATTTGTATAAGAAATGGTTGTAGAAATTTTCAAGTGAATGGAACGAGATTTGAAGTTAAAGGAACCAGATTTTGGGGAAATTGCAATGATTTTAGTCAAGCAATTAAATTAAAAAAAGGGTAAAAGGGTAATTTCACAAGATGAAGGGGAAATATGTAATTGATTTTAAGAGTTGGTTAAATATGTAATAAAGACTTTTAGTAGGGGGATATATGTAAATATCCCCTTTTTTGCTATGTTTATGTCAGTTTGATACTAAAACAGACCACCCGTAGTGGGGCGGTATTTAAAAACAATAAAAAAAAACGCCCCGAAACGCCCCCCCCCCCATTACGGCAGGCGTTATTTGGCATTATTTTTCAAAAAATTGCATGTAGGCGTTTTAAATAAAACGCTGAAGTGGGTCAAATGGAATTTGAATGTGGCCAATGAGAGTGGTCCAAGGTTTGACTAGCCAATGAGCAACTGTTTGTTTTTTTTGTTTTTGTATTTTTTGTTTAATGATTGGAAGATGCATTATTAGGCATTATTCCCACTACGTCACTTTTGCAATAACGCCCCATGCTGACTGGACTGCCACCTGTCGAATAATGCCCCATGGTGGGGGCATTATTTTGTTTAACCACTACACATGGTCTTACAATCGAACTTTCGCAACTCTGATTTTATCAAATATATCACGGGATATAACCGGTCAGGTCGGTTATTCTGTGTCAACAACGGGAAAGAAAGCATCTGCTCTGGCATTCTTCTCCGGTTAATGGGCCTTGAAGCTCAATATAATGAACATAAACCTATATGTAACCATAAACCATTCATTATACATAAGAGTGTGCCTCACAATAGGGAGGAAGATAGCCTAATGAATAATATTAAAGAAGGGATACCTCGTTATTAGGGTTGTAAACCAATCGTACGTACACGAATAAGGCTTAGTTCGTGTTCGTTCATTAAGGAAGAACATGTTCACGAACGCTTACCGAACGAGATTTCCTGTTCGTATTCGTTCATTAAAATGAACATGTTCGTTAATCAAGATTTCTTGTTCGTGTCCGTTCATTAAAATGAACATGTTCTTTAATACTTACCGAACATAAACAAACACAAACAAATATCCATGAACATAAATGAACACAAACGAACGTTATAGATTCATTTTAAAATATAAAATTTGCGTTTTTCATGATTTAAAGATTACGAAGAATCCACGAAAATAAATAAGTACTTAATATAACTATCTGAACATAGTTCACATAATTATCATCAACATGATTAAGGCCAAAATCAAGAAGTTTGTCAAACTTTAACTCAAACGGCAATTGAAATGGTTAAATGAGGGATGTTAGCAGAGGCGTATAGTATAAATATGATTTCAAATTTTTAAAAACTAAAACCAATAAAATAAAGAGTTAAATGCTTGGTTGGTCCCTATGGTTTGCAAAAATTGCAGACTTGGTCCCACTGGTGTACTAATTACACGCGTGGTACAAAACTTATAAAAAAATGAACTCGCATGGTCCCCTGCCCTAACATCAGTTAAATATCTTTGTTAAAACACCCCACATGCTTGTCACATGAGGGTAATTTAGTCCCTTAGACAATTAAATTTAAATGAATGTTATGTTGTTGTTGACATCTACTGGAACAATTTGTTTCATTTCTATGTAATGTGAGACAAGTAATTTTGATGATTAATATATTTTAATTTTAGTACATGAGTCTTTAAATAATCTATTATGCCTCGCTCTGATAATTCCGCCATCGGTTGGGGTGTGACACTTACATATGACCTTACTTAAGTAGTAAAAGCACCTCCAAGGGGGCTAGGAAGATGGACGAGTGAGATGTCACACGCTCCCTCAATTTCTCTCTCCTCTCTAGTCCTAGGGTTGTGCATGAGCTGAGCCAAACCGAGCGAAGCAACTCATTTAAAACTGAGCCTCAAATCAAACGAGCATTTTCCGAGCAGTGAATATTCCTAGCGAGCGTCGTGCGAACTCCGAGCGATTTTGACATCTGTGTCTCCCGAATTAAATTTGCGGAGAGAGATAGTGACAAGGTTGGGATTCAAGTTTTATGTCTTTAAAAACAGATACATTTCATGGCATACTATTTTTTCTTATGAATTACAATGTTGTGGTCGAAGAGGCGATGATCATATTGCACAAACAATGACGTTGAGAGTAGGAAACGATCGACTTAGGGTAACAACATGATACATTGAGGAGATGAGAAGACTATTGTTTAGCGGTTTAGGGTTTAACTTTTAGATTCGGTGTTAATTTTTTTATTGGCATGATTGAGCCGGTACATATAGATATAGTTGTAAATTTGGATATAGTAGATCAAAATCTAATAGAGTGGTACATATAAAACTATATATTTAGTTTATGTTTTTGTATTTTTGTATGTGTGTATATATAGGTGTGTGTGTGTATATATATGTATAATTTATATTTGTGTATATATGCGTACATACGTGTTTATATATGTATGTGTATGTGTATATGTATATGTATATGTATATAGGGGCCTGATCCGAAGAAAACGCCTAAAAGTGTGAAAACGGTGAGAATGATTTTAGTGTTGATATGTGGCGTTGATGCTAACTTATACTAAGGGTAATATTGTCAAAAGACTCATCCACATACCAAAGACCATGCACATGCAAGTCACATGCATATTCCACCATCTTTTTTAAACTCTCGTGACTTTTCTATACGTGATTATTTTTCTAAAAAAAATTACAACATAAAATCGAGTATTTTATTATCTTTCCAACGAGTATACTATTACTATACTTTTATATTTAAAAAAATGACATGAACTGGGTGTTCAATAAAAACGTCATAAAACACCAAATTCAGAAAAAACGTCATGAAAAATACCCTGTTGAAAATGCCATAAAACACCAAATTCAGAAAAAACGCCATGAAAAATACCTAGTTGAAAACGCCAGAAAACACCTAGTTTAGAAAAACACCATGAAAAATACCCAGTTGAAAACGCCATAAAACACGCAGTTCAGAAAAACACTATGAAAAACTAAGTTAAAACGCCATAAAAACATCCAGTATAGAAAAACGCCATAAACAACCTAGTTGAAAACACCATAAAAACACCCAGTTCAGACAAACGTCATAAAAACACCTAGTTCAGAAAAACACCATAAAACTGGGTGAAAATGTCATAAAACCACAAAGTTGAAAATGCCATAAAAAACTCGGTTCATTTTTTTCGAAAAGTATACTCGTTGGAAAGATAAAAAAACGCTGAGTTTTATAGTGTAAATTTTTTAGAAAAATAATCACGTATAAAAAAGTTATTGGCTTTAAATATGAACGGGGAAAATGACATGTCATTAGCATGTGCACCGTTGTTTGGATCTTCCAACTTTACCCTTCGTGGTAGTTCTAAGGTTCCCATTATTTAAAAAAATGCCACCGCATCATCTTAGTGACTGAAAATCGTTCTTATCGTTTTCACACTTCAAATCGTTTTCTCCTGAACCCATTTCTATGTATATATACTAACTAGGTTATCACCCGGGTAGACACCCGGGTAGGAAAATTTAAATTACAGTAATAAAAAATTTCAACACACACGTATTCATTTCTATTTAAAATTAAAATCAAACCATACCTATAAGTTAAATATTGCATCAAGAGTAACACTGACTTAGCTTCAGAGCATATTGTGTTAAAAAAATACAATTGATAAGACCGGATGTGTGTTACAAACTTTTCATGTCGCGCATGCGTTGGGAATTTGGTACCTATTACAAAACATTACGACCGCTACATGTATAATTACAATAGATTTGTAGTTGATATTCAATGTCGCCTGCCTATGGTTTTGCCTTCTTGACAGCAACTCTTTAACTCACCTGAAAAACGCTGCAAAAGAAAACCCATTTGAGTAAAGGTAAAAACGGGAAAATCATCAATACACAAGCCCAAACGATAAAGGAGGAAAGATCGGATTCAAACAATTAAGGAATATTACCTTCCAATGGTTTTTGTCAAAAATATATGGACATATTTACAAAAAAAATAACGTTAAAGGTACCTGTTAAACAATAACCAGTAACCAATACTATATTACTGTTAACGGTAAATAACTGATAACATGATTTTTTTCGATGATTAGTCTCCAACCTTAGCAACTTTTCTTTGCTCAATTTGACTCGTCCATGCACCCATCGTTTCCATCTTACTGCTGACTGCAACAACCATCCACAAGCCTTAGAGACCAAAAAATACAACACCAAGTAAAGCTATATATAACCAGATTTATGCATCTACTGTTTTGGTTTTAATGAAAAACAAAATAAAAAAGTTTTAACAGCTTGGTTAAATTATAACTTAAATTAGTTTGACTTATGAAAAAATGACCTATTAGTTTATGCCAGAGCTCATGCGACCCATTTAAAAGCCCTTGTGTGAAAAAACTGCACCTTAAGCCACTGGTATCTCCTTGCGGACCAGACTCGTAGACACCAGCCAAATTTGACATATTCCAAATATATCCCCAGTCGTTCCACCTCACCTTTCTCCTGTTGACGGGTTGGATTTGGGATCCACTTCCAAATCCAATTAATATTGCCAAATCCAATTGTAGTCTATAAACCCAAATCAACCTGACCTACCTATTTACGAGTAACTCGGTCGAAATTAACGCATCTATGAATAATGACCCATGTTGTTTCTCAGTTTATTTTTATCAAAATTTACTATCAATATACATTGGACAAGTTATAAAAACGTTAAAAAAATAGGTTTTAGATATATATTACCTTAGGAAAAGCTTTTCATAGTTGGTGTATCCAGCAAATTGGAGATTTTTGTCAGTGCATTCTCTTTGAAATTCGCTTCGGCCCGTTAATAAGAAAATCTTGAACCCGATCTGTTGAAGCTCTGTGTATAATCTGAAACTTGCTGGTAAAGCAGGAGCCTCTGCTGAGTCTACCCACTCATCAAACGACTTCTCGCCAAAGACCTCTGGTCTATTTTAGAAGAAACCAATCTAGTTAATAATAAAGGATATAGAAGTTGAAAAATTCACTTATATAAATGGTATTAGAAAAGGCAAACTAACGAAATGGAAGCAAATTTCACATTTTTTTGCGACTTTGGCAAACAACTTTAGTTAGGTGCAAAATAGAAACCGGGTTATATTTTATTATCCATTTTAGCAACTAAATTAGATTTATTAGTGAGTTTAATAACCAGTTTAGCTTTCTTAGAGTTGTTGATCCACAATCCCCATTTTGCCTCTTTACAAATCTTTGTTCATTCACCACCAATTCTAATTTGAAATAATGAAATTGATTAAAATAAAAAATAAGCAAACATATTTTCAGAAAATTACCTCATATACTCTAATCTTTCAGGATCTTCAATGTAGCAAAATTCTCATTCCACAAAATATCTAAATCCAATAGAATTTCAATGAAAAACCCAAATTATGAACAACAGAATTATACTTTAGAATAATATATACCTTGGTTATGTGAATCCATTCCCACAAGTCCATCCCATTGTACAAAAGTTATTGCAAGAATGCATCATAAAGATATACATGCATAAAAAAAAATTCAAAACAGTTCATACCACTCCAGTTTCATGGTTGATAGAAGTTATGTTGACCCGGGAATGGAACTGTACCACTGGATGGTTTTTTAGGTAGTCTTTGTCACCAAACAACTTCAATTGGTAAATATATGCTTCATGTAGACTAAATACATCAAAGAATAAATGACAGTACACCTTATGTCATGTTATTATGCTTGTTATGTATTTACTATTTAGGAGGATGTTGGATATGAGCATGCGACAGTGTCTGTAGGCCATAGTTATGTGTTTAGCCGAGTAGGATTTGCAATTCAAAAGGGGGTGGCGGCGCAGCTTGTTGCCCGTCTACCAACCCATGATTTGTAATTTGCTATTCTAAGTTTAACATATTTGAGCAAAAAAAATGTTGCTATTAAAAAAAAAAAAAAAAAAGATATGAGCCCTAAAGATAGAAAATGAGCCTTAAAGCATCCAAAACCATAACCAATATCTTTCGATACTCCTATCGACTTTTTAAACTAAAACTAAAGAAGTAAAACCTTAAAAGCACATATACCTAACTTTTTACTATTTCAACTAAACTTCTAGGCAAACAACTTCACTTTGTATATTTAACGATAATATAGTAAAAAGGTAATCAATATTCCTTTGTTTCCTTCATTGTACACTCCATTTTTTAAGTTTTTTCTTCAACCACCATAGTAAATGCTCAGACAATTAAGTCTTATAAAGTGGTTTAAGAGATTGTATACTTTAAAAATAGATTGAGTGAGCAAGTTGTTCAACCCATATGAATCCTTTTCATCTACTTTTTAAATTTGGCCAATAAAGGGCAACCCAAATTGGCCCTTTCATTAAGGAAAAAAAAACCTCTGAATCGTAGTGCGCCAAACCGACACATGTGTATGTACTTTATATAAACGAATTTGCTCGTATCTTTGTTTGAATTTCAGAAGAGATAAATAACAGGTGCATTTCAACAATTTAAACAACGCATTTGAACAATTTTCTTACATTTTAGAAATACAAATGAAGCTCCAGTGCATCTCAGTTACCATATATAATTTCATGTTAGCTTTGCCAATTGTAATATATAATTTATAGAATTTTAATATATATAACTGTAGCATTAATTTAAATATTTAAATACGTAAAATTAAGTTTTCATATTTAAATTTGTATTTTGAATTTTAACTTTTAATATCGTATGTTTTATTATTTAAATTCGAATTTTTAAGCTATAATGTGAGAATACACTGAAGTCTTGTAATCCAATTACAAGACCTTAGCATATTCAGACTTTTGACCTAGAAACCCATGCGTTTCTAGACTTGCCAAGTCTGCTAATTGGGTTAGCATACTTTACCAAGTCCGCTTGCCGCATCAGCGGCCTTCAACTCTTCCTAAATGCCTTTTTGAAGTCCGCTATTTAAGATAGCACACTTAGGACCGGCCCTGAGCAAGTGATAGGTGGGCGATCGCTCAGGGCCCAAACCGATATAGGGCCGAAAATTTTTTAGTTTTTTAGTATTTAAATAAATCTGTATTTAAAAAAAATCTTAAAGGGCCTGAGTTTAAGAACAAAAAAAGTTAAAAGGGCCATAACAATTTAAGAATTTTGGATTTGTGGGCCAATTTGCCAATGAAATTCGTAAAGGGTCTGAATCGCTAAATTCTTTTAAGATTTGCGGCCCAATTTACTAATGAAATTTAAATGGAGATTTGCGAATAGGGCCCAAATTGTTTATCTTGCACATAGTCCTTTTTTTTTATTGTCGGAGACGGACCTGAACACGCTACATTCACTTTTCATCCTAACTCTAACCTAAAAACACTTTTATAAATCCTAGGTCACATTTCTTTTACCTAAAAAGACTCTTAAAAAAGCCTGTCACCTAATTTTAAATTGTTTATCTCCACCATGATGGTTATGATACAGAAAATGAGAAAAAGTTTCATTTTTATAGCAAATATCGTAGTAGAGGGACGATGTGCATACAGTTGGAGGTGCATGAACCAACGAAGCAGTGAGAAACAGAACAAAAAAGGATGCCATGAACTCCGCCCAGAATGCTGAACTGTGTCCAACAAGTGGTCTAGTCATCAGAATCTCCGATTTCATGCCATACACCATCATTCCTATATATGAGGGGAGTATACCCGGATCAATGAAATACAAAAAACGAATAATTGGTTAGTAATTACTTAAAACAAAGATCTTTTGCAATGTAAGCTGCAGCTGAGCTTGATTGGGAACGCAAAACTGATGACTGAATGCAAAAAAAAAGATTATAATTTGAATATTACCAGATCTTTTCGGCTCTGTTTCTTGATTTGATCTCTATTTTCAATTGTTTCTCAAGCTCAGCCACCTGCATTTTTCAAGAATCATAAAGCCCAAATCAAGATTTAGTGCGGCTCGACTGTATAAAAAACGTATAAAAAATAAGCCTAAGATTGAGGCCCATACTTAAGGGCCCTTGATTTTTAGTGTTTAACTTTATTTAGTTCTCATGTTCGATCAAGTAAAGCAAAGAATCCATATTCTTGTAAAAGTTTTCTATTCATTAAAACTTACTTCAACTCTAATAAGTATAATAGTGGGTCTTTTATTCAAAATTCCTAGTCCCAACTCTTGAAGCACCCTACATATATGTAAAAAACACATAGCGAATCAATGATGAATTATGACACACATTCCAAAGATCTCAAAAATAAAAACTTTGCATAAACATCTTGGTAGTTACAAGTTCACCTTCCAACCAAAGAATTACAGGCCAAGGATGGTTCAAATCTTGAGTTCTATAAGGACTTTTATAGTTTACCACCAAAACACATGAATCACCGATACCTGTTTTGTTACCCTTACCCCTCTTGACAAACCCTAACCGTCATCTCTGTTATAACCCACAGAATACCACAAATCGAACAACAGCAACAATACCCAAAAGGTAACTTATTCGTAAAGAAAAATACAAACAATAAGAGATTTAATTTGCGATTCGAATAAAACCAACAATCAACAACACACCTGCGAAGAGATAAATCTTCAAACCCAGCATATGCAGAAAATGAAGGATCTTCAATCCTAAACAAATAAACATCAGTTTTAAGATTCGCGATTAATGGAAAAACGAAACAGGATCTTCAATCTTCATAAATATAACCTGCAACGAACTTTCCAGATTCAGAATCCACACACGAACAAAGAAAGCGACCATCAAATACCATCGCAATTTGCCTAAATAAGATATAACAGAGAAATTTAACTATACAAATCTCAAACGTTTTACGAAAATATGAATTTAGGGTTAACTGTATGATTGAAGAGGATGATCGGTGTGAATATCTAGATGAAGCGACCAAGAAGATGTATGAAAAAATCAAAGAAAAAAGAACCGATTAGAAGGTGTATTAACAATTAGCAAAAGGATAGAAATTACCTAATGATTGTAAATAAGATATCAACAAAGATTGCTGTGGAATTGATAGTTGGGGTTTCAGAGAAGGATGAACCATAAAGAGGGTTCTGGCGTGAAGGAGAAGAATGAGGCGTCTGAGAGATTTAGGGTTTTTTTGATGGGCGGGTCGGAATCAAGATATTCGGATGCCGCAATACCCGAATTAAAAAGGTGGAATTTTTTGGAGCCAAAACCAATTTCAAGAAGCCCTATGGTGATGCCACCTCATTTTCCAAGCCCTCATAACATGACACATAAGCCCTTATTTATCATGTTTATATATATATATAGATTAAAAATAATAATTTGAGCCGAGTCGAGCGGACCTTTGCTCATGCTTGGCTCGTTTACAAACTGAACCGAGCAGAGTGACTTGTTTACAACAAAGCCTCAAATCGAACGAGCAGTTTACAGGCGAACGACGAGCTGTCTGGACGGCCCTACTAGTCAATCATCCATTCCCCTCAGATTTCACATCCATTTGCATTTGGGAAACGGACATCCACCATCTTCTTCCCTTTCTTTTCCCTCTCTCCTCCACCTTGACGCTACCTAGGATCCAGACGCCCATTTCAAACGCGATGACAAATACTCTAATTGTCTAGTGTTGATAATAAAACACAAATATGTTACAACTAATACGAAGGGAGCATGATCTTTAACAAGAAGCCAACTCTTTCTATCAAATTCATTCATTTTCTTTTATTTGTTGTATACTAGTTGATGCTCCGCCCGCGTTGCGGGGCGATGGCTGAATAATTCTCAATCAATTAAAAAAACACTACTATAATTTTGCGTGGAAAAAAACTAAAACGATGATAAGACCGTAATTTTGGGCTCAGGGCAAAACTGTAATTTTTCAGGACTAATGAGCCAGTGTTACGCAGCTCATTGACACGAAAAAAAATTAAATCGAGTAAACAAATTAAAACAAAAAACCTTTATAGTTTTACTAAAAAAAACTAAAACGATGTGAAAAACGTAATTTTTAACTGTGGGCGAAATCATAATTTTAATTCAGGGATAAAATCGTAAATTAAATGGACCAATGGGGAGTGCCAGGAAGCTGCCGGCATGAGTGCGATTTTACACTGGGGGCAAAATTGTAATTTCACCAGGAAAACAAACAAAAACGATGGACAAAATGTAAAATTTAAGTTGAGGGCAAAATCGTAACTTGGCTGTGAGAAAAAAACTAATGGCAAAAGTATAAATTTTTACAGGGCAAAGTCGTAATTTTGAACCGAGGGCAAAATTGGAATTTTTATCTGAGAGCAAAAGCGTAAATTTATTTTTAAGTGGGGGTAGAAACATAATTTTATATTGATGGCAAAATCGTAATTTTAAAGCGGGATAAAATCATAAATTTGTTGGGTTAATAGGGGAGTGACAGATAGCTGGCTGACACTATTTAGTTTGTCGCCCATTTAACCTAAGGGTAAAGATCCGGTACAAATAGTTCTTAACCTAGGAAGTGTAGGAAATCGGGTCAAATGAACTCCGATTGAGCTCATTCCAGCGGCGTTGGAACCGGCTCGTCGAAACCTAACCAGAAACCCTAACCCCTTAAACCTAAACCCTAAACCCTAAAAAAAACCCTAAAGCTAAACCCTAAGGCTAAATCCTATGCTAAACTCTACGCTAAACCCTAAAATCTAAATCATAAACCCTAAAAGCTAAACCCGACTAAACCCTAAGACTAAACCCTAAATGCTAAACTCTAAAGCTAAACCCTAAATACTAATGCCAAACCCTAAAACTAAACCCTAAAGCTAAACCCTTAAGCTAAAATCTAAAGCTAAACCCTAAAAGTTAAACTCTAAACCTTAAAAGCTAAACCCTATATATATTTGAAAAGAATTCGACGGGACGGTTCTAACGCCGCTGGAATAAGGTTAATCGGAGTTCGTTTGACCCGGTTTCCTACACTTTGTAGGCTAAGACTGTTTTGTATTTGATCATACCCCTCTAACCCAATTGGGGATTTGGGGTAAAGCACTATTTACTTCATAGGCTTTGTAGATATTGAATTTGTGATAGTTTTTATAGTAAAACCAAATGGAAAACACATAATAAAAAAACTTAAAAGGGCATAAGAGTATCTGTTATGGGTGCCATATCCACCCAAAAGCCAAACATAGCGCCGCATGGCGCAATGAACACCGGGACGGGGGGCGGTATGGGACAAAAAAGAGATGGCAGCGCCATACATATCGCGGTGTGATGGAGGAGCTCTTTTTTTGTTTGACCAATCAAAAATTAGTCTGTGTTTTTTTAATCAATTAATAAAAATGAAAATTAATAATTAGGTATTGATGGGTAGGGGCTTTATGACTACGGGCTTAAATGCATAACGCCTCATAACGCCCACCCGCACACATAGATCGCATAACGCCCACAAATGGGGTTATGACTACACATGGCCTAATTTGTATATAACTACTAAAGCAAGGACAGTTCAAGAAACCCTAAACCCCCAAATATTCAAACATATCCTCTCTGATCCGAACACACCGGCATACATTCATCAACACGAACACATAAATTTGATAAATTGAATCCGAATGGCGTTCAGATCGAAGGAAATGGTGAAGAAAATCATGAAGAAAATAGGCGGCGAGAAGAATTTGAATCCCGGAGTGAAAGAATCTTTGAAGAAGAGTTTGCCGGAGAGTAAGGTGGTGATGAGCAGAGCTCACCGTGGAATTTACGCCGGCCGGCATATTCAGTTCGGTAATCAAGTCAGCGAGAAAGGTGGAAACAAGTTAGTACATGTTCTAAATCTCTAATTGGTTACTAGATATAATTTTGTTTGATGTTAATTTGTATAAGGTGTGTTTAAAGATGAAGATTGAACAAAACTTGTGTTTTGTTTTTATATATGTGAGGCTGGTTAATAAGCTGATGATTAGTGTATAAGCAGTGTAAATTATGCAGTTTGTGAGTGATTCTTCTGCAAAAGTGATGTTTTGTTAAGTACTGATGTTAAGATTGGTATATCCATAGTTGTGGAAGGCGGAAAAGGTGGTGCAAGGCGCTTAAAAAGCGAGGGCTGTTTTAGGTGAGGCGTATAGTGTAAAATTACAGTTTTTTGGGGGGTTTTAGGCATGTTTAGGCTTTTTAGGGTAGTTTTAGGTTAATTTCAGGCCTGTTTAGGGTTAGTATTATTGTTTTAGGCATGTTTAAAACTTTAAATCTGTTCACACAGTTTTTGGTCGGAGTTTCGTTGGAACTTGGCCTGAAAAATGCGCCAGAGGGCCTAGGTGCGCGCAGTGGCGGACCGAGGATATTTTTTCACTAGGGTCCATGTTTTATGTAAGGATTTTTCACAACCAAACTTTAAAATTTTCGGGTCGGTCATCGTAGTCGGGTCGGGTCGGGTCTAGGAAATAATGTAGAAGCATTTATTGGACATCAAACCACTACATTATATGTTGGAAGTTTTATTTGGTAATCAAGTGTTAAATAAAATCGACATTCAATTTATCATTTTAAAGAAGTAAATTAGAGGGTCAATGGGTGGTTGTACTGTTTTAAAACACTAGTTTAATTTTGATAGAAAAAAAAAACTAAAAAAACAAGGCATGTAAGACTTGAACTTGGGATCTATTAGTTGCAACACAAGGGTATTTACCACCACACTAACTTTGCTTTTAGTGATATGGGGTCCAATTAATTTATTTTATGGGGTCCGTGGACCCCTATCCGGACCATGTGGGTCCGCCCCTGGGTGCGCGCCTGGGTGAGCCTTGATAATAGAGGGTATACCTACGCATGCTGTTTAAAAGAAAAATATTACTCTGCTATAGAATAAAGAAAACCAAGAATGTATACGTGTATATATATGGGGGCATGTTCAATACATAACCAATAACTGCTTTATGTAACACAGTTAAAGAAAAAAGTATGAGTGTCGTGCATTATGTGGTTCTCACAGTTATCTACTTTAAATGTATAATTAGTGAATAGAGAGAATTTGACCTGCTAGCTTGGTTTAAGAAAAGCGAGCTTGAGGTTTGCCTAGGCGCAAAGGGCTGCGCTTTGGGTGACATAAGGCGACTATTTTACATGAAGTGCAGGTGAGGCGGGCACAATTATTTGGCAAAAAAATTGGCCCGAGGCACAGGTGAGGCGCTGCCTCATGTACATGGCCTTTTTTTGTGCAGCAGAATGTTGTACAACAGGCTTTTTAGGTTGTACATGTAGGTATTTTACATGTTAAAACATATATTAAGCTTATTTATAGCTAAATTTTTGGTAGGGGATGCTAAATGCCTATGAGATATATAAAGAAAATTATATAATCACTTTGCGCCTCGCATACGAAAAACTCACTGCTTTTGCGCTTTGCACCTCGGTTTTAGACCATGTCGCCTTGGTGCACTTCTCGCTTTTTAAAACCACGATTGCTCGTTCTACTTTTTGTGTGTTTTTAGTCATTTAAGTTTGTAAAAGCATGGCGCTTATTTTAGTCATTAAAGTTCGTAAGACCATGCCACTTATTTTGGTCATTCAAGTTTGTAAGACAACGCCGTTTGTTTAGTCATTCAAGTTTGTAAAATTATGCTAATTGGTCATGTGGTAACCAGGTAACTTGTTAAACCGGTTTCTTTGATGACTTGTCGGCAGATGTGTATTTTCTCTTAAAAAGTATCTGACATGTCATGTTAAAGGAAATTTAAAAAAATCGCTTGCACAGCAGTCAAATGATTAAACTAAACAGTTTTACAAACTTCGATGACTAAAATGTCGGTGACTAAACTTGAATGCATCACTGGAATATTTATAAATTGCCTCAAAAAAGGAATACGGCATTGCTATTCATTTTGCATACGACTTGTTTTCTTCTTGCAACAGAATATGAACTATGATACTAATACTAAATCGTGTTACTTGGGTAATATTGTAATTAAACAGGACTCGAAGAAACTGGAAGCCCAACGTACAAGAAAAACGTCTTTTCAGTTACATTCTCGACCGCCACATTCGCGTAAAAGTTACAACACACGCACTCCGTTGCATAGACAAAGCAGGCGGCATCGATGAGTATCTACTAAAGACACCGTACAAGAAAATGGACACCGAAATGGGGCTGTTATGGAAATCTAAAATCGAGAAAATGTATCAAGAGCTCGGAAACATGGAAGTTGTTTTCTTCTCACAAGAAGAAGAAAACAAGCTTGCAGAAGAATTTAAAGACATGAGAATCGAACAACGCGTGGCTCGTAGGGATGCAAGAAGGATCGCGTATGGTTGGAGTCCAAAAGTTGCACAAATCGAGGAGGCGAGTGAAGATGGTGAAGCAAATCATCATGAGGAACTTGTTGCTAATTCGTAAACAGTTGTTTGAATAGGAGTGGCGCTCGGTGAGTTATAGTTCCGAGTTGGGTTGATCCGGGATTTTGAGTAGGATTAGGTTTCGGGTTGTGTTTTTGAATTTGTTAATGAAGCAGTGGTGTAATAAGCTTTTGTATTAGTAGCAGATACGAGTTTAAGGTAAGAAGTATAACTCTGTTCTTGGTTTATGAAAACTATTTAGGTGAATACTAATTTTTGTACCTTGTGTCATTAGAAGATGATATCTTTTGTTTCATGATGCTAACATGGCTCAATATGAAGTTAAACGGGTTAGTGTTCTAGGTAAACGGATCAACACGTTAATGACATGACTAAAAATGTCACCAGAAGATAACTTCTGTTTCATGATACTAACATTACTGGATATGAAGTTAAATGGGTTAGTGTTCTGGGTAAACGGACCAACGCATTAATGACACGGCTAAAGACGTGTGATGGAATATTTCCCTCTCACTATAACACCCGAGGGTAACACTAGAATATTTATTTCGCAAGAAGACCTCCGTGTTTCTGCTCAGGTTTATCCTTTACACCTTTATGGCTATTTCCTTGGTACTTCGATGGACTGTAAAGTTGTGGATAGATGTTTACGTCGTCTTTGGCGATTGTGTGATTTAGACGAGGTAACAAAAAGCCCTGCTGGAATTTTCCGTTTTAAATTTAAGAGTGAGAAGGGGCTCAATGATGCCCTTGAAAACGGACCATGGTTGGTAGATAACATACCAATTTTTCTAGATAAATGGGTTCCCGGTTTAAGTTTAGAAAAGAGTAAACTGCCATTTTGGTCCCTGTGGTTTGGCCAGTTTTGCCACTTTAGTCCAAATCTCAAACTTATTACATCCAGGGCCCTGTGGTTTGCATTTTGTTGCCATTTTAGTCCAAAAGTGAAATTTGACCAGATTACCCACTTTTGACCCTGCTATTTTGTCTTCACCTTAGGGGCATTTTGGGCATTTTAGGTTTATTATAACCTAATATTAATTAACCCCATTAATATATAAACCCCAGATCATCTTCTCAAACAATCACCACCACCACCGTCACCCTCACCTCACCGCCTCCACCATCACCGCCGCCGCCCCCGACACCCTCACCTCCTCCACCTTCAGCTCCTCCTGAATCGGATTTGAATCACCTCCGTCAATCACCACCACCACTAAAGATCCACCACCACCACCGTCGGCCTCGCCGCCTCCACCATCACCGCCGCCACCCCGACACCCTCACCTCCTCCACCTTCACCTCCTCCTGAATCGGAATCAGGTCTTTCTTTCTACACACATTCCAAAAGCCCAAGAAAAATAACATCTGTTGCTAAATCCTATATGTGTGGCTACAAACCCCTGAAAAAAAAAACACAAACTTTATCCAATTTCCGGTCAATTCACCCAACCCAGTTGGAGATTTTGTCAAATTCTGTTTCTTTTTTCAGAAATAACACGACCCACATCTTTCTTTTCGGCTGTATGACTTGATTACAGCTATGCAATCATCATCTTCGTCTTCATCGTCATCTGTAGCTTTAGAAACCAATAATGCGTTCAATATTCTATCCAAATTGAGCAACTTTGCATTTGATTTCAACTCTAATAGTTTGAGTTTAGATGGGTATTCTTCGGTTCTGTCTAGTGTTCAATCTGATAGAAAATATGTAAATTTTTGGGCTGGTGGGAGAAGTAGGTCATCAAAGATTGTTGGGTCTTTGAGTTCAGGGGGTAAAGGTGGGTCTAGTATTAATAAGTTCTTTAATGAGTTCAACAAGTTTATTCGGTTTCATTGCGATAAGATTCCGCTCGGGTTCGCGTCGGTTAAGGTTAATTCAGGGAGTGATTGTAGATTAGGAGGGGAGAATGAGGGTGTGTTGGAGGATGGGACATTGCCATTGAGTGGGTATGAGTCTAATGGTAAGAAAAAGGTGCTCATTTTGATGAGTGATACAGGTGGTGGTCATAGGGCGTCTGCTGAAGCGATAAAATGGGCGTTTAATGAGAAGTTTGGTGATGATTATGAGGTTGGTTTGTTGAATTGTTATTGTTTGAATTGGTGTGATCAGGTTGGAAACTGATGGAATGTTGTTTTCAGGCGCTTGTGGCGACAGAGTGGTGGTGGTGGCGCTGCAGATCCGGTGGTGGTGGGGGTGGTGGTGGTGGTGGTGCTTGTTGTTGATGTTGTTCTGGCAGTGCATTATTGTTGTTGTTCTGGCAATGGCATTATTATTTATTAATTTGAGTTATAATAAACCTAAAATGCCCAAAATGCCCAAAATGCCCCTGAGGGTGAAGACAAAATAGCAGGGTCAAAAGTAGGTATTTCACTTTTGGACTAAAATGGCAACAAAATGCAAACCACAGGGCCCTGGATGTAATAAGTTTGAGATTTGGACTAAAGTGGCAAAACTGGCCAAACCACAGGGACCAAAATGGCAGTTTACTCTTTAGAAAAAGTTGAACCAACGATTGTTCCACTGTGGGTGACTATCCACTGTTGGACTTGTGGACATCTACATGGATAAATAAACTTATGAGCGGGATGGGAGAACCTAAACTCATGGATAAACTGACTCTTGAAAGGTGTAAGAATCAAACGGGTAAATTGGGTTACGCTCGGGTTCTTGTGGATGTTAAAGCGTCAAGCAACCTCCCTACTGAGGTTGAAGTTGTTTATCCTCATCGTACTACCAAGCTTCAAGTGTCCTACCAATGGAAGCCCCCATTATGTTCTCATTGTGTTGCTTTTGGCCACATGCTAAAGCAGTGTCATAAAGTTCCGAAACCAATTGTTGATATTACTATGCATGATGATGCTGGAAATCCTAATGGTGTTAGTAGACAACCCAGCTCTTCTAGTACTGTTCCTAGCCAAAACAGCGGCAAATAAAAAGGCAAAACAGTTGATAGCGAGGGGTTTCAACCTGTGGCAGCCAAGAGAAAAGGTATCCAAAACTTAAACCAGCTGAATGGTGGCACTGATACTTCCTGCTCATACCCGAGCCCATCTGTAAAACAGCAGACTCCCAACATCGCCCCAAAAGGTGCTGTTAAGAAGCCAGCAAATACTCATCACAAGTCCCATGGTTTTAACTTCAGCAGAGCTGTGCAAGGCCTTGCCACTACACATAAACCTCCCAAAGCCCAGCCCAATAACTCCCACCCGAAAACCACTGCTCAAACTTCTGCCCACACGCTCAAACCAGGCCCCAAAGCTGTTGCCCAGCCCCCTGTTCCCACGTTAATCGGTTCTCAGTTCTTGATATGTCGGCTAGTGTAAAGTGTTCTAATCTTGTCGCAGAGCATGCTGATTTGTATCCTCAAGATCCGTTTAATGAGCAGGTTTTTTCGTGCCCTACGAACCTTCAAAATACTATTGATCCAGGGCGTATCCTTCCTCATTGGGATTTCCCAGATTCAAATGTTCAGACCCGGTCAGATTACGGCATAACGGATGCTCAAAAGGAAGTTATTCTTGACTGTTTAGAGAGCGATGCTAGGGCCGTTAAAGCCATACCATAGATCAGGAAGATTGGTGTGATGACGAATGGAATTTTTTCCATGACAAGTGCTGGGCACTTGGGCTTGACCCGGATTATTGCATAGAAGATGTGGATGAGGATGTTTCTGGTACGGCCCAATTTTTGTCTCATCAATTAAAATCGGGTAAGTATCATGATCCTGTTGTTAACAAGCCTCGCAAAAATAAGAAGTAATCCCATGATCGAGCTTTCTTATTTAGTGGGTTTTTGTTTCTTTTTATTGTCTTTTTGTGGTTCGTTGGGTTGTTCTTTTTTGGGTTTCGAGGCTGCTGATTTATGGGACGTTCAGCATCTTAATTTTTTGTGTTGGGTATGATACGCTGCGGTTTAATATTTGGGGTGCTGGGCATTTTGTTTTTGGTCTTCGCTGCTTATTTCTGTACAGAGTGTTGGATCCCGGGTTGAGGAGCTGTTTTGTGCATATGCTGCTGCTGATTGGCTCGCTTTCTCGCTTAGTATATGGTTTGCTTGTTACGGGTTATGCTGGTTGCTGTCCGACCTTGTCCAAGCCGCTCTCTTATCCGGGTTTTTGTGTCCTCTGGGTTCGGGGTTTCATGTCTAGGCTGCTCATGTGCTCCGGGTTTATTATCATCAGGTCACATGTTCTCCGGGTTTGCTGTTTGGTTCCGAGTTTTGCAGTTTTGTTCCGAGTTTTGGTTTGGGTTATTATTCTGCTCCTGCTTCAGCCCAGTTCATTAGCCATCTGATTTAAGCTCATCACCTACACAATTTCTCATCAAAACATAAGTTTTTACTTAAATCAATAAGAAAAACTTATTAGAAATAGTTACATCAAGTTCAAATTAATGACCCTGATTAACTAAACTTAATTTCTTTCTTAAATCAAAATTTTTCAATTCAGTACCCACACTCCCAAACCAGTTCATCTTGTTTAGCACTTGGAATTTTGAAAATCAGCTCATCAACATCAGTTGTCGAAAATCTTTTTGTATTTTTTAAAATTTTATGCTAAAACACATTGAAAATCTTTTTGGATTTTTGAATAGAAGGAAATGCAGTAAAGTAATATTTACAGACACTATTTTTTTGAGTTTGTGTAAGAGGATCATATCAGTTTATGTGACAAATCACTAACACCGTTAAGCTTTAAACATTTTAAGTTCTAAACGATTCACATGGATTGACGATATTGTTGTCCACTTAAACTCAATCTAAAAACTTTCAATCTGCTTACCGATACATTAAGGTATATTAATTTTGCACTAAATTCTTATGGACCCCACGATGTCAGCATATCCCCTCATCATGCAATACACTATCTCGAGTAATGCCTTTAAACTTTTATCAACTGTGATTTGTGCGAAAACAAAGCAGAATGTTTAAACATTAACAATCAGGTCGATACTTCCGTATACGCAGAGAAAGTCCAATGTTTAAACAAAATAAGAAAAATAAAACAAGTTGAAGTTGTTTAGGCTTTAACCACCAGGTCGATACTTCTGTATACGCAGAGGAGGTCCAAATCTTAAACGAAACACCAAAGAAAATAAAGCAGAACGTTTAGGCAACAACATCCAGGTCGATACTCACGTATACGCAGAGGATGTCCGATGCTTAAACAAAATAAAGAAATAAAACAAGTTTAAGTCTTTGCAAAATAAAATGCACAATCACAGTGACTTTTTAGCAAAGTTGTGAAAGTTCACAAACTTAACCAGTTTTATGTCTTTCAACAATCAGCGATTACTGAGTAGGCACACAATCAAGAAGGACAAAACTTAGTACTATGCTTTTGACCATGTTTCCCACTATAACTAAGCTTTTTCATTTATGTTTGTATCGTTATCGCAAATCTACTAGTCTAGTTGAGCCTATCGTCACATCGTTAGTGAGACCGTTTATCACATTTTAACTTTACATTTCTTTAGCATGCTGTGACAGTCCAACTGATCTACTATCATTTCCTCTTTTTGACAACAAAACTCATTTTTGCATTTTTTAATGTTTTTGACATTTTCAAATTTTCTAATTTTTTTAAAATTTTTACTCCCCCTAAAATCAAAATATGTCTCAATTTTGATTTTCTGGGAAAATTTGAAAATAAGCTGTACAAAAAATGTGACAACATGATGAGAATTACTTCAATTCTCCATTCACATGGCATGAACAATCAGAACTCCCCCTGACAACAAAACACTTTCCCATAGTGATTTCAAAACACTTAAGTTTATTTTAATCAAAATGGTTTTTCCGTAAAATTAGTTTTGTGAGTCATTTCTCAAACATGGGGATCATTCATCACCTTGTTTTCTTTAACCACTTGTAAAAGTTTAACATTTCCGGTTTAAACAACAATACCACTTGTAGAAAATCAAGTTCAACTTAATGTCCCTGATTTACCACTTTTAAATCGAAATCACTTTCGTGAATTTCTCAAGAAATGTGCCGATTCATGTTCCACACTTACCAACCTGGGAACTCCGGCAAGTCAGGTTTTTCATTTAAATAGATTTACCCAAGCCTGACTGTCCTTAGGTGATTTTGAATTCTTGTTCAACAATGGTGGAAAATTTGCATCATCCATTGTTAGACCAGAATTCTCATTTTTTACCTCAACAACTGACTCTTTTGGCTTTACCACACCAGAATCATTGACTGAATGTGGCTTGTCTGACTTTAACGAATCAGATTCATCGCCGACATGTGGCTCCTTTGTTTCCGAAGAAACAAATTCATCACCACAAACTTTCTTCTTCTTCTTTCCCTCTTTCGTCCTCAGATTTGAATCTGATGAATTTGTTTTGCTAGATTTGTCGTTCTTTGGAGAGCAAAATGATTTATCAGAACTTTTATCTGTTTTATCAGTTGTATCCGAGGACAAGATCTTCTCTAGATACTCTCTAGCCTTCTTTCTCTTCTTCCTCAGTCTGTCTTTCTGCCCCTGAGAAAGTTTCACTTTCGTTTCTTGAACTTTAGGTTCTTGAACCTTCTGTTCTTTGGGCTTGACATTGACTGATTTCTTTGCCATCTTCTGAGAATTAACCCTCAATCTTTCATTTGATCTCCTTGGGAAATCTCTGGCAATGTGACATCTGATGTTGCAGTTAAAGCATCTCCTCGTCTCATAACTCCAACCTTGGCAGTTAACAGCAATGTGTCCTTGATAACCACATCGGTAACACACTCTGTTATCGTACCAATCACCATTTTCAGCCCAAATGCTCAAATCAAAGCACTGTTTGGCTTGGTGATATTCCTTGCTCCTCTTGTTTACTGGATTTGACTTTTGAGCACTGTGGTCCGACCTGCACCACTTATTAGCAACAATTTTAGAGTTTTCATTTTTTTACTTTTTGTAATTTTTGATTGCGATTGGATGATTTATCTGATGAACTTTTATTTTCTTTTTGAACATTTTTCAAAATTTTCTCTTTTTGTTTTTGTTCCACTTTCTTCTTCAAAGGTTTTTGCTTAGAACATTCTCCCTTTTCAGTTGATTGTGGAACAGTTTCTTGAAACTTTTCTTTTAACTTCAAAAATAAATTCTTTTTCTTCAATTTTTCATTTTCATCATCAGATTTCTCATCACAATCTTCAACTTTGACTTTGTCAAAATTTGTGACATTGTCACTTATTGGAACTGAATTAACAGGTTTTGGGCAGGGAATAGCTAAAGTATTCACAAAAACCTTCAACTTTTCTTCCCATTCCTTGATTTTCTTTTGAGCACACTCAGCTTCTTTTTCAAGTCGAATAATCTTTTCAAGATGAGAATTGATTGCAATTTGTTTTTCAAGATTGTTTTTACCAAACAAATCTCTCTCATCTTTTAAAATTTTTATTTGACTTTGAAAATCTTTCTCAATTATTACTTTTTCATTTTCCAAATTGTGTATTTGATTTTTCAAAACATTTTCTGATTTTTTAAGATTTTTGTTTTCTAATGACAAACTCTCAACTTCCTTCAAGAGTTTGTCATTTTCAGATGTCAACTTCTCACACTTTTTCAGCAAAACAAAAATCTGTTTATCATCAGCTTTTGTCTCAACCTTTAAAGCTGAAATATTTTCAACCTGTTTCTTTTCCTCATGAACACTTTCATCCTTACTCTCTTCTTCTGATGAATGATCAAAGATAGGTGCGTCTTCTGCAATCTCTTTCTTTAACTCTGGTTCAGGATTCACAGATACATGTTTTTCAGATTCTACTTTCTCAATCTTGATCGATGGAAGTTGTTCAATCTTCTCAGCTCTGATCTCTTCTTTAACAATGACTGCCTTTTGATTCTTTCTTTTTGCATCTTATTTTTCTTTCAATTTTTCAATTTTATCGGCATAAAATAACTTTCCACTACGTTGATCAGATGGAAGTTGTTGTTTAAGATTTTCAAGTTTTTGGATTTCTTCTTCATACTTGTCACCCTCTTCATCAGACGAATAATAAAAAACAGGACCTTTTTCAACAACTTCTTTTGCTGAGACTGTTTCTCCTTCTTGCTTTATCGGAATATACTGCTGAGATTCATGATACACATATGCCAACAATTCTTCAAAATCCATGTTTCGATTTCTAGAGTTCACAAAAATACAAGTTTCAAACAAGCTGGACACCAATTCGCTTCGAATCAACTTGTAAAAATCCCGATTGAACTTTTTAAACTTTTTTTACATTTTTTACGAAAACTTTTTTTACGGTTTAAATTTTTTTTTAACAAATTTTTTTTACAATTAAAAAAAAAACTTTTTTATAAAGTAATAAAAAGAGGAGAGAGAAATGTGAAGAGAGAGAAATTGAAGAGAGAGAAGTTGAAAAGACTTTAAAAAGAGACATTGTTAGCATTGTTTGTTGTGATTAAGAAATAGGTGTGTTTGGTTGTAAAAATAAAGTGCATTGTTACACTTTTTTATATTATTGTAAAAATAAGTGTGTTGTTACATTTTTTTATGTTACAAAATGATAATCAGTTTCAGAGTTAACTAGGATCATACCAGGTCTTTTGAGGAACATCAACAACCTGCAAGTTGAACTGTTTACCCGTGAGCAAGAAATTCGGAAGAAGAGGGTTATATGGTTACTGATATTAGCGTTAGTGATTGGCAGCTTACTTGTTAGCATTGTTTGTTGTGATTAAGAAATAGGTGGTACTTAGTTGGATTATCCTTGTTAGTATGTTAATGACATTTTCGGTAGTATGTACTTGTTGATGTTTGGTTGAATATGAGAATTTTCTATGTTATGGATTTTTTGGTTTTGTTTTTAACATGTTACATTTTTTTTCCCTGAGATTTATGTAGACTTTTGCTGTGTTGAATCTGAGAATTTTATATGTTATGGATTTTTTGGTTTTGTTTTTACCATGTTACATTTTATTTTTGCCTCAGATTTTTGTACATTTTTGCTGTATCCGTGTTACATTTTTTTTTCACTGAGATTTTTGTACATTTTTGCTTTATGTGTGTTTGATCATGTGCTTTTGTTGATGGTTGCTTGAATATCTTTTTTTTCATGACAACGTTGTATATTAATTAAGAAAATTAGTATATAGAAAAATGAGTTAATTACATAGTTAGTCCATGTGGTTTGCACAAAGTAACATACTTAGGTACTAATAGTTTAAAATAACATTCTAGGGTATTAACTTTTCATTTTGTAACGTTTGGGGGTATTAAGCTTATTTGTAGGCTTAAAATCACATTCTGTTAGTACCTAAGTATGTTATTTTGTGCAAACCACAGGGACTACCTATGTTATTACTTTAGAAGTTAATACCTCCAAACGTTACAAAATGAAAAGTTAATACCCTAGAAGGTGATTTTAAACTATTAGTACCTAAGTATGTTATTTTGTGCAAACCACAGGGACTAACTATGTAATTAACTCTAGAAAAATAATTCACCATTTTGACGAGCATTTTCAGAAATTTTCTTTATACCAACAAAATAATAACAATAAATGACTGTTATTAATGACAATAAATGTGGTGATTGTAGTTAGCAAGATTAAGTTAATAAAAAATAATCACAACATAAAAAGAGGAATCGAACCCAACCCGCACAATAAACAAGCGCAATAACTAGTAAGCCAAACAAAATGGGTATAAAGGAAATATGAATTTGTACTTTTTACCTTTTTTTATATTATCTTACATTGGGAAATGACATCTTGAGAGAAATAATGTTGGTGTAGTGATGTAAGTGATTATGAAGATATAGATCAAGATTCTTGCAAACATTGGATAAAAATGAGTTTATTGTTTGTAATTATTTATATATATTTGTTCAAGTTTTTATTATGTATATAATAAAAATAACAGATTGAATAAACGACTTTTGGGTTTCAACAATATTAAATTTGTGATAATGGCCCAATTGACCAAGAATCTGGTGCTTTATTTTCTGTAAAAAAAAATTTTAAAGAATTTTGAGAGATGGAGGATGATGGGATGAAGAGAGAGAGAGAAATTGTTAAAAAAATAGATGTAATAATGATCATGCAGACAACTGACAAAAGTTTCATTCTTCCAAGAATAAAATTGTCACACATTATTCCCATTTTACCCCTTATGTGTACTATTACTGATTAGAATATTAAAAAGTAATATATATTACACTAAAAGACATCACAACCATCCATCTTTTTTAATCAATGGTAGATCTTGGGTTTTCAGGGTTTAGTCAACTGGAGTGGGTTTTTGATTTATCCTTGCCCTATATATATATATATAGAGAGAGAGAGAGAGAGAGAGAAAGGTTAACATACTTCACGGCTTATCATACTTCACGTAGGAGACAATGGTAACCGTTGGATCAGGGGTATAATCACGCATGGAACATATAATCACGCATGGGACCACATAATCACGCATGGGACCACATAATCACGCATGGGATCCAAAATCACGCACGTTATTTTGGTCAAAAAAATAATTACGCATGTTATATATTTCGTGAAGTACGTTAATGTACGTTAAGGCGTGAAGTACATTATACTTTCTCTCTCTCTCTCTCTCTCTCTCTCTATATATATATATATATATATATATATATATATAGTGGAGGGTTCAAATGAGAAGAAAAATTTTGTAAGAATAAAAAGAATAAGTTTTGAACCAATAGAAATGCTCCATTTTACTTCATTTAATATGTGTATTTAATGTTATTAATAAGGGCATATAGGTAAATTTCTAATTGTAATTAATTAGCTAACTAATTAAAGTTGTAACTCACTTTTAAATATACTCTCTCAAGATAAAATAATTTAGGGTAAATGACAATTTTCGACATGTGTAGGATAAATTTTAGTATATGTATAGGATAAATTCTTAAATGTGTAAGAGAAATTTAGATATGCGTAGGGTAAATTTCGGTAAGTATAAGACATATGTAGGATAAATTTTGAAATGTGTAGGGTAAAATGTTTTTTGCTTTATTAATTAGAGATAACATAATTAATGGAAGGAGTTACAAACTATTTAATGTTTTACCATTATGCCCTTTTTTTCTTTTTCTTCTCACATTAAATTTCTTCTCAACTGAACCTTCCCCTATATATATATATATATAACAAACTACTCTTCATTCTCTTCTCATCGTTCTCTCTCTCTCTTCCACCACTTACCATCACCGTCCACCCAACACCCCACACCACTTGAAACCTCCTGTGAAAACCTAGATCTATTTAATTGTCTTTTTTGTCCCCAAAATCCTAGCTTGCAAGACAAAACCCTAGAACCCAAACTCCCAAAGTCAGGGTTTCTAAAAAACCAGGTCTATCTGGGTCGGAGCTTATCACCTGATCCGACGAAACCCGAATGTTTTCGGGTTCGGGTTGCATACCCGGATCATTCCTGGGGTTAATCTTCTTAAAGGGAATTTTAGTAATGATGGAAATGTAGGGGTGGCAAAATGGGTGGGTTGGGTAGGTTTGGGTAATAGGTTAGTATGGGTTTGGGTTAGGATGGGTTTATTAAGAAATGGGTTAGGATGAGTTTAGGTCAAGATGAGTTTTTGTAAAGATGGATTTGGGCATGATAAAAAATCCAAAAAATTATAAAAAACCCAAGAGTTAATTACATAGTTAGTCCTTGTGGTTTGCACAAAGTAACGTACTTAGGTACTAATAGTTTAAAATCACATTCTAGGGTATTAACTTTTCATTTTGTAACATTTGGAGGTATGAACGCTATTTGTAGGTTTAAAATCACATTCTATTAGTATGTAAATATGTTAATTTGTGCAAACCACAAGGACTATCTATGTTAATAGCCTAGAAGTTAATACCTCCAAACGTTACAAAATGAAAAGTTAATACCTTAGAATGTGATTTTAAACTATTAGTACCTAAGTATGTTATTTTGTGCAAACCACAAGGACTAACTATGTAATTAACTCAAAACCCAAAAAATTGTAAAAAATTCTAAAAAATTAATAAAAAATCAAAAAAATTCTAAAAAATAAAAAAAATCTAAAGAATAAAAAAAATAAAAAAATCGAAAAAAAAAATCTAAAAAATCAAAAATTTAATAAAAAAATCCAAAAAATTTTAAAAAAATTGAAAAATTCTAAAAAATCTAAAAAATAATAATAAATCCAAAAATTTCTAAAAGACCAAAAAATTATAAAAAATCCAAAAAATAATTAAAAAAAATCCATAAAATTCTAAAAAATCAAAAGAATAATAAAAAAATCCAAAAAATACTAAAAAAAAGAAAACAAAAAAAATTCTAAAAATAAAAAAACAAAAAATTCCAAAAATTAAAAAAATAATAATAAAAATCCAAAAAATTCTAAAAAGTAAAAAAAAAATGTAAAAAATAAAAAAAAACTATAAAAAACAAAAAAAATCAAAAAATCCTAAAAATATTATTTAGAATTTTTTTGGATATTTTTGAATTTTTTTGGGTTTTTAATATTTTTTTGATTTTTTATAATTTTTTTGGATTTTTTTATTTTATTATTTTTTATAATTTTTTGGATTTTTAAGATTTTTTGGATTTTCATTATTTTTTTTAGTTTTTTTATTTATATAATTATTATTATTTTTTATTTTTAAATTTGTTTTAGATTTTTTATAAATTTTTGGATTTTTAAGATTTTTTTGGATTTTTTTATTATTTTTTGGATTTTTTAGAATTTTTTGGATTTTTTGGAATTTTTAGAATTTTTTATTTTTTAAATTTCTTTAGATTTTTTATAATTTTTTGGATTTTTAAGAATTTTTTGGATTTTTTATTAATTTTTTGAATTTTTATTATTTTTTGGATTTTTTTATTATTTTTTGGATTTTTTAGAATTTTTTGGATTTTTTGGAATTTCTAGAATTTTTTTGATTTATTTTTTGAGTGTTTAGAATTTTTCTGATTTTTTTATATTTTTTTGGACATTTTTTATTATTTTTAATTTTTTTTATTATTTTAAAAATTTTTATTATTTGTGAAGCCAACGTCTACGAACACTAGAATAGGATGAAGAATCTGCCTGTGATCCTGTTTTTTGAGTTACCCATTTTACCAGCGTAATACCCATCCCGACCCACGGATTATTTTAAATAGATATTATATAACCCATACTGATCCATCTTTAATTATTTCTTAACCCATAATGAACCATCCTCATTTTTAAAATGACCCAAAATAACCCAAAAAAACCCAAATGGGTTTTTATTGTCAGGCCTATGGAAATGTTACCTGGTTCGTTAGATGGATGGTGAGTTTCAGGTGGAATAGAGGTGACATGGCGTGAGTTTGGAAGCAATTGCAGCAGGTTTGAAGGGCTTTTAAAAATATCGATAACCAGATTCACTTCAAATTCTCGCTCTCAACTCGGTCCACTTCATCTTAATCCTCATCATGATCATCATCATCTTCATCGACCATCTTGGCTGGTTTGTTGCTTATGAGTGTTGTTGGTGGGTTAGGTGATGTTGGGTATTTTTATAGGGATCAGATTAATGCTTTCTTGATTTTGTTTTTTTAGCTTTCATTTAAGGGTATTATTATACTGTTGTTTTTGTGATTTTTTATGTGGGCTTGGTCTATATACACTTGGAACCTTATATGAAATTGATTTGATTTTGAAGTATTGGGTTGGTTAAAAGTTTTTAATTTGGTTGATTTGATTGAGATTAGTGGTGGTGGTAATCGGATGGTGGTGGTAACTAGGTGGTGATGGTGGTTTTTTGTAGGTTAAGAGAGAGAGAGAGAGAAAATACAGTTTTATTTATTTATTTATTTATTTATATCTTTTTCATCATTTTACATAGTAGTTCCTTGATATAAAATATTTACACAGTAGTCTCTGTAATTATGAAAAGACAAACATGCCCTCATGTGCAATGCACATGACCAGATTTAATAAAAAAAATTAAATGTGTTAGTGTTAAAGGACATAACGTGTAACATTTTAAAACATTAAGTACAAAATTCGTTAATTTTAAAGGTAAATGACACAACTTGAAATTGAGTATAATGATAAAGGAAAAAAAATTGAAATTCACTCAAAAGATTATAAAGTATGAAAAAGGTTTATATCATTATAGCATAGAAAAAAAATTTATAGTCACAAGAAAAAGTTTAGTTAATTATAACAATAGGTGGAGGTTCATTTGAGAAAAATCTTTTTAAAAGAAGAAAAATAAATTAATCTAGACCTTATATTTTTTTCATCAATAGTTGTGAGTCAAGATATCATTTTGTCAACTTTTAGTTAATGCTTTAATTAGTAAAAGTAGTATAAACAATTTGATATAGAATACTAATAAATATTTTAAAGAGTTACTCAAATCTCATTAATGCCATCATAATTTCTTCCTTCATCACTATTAATGTGTTGGGTCTTACACTAATTTTATTAGAAGTGACAAAATTATTTAAAAGTGTTGTGTCCTACACATATTTTATTATGAGTCGCAAAATTATTTAAAAGTGTTTGAGTCCTAGACATTCCGTACCTTACACCAAAACATTGTTTTAATGGTGTAGGAAATGTTGAATATGTAGGATCATCTGCATGATTGTTTTTATTGTGTAAGCTGCACAACTATTTTGTAAGATAGACTCATTAAATTATTAGTGTTAGTTAATTTGAATAACAAAAATAAATGATATCATTAAATGATTTGATCAAATTACCTTTTTATCCTTTATTCTTTTTTATTCTTAATTTGTAATTTATTCTCATTTGAACTCTCCACTATAGGGCTGTTCACGAGCCGAGCCGAACCGAGCGGACATTTGCTCGTGCTTGGCTCGTTTACAAACCGAACCGAGTGGAGCGGCTCATTTAAAACCGAGCCTCAAATCAAGCGAGCATTTTTCGAGCAGTAAATATTCCGAGCGAGCGTCGAGCGAAATTCGAGCAATTTGGACAACCGTGTCGCCCGATTTAAATTTGCTGAGAGAGATAGTGACAATGTTTGGTCTCAAGTTTTTATGTCTTTAAAAACATGCACATTTCATGGTATAATTACGTTGAGAGTAGGAGACGATCGACTTGGGTTAACAACATGAAACATTGAGGCGATGAGCAGCCTTTCGTTTATCTGTTTAGGGTTTAACTTTTAGATTTGATATTAATTTTTTTTATTGGCGTGGTTGGGCTAGTACGTATAGATATAGTTGTAAATTTGTATATAGGGGACCAAAATCTAATATAGTGGTATATATAAAACAATAAATTTAATTTATATTTAAGTATATATGTATGTGTAATGTGTGTATAGATATAGTTTATGTATGTATGTGTATACGTATATATATAATAACTAAAAATAATAATTCGAGCCGAACCGAGCCGAGCGGACCTTTGCTCATGCTTGGCTCATTTACAAACCGAACCGAGCGGAGCGGCTCGTTTACAACCGAGCGTCAAATCGAACGAGCATTTTCCGAGCAATTTCCGAACGAGCGTCGAGCGAGCGACGAGCGGCGAGCGATTTGAACGGCCCTACTCCACTATAACAATATAAGACCATGCATAGTCGTTGGGGTGAATAATGCCCCACCCTAGGGGGTTTTGCGCCATACGGCAGCCTAGTCAGCAATGAGGCATTATTGGACGTTTTACAAAAGGGGTGTAGTGGGGATGTGGGGATGGTGGGGCATTATGTTTTTAATAAAATAAAATAAAAAAACATTTGAAAAATCTTATTGGACACAAAATGGAAGCTCAAATGTGATTGGTCAAGAAACTCCCCCATTTGGTGTGATTTATAAAACGCTATAACCAAAAAAAAGCCAAACACACCCATGCGTAGTGGCATATGGGCGATATGGGGCGTGATTGAGCACAAAAAACGCCCAAAAGAGCAACCACAACGACGGGTGGTTTAATAATAATTTCAATAAAGTAATTTAAAGGCTATGAAGGTGTCTATAGACTATAATATCAGACCCTCTAGCTATATCATTTTTTATCTATTATTTATTTATTTTTAATTTTTTTGGTCATCTTCTACTCTTTCATTTTTTCTTAACTGGTTAACCTCTGTAGCAGCCATACTGAATCTTAGGTCCCCCTAATTGATGGACCTTAGGGTGAGAGGGGCACTCCCCTAAGAGGGGAGTCCCCTCTCTTACGCACCACCAACCAGCTAGTGCCACGTCAACTCCTCTCTTAAACTCCCCTAACACCCTATTTTGATGGCGGCACTCCCCTATTAGGGGACTTGGTTTTTTTTTTTTATTTGTTTTGATTATGCATGTTTATAAAAAAATATTAATAAAAATTAAATAAAATTTAACAAAAGACATTTCAAAGTAGAAAATAAAAATAAAAATAAAAATTAAATTCAAACTAGAAAATTAAAATTACATTCAAACTAGAAAATAAAAATTACATTAAAACTAGAAAATAATAATTTTAGAAATCGCACGGCCACCCGTACTTGTTAGCGATGTCGCGTTTTCGGGCGAGGATGAACGGCAACATATTTGGCGAAGCATCGTCGTGCGGCTTGATGAATGTTTCCATATCTCGATCGTAATTGTAGTTTTTCATCGTCTCGCGTTGTTCCGATATGAGCTCGAGAGCCTGCGCCTCTCTTTTCTTCCTCAATTCAATCGCCTCCAATTCAATCGTGTGCTTCCTTTCTTTCATGGCGGTGTACTCTTTGAATTGTTCCGCCAACTCGGCCGAGCTTCCCTCGGACGATGTCGCTTGACGCTTGTCTCGCCGTTGTGCTCTTTGTGGCGAGGGGTCTTCGTTCATATCGGGTATGGAAGGGTCCACCTCAACGGGCTTTCTTTTATGTCCCGAACCTTCCCCTTCCTCACCCAACAATGGGACTTGGGCCCATTTGTCGTGTTTTTTCGAAGGACCTCCCATGCCTCGACATGTTGTCCATTTTTCGCTTGTCATTTTTCCCTTTTTATCCCGAGCGTCATCTTCTTCGTTGCCCGCGTCTTCATCCACATTATATTCATCGTCCTCGTCGCCCAAATTTTGAGTTTCGGGCACTACCTCATCGTCCTCGTCGTCGTAAATAGGTAGAGGACGTTCAACATTTTCTTGGACCGATGGAACTTGTGGGGAACGAAAACCATATGGGTCGAAGGCGGGGGATTGAGGAGGAGCATCCATTGATAACAAATTTTGAAAACCATAGCCGAAATTGGGTTGAAGGTTGGTTGCTTGGGTGTTGTAAAAGGAGGGGTGTGAAGGTTGTTGGAAAAAAAACGGGGGTTGTGGAGTATATCCGAAAGGGGGTTGTGATTGTGCACTTGCACCGCTTGAACCACCACGAGACGGTTGCTTGCCTCGCCCCTTAGTTTTTTTCTTGGCTTCGCGGGGTTGGTTCTCCATTGCTCGGTTTGAAGTGGGTGTGGTTTGAGAGTATAAAAAATTTGTGAAGTGGGTGTGGTTTGAGAGTATAAAAAATAAGTGAAGTTGTGGTGTGGTTTGATGAGAGTGTAAATAATTAGTGGTGGGTGTGGTTATTTATATTTGTATAAAAAGTGAATTTTTTTTTTTTTGTTTTATGACCGTTCAAAAGAGCCGTTCCTCAATCCATGTGCCAAATTCAAAACGGTGAACAACCACCGAAACCACCCCCCGAATCGGGTCCCCGCGGTGATGGCGGCGGTGTTCCCGATCGGGGAAAGTGGTCACCGAACCCACTCCCCCCCGGATACCCTTACGTGTGGCCTATCGCTGTTTAATGGTTGCGTGTGAACATTAGTCACAACATTAATTAATGTACTACATGTAACGTTGTATAATATAGTACATCTTTTATTATCAAAATGATTATTACAAATATATAAGGATTTAAGAAAATGTTGATTGCTCATCAACAAACCAAAAGTGTCTAGACATGGTATTGCAAATCTGCTTTAAGTGTTTCGGGTTGTAATGCATTTATGTATTCATTAGGGTGCACGGGGTGGAAGCGGTAAAGGTAAAGGGTGTCCCTTATTGCGCGGGGAACACCGCTGTGACACCCCAGGAAAACCATGCAACTTAACTAGCTTCCTCAGTGAGTACGTACCAAATTTCGGGACGAAATTTATTTCAACTTGGGGATAATGTGACAACTCGTATTTCCGAACCTACCTTTGTACTTTGATGTAACGTATGTGAACGTGTTACGATTATATGAACTTGGTTGATTAAATGAATGTTATGTTTGATATGTGCTTGTGTAATGTATGTATGATTAAATGATGTAACGCACAACACTCACCCGATCGTACAAGCCCATTCGGGCTACACTCTTGTATTCGGATCAATGGGCAGCCCAAGTGAGGGTTCGGCCCACTCCCTTATGTCGCATAACACTTAGGGGATAGGGTATACCCCTCATAATTTGCAAAACACTTTACACACACAAACCCTAGCTCTCTTCCTTCTCTCTAGAACTCGACGGCAACACACACACCCTCTCTATCGAAGATCTTTTCTTGTTCAGATCAATCATTTATTCCATCCTCCTCTTAACCGGTTAGTGTTCTATGATGTTGTTGATAAATGATATTATGGATGCCATGATATAGTGTGTATGAATGATGATGTTCTTGTGAATCGGATATGTATGATAATGTTAATCGGCTATCATGTCTTGTTTTCGGATTGATTGCATGATGAGTTAATGATATCTTGTGATTGAATGTGACTTAAATCATTAATCGTTGATGTGCATGAAATCGGCTTGCATATGTGTTTTGGATAATGTTCATACTAATCGGATTTCATATTATTGTTTTAAGAACCGAATGTTTGTTAATCGGCTACATGTTTGCTGAAATCGGGTTAGTTGTAGGGTCTATCATGAGGTGTTACATGATAGTTTGAAACCCCTAGATAGATATGTTTAAGTGTCTTGATTATTGTTCATGATTATGATCACGTTAGGGTTCATGAGAATTGATATTAAAAACAATGATTTGATCGATTTCTGTTTGGTTTGGAAGTTGTTAGCATTTATTGATAAATTGTGAATTTGGAAACTAATTGAATAGATGTAACTGATTGCATGAATCACGAGAATTAGTTAACCAATCGCACAAGACCTCTTGGTCGCACAAGAGGTCCATTCGCACAAGAAGTCCAGTCGCACAAGCTGATCTGGTCGCACAAGATGACCTGATCGCACAAGAGGTCCCCAGTCGCACAAGACTGTTGGATCGCACAAGTTGTTATGTTTGTTTAACTGTTGGGCCGGATATTCATGATGGGTTGGGCTAGTTCCGATCGCACAACCCAATCGGATCGCACAAGTCGACCGGATCGTACAAGCTATCCGGATCGCACAAGACATGTTTTTTGGGCCGTGTTTATGATTATAGTTGTGTTGGGTTTCTTGATATTGGGCCGGGTATTATTGGGCTCCAACGGATGACTCGCACAAGGCCATTAGACTTGTGCGAGCCCAATCTTTTAATCGTACAAGTTGAATACGTTATGACTGTTAAACGTGATGATGTGTGTTTGCCATGATCTGTGTGTGTGTTCCTTATCTGCTAGCTTATGTGATACTTATGTGCACTGCTTGAAACCAAAACCTGACTTGTATGGTAACCATGTTAGGACGTGGTTGACCACTAGCAGCTAGACTTGACCTTTCTGTGTATCTGCCGAGCAAACCAAGGTGAGTTCACACTAGCCAAGGCATGGGATTCCCGGTGGGTTGGGAATGGGATTGATTAACTACACGTACAAACATTACTATTAAACTACTTACTACTGTCCTCGGATTGAAGGGCACGTACGTAAAACCTACGTACACTTATACTGACTACTGTCCTCGGATTGAAGGGCACGTACGTAAAACCTACGTACACTTATACTGACTATAAGACCATCAACTCTATCAAATGAAGTCCCTCATTTATCGACTTAATCGCCGAGGCCTATGGCGAGCGGGTCATTAGTTAATAGCGCTATTAGGTTTAACAAACCTCACACCGTGCCAGTCGGACGGGCGTGTACTAATGGACTATGGGCAAAGGGTCAATGCTGATAGACATTTACTTAGGGCACCTCTTACATTTTCGTAGCAATCGATACGCGTGGTCTAATTACACATGGGAAGCCCCCACTAATCATCGCAAACATGTCAGGATGACCGCGATACGAATTAATATGATACATGGTTTACAAAACGACATACGATTTACAAAACGAATACTATAACTAAACAACCAACTGTGAACTCACTCAACTTTGTTGTTGATTCGTTGCTACATGCCTTGCAGGTCAATAGGTACTTTTGGAGCTTGCACAGGGAGGATTGGTCGTTGTGGGATATGGCAGTGTTTGCCATGCTATAAACATTACTTTATTTCGTATTTTCTACTTTCAATGGGTTTTACAATTATGCTTCCGCTAAATACTTAACTATGCTTTGGTTTTTGAACACCTTTCATATTGTTTGGTTGAATTATGTTTACTTACATGCTTGTTCAATATGATTGGTGGCTTGATCCTGGTCAGTCACGCCTCCAATCGGTGATACTCTGCGTGTGGATTTTGGGGGTGTGACAACCGCCGCCATCAAAGTTTACCTTATGGAGGCAAGGACGTAGCATTTAAGGGGCCGGGAGGGGCGCCCGACCCCCCGAACTTTTCGCTCAGTAGTATTATGTATGTACGTTTCGTGTAGAATTTTTTAGGTATATACGTTTCCGACTCCCCGGTTTTATTAAAAAAAATTACTTATATAGAATATTTAGGTTCGGTGACTTCCGACCCCCGGTGAAAATTTTCAAGCTTCGCCACTGTATGGGGGGGGGGTGTGATTTCGGTGATTAATCACCGCACAAGGAAGAAAAGAGAGTGGGTTAATGGTGGCCCCCATTTTCTTTCAACCAATTATAATTTTTTATTTTTAAAAAAAAATTATTTGGGCACACCACCCCTTATGTTTTGGTGCAAGAGGGGAGCGGGAGATGAGAGTTGAGATGACATGGTTTGATTGGTTATGATGGAAGTTTACCTCTTCTACTCTCCTAGAGAGGTGACGACCCCTTACACCCTTAGTGTAATAGTGTTGCTAATGATGCCTAATCGCATGTATACAATTATGTAAACCAATAATGAAAGCCATGGTTGAGTTATTTGGTTAGATGTCATGCACGAAAATATTCAGTATATGTTTGCTTATTCCACTAGCTATATATTTTGCACCACGGATTTAATAATGACTAGTAATCATAACATTTTGTAAATGATTTTGGGAAGCAATTTATAAGTTTTGAACCTTCCAATAATTCTCGTTATAACAGATATATACTTATAATACCTAAAGATGTTGAGTATGTGTTAAAAATCTTCTTGTATGATAAGGTATGAAAAATTAGGGGTGTTCATCGAATCGAATATCGAATTTTTGAATTATTCGAATAATTTTAATTTTTCCTTGAATTCGAATTCGATTCGTATTCGATTAAAACCTACCCAATTCGATTCGAATTCGTATTCGAATAAAAAACCCAATTCGTATTCGATTAAAAATTCGAATTCGAATCGAATTCGAATAAATTCGATTTGATTAAGTTTCTTTTAAAACATATAAAAAGCTATTAAAATGAAACATAAATTTTAAAGCAGCCATAAAATACGATATCACATTAAAAATTTCCAAATAAAGTATCATAAGTCTAACATTCAAAACGAGAATTCGGGAATAACCACTACAAGTTAATATTTTTAGGGTTAAAAATCTATTGATAGATTTGCTACTTGGGTTTTAGTTATGGATCATGTAGTGGGTATGGTAATGGGTAATTTTAATACTTGGAATAAATTTTGAAAATAATTCATAGTATAGCCCAATAAAAGTTATATATATATATATATATATATTATACATTTTATTTATTATTTATATATATATATATATTATATAAAAATAATAAATAAAATGTATAATTTTTATTCGAATTTCGAATCGAATCGAATTTGAAATTACAAATTCGTATTCGATTCGTATTCGATTTACTTGACTCGAATTGAATCGAATTCGAATTCTTATAATCGAAACGAATTCTTGATAATCGAATCGAATTTAATCGAATTTCGAATTCGAAACGAATTCTGAACACCCCTATGAAAAATGGGTATTTCTGATTCTCGTACCACAAATATGTGGCATAGACTGCTAGACACCTTAAGTGGTTGCATGTGATAGTGTGCATTGGCGAAGGTTCGCCCCCCCCCCCCCCAATTTTTCCGAAACCGGGGGTGGAAACGTATATACCTAAAAAATTTCTATACGAAAGTACTATTCATAACACTACGCATCGAAAAGTTCGAGGGGTCGGGCGCCCCCTCGGAAGTCTTCTAGTGTGGCCACATTGCCACAACCGTATGTGACTTGTACAACATTCAGACCAGCAAAGAATCTAGAAAAAAAAGCAGCCATAGAGTTTGACATGTCGGTCAGCTTGATCTGGTTCTCCTTTAGGATGCATGTGAATGATGGTAATACCAAATTCCTTAGGGTTAGGAATTCGTGATTATGGAGAGAGACAGAGAGGAGGTCGAGATGTGTGATGTTATTATTAGAGTCTAACCCTAGTAATCTCCTTATATACACCCAAGGGGAAACCTAATTAGTTAATGAGGATAAATCGGTCAATCAACAATTACCAACTAATTATATTATAGATTTTAATATATTTTGATCCATATTATATAAATGATAATGATTGCTACTAGATTAAGTACATATAAATAAATATATCTAATAATACAACTTCCACCTCTATTTTTACCTTTATTTACATTCTATCCCATTCTTCAAAGTATAAACAAAAATTAGTGTAAGGCCCATGTCATATTTTACTAAAAATTTATACAAATATTCTTGCAATTTTATAAAAAAAACAATGAGATACAATCATAATCCTTTAAATGATTAAAACATTAGTGTATTAAGTATAATTACAAAACATTTACATTGTTTGATTTAAGTACTACAACTAAACAAAAACGGAAGCTTAAACTTCGTTTGTGTTCGGTTCGTCCATAGCTTGATCCCATTCGTTTCGCCATAGTAGAGACGTAAATAATATTTAACAATCTTAAATGTTAGATATAATGTATTGGAATGAGGTTTGGTAACATGTATAACTTAAAATAAAAGAAAACAAAAAATTTTCAAGACCCTGTCATAGGCTACGGACCGTATACCGTAGCTTACGCTCCGGATGAAATGTTCGGACAGAAAGGCTGCACCGTAGCCTACGGCCTCCAGCCGTAGGTTACGGTCTGGTTTGCAGTTTTGTTTTCTAGTTTTGTCCTTAATACAAAAACGACCATAACTTTTAATCCGCTTATCCGTTTAACCTCCTGTTTCTTTCTACACGATCGTAATTTGTTCCTCTATATTATGGACTCAACATCCACTATCCATATCAAAAAAAAATCTTAACTTATAAGCTTTCGGATTATAATTCTTTTACAAAATTATTCGACCCGTTTTGCATTAAACCTCACTATTCAGATGTCGGTCCCCTATTCCCGATGGATCGTCACAAAACTGATAATCAACCAAGGGTGCGGAATCCCCTTGATCAATCGGTTAAAAAGAAACAAGAATATATGTAGAAGGACACGAGAACAAATATTAAAACCGATCTTCTGTGATTATCAAACAAATGTTTTACAATCACTCAAGATCAACCCGAGAACTCACAGCCGAATTCTGTGTTTTCTTTAACTCTCACAATTTCGAATACTCTCTCAAATGTCTAAAAGTCTAACCTAAAACCTATCGCTTAAGGTTGTTTATATAGTCACAACCATGCTATTCGAATTGGGCTTTGGCCCGTATTCATTCTAAACAAAAACGGGCTAGACATGCTAATTCAACTTGGACTGAACCAAACCAAACTCGGACTAGACTGGGCTTCTAATAAACTCAAAAACCTTAAAGTCTTCGTAATCCAATCTTGTTTAATATCCAAAGACCAAGCCAAGCTGTTGTCACATAACATGCACCAACATCACATCTTATGGCAAGGATTAATTTCTTACTATTTTCCCCCTTCCTCGGGCTTACTAAACTTGCGTTTTAAGCTCCCATTACATGGTTTGCATACGGATTATTGTTCCGCTTGGTTAACTCTAACCAAGCATAAACCTTACTTTTAGTTACTTAAAGGAATCCATATCCTCTAAGTTTTAACCCATTCTAGGATTCATCAATTACAAATCTGCGTTTCCGTTACTCGAATTACGCTTTCAATCTATTAGTTTGTTCGCGTGAAAATCCATCACTTATGAACGAACCAATTTTTTATTTTCTTTATTTTGACCCGTTCGGTTGTTTGTGTGAAATCCATCACTTATAAACATACCAAACGTGTCGTAAATCGTTATTTCCTCATCCATCATGTATCAATAACCAAAACCATCAAGCAAAATACCGTGAAGCAAGTAAGCCGCGTACCTTAAAGCTTTCCTTCAAACGCGTGTCCGTTCCGGCTTGGCCACTTGATGCTTCACCCAATTTGCCTATAGATTTCAATCCAATTTATCCTTTAGAACTCATATTACAACATATTACACGCAAATTGTCAAACTTGTCAATCACGTGATTTTTTTTTCAACAATTCAAGGTCACTTAGGCGTTACATCAAGCATCTTGTGGGCGAGATTTTATACTACAATTATCAAGTTCATGATTTAGCTATTAACCATATATTATCATCGTTTCAAGCCTCTATGTCTAGTGTGTGTGATTAACACCTAGAATTCAACATCTTAACATCAGATTCTACCATTTCACTATCACAATTTAAGTGTTCATCATATTTATCAAAACCCATTTAACACAAACATGGTTAATTGTTTAAACACTTAAATTATGGCATTTAATCACTAATTTCTCATCTAGGGTTTGTTCCTTGACTTGTATACATTTCAATCTTGCCATAACATCTACAATTCATACTTGAATTGCAACTAGGGATGTTCATCAAAATTTCATAACATCACCAAATATCAAAATTTAACATACCTTGTGATCTCCTCACTTGGGTGATCACTAATTTTGTTCATGCACTGATGTTAGGCCTGGTTTCCCTTTTGATTTTTAAAGATTTGGTGATTTTTAGGGCTTGAGAAGTTCCCCCGTTGTTTCTCTATTCTTGGTCGACCAAAACACACACCAGTGTGTGTTTTGTGTCTTAAATTTTCTTTCTATTATATTTAGTTTCTCAATTGTCCATTTTAGTCCCTCAAGTTCAATTTGTTACGAAAGGGCCATAATTTCATGATTTTATTATTTAGCAACCTATTATTAACTAGGCTAAATGTTCCTAGTTATTTTTCATAAGGTTATAACCAACATATATGTATATATATGATTTAATATTTTTGGGGTGTTACAATTAGAGACTTATTTCTCATTCTCTAACGAAAATTCATTCCATATCTCTCTGCCAATTCTAGTTTTGAGCCATCGCGGATTTGTTTCATAGTTTTTAACTAAGCGGCATCTCATATTTAGTGAGTGGAAGAAAGAAAAAAAAATGTAATAAGCAAGTATTATTTAATTAATAGACATATATGAGGATTAAGTTGTATAAGGTTTTTAAAAGATAAAGAAAATTTAGAGAACAAAATGTGTGTTAATCCAGGAACCGGCGAGTATGATGGAGCCTCGGTCCTGATACGACGTGTTCGGCGCGTTATTATTACAAAGAAAAGAGTAGAAGATAGATACAACACCGAGCAATCACTTATAATCTGGTCTCTATTCATATCTTGACAAGTTACAGCACCGTGAGACCAGTTGGACATCATGTCCCCTCTGGGATCCAAAAGCTTGTCCAAATGGGAACCCCAGCTCCCTATTTATAGGCAACAGCCTACACATGTCCGAACGAGCTAGTGTCCATCCGTCCGGATAGACATTACAATGTCAAACCTATACATTCGGATAGGGTATGGACTATTCTATCGTCCATCCGTCCGGATGGACCTTTACAGTATCAATACCGTGTCCAACTGATCCTATTCTATACAGTATTCAACACACGCTCTATCTAACTATTCGCACAGTGGCAACCGTATGAAATATGCACCAACAGATTCCCCCTCGGCTGTCACTGTAGAATCATCACTAACACTTTGAGAACCTTGAGCCGTGTTTGAATATTCTGTAATCTTCAATTATTCTGCAACTTCAATCAGGCATCTTTGAAATCTGACAATAGATTCCCCCTCGATTGATGATTCGGGTTTGCTTTGACAGAGTAAACAACCAATTCCCCCTGAAATGAATCTTCAGGTCTTTTGCACAGTTCACGACTTTCCTCTGATTTGCTAAACTGCAATCTTCACGAACAATCACCAACTTGAAACTAGTCAATGCAACATTCTCTGTTTCAGCTTTAACCGCATCCGAGCTCAATTTTTGATATGACATGTCAACACCACGATCTCGCATTCCGATTGCTTGATCTAAGGATGTACAAAAACTCAACCGGCAATTGATAGAAACTTTAAATACCCCACTGATTAACTTCAAATCCGTGATTCCCCCTGAAGATCTGATATCCCGTTTACCGTGACCAACGTTAACGCACCGTAAGAATGACAGATCCGTGTAAACGGTATTCTCCACAATTAGCAAATCTTCACCGGAAAACAAATCATCTGGTAATGTAATCCAATCTCTGAAGCATTCGTCCACAATCAGATTCATCTCCTCGGATAATCTAGATCACAGAAGCTATCATCCACGATCACTCTCAGATCTCTGATGCTTTCGTCCACAATCAGATATCAACACCTCGGATTATCTTGATCTCGAAAGATTTCACCCACGATCAGATTCACATTCCACCTGACAATCTGAAATCAAAACCACCCGAATACTGTTGCAGCGTCACGAATTTCAAAAATGCTAGAACATCTGAAAATTTTTATTCCCCTTTATTTTTGCAAATTCTGACGTCTCTATCACTGAATTCCCCCTCAAACTGAGCAATTCAGTCCTCTTTCACCTGTAAAAACCTCGACTATGCCGAAAATATGACAATTTCCTCAAAACGTCAGTTTTTCATCATTGCGGATTTTGTTGGTGCATCCGTCTGCCGTCTACGTCTTCAGTCGTGTTTCGTGTTCGTTGCGAAGACGTTCAAGCATGATGTCATCATGACATCATCAAAGTGATGTCACAATGACATCATTATATATAAGACAAATGAGTTTAGAATGTAGAAGTTTGAGTTCGGTCATGTGATTATATTCTGATTTCTTTTATGTGTCATAGAAATTAGGACCGCTCATTTGTCAAAGTCAGGTTCGCTCATTTGTCATAGGTGGATCGCTTATATGACATTATGTCTGGTTCACTTATATGTAAATGTGAGGTCCGCTTATGTGATCATGTACGTAAGAGCGGACCAGATCTCCTATATATAGGTCTTATGAGCGAACCACACATATAGTTAGAGGTGTGTTCTTCCGGTGAGCCACGAAGTGCTGCCGAAGTGTTGATTTGCTTGTACACGTCATTCAGATTAATAGAATCAACAGATTAAATTGAATCCTCGCTGAATTGTACTTGTTTTGTATGTTTCCGCCATTCAAGATGAGATAGACTCTTCTACGCGACTCGTTTAGGTCCGAAATCGATCCTACAATTGGTATCAGAGCCAGTGAAGAAGAGTTTTCTACAATTCAGCCGATATTTCTGTTTCTACACCTTTCTTTTTCGTAAAACAAAAATTTTTACGGTCAGAATCGCCTCAAATTTGCACAATATGTTCGGAATCTATTAGTAATAAACCCTTGAAAGTTTCAAAGCTTGAATCGACCTAAAACATCGGATTTTTGAAGGTTCGCTCATACGAACTCGTGATTTTGATGATGTCATCAGCTGGTTCGCTCATCTGGTCCGCTTATTCGAACATTCTGGTCCGCTCTTAGTGACATTCGAGGTTCGCTTTTAGTGACAGTTGAGGTCCGCTCATAGTGACACTTAGGAATTCACCTTCAAAGTTTCAGCCTTCACGTGATTGTACATTGAATTGTGTGAACCGTTTGAAAAGGTTCATTGATTCATGTGATTTGTCAGTTTATTGGGAAAATGGATCACATGGTTCGTTGTTGGGAAGTGATTCTTATCACATGAATTGATTCTGATGCAGTATCGAGTGTGTATTAAAAGATTGTTGACCAGACTAATCATCAGAGTTTGCATGTGATTTTCATAAAGTGTCATGGCCAAATGAATTAAAAAAAACAAACAACAACAGTGGATATAAAGGTCCAATGATAATCCATTGAGTCTTGTGTTGAATATTACATCAGCCCACTATAGATATATTGGCCCAATCAGATTTAATTGGATAATAGTGATTGTTGGGTAAGTGGATTGTGAGGTCAAATTGGAATTAAATTGAAAGATAATCGGTGGTAAATGTGATCGGTCTTATCAAAGTTTGATATATCCAGTTTTCGGCTGACTTGTTTAATCAGAATTCATGTGATTTTTTTTTGTCGGATTATATCACTAGGTTAAAGTCTAATAGATTTGTGTTGGTCATAGATAAAGGTGTCAGTCACATGTGAGTGTGGAGTTCAAGAAATAGCGTGTCAGTTAAACATCATCAAAATTGTTAGTGGGTGTTGTCGGCATCATCAAGTTTGAATATTAAGTGTTTTGGTCGGCCCAAGTGTTAAATAGGCCTAAGGCATACAATATATTACTTCGACCCAAGGTTTGGGATAGTCCACAGCAAATTCAACTCGCATCAGTTCAGTTTGTGTTGTGAGTTTTGGGTCAGTTTGCACCAAATTCAAGTTACATCAATCTCATTCGCACAAGGTCGTTTGAATTTGATTCAGTTTGTTTGAAAATTTTCGATATCGAAACATGGAATTTGAGGAATTGTTGGCATATGTGTATTCTGAATCTCAGCAGTATATTCCAACAAAGAAAGAAGAAGAAACTGTCTCAGCAAAAGAAGTTGTTGAAAAAGTTCCGGTTTTTTATTACTCGTCTGATGAAGAAAGTGACAATTATGAAGAGGAAATCCGGAAACTTGAAAATCTTAAACAACAACTTCCATCTGATCAACGTAGTGGAAAGTTATTTTATGCTGATAAAATTGAAAAATTGAAAGAAAAACAAGTTGCAAAAAGGAAGAATCAAAAGGCAGCAATGGTTAACGAAGAGATCAAATCTGAGAAAGATGTGAAAACAACAACAGCTGAAGAACAAATCAAATCTAGTGTGAAAAGGCAGGTTGAACAATTTCCATCGGTCAAAATTGAGAAAGGAGAATCTGAAAAACCTGTGTCTGTGAATCCTGAACCAGAGTTAAAGAAAGAGGTTGCAGAAGACGCACCTATCTTTGATCATTCATCAGAAGAAGAGAGTAAGGATGAAAGTGTTCATGAGGAAAAGAAACAGGTTGAAAATATCTCATCTTTAAAGGTTGAGACAAAAGTTGATGGTAAACATATTCTTGTTTTGCTGAAAAATTGTGAGATGTTGAAATTTGTAAATGACAAACTCTTGAAGGATGTTGAGAGTTTGTCATTAGAAAACAAAAATCTTAAAAAATCAGAAAATGTTTTGAAAAATCAGATTCACAATTTGGAAAATGAAAAGGTAAAGATTGAAATAGATTTTCAAAGTCAAATAAAAATTTTAGAAGATGAGAGAGATTTGTTTGGTAAAAACAATCTTGAAAAACAAATTGCAATTAATTCTCATCTTGAAAAGATTATTCGACTTGAAAAGGAAGCAGAGTGTGCTCAAAAGAAAATCAAGGAATGGGAAGAAAAGTTGAAGGTGTTTGTGAATACTTCAGCTATTCCTTGCCCTAAACCAGTTAATTCTGTTCCAATAAGTGACAATGTCACAAACTTTGACAAAGTCAAAGTTGAAGATTGTGATGAGAAATCTGATGATGAAAATAAAAAATTCGAAAAACAAAAATTGTTTTTAAAATTAAAAGAAAAGTTTCAAGAAACTGTTCCACAATCAACTGAAAAGGGAGAATGCTCTAAGCAAAAACCTTTGAAGAAGAAAGTGGAACAAAAACAAAAAGAGAAAATTTTGAAAAATGTTCAAAAAGAAAATAACAGCTCATCAGATCGATCATCCAATCGCAATCAAAAATTACAAAAAGTAAAAAATGAAAACTCAAAAATTGTTGGTAATAAGTGGTGCAGGTTGGACCACAGTGCTCAAAAGTCAAATCCAGCAAACAAGAGGAGCAAGGATTATCACCAAGCCAAACAGTGCTATGATCTGAATGTTTGGACTGAAAATGGTGATTGGTACGATAACAGAGTGTGTTACCGATGTGGTTATCAAGGACACATTGCTGTTAACTGCCAAGGTTGGAGTTATGAGACGAGGAGATGTTTTAATTGCAACATCATTGGCCACATTGCTAGAGATTGTTCAATGAGATCAATGAGAAGATCGAGGGCTGAATCTCAAAAGCAGGTGAAGAAACCAGTCAATGTCAAGCCCAAAGAACAGAAGCTTCAAGAACCTAAAGTTCAAGAAACGAAAGTGAAGCTTTCACAGGGGCAAAAAGACAGACTGAGGAAGAAGAGGAAGAAAGCTAGAGAGTATCTAGAAAAGATTTTGTCCTCGGGTTCACCGGATAGATCGAATAAGAGTTCTGATGAATCAACTCCCTCAACTGCAAAGTCAAGCAAGACAAATTCATCAGATACAAATCTGAGGACGAAAGGGATTTTGAAGAAAGAGAAAGTAGTTAATCAAGAGATTAACAAAACAAAGAAAGTGAAATTTTCACTTCTTGGCGATGAATTTGTTTCTACGGAAACAAAGGAGCCACATGTCGGCGATGAATCTGGCTCATCAAAATCAGACAAGCCACATTCAGGCAATGAATCTGGTGTGGTAAAGCCAGAAGAGCCAGTTGTTGAGGTAAAAACTGAGAGTTCTAGTCTAACAATGGATGAGGCAAACTTTCCATCATTGTTGAACAAGAATTCAAAATCACCCAAGGACCGTCAGGCTTGGGTGAATCTGTTTAAATGAAAAAACCTGACTTGCCGGAGTTCCCAGGTTGGTAAGCGTGGAACATGAATCGGCACATTTCTTGAGAAATTCACGAAAGTGATATTTCGTCTTACAAGTGGTAAATCAGGGACATTAAGTTGTACTTGATTTTCTACAAGTGATGGTTGAGATCTAAAACTGAAATTGTAAAATCTGTCATGTGTACGAAGAAAACAAAGTGATGAAAGATCCCCGAATTTGTGAATTGACACACAAAACTTATTTTCCGGAAAAACCATTTTGATTAAAACAAACTTAAGTGTTTTGAAATCACTATGGGAAAATGTTTTGTTGTGAGGGGGAGTTCTGATTGTTTATGCCAGGTGGATGGAGAATTGAAGTGATTCTCATCATGTTGTCACATTTCTTGTACAGCTTGTTTTCAAATTTTCCCAGAAAATCAAAATTGAAACATATTTTGATTTTAGGGGGAGTAAAAATTTTAAAAAAATTAGAAAATTTGAAAATGTCAAAAATATTGAAAAAATTCAAAATGAGTTTTTGTTGTCAGAAAGAGGAAATGATAGTAGATCAGTTGGACTGTCACAGCATGCTAAAGAAATGGAGAGATAAAATGTGATAAACGGTCTTACTAAAGATGTGACGGTAGGCTCAGCTAGACTAGTAGATTTGTGATAACGATACAAACTTAAATGAAAAAGCCTAGTTCTAGTGGGAAACATGGTCGAAAGCATAGTACTTAGTTTTGTCCTTCTTGACTGTGTGCCTACTCGGTAATCGCTGATTGTCGAAAGACATAAAACTGGTTAAGTTTGTGAACTTTCACAACTTTGATAAAAACTCGCTGTGATTGTGCATTTCATTTTGCAAAGATTTAAACTTGTTTTATTTCTTTATTTTGTTTAAGCATCGGACATCCTCTGCGTATACGTGAGTATCGACCTGGATGTTGTTGCCTAAACGTTCTGCTTTATTTTCTTTGGTGTTTCGTTTAAGCTTTGGATCACCTCTGCGTATACGGGAGTATCGACCTGGTGGTTAAAGCCTAAACAACTTCAACTTGTTTTATTTTTATTATTTTGTTTAAACATTGGACTTTCTCTGTGTATACGGAAGTATCGACCTGATTGTTAATGTTTAAACATTCTGTTTTATTTTAGCACAAATCACAGTTGATAAAAGTTTAAAGGCATTACTTGAGTCAGTGTATTGCATGATGAGGGGATATGCTGAGATCGTGGGGTCCATAAGAATTTAGTGCTATCTTAATATACCTTAACGTATCGGTAAGCATGTCGAAAGTTTTTAGATTGAGCTTAAGAGGACAAACATATCGTCAATCAACGTGAATCGTTTAGAGCTTAAAATGTTTAAAGCTTAACGGTGCTAGTGATTGGTCACATAAACTGATATGATCCTCTTACACAAGCTCACAAAAATAGTGTTTGTAAATATTTCTTTACTGCATTTCTTTCTATTCAAAAATCCAAAAAGATTTTAGTGTGTTTTAGCATAAATTTTGAAAAGTCCAAAAAGATTTTCGACAACTGATGTTGAAGAGCTGATTTTCAAAATTTCAAGTGCTGAACATGATGAACAGGGTTGGGAGTGAGTGCTTAAATGAAAGAATTTATTTTGAAAAAGAATTTGTTTTAGTTAATCAGGGTCATTAATTTGAACTTGATGTAACTATTTCCAGTAAGTTTTTCTTATTGTTTTAAGTAAAAACTTATGTTTTTGGTGAGAAAATGTGTGCAGGAAATGAGCTTAAACAGAGATAAAGCCATGAATTGATCTCAAGGTGATAGCTAATTCCAGACAGCGATCCCATCATGATGAGAGGGGGAGTCTGACGAGGTTAGAGCCAAAGAGAAGATCCTGGTATATGCTAAGAAAGACTGATAAAGACTAAAGATGCAAAGACTCAACACTGAAGACTCCGTCAACATCCGAGGGGGAGTTTGTTGGTGCATCCGTCTGCCGTCTACGTCTTCAGTCGTGTTTCGTGTTCGTTGCGAAGACGTTCAAGCATGATGTCATCATGACATCATCAAAGTGATGTCACAATGACATCATTATATATAAGACAAATGAGTTTAGAATGTAGAAGTTTGAGTTCGGTCATGTGATTATATTCTGATTTCTTTTATGTGTCATAGAAATTAGGACCGCTCATTTGTCAAAGTCAGGTTCGCTCATTTGTTATAGGTGGATCGCTTATATGACATTATGTCTGGTTCGCTTATATGTAAATGTGAGGTCCGCTTATGTGATCATGTACGTAAGAGCGGACCAGATCTCCTATATATAGGTCTTATGAGCGAACCACACATATAGTTAGAGGTGTGTTCTTCCGGTGAGCCACGAAGTGCTGCCGAAGTGTTGATTTGCTTGTACACGTCATTCAGATTAATAGAATCAACAGATTAAATTGAATCCTCGCTGAATTGTACTTGTTTTGTATGTTTCCGCCATTCAAGATGAGATAGACTCTTCTACGCGACTCGTTTAGGTCCGAAATCGATCCTACACACCAGTATCATGACTACCCCACTAATTTCCACAATCCGTGATTGCATCATCAAATATGTTCACTGAAGCCCCAGACGGTGTCCCCGAACAACCCAGCTTGGTCGTTAAAAACCTGAAAAAATTTTCAATCGCCAAATTTTTTCTGGAGACTCTCCTCGTCGTTGTGATCAAAAATTGCCTTTTTTAGGAATTTTTTCATCCGATCGAATGGGTTTATATGGTTCGGATGATCATCCTCTCGGATGGTCATCCGATTGAATGGAAAAAGGGACAAACTTGTGTTTGTGGATCGGATGGTCATCCGATCGAATGATCATTCGAGTGAAAACCAACTAATCAATCAAACACAAGATAATGATATAGCTCGGATGGTCATCCGATCGAATGGTCATCCGATCGGATTATGTTCTAACAGCTCAAGAACACTCCAAATCACGTTTTTTCGATCCAGAATCTTTATTTGTGTGAATTTCAAGATGAAACTTCACCGGATTGTGCGCGAATCAATTCCAAACAGATTGATGTCTTCAATTCCAAAATCCATCCGTGAATTGACCTTTATTTTGATGATTTTCTTTGTTTTAACGTCGAAACTCTCGTTTAACGCAAAATTGATGAGCTTGGGTAATTTAACTGAATGTTAGATCGATTAAATCGGTACTGTTGCTCTGATACCACTGGTAATCCAGGAACCAGCGAGTATGATGGAGCCTCGGTCCTGATACGACGTGTTCGGCGCGTTATTATTAGTAAGAAAATAGTAGAAGATAGATACGACACCGAGCGGTCACTTATAATCTGGTCTCTATTCATATCTTGACAAGTTATAGCACCGTGAGACCAGTTGGACATCATGTCCCCTCTGGGATCCAAAAGCTTGTCCAAATGGGAACCCCAGCTCCCTATTTATAGGCAACAGCCTACACATGTCCGAATGAGCTAGTGTCCATCCGTCCGGATGGACATTACAATGTCAAACCTATACATTCGGATAGGGTATGGACTATTCTATCGTCCATCCGTCCGGATGGACCTTTACAGTATCAATACCGTGTCCAACTGATCCTATTCTATACAGTATTCAACACACGCTCTATCTAACTATTCGCACAGTGGCAACCGTATGAAATATGCACCAACAGATTCCCCCTCGGCTGTCACTGTCGAATCATCACTAGTCCTTTGAGAACCTTGAGCCGTGTTTGAATATTCTGTAATCTTCAATTATTCTGCAACTTCAATCAGGCATCTTTGAAATCTGACAATAGATTCCCCCTCGATTGATGATTCAGGTTTGCTTTGACAGTGTAAACAACCAATTCCCCCTGAAATGAATCTCCAGGTCTTTTACACAGTTCACGACTTTCCTCTGATTTGCTAAACTGCAATCTTCACGAACAATCACCAACTTGAAACTAGTCAATGCAACATTCTCTGTTTCAGCTTTAACCGCATCCGAGCTCAATTTTTGATATGACATGTCAACACCACGATCTCGCATTCCGATTGCTTGATCTAAGGATGTACAAAAACTCAACCGGCAATTGATAGAAACTTTAAATACCCCACTGATTAACTTCAAATCCGTGATTCCCCCTGAAGATCTGATATCCCGTTTACCGTGATCAACGTTAACGCACCGTAAGAATGACAGATCCGTGTAAACGGTATCCTCCACAATTAGCAAATCTTCATCGGAAAACAAATCATCTGGTAATGTAATCCAATCTCTGAAGCATTCGTCCACAATCAGATTCATCTCCTTGGATAATCTAGATCTCAGAAGCTATCATCCACGATCACTCTCAGATCTCTGATGCTTTCGTCCACAATCAGATATCAACACCTCGGATTATCTTGATCTCGAAAGATTTCACCCACGATCAGATTCACATTCCACCTGACAATCTGAAATCAAAACCACCCGAATACTGTTGCAGCGTCACGAATTTCAAAAATGCTAGAACATCTGAAAATTTTTATTCCCCTTTATTTTTGCAAATTCTGACGTCTCTATCACTGAATTCCCCCTCAAACTGAGCAATTCAGTCCTCTTTCACCTGTAAAAACCTCGACTATGCCGAAAATATGACAATTTCCTCAAAACGTCAGTTTTTCATCATTGCGGATTTTACGTTTTGGCCCATAAATAGTCAGATAACCTGAATGATAAACATTCTACACCAGTATCATGACTACCCCACTAATTTCCACAATCCGTGATCGCATCATCAAATATGTTCACTGAAGCCCCAGACGGTGTCCCCGAACAACCCAGCTTGGTCGTTAAAAACCTGAAAAAATTTTCAATCGCCAAATTTTTTCTGGAGACTCTCCTCGTCGTTGTGATCAAAAAATGCCTTTTTTAGGAATCTGTTCATCCGATCGAATGGGTTTATATGGTTCGGAAGATCATCCTCTCGGATGGTCATCCGATTGAATGGAAAAAGGGACAAATTTGTGTTTGTGGATCGGATGGTCATCCGATCGAATGATCATTCGAGTGAAAACCAACTAATCAATCAAACACAAGATAATGATATAGCTCGGATGGTCATCCGATCGAATGATCATTCGAGTGAAAACCAACTAATCAATCAAACACAAGATAATGATATAGCTCGGATGGTCATCCGATCGGATTATGTTCTAACAGCTCAAGAACACTCCAAATCACGTTTTTTCGATCCAGAATCTTTATTTGTGTGAATTTCAAGATGAAACTTCACCGGATTGTGCGCGAATCAATTCCAAACAGATTGATGTCTTCAATTCCAAAATCCATCTGTGAATTGACCTTTATTTTGATGATTTTCTTTGTTTTAACGTCAAAACTCTCGTTTAACGCAAAATTGATGAGCTTGGGTGATTTAACTGACTGTTAGATCGATTAAATCGGTACTGTTGCTCTGATACCACTGGTAATCCAGGAACCAGCGAGTATGATGGAGCCTCGGTCCTGATACGACGTGTTCGGCGCGTTATTATTACTAAGAAAATAGTAGAAGATAGATACGACACTGAGCGGTCACTTATAATCTGGTCTCTATTCATATCTTGACAAGTTACAGTACCGTGAGACCAGTTGGACATCATGTCCCCTCTGGGATCCAAAAGCTTGTCCAAATGGGAACCCCAGCTCCCTATTTATAGGCAACAACCTACACATGTCCGAATGAGCTAGTGTCCATCCGTTCGGATGGACATTACAATGTCAAACCTATACATTCGGATGGGGCATGGTGAGATCAATGTAAATAATCTTAGACATCTGGACATGAAGTCTATAATTTAGTTGACTATAATGATTAAAGAAGTGTTAGACAAATCATCAACAAAGCAAACGTGTCCAGATAATGTGTTGCAAACCCTTCAACACCTATGTGAAGTGCTTTATGGAGACAATCAAGTTATAGAATTAAAGTCACTTTTAACATTAAGACTATAAGTAGTGAAGAGCGTTAAAGTTGTTAATCAAGGTGTCACCTCAGCATTACGTATACAAGATGCTTTTAACCAAATCACACTTTCACAATAGTATAAGAGTTTTAACTAAAAGTTAAATTAAAGATAAAAGATATATTAAATAACTAAATGTGTGATTGGTTGGACTTTTGAGTTACCCCTAAATCCCTTCACTTTAACGCTCGTTACCACGGTAAGATGGGCTCCTTAATTCCCCCTTTAACAATTGTGTAATGGTATTTGGGGTGTGAAAGAGGTAATGCAACATGCCTTTCACACTCCACTACATGTAGGGGTGTGCAATAATCGAACCATTAACCGAAACCGAACTGAAAACCGACAAAATCGAACCGAAATTAACTGAAACTGAATTAACCGAACCGAAATGATAATGATGGCTACTAGATTAAATACATATAAATAAATATTTAATCTTACATTCTACCTCTTAGCCGAATAATCATTTATCATGAGCATTAGATAAGTCTGATCATAAGTTAATACTCATTTTATCTTTAAACCAAAAAAGTGCAACAGAAAAATACAGCCGTTGAATCATCATTCGACTCAGGACCCACATTAGTCATACTACAACCTCAATTTAAAACCTAACAATTATGATCTAAATACGCAAATAAGCCCTTTAACGTTTGATTTGTATTTGTAGTTGTCTATATGTTATTATACTGGCAAAACATATCTTAGAGATATACAAAATCAAACTGATGAGGAAAATTAATAGTTAACCATTCATAGTACGATATGCAGTTGTACATGGTTATCAATAAACCCGTCATTATTATAAACACTTACATAATAGTTATGGGTGATAGACTTTTAGTTATAGGATCCTTAAGCATATCATGAATGCATTCGATACAAAGATTTAGTTTCCTCAATTCGTTCATAAACGAATAAATAATTTCGTATCGAGTTTAATGCAGCACCTCTCGAACTGTTACTGTTCAAGGAGACATGGCAACTGACTTTATCACAACAAGTCTTCAATGTATAATTTATATGGAGTTAATAAACTTATGAGTCCACTGATAAATTTTTAACAACATTTATTGACAATTGTGTTGTGATTAATCAACATATTATGTCATTACGACTTAGGTTGTTGTTGTCAGTTCATTATGACTCCTCCATGAGATAGGTTTTGTCTCCTGACATAAGGATATGCCCCGAAATTACATTTTCTCATCTTTGAATATTACAAAGTTAGAGTAATCAACCGGTTTTTGTTCTTACTTCTTATTTAAAATTATAGTCTATCGTTTCCTTTATAGATATTTTAATACTCCATAAGATGCTTCACATTAATCTAGACATATCTAGTGTGTTCCAATGTGAGTAATATCTAAACGAGTATAGACTTAAACTACATAAGGCTTCTAATTAATGAAGCATAAGTAAATAATCTCATTGATCCTATTATACTCTAAAGGAGTGCAATATTGTTTGTTACAAATGTAAGGACCCATTTAAGAATTAAATTTATGGAACGAAAGTAATGTCCCATTGGGTCTATCTCGGTGTGTTATGATATCTATCACGTAAGAGATATCTCTGAGATCTATTATATCAAAGTTTGTGTTAGCAATGCTTTGACTTATGTAACATATACTTATCAAAGAATGTCATCTATAGAGAGACAAGTTAGTTTTAGTTGCTCCCACTCATCTTGAGGTAGGTATGTTAATCCACTTGGTTCTTGATGAAAATGATTCCATTAAGATCTCATCGTATTTTCATGTTTGCATTAACCCATATATGGATTTTGTTGTCTTACAAACAAAGTGGTTTTTAACCTTCAGTTTAGAACTTTCAGGTTGTTTTATGAACATGTTAATATGTAAGTCAGTTGTTAGGGAAAGTTGTTTTTAATGTTCTTCCAATGTAGCTCAAAATTATTATAAGATACTAGAACAGTGATAATCCTAAAATAAATCTGTTGTAATATAGGTAAGATGATTCTTTGATAGTTTAACTCTTTCTGAGTATAACCTTTGACAATCGACAATCAATTATGCTTCTTAGTGTCTTAACGTTTTATTAGGATTTGGTTTGGTTATGAACACTTTTAGGTAATTCAATCAAATCCCAAACGTTATTCGAACACATACAATCAGTTTTACTAGAAACCAGTTTTATTCCATTTAGAAGATTGATTGACGTTAATTGTTTAATTAGAAGAGATAAGATCAGTAAACTTTTCCAAAATCCATTTTAACTTCAGTTAGGGAGGTTATGCAATCATCATAGTTGGTAGGTTTTTAAACCTAGATGACCTCATGAGTTGATTATTGGGTTTATTAGAAGTTTCAGTTTTATGGATTTGTTATTCGTTAGGTCGCTATCATTTTCTGGACTCTAAGTTTGTAAGAGTTGGTGCAGTATGGTGTACAAGAGGTGTAACCAGAGTTCAATTCGGAGTAAAATTTAATGACACTCTTCCCCCCACCTTTTGTATTCCTTGCAACTCATGATAAAGAGTTTTACTACTCCCGCTAACCTTAGAAGTCTTTAGTAATTCGGCATGCTTAGTGTCACACCCCAACCGATGGCGGAAACATCGGGGTGCGGCACTAAGCGTTCAGATTGCTCATGAGTTTCCATAACACTAATAATTTCGATATAGGTTATTAAAATTTCATGATAGCATTGTCTAGCATCAAACACCAACCATAACACAAGTATCAAATACAAATCATCAAAACATTTTCAAAGTTTCTAAGATTAACTAGGATGTGTTTCGAGCGGCAATCCTAGCACGTTTCTTGATCATAGCATCCTATTAGCCTGCAACATGTATTAAAATAAAGTCAGTACAAAAACGTACTGGCGAGTATACATGTTTGAGTATATAGCATAGTAGATTAAAAGACTCATATCCATCATGTAAACGATAAAAAAATAGTTTCATCCATGCTAGTGTTCACAGTCCAAGTGATAGCCCAAGTGTCCCGATGCTTTAGCCACTTTCCCAAGAATCAAGGAAAGAAAATAGAATCCTCCTAACAATACCCCCGAAAATAATGGGGATGTGCATCTTCCTATAGCGCTACTATTGTTAAGGCGGAACTACACACAGGGATTAAACGTTCACATAGCATAAAGTGTCAAGAATCAAGAATCACAAGTATCAAGTTTCACATTCACATAGGATAGAGTTTAGATTCAAAAGTTTCATGTTTCATAGAATACATGTTCTATCCCAAAAGTTTAAAACGAAAAGGGATCGAGTATACTTATAGTGATTGCTTAACAGTAAAACTGTTATTGGATCCAAGGGAGCTCTTTAGGATTAACCTAATTAGAGTACAATAGATAAGCGTCAGACAGAATAACGAGATTTGTGCAAAGTGTCAGATCAGTCACCTGATCGGATGGCCATCCGGATGGATGGTCATCCGGTCGGATGACTTATGTGAGTGGGACGGACCGCCATCTGATCAGATGGTCATCCGTACAGATGGCCATTCGATCGAACGGTCATTAGATCCAAAATAAGTTACCAAAAATGTTCAACTTTTATACTAAGTGTTCATACCAAGTCATTCGATCGAATGGCCATCCGATCGGATGACCGTTCGGTCGAATGACCCTTCGTGTGCAAGTTTCAAAGTTCAAAGTTTCTTATTAAAAAATAATCTAAGTATTGAGGGTTAAAAGACATATGTCACTTCGATCGGATGACCGTTCGATCGGACGGCAGTCCGATCGGATCGCCATTCGATCGCAATGATCTTGTTTCTTTTTGCAACCTTGTGAAGTTTCTAAGCTTCGGTGATGACGTGGTATGTACTGAGACAACGGAAAAACACATCAAGGCTCGGACTGTCTGATCGGATGGGAATCACCCCGTCCGATCAGGTGTCTGTTCTTGACGGTGTTCATGTCTGAATCCGTAATCCGGCCATCTTCTCTGATGATAATCCATTTCCAAGCCGACTTCAGACTAATCATCAAGTCTAGAGTCCGTTTGGGTCCGGATTCCACCCTTTTAAGTAGAAAGTTTAAGAAAGTTTGAGGGTAAACATGAAATCAACTGACAAAACGTGATTTATAAAGATCTGGTACAAAAGCACATGAAATTCCTCAGATATGAGCGAGATCTTGACTGAAATGACATCACACAACGGTTTGTACAAACCGCCGTGATGACGTCATCCTCAAAAGCTCAAATCTCAGAGATTTCATGGCAAAAAGTGTGATTTTGAAGAAGAATCATGTGTAGAAGTGTGTAATGATCAAAGTTGTACAAGAATTTAAGAGGAAACTTACGAGAATCGGCCTAGAATCGAAGAAAAGTGCTTGAAAGTGGGAGGGCGTGCGTCTGAGCAGAAGGAGGCTGTCACATCAGTGAGAAATGACGTGACATGTCATATTTATAGAGCATGAGAGGAGTTAAGGTGGTGTGGCAACTGATCGAATGGCCCTCCGATCGGATGGTCATCTGATCGGATTTCCATTCTGACAGTCCAATCCTTTCTGCCATTTTTTTCCATCTTTGGTTCGTTTTGTGAGTTAGATTAAGCGTATTATTGTGTAACAGTATCACATAACTAGATTATATCACAAAGTTTCCAAGTTTCCAAGTTTACACCAGTGACAAGTCTCCAGTCTCTCGTTCAACCAAGTCTCAAGTTTCACGAGTCTCAAGAGTCAAGCACCAAGTATCAAGTATCTAGAATCAAGAATCTAGTTTCCAAGTATCAAGTATCAATAAGATTCAAGTATCATTGCTTACAGATTCACAAGTGTCAAAAGTGTCAAGGATCACATAGTATAAGGACTAAAACTGACAATAGCTAAAAGTTCAGGGACGCAGGCGTTACACTTAGGGTCAATATTTAATGACCAATAGATTCTAATAGAGAAAACAAATTATTGACGTTAGTCGTTCTAGTTTTTCTTGTTGAGGATTATGTTAGTTTAGGTAAGAAATCTAAGTGTCTCCACAATTAAGCAACAATGAAACTTTTTTTAATACTAGCATTAGATTTAAAGGAGACAAGTTTTGATGGAACAGTGCTGAAATGAAGCAGTGTCTTGTACAAGAGGTGTAAATTGAAGTATTGTGAAGTTTTCACTCCCCCACCTCTTACAACTTTTGCAAGTTTGAGAATTCGCTTCAAGAATCGAATCTTCAACCGTTGAATGCGTACGAACACGTGATATGTGCGGAATCCAATCACGTATGTGGATGAGAACACAAAGATGTAATTAACAATGATTTCTAATACTGATATAACAGTGCGTACACCACAAAATCAAATGGGCAGAGCTTCGCCTCAAGAATGCCCAAAAGTTACAAATGAACAAGACAACATCCCTATTTATAAAAGTCATGCCTTCGTACGAAGTCATGTGGTACCATCATATGAAGCTAGATCTCCTGATTATATGAAGCTAATGACCCCTTCGTACGAAGCCATTAAACCCTTCGTATGAAGCTGGATTTTCATACACAATCTTCATTCTTTGCTTCGTTCAGCACCAGTCTTGTTTCATCTGTTTAAGCTATAATACGTGATTGACGGAAGTGATAGACATTATGCACTCACAGACTCCCCCTTGGATATTACTGCAGTCAATCTCATAGCTTTCTGTCTATCTCAGAGTCTTCATAAAAGTGTTGACATCATCAGCTCCACAGACATTATGCACTCACAGACTCCCCCTTGGATCTGTCTTTAGCTTCATCTGCTCCCACTTTCGTTTTACTCTTTCTTCAGGCTCTCCTTTGCTTTAAGCTTTCGTGCTTTCAGCTGCTAAGATCGACACCTGGTACAAGCTCCTGCAAGATAATTATCTAGCTCTTTGTATGCACACTCCCCCTTGCTTTGAGCTTGTCTTCAGACTCCCCCTTAGCCTCAGCTATCCGGATCGTAATCTGGCTTATCATCTGCAAATCTCAAACCATTTGTAAGAAATTTAACAATTTACATTCAAAATTGAGTACCTAGCTCTAAACATTTATCATGAATAAGCTGGAGCATTTCAAATATGTGACTGCACAGGACACCGTTTGTTCACAGAAATCTGGCTTTTACATCTAACAGTGAAATTTCCAGAATTGGTGACCTGGCTCAAAATATTCTAGGATCGAGAACCTGACTCAGATATAACAATATGTAATTATTCAGGATTTCCCAACTTTTCTTCCCTTATCAAATAACTTGATAAATTTGATAATTTAAACATCCAAAATCTCACAAATAAACAACCAAGTCCAACTTAATGACCTTGGAAATTTTCACAAACTGTTTTGGAATTTTTTCAGTTAAAAACCTCAAGTTTCAAATTAATAAACTTGTTTATTTTCAGACACATGCTCAGCTAAAGTCGAGCTTTCATCACAAACAAAATCTTTTTGAATCTTTCAAATTTTATGCTAAAACACTCCGAAAATCTTTTTTTATTTTTCTTTAATGTAAAGCAGTAAAGAAATATTTACAGACAATATTTATGTTTGAGTTTTCGTCAGAGGATCATATCAGTTTATGAAAAAACACTAGCGCCATTGAGCTTTAAACACTTTAAATTCTATACCATTCACTTAGATTGTCAGTATACCGATCCACTTAAATTTTCACATAAAGTTCAATTGTTTCGAGATACGAGTTTAGTGTTTTAAGAACTTAAACTTATTCATGTGTCCCACCTCAGAATATACTCTCGTATCAAAATTCCCTAGATTCAGTCTTACAGGTGAATATACTATATTGATATATGTTCTCTGGGTTAGTGCGAGGCCTTGAGAGCTCAGGTATGAACTACCGTTCAGTCAAAGTGATGAAAGCTCGATTTTAGGTGTGTCCCACTTAAGGATCTTCTTTACAACTGCATTTGAATTACATCTTTCGATATTTTTCAATTTTTACGCGGAGGGAAAACTATTAAAGCGCATAAAGTATTATATGAGGTCTAGGCCATTGCTTCCGCAAAATCAGAAGACCAGATATAATACCCCGGATATCAAACAGCATAAAGACCAAGTATCTTAGAATCAGGCAATCTCTCAAACAAGATTTTGGGGGTTACCCATATATCCGATAGATGTTCCCCACTAGATAAGCAAGTTATTGATATTTAGGTTTATATCTCGAAATCAATCTACTGAATGTATAAAAACCTACTGGCAAATCATCAGTGAGACCGTTTATCACATTTGACTTTCCATTTCTTTGGTGTAATGTGATTGTCTACTGATGTACTATCATTTCCTCTTTTTACACACAACTCATTTATCATTTTTCATGTTTTTGTCTTTTCCAAATTTTCAAATGTTTTCGTATTTTCTGAAATTCTTACTCCCCCTAAAATTCAAAACATTTTAAAGAAAATTTGACAACCTGATGCAGATAACTTTGTCTCGCCATCCATTTTCTGTTTCACATGCTCTGTTTTGCAGAAAATACCCCCAAGATTTACAACACACTGATTTTTAACAATGTTAAAACCATTTAATCATTTGTGAAATAGTCATGTTTGTTCAGCCGTGAAGGTTTCGGCATATTCAATCAACATTTTTTAAATTTTTGATTTTTGACAAATTTAAAAACAAACATATTTTTTTAAATTTTTTATAGAAATAAAAACATATTTTTTGTTTTTTTAAAATTTTCTATTTTTAGAATTTTTGAAATATAGTTTATTTATGTATAGAAAACAAACAAACTCCCTGTTTTTAGTTGCAGGGATCCTCCTCCTCTAGTGCCAGGCTGCTCCCTCCATCAACTTGACAATCAGCTTCTATCTGGAGCACCTGTACATTCACTCAGCTTAATCATTTGAATAAAGCAACCCAAGCCTGCTTTGATTCAGATAGCTTAAAATGAATTTTTCCAGATAAAACTGGATAATTTCTGTCATTCTTTTCAAAAATATTTTCTTTAATTTTCTCATTATCAGAAGTCTGTTTCTTGACCACCCAAATTTGACCTGTTAAATTCTTTCGTTGATAAAATCTGAAAGACCCGTAACCGAGATCACAATGATATCGTACTAACTTGCAAGGTGGCGGAATCACACAAACAAGTTATGAAAGAAACAAAAGAGATGAAAAGAAAGGTTCTTTGATTCAAATGATTGCTTGAACTTGCATACAAAGGTGTTTGTCTAATACAAGTAAGCTAATTCACCAACCATGCTCCTAATGACATACTACTACTATTTATAGTAAGTGTTTAGGGAGGAGGCTCCCTAAACCCTAGGCCCATGTTTACCCAAAAAGCCCAATTACAACATTAACCCCTATTGCCCACTAATCCACTATGCTACTTATCCATAAACCTTCAAGGGCCCAACAATCTCCCCCTAGGTTTATTGGATTAGCTGCATCAGGCCTGAGGACCGCCTTGTTCTTGATCTGGAGCAAACAGATGATGCATTAGGATGTTAGCAGCAGCACTCGTCCAAGCTTTGGCACATTCCTCATACTTTTCATTACTGCGGATTTGGTGGTTTGTAAGAATTAGAACATCTTCCTCATGAAAACTCATCAGGTCGTATAAGTTGGGGATCCTGATGGATTGCTCTTCAGTGACAATAACGACTTCAGCTATCTTAGGATCATAGGCCCAGAACTTGAAGTTCTTCAGTATTCCTCTTTCAAACTTCTTTGCAAGTGGAATGATCTTCTCTTTGTCGGTAGCAGGCCAGATAATGGATTTGACAATGCGCTTGGTATGAGGATCATGAACTCCAGGATTTCTCTTGACGGTGGGTTCAACTGTCTTCATCGTGGCAAAATTGGTTTTTACTTCCCCCTCTAACCTTGAGTGGAATGCCCACCCTCTTCCTCTCTGATTCAGATCTGGATCATAATAGGGGGCACGTAACAGGCTCTTTAAGTCAATCTTGGTCCATGATTCAAATTGAGATTCCTTGCCATAATACTCTTGATGACCACTCTTTGGGGTAATCAGCCACATCTGTTTGTCATGCTTATACCTCAAACACGCAACTTTAGACTTGTTTCCAACCTCATCGTAGTGAGAAGATCCCAATTCTATCACAAGTCTGTCGGGCCTCTTCGTGGGATCCTTCAACTGTAAGTTTTCATCTAGAGGATTCATATCCTGATTCTTCATCACCAACAATTGTTTGCTGCTCTGTTTCTCTTGCTTTTTCTTTGACTTGCTGCTTCTTTTCTTTGGCTTGGCAGCCAGATAAGCTTCTAATGCAGCCTTACGCACTGCCTCTGCTGCTGCTCCCTGTTCAAGAGTTTGTTCAGTTCTGCCAACGTAGAATTGTTCATCTTCTTTGTCAACAAACTCATTCCTAAACTTCTTCTCTAACTTCGCCTTCAGATCATACACAGTGGACATCAGCATCCCCACATCACCTTGTAATTGATCTATTGTGAGATCTCTGTTAGTGAGCTGTGATTGAAGTGAGGAGATCTGAGCTTCCTTTAAAGCAGTATCTTGTTGAAGAGATGTAATCTGAGCATTCTTCAGCTCTGCATCTTGTTCTAATACAACCACACGTCTTTTTAACCTTTTGACATAAGCATCTTCATCACTGTCACTATCGCTTTCAAAGATTTGTCTTTTCTCGGTTGCATAACGGAAATCTACTTCATCGTGCTCAGTAACACCTACTCCACTGGAACTTCCTACTTCGAATGAAACACCACCACTTGAACTGCCTGGCTGTGAGGGAGTGGTTTCAAAATCAAAGTTGAAGTCATATAGATCTGGATCCTCTGTGTTTTTCTTCCTTGCTGCATCTTCTGTTTGTGGATCAGGCTGAGGGTCAATGATTGGAGTAGACTCATGAGCAGTTGATGGGCCAGAGAGAATGTCATCAGGTGTGGAGTCGATTCTTTGTTTCTTTCTAGCTGATTCTTCAGTATCATCAGCAATCGCTTCGATTTCTGTTTCAACATGTGATGTGGCAACATCATATTGGACACCAGCAGTGGAGACAGATGGAGGGTTTCCATCACCACCTTGTAAACTCAAAAGTAACACTGCTAAATTCTCAGTAGTCATTGGCACAGGCTTATGAACAACATCCTCTTCTTTATCAGACATGACTATCTCCACCTGGCTTTCAGAATCAGTTTCTTCTTCACTAGAGCCTGTCTCTGATTTTGAATCAACAACTTCAATCTCATCTTCATTTCCAGACACTTGTTGCACTTGTTGCATGAGCTGTACATCATGCTCTTCAGCAATTTGTGCAATAATTAGTGGTGGAACTGGAACAACTGGAGGAACTGGGGCAACAGGAGCCCCTTGCACAATGTCAGCAAATCTTCCATGCTTTTCAAGAGCAAACTTTCCTTCAAAGTTGTGATGTTTAGCTCTTTTGTTTCTGCAAGCATTCTCAAAGAAACTTGGCCCCATCGGCTTTAGATTGATGTAGTTTGGGCCTTTGACCAACGGCGGGTATCTGTCATCAAGGATCATCTGGATGAACCTTGGATACAACATGAATATCTTTTTCTTTGGATCTTCAAGCATCTTCTTCATATTATCAAAAATAAAAGCAGAAAAGTTAAAATCGCATTCATTCACCAATGCCACGATTGCTGATGTTTGTGTTTTGTTGAGGTGATCAAACCGCCTTTGTTTTCAGCAATGCATTGTAGGAAGAAGTGTACCAGCAGCCTCCAGAATGGTGGAAATAGTTTCTTCAGAACTGTTGGATAATTCCCTTCATAGCTCATTCTTCGAAGTGCAGCGAGAACTCTGGTTTGATTGTAAGATGTTGGATGGTGTGGCTGATCTCCCAACCTTAAAACTTCTCACACTATCGCTTCGGACACTATAATCTTCTTCTTTTGAATGGTAGCTTCAATTATTCCAGCTCCTTGTCTATTGATCTTTGTCGTGTTCCAGAAGGTGTTTATACAATTGTTGCATATCGCTGGCTCTGCTCGTAAAGCGTGAGTGATGGGGCAATTGTTTAGACCCCGAATGAGCGATCCAAATAACTCAATCTGTTCTGCTGGAGGATCCGTCAGGTAGCCCGCTTGATTGTGAAAGAGCTCCACTTCTAATTGTCTTTGATTTTTCTCTTGCATCATAGCGCCAGCCATTTTCTTCACTAAACTTTTAAACGTTAGATCCTTTTAAAAAATGTGTTGACTTATATTTGAATATTTGACTAATCAATAGATTCAACACGTCAAATAGTTCAAACATTAGCCAACATGTTAAGAAGAAGGTTCAAAAGCAGTCCAGATTAGCAGGTTAAAAGAGTTCAGGTCAAAAGGGTTCAGGTCAACCCTGGTCAAGGTCCGAAATGATGAAGGTTCATCTCGGATGGACCTCTTCATCCGGGATGACATAGTCAATCGATCCGAGATCATCTGAGATGGTGATTTACTAGTCCGAGATCATCCGTGATGATGATCTCCTAGTCCGAGATCATCCGAGATGCTCCTTTTCAGTCTGGAATGATGTACTTTTAATCCGAGATGAGTCCGAGATCGTCCAAGATTGTCCGAGATGGGAAATATTGAGAGAGAATTCTTTATAAGCAGTCCGAGATGGTTCGAGATATGTGTCTCGGACTTTTGTCATGTTTGTATTTAATGATCTCGAATGGGCTTATGGGCCAGGCCCATCTCGGATGATTGGTCCGAGATGATGGGCCTGTTCAGACTTTGACTTAGTCAAAGCTGATGGGTCCCATCCGAGATGGTGGTCCATTCCAGATTAATATTTTATTATTATTTAACCAAACTTTTCAAGAATAGCAAAATACCCCTTTCAAAATCAACGAATCAACCCACCGAGCAACTAATATAATATAATAATATAAGAAAAATATAGAGTAAATTGCTATTTTAGTCCCTGAGGTTTGTCCAAATTTGCCATTTTAGTCCAAATAGTTTTTTTTCGCCTCTGGGTCCCCGACTTTTCCCTTTTGTTGTCATTTTGATCATTTTGCATAACTCCGTCTAAAAACTCTAGTTTTAACTAGGGGCATTTTTGGCATTTTCATTTTTAACTTTTCAACTTGCCATTTTAGTCCAAACTTAAACTTATAACATATGTATATACACTTTAAACCACCACTTCATTCCAACCATGAACCACCGTAACCAAACCACCCACACCACCATTGATGCTCATAGCACCATCAACTACCACACTCGCCGCCGTCAACAGTCGCCTGTCGCCGGTCATCACCATGATTTCTCTCTCCACCAGATCTAGCCGATAACCAGCACCATCTCAATTGAAAACCACAATATAGATTCCTCCTTCATTTTCCCGGCGATTCCACATCACCATGAAACCAACACCATAGCTTTGGTAGCAAAGTTCGGATCTGATGGTGACAAGGTTGGAGGACCTGATTCCGATGACCTAGGGTTTCGAACCAGCAACATCAGTGACGGACTTAGCTTCCGGTAACGGCTTCACGGCGGCAATGAGGCGGAGGTAAGTAATTCCGATGCGATTGGAATGATTGTAAAGATCAATTGACGGTTCACTGCAAATCCTTTAGTAGAGACAATTTTTTTTGAATGATTCTTATTTTTGGTTTCAACTTTGGGATTTTGTTTCTTGGAAATTTTCGTTCACTCCTACCCTTCACTTTTATTTCATTGGAAACTCCCACCATTACCTTGAATCTGGTAGGATGAGATAACTGGGTGGAAAATGGATATCATCTAAAACAATATTACTGGTTTAATTTGCACTGATTCTGGGATTAAACTTTAGGAGAACTTAGTTGATTTTGTATATTGAAGATACAATAACCAAATTTGAAACAAAAGGTGTGGCTATAACCTGTAATGGATGATTTGTGATAGAAAAATAGGTGACTGAATTCTGCCCCTATTTATATAAATTTATAATTTTTTTTGATCGAAGATTGTTGCCATACATGATGACCGGAATCATGGGTGTGGCGGCGATGTTAGGCGGTGATGGTGGTGGCGGCATGTGGTGATGGCAACTGATATATACTGATATACACTGTAATAAAAGAATGGATCAAAATGGCAAATGAAAAGATTTAAATTGAAAATCCCCAAAATACCCCTGGTTAAAAATGGGGATTTTAGACGGAGTTAGGGTATGTGATCAAAATGGCAACAAAAGGGAAAAGTCAGGGACCCAGAGGCGAAAAAAAACTATTTGGACTAAAATGGTAAATTTGGACAAAACTCAGGGACTAAAATGGCAATTTACTCAAAAATATATGAGATACTAACAGTGGGGGAATTTTGGGAAGACTACCACAGGATCAAATCGTTTTCGAACTGATTAAGGAACACTTTTCCGCTCTTCGCTTACTTGGACTGGTCCACGCGATTGTTAATATGCTTGTGCTCTTAAATCTAACGCTCAATCTTCAACTTTTAGCTTTGTGATATGCTTTAGGTAGAATTATACTGTAACATCCGTGTGTCCCATTCCAAGGCATACCCCCACGATCAAGGTAAGCACAACAGTTCTTCGTAGTAGGTGAGTATACTGAGATCATCCTTAAATTTTTCAACGCCAGACTTCCTGGTGAACAGGTCAGTACTTTCGTACAGCAGAGAGACCAGAGAAGTTCTGACGAGGGCGAGACAAATACCTTTAACGGTACGGATTTGGCTTTTGTAAGCTCACAGAGTTCTATTTTTATGAGATTTTCCTCCGTTTTCAGGTTTTGGCCCTTTTGTGGCTCTTTTTCAAGATATTCTGACTATGCCCAGGTCTGCATATAATCTGGATGCAACAGAGGGACAGCCCTGATATCCCGGATGATTCATCAGCATAAAGACCTGAAACCTCAGACGTTAACTATCTATCAACGCAGGATTTAAGACCATGAAATCATACACCATTGGTCTGTTACCCACAAGATGTCCAGTCCATTACGTTTATATCACTTTGCCTCTATTTGTTTTTCGAGCGTTAAACCTATCAACACATCGCAGTGGATCCTCGCCTGTTTAGCATTGAAACCTTACATGTGTTAATCAAAATTTTTAACATGAAAATTCATTTCATTTCCCGACAACTTTTCTCCCCCTAAACTTGTGCAAAAGTAGAGTACTTTCTGCCCAAATTTACTAGATGAGATACCGTTATTCTTAACCCCCCCCCCTTTTAAGAGCTCAATCGGTGAAACATATCATTTTCAAGAGGTCTACAAGCACATTAAACCTTGAGATGCTGACACGTTTTGTAAAAAGATCCGCTGTGTTAGCATCATTATGGATCTGTTCAAGTTTAATTAAACCTCTGTCAAAGAAATCTCGTATAAAATGAATTTTGATGTCAACGTGCTTGGTTTTGGAGTGAAAAATAGGGTTTTTAGTGATCTGGATAGCGGCATCAATATCACCATAAATAGTTGTATCAAGATAAATCAAATCATAATCCTCCAGCTGATGTTTCATCCAAAGAACCTCGGAGCAGCAGGCAGATGCTGCAACATACTCTGCTTCCGCTGTGGAGAGAGACACAATTTGCTTCTTCTTACACTACCAAGAGATGAGTCTATCTCCCAAGAACTGGCATCCAGCTGACGTAGATTTTCTATCCATGTCTGTCCCTCCAAAGTTGCTATCTGAAAAAGCAAACAGATCAAAGTTCGAATCTCTGGGATACCAGAGTCCGAGTTTAGGAGCTCCCTTCAGATATCTAAAAATTCTTTTAACAGCAGTCAGATGAGAGAGTTTAGGGTTAGCCTGATAACGAGCACACTGGCAGACGACGTACATAATGTCTGGCCGACTATCAGTCAAGTACATTAATGAACCGATCATGGATCGATACAATGTCTGATTAACAGGACTTCCCTCTGGATCCTTAGTCAGCCGCTCTGCAATTGGGGAGTCTATTGGCTTTGAATCTGTCATGCTGAACTTTGCAAGAACATTGTGTACATATTTACTCTGATGAATCAAGATTCCTTAATTATTCTGACGAACTTGCAGGCCCAAAAACATTGTCATCTCTCCTAAAGAACTCATCTTAAACTTCCTCTTCATGACCTCTTCAAACTCCTTACAAAGCACATCATTTGTGGACCCGAAGATGATGTCATAAACGTATTTGAACTAGGATGATGTCCTTGTTAACACGTTTAATGAACAGCGTCTGATCGATTATCCCTCGAGTGTACCCATGAGCGAGCAAATGTTCTGTTAGGGTGGCACACCATGCACGGGGTGCTTGGTGCAAACCATACAGAGCCTTGTCTAGCTTGTACGCATAACCTTCTTTCTCTTAATCAACAAAGCCCGAGAGTTGAGCAACATAAATCTCCTCCTTGACCTTCCCATAAAGAAATGCCGTCTTTACATCCATTTGATAGACTGTAAAGCCCATAAAGGATACATATGCCAGGAAAATACGGATGGCTTCAAGACGCGCTACTGGAGCATATACTTCATCATAATCTAAACCCTCGACCTGACTGAAGCCTTGGACTACTAATCTAGCCTTGTTCCTTACGATTATTCCAGAATCATCTTGCTTGTTACGAAACACCCATCGTGTGCCAAGAGCTCGTTTTCCTTGAGGCAGTTTTCAAGCTTCCATACTCCAAGCCTTTCGAACTGATTGAGCTCTTCATGCATTGCATCAACCCATCTAGGTTCCTGCAAAGCAACATTAATGTTTTTAGGCTCAATCTGTAATATGAAGCAAAAGTATAAGCATGAATTGATGTCTCCAGATTTGCTGCGTGTCTGAACACCAGCAGATACTGGGCCAATGACATTCGTGATTGGGTGACTTTTCTGAACACGCTGTGGAATTCCTGTGGCAGGGACTTGCAGGTTCGGTTGCAAATTTGAAAAGCTTCTTGATACTATTCTGGATGGCTCCCCCCTCATTTGGTGCAGCGGTGTTGATCATGCGAGGATCTACAGTGCAATCTGGTGGAATTGCTTCTTGAAACAGAGAAGCTCCTTGAACGTTTGACGGTCCAGCGGAGGCTTCAGTGTTGCTAGCTTCACCATCAGGGATAGCTGCCAAAGGTTCAGGAGTCGGCTCCTGAGTAGTGGAGGAGTGATGTTGTGCTGTAGTATCCTTGTGAGACTACTGCAGTTGAGACTCCTGCATCAACAATTTCATCAGACAAAATAGGAAATGATTTAAACAAGGAGGAATAATCATATAGCCAATCAGGTCCAATGCGGGCATCTTTTGGATTTTCTTCCAGCCAATCCACATGATATGCTTCCACAATCTGCTTCTTGACCTTGTTATACACACGATAAGAAGTATTCTTAGCGTATCCAATGAAGTAGCATGGATCTCCTCGAGCTTCAAATTTTCCTCTGGAATCCATGAGAAGAAGTACACACGGACAGCCGAAAGTACGAAAGTGTTGCACCGAGGGTTTTTGACCTTCCACTATCTCACAAGGAGTTTTCATGTGATGTTTGTTTATCAAGGCATGATTCTGAACATAGCAAGCCGTGTTCACTACTTCTGCCCAGAATATTAGTGGAAGACCCGAGTCTATCAGCATTGTGCGAGCAGCTTCAATAAGAGTACGATTGCGTCTTTCTGCAACTCCATTCTGTTGAGGAGATCTTGTTGTACAGTATTGACGGTCGATTCCTTTTAGGGCACAAAATTCATTCAGCTCGGCATTCTTGAATTTTGTCCCGTTGTCACAGTGGATAATCTTTACACGTTCATTTGCTTGATTCTCCATGAGTATTACAAATTTCTTGATTAAACCAGTTGTCTCACTTTTCTGCTTCAAGAAGAATACCCAAGTGAAACGAGAAAAATCATCTGTGATGACCAAACAGTAAGCCTTTCCTCCGATACTGAGTACATTGACCGAGCCAAATAAATCCATATGTAGCAGTTCTAAAACCTTTGAAGTGGTGTGAACATGTTTGGACCTATGAGGCCTTCGATGCTGCTTTCCTCGAGCGCACGCTTCACATTTCTCTATTGCATGAAATCCTTTATTGGCAAGTTCCTGACGAGACCTCCTTTTGCTATCCAATTCAAATTTTTCGTGTTCAGGTGTCCCAACCGACGGTGCCACAGGATAGTATCATGTTCAGCAATTTCTGAAAATAAACAAGTAACTTGATCAGTGGATGCTTTGTTCATATCAATCACATAAGCATTTCCTCTTCGTTCAGCTTCAATCAGAAACCAGTCTTCAGGTATGATAATTCCTAGTTTCAAAATAACGCAACCATTCTTGGTGAAGAGAACTTCCATTCCTTTGTCACACATCTGTGATACGCTCAGTACACTGTGCTTTAGCTCAGGGACATAGTTAACGTCTGGAAAGGTAATGATGCCATTTTTGATTGTGCCTTTCATGGTGATTCTCCCTGATTCTCCTCCAGTGAAGTTGACACATCCTCCATCGAATATTTTGATATCATTCAACTGGGATATGTCTCCCGTCATGTGTCTAGAACAACCACTATCAATAAACCAGAGTCTAAAGATAGCCCTCTATAGTCGTTCCTGCAAATTTAACAGAATCAGTTAGAGACTGGAACCCAGGCCATAGTGGACCTGAGTTGACCATCGCTATCTATGTAAGTAACTTCGCGAAATATCATATGGCATTTAACATCGCTTGTGGTTTTTGGTGACGAGGTAGAAGTTAATGGTTGCGAACACGGAGACTGGGATCCAACAGGAGTTTTAGGTTTCCAATTTTTGGTATCTGAAACACTTTCATTTGGTGGAAAAACTTTTGTTTTTCTTTGAAACCTGTTTATGTTTGAATTTTTTTTTATTTTCCTGTTTAGCAAGATTCCAGTCTCTGTCAGAAGGCCTTGCTTTGGGAGGTCCATTTTTGGTAAAGTGAGAGTGCATAACCTTCTGATGATACATGTTCCTAGAGTAGTAGGGACGATGAACACAATTTCTTGCAATGTGTCATGGAATTCCACAATTAAAACACGTTTGTCTTTTTGAGAAAAAGACATTCAGTTCAGCTTGTGTTATTCTCAAGAACTGATCACGTCTTTTCTTTTCATTTGACGCTGCGTGCTTGCGAGGTTGCTTGATCTTGGATGAACCCGGCTCACAGCTGTCAGCACAAGAGTAAGTATTTGCAACCTTACCCTTGAGTTTGGGTTCTGTTTGCATGAGATTTAGGTTTTCCCTTTGAATATTCTTTTTCTTTGGCCTTCTGTTTCTACATGACCGCTTCCTTTTAGAGGGAACAGATTTAGTTGATTCTGTTTTGTTAAGGTCACCTTTGGGGTCGATAGTTGAACTGTCTGTGGAAGTGACTTTCACATATCCCCTTTCCTCATAAACCATGTTTTCAGGAGTTTCTGCAGAGAAGGTTTCCATAATAATTTCTTCTACAGTTTCATCGTCTGATTCAACTGCGGAATTAATTTCCATGAATTCCTTCTCCATAGGTTTCATGTTTCCATGGGTTTCTGTAGAATTGGACTCTATGTATGTCTCTTCTTCAGCCCGATCAATCTCTGAGTTCTCGACATTAGATGATTCCGGTAAGTCAGATGATGAGCACTCTGTGTCTAAGACAGTTAGACTGTCTTCTTTCGCAACGCTGCTAGATTCTGATTGTTCATCACAATCGGAACCTTTGGAAGATTTGAGCTCATTATCTGAGATTCCTGAATCCTCTGTTTGACCGCCAAGATCGTTCGATAACCCCTGTTCAACAACAATTTCTTCATTATCACAACCAAAAATATCAAGTTTTTCATCATTCCAGGAAGCTTCTGATGTATCATTCGATGTTTCAGGCATACTAGCACAATCTCCTGAATCATCAGAATTGATTTCTGAGTTACTTGAAACAGATGTCTCAAGTTCCTCAATCAACACATCAGGCTATCCTGTCAAAACATCGTTAACATTTTCAACATGGTCATTTTTGTCACAAGCATAATCTAGAATAATAGCACCAGATTCATCAGTCTTAGTGGGAACACCCCAAGTCTTAGCAAACCAAGAAAAAAGATAATTCCAAGCATAAAGGTCATTTTTATCAGAAATAATATTATCAGCAGCACGTTGATGTGATTCATCGTCCTCTTTAGACTTCTCTTCTGTTCTTACTGACTCTACACATGAACTAGAACAATAAGTATTTTTAATAGAACCAGAATTTTGTGAACTTTCCTTCATCTCCTCTACGGATGTGTTAACTGGTTCCGTTTTGTTTCAGTTTCTGCTTCTGTATTTGTTACTGTTTCATTTTCGTGATCGGACTTATCTGCTGATTCATTTTGAACATTTTCATTTTTGACAAAATTCATTGGTTTCTTGAAATCAGCTGGTTGATCATTTTTAAACTTTGATGGTACATATGGAGCATAATCACTAGGCTTGCCATACATCATTTTGTCATAATTTTCCATCTCCTGCTTAGTGATAGGCAGTCTGGAATAATTATAATTATATAGTGGCAGAACCTGTGTGTATCCCAATCCCTTTTCCTTATTTTCTTTATAAGCAAGTTGCACATTGCACAGATTATGAACAGTGTCACTGGAAGTATCAAACTTTTTGATGTTTAACTCATTTTGTTTGTACTTTCCAGTGAGGAGCTCTAGCTCAGCCTTCACAGAGTCACATTCAAGAGTTTTAACTATGAGTCTCTGTTTGTAGTCGTGAACCCAACATTGCTGTTGATTCACATCTCTGTGAAGTTGAGCTATGTCCTTCTTAAGTGCTTCAATCTTTTCATAGAGAATTTTATTATTCTCTCGAAGACTGATGTACTTTCCCATCACAGTGTTGTAATCAGTGATTAATGCTGAGTTTTTAGATCTCAGCAATGCAACTTTCTTTCTACAGTGTTCAGTTCATAAAAGGGAATTTACCGTCTCGGAGAGTGATTTTGGTTCCTCGATCATCGCCATTAAGCACTGATGAACCCTTTCCATAGTAGTAGTTTCAGACAGCTTCATTGATTCCACTTGAGCAACTGCATCAGCCCAATTGAATCCATTCTGCTCCAGTGCGATCAATGCCCTTCCAGCTCCAGAGTTTCCCTGTTGTGGCAACTCGTGTAAATTCCTGAACGTTTCGTTTTACTGTGTAATTTCATGTACGTTAAATGAATTGAATTTGGTGATTGATTTTATTTGAACGATTGTGTGCTTGGTAATGTGTATTGCGAATTATGTGAAACCGAAACCCAAAACTGAGATATTGGAATACGTTATTTTGTGAAACGGAGCGTTGTAATATATTGCTTTGTCATACGAAACATTTTAATTAGGTATTTCGTGAAACTTGCGAAACCGTCACTTAGTATATCCAACCCAAGCCCGCCCCCTCCCCCCTTCACGCCACTAATAGGCCCAACCCCACCCTTCGAAATATCAAGCCTAACCCACACCTCCTTGTTCCTTGCAGCCCATTAGCCCAACTTCCCTTGTTTTTTAATTATACGTACTTGGATTTGGGAATAAGAAAACAAGAATCAAAACCCTAAACACCCCCTAGAGTGCGACGGCCAAGAAGAACACCCCCCTTGCGCAAAGTAGCTCCTGTTCAGCTTCTTGATTCGCCTCTTTCTTCCTCGTTAGCTCTTCTATTCGCTCCAAGGTTAGTATTCTTGATTTGAATTGTGATTAATGGTGTGATTTTTTGGAATCATGGCTGTAATATTGAGTTGTTATGCTAGGGTTTTGTTGTTGCATGATTAATTTCGGTTGAGTATGCGATTTGTTGAATTAATTGATGATACGTATGCATAAATGATCATTGGCTGCGTTTTTGTGAAATTCATGATGTTTTATATCTAGGGTTTTGGGATTATTGATATGATTAGGTGATAATTGATGGTTAATCAGCTGTTAGTTGTTATTAAGAAGTGTCGTGATCGTTTACATGCGTTTTGGTGTTGTTTAAATGTAAAACAGAATGCTGATTGACAAAAACAGCCAACTTCAGTTGGCTGTAAACGGACCGTTATAAATTGAAAAATTGACTTTCTGAAGTTTAAATTATACGTTTTCGAAAAATGCTTCAAATGGCGCTAGAATCATATTTTTCTGAGGTTGTTTGCTATTTTTAAAGGCCTGTTTTATACAGCAGCAAAAGCTACGTTTTTTCTGTAGAAAATGTGTGTTATGTTTTTCATCATAACTTGTAATCTGGAGAGAGTTAGGTCATGAAGTTCATACAGTAGATGGACAACGGTGTCGCCGTAAATCTCCAACTAGAATTTCGTCAATCGGGCTTACGATGAATTTTAAATTAATTTTTCCGTGGACTGCAGTCAGAAAGTGACGAATCTGACTGCAGCCCGGTAAATGATTTTTTTATAAAATAACTCGTAATGAATTGAGTCCCGAGATTTTTACACAATGTGACGTGGCTGTTTAGAACATTCTGTAAATTAATTGGAATTTTTGGAATAAGTTAACTATTTTATAAAAATACCCGAAAACAACCCAGTTTTGGATGTTAAAGCTGAACCATTATACGTTGTGATTTGTGTGTCTAGATGTCGGTTATGCTATCTGATAATGATCCAACTTGTTATATGTCAACGAAAGTGTTATGTGGAATATTGTGCGCTTGTTCATTAGTAGTCATAGGTGGAATATGTATATGTGCGTGAACTGTCAAAGTGAGTGCATGTTATATGGTAGATGCGTGTAGGAGCTTCGTGCCATATTTGAACCCACTAATGAACTAAATGGTAATCATACTAGGACGTGATTGACCTACCTTGACTGTTAACCATTTTTAAGAGACCAACCGAGCAACCAAAGGTGAGTTCACACTTTTCGTCAAAACATGGGATTCCCGGTGGTTTGGGAGTGGGTTAAACAACTACTATCCCCCTTAGGTGGGATACAACCTGCGTATTCTCCTTGGGTAGAATACGTACCTCCACCCTCCTTGGGAAGGGTGACAACCATTATAATACATGTCTTAAGCTTACTAGACAACAACTCTATCTTAAGTCCTCCATTTTTGTATTGACTTAATCGGCGAGCCAATGGCGAACGGGTCATTAGTTAAATAACGCAATTAGGTTTGACAAGCGTCACACCGTGCCGCAGAGGACGGGCGTGGACTAATGTACTTGGGCACTTAGTCAATGACGATAGACATTGACACGGGGCACTAAACATAACTACAGTTAGTAGTCGGTACGGTAACTGGTCTAGTGGTTTAAAACAGTGGGGTAGCTCCCCGTGGCATGTTTTAATAAACAACAAGGAAAGTTAACAACTTATGGAATTTGGAACAACATTAAAACGAACAACCAACTGTGAACTCGCCAACCTTTTGTTGACACGTTACCACATGCTTTGCGGGTCGTTAGGTACTGGGATGGAGCTTGCACGTGGAGTGGGCGTTGTGGCTAGGAATCCACAGTTGGATTCCTACTGATGAACTTTATGACTTATAAACTGTTTTATGGGTTGTATTACTTTATGATTCCGCTGAATTTTAAACTTGGTTTTGGATTTTGGTTTGGTGAACTTTAAACGTTTGGTTTGCTATGATTTTACTTTACTTTATTTAAATGTTTAGTATGATTGGTGGTATGATCCTGGTCAGTCACACGCCTTGCGGTGATACTCCGCTTGTGGAATTTGAGGGTGGGACACCTGTCCAGTTGAAGTCAAAGTCTCAACAGGCGTGACAGGAACCATAGAACTTTCCTTGTTCCTTGCTGCAGCCGCTTGAGTAGCTTCATATCCTGGTGGTGCCTTCTCGCAATCCCTAGCAAAGTGTCCCGGTTCATAACACCTGTAGCACCTCAGCCTGTCTCTCAGCACTCCAGGACGAGCATTCATAGGACGACGCCCATATCTCTTAGCAAACGTTTCTGCCTTAAACGCTGACATAGCCATGTTCCAAGCCACATCCAGTTCATCCAAGTCTTCTTCCACAACTTGATTCACATCTGATGTTATCTCACCTGAGGGCATGAGATCTCCAGCTAAAAAGGCATTGAAACTGGAGATCGTAGAAGCTGCGAGAGCAAGTTTTTCTTCATTTTGTTTAGTCAAGAAAGCCATGTGTTCCACTGAAGGTGATGACGGCGTATATTTGAGGTGCAGACTGGGTGGCCGAACCAAACGCTGCATTAGCATGTTGTGGCTGAGGCTGAGATTGCGGTTACACATTTGTGGTGTTGACAGCAGGAGCTTGAGAAGTAGGAAGAGACATTCCATAAACGTAGTTGGATTTTGGTGCATCAATAGGACTGAAAACAATGTTTGGGTTGTGATTCATAACTCCATGAACAGGACTGAAAACTAGATTTGGATGAGCTTGAGACATCAACGCTGCGTTGTTCGGGCTTATCATTCCAGCAACCATCAGTGAGTTCTTGTGATTCATTTCTCTCTGCTGATTGTCGATCTCACAAGACTTGATAGTAGTAATCAGTACTGTAAGTGCCATTTCATTCAGATCATTAGTACGCTTGATCATAGAAACCTCGGCATCCCATCCTTTAGGCAGAGAGTTAAGCAGTTCACGATTCATTCACTGTTTGAAATGTTGATTCCAGTACTCACCATCTGTGACACGAGTTTAACAAACCTCCTAATCCGATTCTCAACAGTTTCCCCATAGATGTGATTAAATGAACTGAACTGTTGGTTCATCATGTTGACTCTGCTAGCTTTCATGTCAGCATTTCTTTCAAACAAGTGTGTCAGTTGATCCCAAATTTCTTTGCGCTTTTGCAATTTCGAACGCCAATTGAAATGTCTGGACCAAGAGCCATTGAGTGAGTTCCATAAGCAACTTCATCCTCAGCAACAACCTTTTTGTCTTCCTCAGTATAAATGCCTTCGGGTTTTGGAATCTAGGTCTGAGGGTTATCTTTTGTAGAGTACATGATAATGCGTGGTCCATTCTTGATGCTTCTCCAAACATGAGGTTCCTTCGCCTTACAGTATTGCTCAAACCTAAACTTCCACTCATAGTAGTCGTCACCGTACAAAAACCTTGGAACTTTGGTAGACGTGCCAATAACTTGGTCAAGTTCTTGATGGAAAGCCAAAGACTGAGTCTGAATGGCAGCAACGGTAGCATTAGCGAGATCAACTGCGGTCACAACGCCGTTCATAATACCGGTTGGGTTTAACATGATGTTTGTTTAATCTGAACAGTAGTCCGAGTTGAAAAGTCTGAAATGGTGAGTCCGAGATGAATACTGATCTGAGTTGAAAGAGTCTGAGATGAACAGTAGTCCGAGATAGGTTTTATCTGAGATGATATGAGTCCGAGATGAAGTACAAGGCAATCTTCAAGCACAATGATCTGAGATGATTAAACACTATCCAGAATCTGATAAACTCTATCCGTGATCTGATGATGATGATCCGAGATGAGATGATGATGATCCGAGATGGCTTGATGATGATCCGAGATGACTTGATGATGATCCGAGATGGGATGATGATGATCCGAGATGGGATGATGATGATCCGAGATGGCTTGAAGATGATCCGAGATCAGGCAATCTTCAAGTCCGAGATGACTAATGATGATCCGAGATGATCCGGGATGCTATGAAGGCAGTCCGAGATCAGATGAAGGTGGTCCGAAATGAGCAGAAACAGTCCAGAAACTACAGAAAGCCGGAACAGTAACATAATACCGAAACAGTAACAGCAACCAGAACGTGCAGAATCGCGATATCAGATCCGAGCCTAGAAATCAGGTTCACAAGGCTCTGATACCACTTGAAAGTCCCGAAACCGAGATCAAAATGATATCGCTCTAACTTTCAAGGTGGCGGAATCACACAAACAAGTTATGAAAGATAAAAAAGATATGAAAAGAAAGGTTCTTTGATTCAAATGATTGCTTGAACTTGCATACAAAGGTGTTTGTTTAATACAAATAAGCTAATTCACCAACCATGCTCCTAATGACATACTACTACTATTTATAGTAAGTGGTTAGGGAGGAGGCTCCCTAAACCCAAGGCCCATGTTTACCCAAAAAGCCCAATTACAACATTAACCCCTATTGCCCACTAATCCACTATGCTACTTATCCATAAACCTTCAAGGGTCCAACAGATAAAATTGTGAGTCAATTTTTGGTTTCCAGATTTGTTTTGGTTCAAACTTGGATATTTTTGGTTTCCAAGCTTGTTTTGACTTTGAAAAATCAACTTTTCCTTTCCAAATCTGTTTAGGCTCAAATTTGTGTGTTTTTTAGCTTTGGTTTCCAAGTTTGTTGTACGGCAAACTTGGTTGACTTCTGTTTAACAACTTCAGTGTGTTGTCTCTTTTGTTCAACACCAACAGGTTTCAGATTCGGACATTTGCGACCAACATGTCCATTTTGATCACATTTGAAACATGTTTTCTTTGAAATATATTTGACTTGTTGTTGTTTCTTTTGAGCATAGAACTCTTCATTAGAGTGTCGTCTAAATTGGAGTTCTTTCTCTTCCTCTGAACTTGTTCCATGAACAAAGTTCATCCTTTTCTGATAATTTTTCTTTTCAAAATAATTCTTTTGATTTTTTTTCTTTATATAACCCAACCAAGCCTTCATATTTTTCTTTTTGTAACTAGGTTTGGTATAAAAAGTTTTCTTATACTTACCAACAAATTTTTCAATTTCAAAATTTTCAATTTTTACCAGTTTGAAAACTTTATCGACCTTTTCTGAAATCACATTCTGAATCGGGACTTCAATATTTGAGAATAATTTGTCCGATCCAATCATGGTATAAGACAATCCTATCGAATCATCATTCGCATTTTTCTTAGATTTTGAATTTAAGATAACTCTCATGAAAACTTCCCTCATTTTCATCCTGTGACTCAGACTTATCTGTTTTGGTAGAATCATCTTTCAAAACACTTTCAGCGACCTTACCTACCACCTCTGAATCACCAGTATCATCATATTTGGAATAGTTTACGTCAATATTTTCTGGCAATTGATCAACCATGTTGAAAGCTTTTTCCACCTTCTCAACATCATAGAATGTGAACTTTTTATCAAACAGTGGGGGAACCTGATGATATTCTGAGCCAATTCCTTTCTTACTTTTCTCAGAATCTTTATCATCCGGTTTTATGTTGAAAATACGTTCAAGAACATATGATGAAACGTGATAACTTCTCAACTTGTTATTATCTTGTTCTACTCAACCATTTTACGTTTAAGCTCAGAGACTTCTTCAATATAAGAATTTACAACTTTTTGCTTTATTGAATATTGCCATTTAAGCGTTTCAGATGTTTCAGAACATTGTGTAAGTCTAGATTGAACAAGCTTCATTTGACTTTTTACAGCTTCATATGACTCTTTTGTAATATGATATGCAAGTTTTATTGAATCATACTCTTTTTTCATTTCTTGAACTGCATTTTCTCTTTGCAAACACTCTTCACTCATTGCTGAACATTTTTGTTTCAAGATCTCATTTTCTTTTTCCAAAATTTTACATTTTTGTGTCAACTTTTCATCATTATCTATCAAAACCTTTTCTTTTTTCAAACATTTCTTTGCATCTATCTTTGAAAGCTCTTTCAATTTTAGTAAATTCCATGTCTCTTGTTCTGAATTTTTCATTTTTTTCAGTACAAGCACTACACGTTTTGATGCATTTCTTGCACTGTTCAACAATTTTATTTAATACTTCAGAAGATTCAGGTTGAGTAATTACCTCAATAGTTGGCACCTCGGCTTCTTCTGCCGTTTGCTTCTGATATGCTGTGTTCTCCTGTTATTCCTCAGCAACAGCTTCAGCAACCTGCTTCTCCAGCTTCTCATCAACTTTCTCCTATTTCTCTTCATCAACTTTTTCTTCTTTCTTCATCAGCCACTTCTTCTTTCTTCACCTCTTCATCTTTCTCTTCACCACTGCCTTTTTCTGCTTCCTTCTTCAATTCAACTACCAAATTCTCAACACTCTTCTATAGCCTCTCTTCATCTCTCATTCTTAAACTGGCTGTCATCACACCTCTAATTATCTTATCCAGCATTTTGAGATAATCCTTATCTGATGCTTTCTTTGAATAAAATTTTCCGGACAGAGGAATAACAGCAAGTACATCATTGTATACAACCTCTCTTTTATCAACAACCGGATCTCCTTTTCAATTGATGTAACATTCTCTTTTCTTGTCCCATCTTCTACAGCTTTTAGCTTCTTCATACTCTTCTTTCATTTCTTGTATTCTACACTCTGCAAAATATCTTTCTCTGTACGTTTTCTCTTGCAGAATTTCTTCTTTTGTTCTCTCTTTCACCTCAGCAACCAATGCACTTCCATCATCCTTTATGTATTCACTCCATTTAAACCCTTCGTCATAATGAATTATCCTGTGTGGGGCATGATCATGAACCATCACTAAAGCTTGTGATTTCTCTTTTGATGAACTTCCATCAATTTGCTTTAGACTTTCTCTGGATGCATGCTCACAGGTTTTATGATAAATGACCTTTTTGTAGTAGTCATCATGGAATGGATTACCATGATCAACTACTTCTCGGTGTCACACCCTGGCTTTGCGGAAGCGTGGGTTTATTTGGTGTGACTTCTTAATACCATAGCAACAATCATAACAATGCTATATGATAAAAACATGAGACATTCATCCATTAATAAAGTTTAGAAAAATCCTATTTTCAACAATTACAAATAAGTTACAAACCTTAACTTGATTTAATTGAATTCATAAAGACTTAGCAAAAGACTTTAAACAATTCTAGGTTTAGGGATATGTAACCCGTCTAGGAAGGGGTTACACCTTCTAAACCCTGGATGACTTCTTTATTCAAACGCAGCTTGAAAATACGTGCATACCGTGCCAGATCCGTTAGTTTCCTGAAATACATGTAGTTTGAAAAGTCAACATAAAGTTGAGCGAGTTCATGTGTAGGTGAGTTTGTATAAACCCTTGTAAAAATGTCAGTATGTATGAAAATCCCTGGTATGTAGCAAATAAGGAAAAAGAGATCACCATTGAGTTCCAAAGCCAATGATATGTGTGAAGTGCTGTAGGAAGACTCAAACCTAGCAGATTTTTGCGTCGCGCTCAAAGTCACCACCTGGTTCATTCAGCGGACTCAGGGGTTGGGCTCGCTACACCCAGATAGATCTACCGCTAATGACCCTCGGTCCTATAATGAGGATTAATGCAGCTTGAGCTGCTGTTACGAAACGACACCTTAAAAATAGTAAACGAAGTCCAAAAACTATGATTCCAGTGCCATTAGAACCGTATTTCATAATAACACGCTGTAGACTCAAGAAAATCAAGTTTTTGTTAAGTTATGACTTGTTTACAGCCTGTTAAAGTCGGCTGAAAGTGCAATTCAGCATGCTGTTTAAAGGTTAATTGTTACTAAAACGCACACTTACGATCGCCATACCTTCTAATACGATTAACATCAGGCCATAAGCCATTTACAGCAGGTTTTGTTTATTTATTTCAGATTTAGCATGTATTCATCATCTTTTAACACTACCTCATCTCTTTATCCAACCTTCATCCTTTATGTTCAAGATTAGTTTAAGTTCTTTAGAGTTCTTATGCTTTTGATCTTTAAACACTATTAACCATTTAAATAACAAGTAAAACACAAGGATCTAAGTGCTTACCACTAGCACAAAGCTAGGAGAGTTCAAGTGTAGAAAAGTGGTGGTTAATAGCGAATGGAGAAGGTCCTTCAACTTCCGAGTGCACCAAGCTTGCTTGTTGGACCTCTTGCACCTTTGGTTGTATGGAGAATGGCTTGAATGAGAGTTGATGGTGGTGATATGGTGGAGGGTGTTGGCTGCCGAAGGTGGGGAAGGAGAGGAAGAGAGAAGTTTGGTGTTGGATGTTGGATGAAATGAAGGTGGAAGTTCTAGTGTGCAAATTTATAAACCAACTTTCTTATTATCCACCATATATTATGCCACCTAGATATCAAACATTCTTAATAAAATACTCAAACAATTGTGGGGTGTTCCCCACACCACAAAACCGTAGAAGGAGGGGGGGGGGTATGGTTGGGGTGTAATGCCAAAGTTAGGATCTAGTTGCAATCTAATGTTATTTAGTTAGTATGTTTAGTGTGTTAATTAATATAAGGGGTGTTAGGGTGTTCGGGGACCCTAACTAGCTCAGAAATGTGTAAACAATGTCATTGACAATATTTTTATGTTCCGGGTAAAGTCCGGTTGTTCGGTTGGATATTGATCCGTTAAAGTGCTAAATAAGCATTTAAAGTGTCGTTAATATTAGTTTTAGTGACACAATGAATTCCCGACACTTTGGAGAGTGTCTAGTATTATTTTCCCATGTTTTTGCACTTTACTAGTTAACTTAAATGCTGAATTTTGTAATAAAGTGCAGGATTTTTGTAGTTAAAGCATGTTTTAGGCACATCCGGTCACTATAACTATCTCCTAGTGACGCAGTTTTACAATCCTCACCTCCCTACACTCCCTACTAGTGTAGTAATCTATTCCTGGCTCATACTGGCCTCAGAGACAGTATCTGTCTAGTGCTGACAAAGTCAGCATGTTTACTGGGTTATCCGTATAGTGTGCTCACTGTGCTTTTGTGCATCAAGGTTGTCACTGATGTTTGTGTGTAAATAATAGAGTGACAGTAATAATGTATGATGCATGAATATGTATGTATCAGAAATCAAGAAGCAGTTTAACCACATTCGTAAGCAAGCACAGTAATTAAGCATTAATTAAATATTAATTAATTCGTACGGATACCTGGTTTGGTGAGGGTTGTCACATTCTCCCCCCGTTAAGAAAATTTCGTCCTCGAAATTTGTACTACCTTAACCCCTTATGGTTTTGTCACACGTGTATGTATATGAACAATATCAAGGTAGATAATTATCAAGCCGAAACAAACATTACTCACATTAGGTAAGTCCAAGAATATATAACAACCCGAATCCTAGGGTTAAAAGGTGTGTGCTTTTAGCATTGGATGTCAGCGGTACAAGACGCATTTGACGTATAGTCTAGTGTAATCCAGCTTACAGGGGTTCCACAAAAGTGGAGTTTTGACTAATAAGATTTTTAAAAGATCGGTTGCAATATGCAAACGAGTTTTCACAAACCATAGCACCCGCTCTATGAACTCAAAATCAACAACTCAACGTAATAGTAAAATGATCTGTCAACTCCTGAATAAATGTCTGGTAAGGTTTAGTGCGTTGACATTTTTGAATGGTGAAGATACACCGAATGGAATGCAAACAAATTTGGTGTATCATTGTCTTGATTCGTAGTTGCATCAGGAATGTTTAAATGACAAGTCAAACAAAAATACATGTAGTTTTGTGTGAAACGGTTGACCATGATTGGCACAAGTTACAAGTTTGTAACGACGCCACAGGGTGTCGAAATGAATTAATTCATTAATAGTTGTGATTGAACAAGTTCACCATGTTTTAAACCAAATGAAAGTGTACTGAGACACTCAGAAGGTTTGATTTATACCATGTTATAGAGTTTCCAATTAAATACGGAACATCAAAGAACCACGGTTTCCAATCAAAGATGAAAAGTAATAAGTATCGCAAGGCATTTGATTAATAACGAAAGAATCGTTAGGAGGTACATTGTGCTTATGAAATGAATATATGTACCATTGCCTTAACACACAATTGTGTTGAGACCGCTTTGATCGTGAAGATCCAAAATGGATTGTTAACAACTAAATAGGGAATTAAATCCGTGTACGAAGTGAGTAACCAAATTAGCACAAGCTTCAATTTTGTGAAAATATCACCGCAAGGTATCGAAACAAATCAAATGTTTTAGTGGAGTCGTAGACCAACCAAATCTACTACGACTCGAAATGAAAGAATCTCTGCAAAGATAGTTGAGTATGATGCTCCCAATACATCATATAGCGTTTCAAGTTAAAGCTGTGAACTGGATAAGTTCAAGCAATTGAACTTGGTTTCAACGTAACCCGACGATAAACGTATGTATCAACAAGGAATTCTCGGCATGGTAGCAAAATAAACCATGAATGTCACTTGAAAGAAAGCGGTTTTAAGAAAGTGTGTTGGCTTGGTAACAAAAGAGCCAACAATAACAATAATGTAGGTTACTCGAATCAGGAATCAGTAATTAGGTTTAGCAAATAATATGTAAATTCCAATGAAGTGTTTGTTCAAAACGAGATCACATGCGTAGCAAATGATGCATGTATGTCAGGTAAGTTTCCAAGAAAAGGAACAACGAGTATCTGCTAAAGTGAAGAGATGACCAGATATCGAAGCAAATGTGTGTTCGCTCTCAGTGAGAAAATTATTGTGATGCAACTACCATTAAGGGGAGTAGATATGCAAACATCTACTCGCCAGAAGTAAAAGAAATCCAAGTACTCTTTGTTTGGGTCAACGGAACTGGCATATGCGCCAGGTTAATGATGGTTGATTGAGTTGACAGATATGGTTCTAAAATAAAAACCCTTACGAGTTTGGACCTGGGTTCCCAAAGGTCCTAAATATATGTTTTCTAGATTCTCTAGATTTCGTATCCCGTGTGGATCCGGTTTGTACATTGTGTAGGAAACACCATTTTGTTTATGTCTAAGAACAAGTCATTGTCCCACAATTTCGCCCTGGTATACTTTCTTCCTGAATTTCACCGCTAACGACGCTCGATCATCGACCAGTCGTGTAGTAGTAGTTGGGTCCTCATAGTCAGTTATGTAAGAGGTTCGTTAACCCTTAGTAAGAGTCACCGACTCTCGTGTGTTAGCTCGTTCAGCTCCTGGTAGTTGATGTTTTTTTGAAAATCATCATCCTTCTTTCTGACGAGCAGAAACGTGGTTATCCAAAAGGGACATCTTGGTCTGTTATCTTCCTTCTCTATCCACTGCTAAAACTTCGCTGTCAGTCTTTGCATTTCCGAAGGTGTAAGTCGCTCAGGGTGCATTGACTACAGGCGCGACGCCTGGAATCAAATCGATTCAAAAATTCGACTTGTCGTTGAGGAGGTAATTCTGGCTAGTCTTCAAGGAAGACTTTAGGGTATTCTCCGATCACGGGGGTATCGTTAAGTTTTAGTTCTTCGGCTCCCTTGTCCCCGACATGAGCCAGGAAACAACACATCCTTCCCACAACAACGTTCGTGCCTTAAGCAATTCGTGATCGGTGGTGGCGTATCCTGCTTCGTGAGTCACAATCGTTCCTTCATTCGTCATCAAGGTGCGGATATCAACCTCCGCTCGACCGCTTGCCAACTAATACATCCAATTACCACGTTGAAGCTTCCCAATTCAACTGGCAATAGATCTAGCGTAAACTTACGTTCTCCGGGTTCTATCTTGCCGATTCCAGTTACTGTGTTGGCTTCCACTAGCTTCCCCTAAGCTAGTTCTAATGGGTACTGGAATATCTACTTACTCGCTACTTAAACCAATTATACTCTCGAACTCTAGAGGTGCGAATCGTAAAATTTGCAACAGTATTTGGCAATACAGATGCATAACATTAAGTAATTCAGGATGTACCGATATCCATGCTTGGATCCCTGGCGTATCTCCCTAGCTCCGGTGGGGAGCTTTCATCCTTGTGCCTGATTGTTTTTAGGGTAATATTTTCTGAAATGCTTTTTGCTTCCACAGTTAAAACAACCTCGGGCACGTTTCTGTTTATCACTCATTCTGCCTTGACAATTGTCATTGTCGTTGTCCCCTTCGTGATTCTCACTACCGTCTTGGCCTCCATTTCTACTTTTAGTACCTTGCCAACAAGTTTCTTTAGGATGCCCCCTCTTTCCACAGTTAGCACATTTTCCATATGTACATCGCCCGACATGATAACGTAAACAATTGTCGCACTTAGGTAGGATACCCATGTAGTCTTTTCCCTTTTTGGCCTTCTTCTTGCTACTCCCCCGAGTAATCATCTTTAAATTTGCGAGCTTTCTCTTGTTATCCCCAGATGCCTCTATAGCAGTCTCCTTTTTCTCCACAGTAGTGGAAAATTCTCCTCGTCTAACTGCTTCTTCCGTGAGTGCCATGCTTATGTTGATAGCCTCGGTGATCGTTGAAGGTTTAGATGTTGTTACCAGGCTTAGAATCTGAGGTGCCAATCCCCTTATGAACTGTTCAATTCTCTTAAACTCTGGTGCCCCCAGGAGTAAGGCAACTTGTGATAATTCGTTAAATCTCTGCACATACTCCGCTATCTTTGGTCCTTCCATTTTCAAGTTCCACAGTTCTGTTTCCAGCTTCTGGACTTCTGCCCTCGAGCAATATCTCTTACGCATCAGATCTTTCAGTTCGTCCCACGTCATAGCATACGTAGCGGTCTCGCCCATTGTCCGAACTTGATGGTTCCACCATGACAGAGCCTCATCCACCAATAGTCCAGTTATATACTTGACTTGATGTTCGGGGTCACATTTGCTCAATCGTAAAACATAATCTGTCTTTTCAACCCAGCGCACGAAGGCTAAGGCACCCCCAGTGCCGTCGTACTCTCGAGGTTTGTGGTCCAAGAACTGCTTGTAGGTGCAGCCTGCGATGTAAGCAACATTATTCGTGTAAGGCCTTGGCAAGGCACTCGTGGAAATGTCCAAACGTTTTGTAATGTGTCTTAAAGGACTAGACATTACCGTTGGGGGGGTTATTTCCCGAGGTACCTCCGTTGCAATCGAAGCGACGGGCCTCGTACCGTGTGATGGCCTGTAAGAGGCGCTCTTGCATTTCTGCCTCTGTTGTCGGTAGAGGGTAGTTGATATCGGTGTTCCCTTGAGTCGACATCTTCCTAGAAGAAGGTCGGTTAGGTCTGGTCTAATTTGCTTCGTGCGTGCATTTGGTTGTTTAGTGGTCATAAGTACATACACATAACAGGTTACCATATCAACCAATCAAATAATAGTATAATCATAGTATGACCAAGTAATTCGGTAATTATGTTTAATGAGAGCATAGCAAGTAAGCACGTAGTATTATAATTATAGCACACACACATAGATCAATGACGTGCTTAGCGAAGACTTAGCGACTGAGCTTTCATTGGTTATTGGCCATAAAGTGTTGTCGCATGTTTAAAGATGATTGGGCTTTCATTATCCTTCGGCCACAATCACTATGTCTAACAAAATGTATCACATCGAAAGGGACACAGGGTCACCCTACTCTTGTCCAATAAGTATATTAGTGCATCAAAATTTTGTAATCAGAAGTGGTCCTCAAAAGTCTCCGCAATCCCGGCTTATCATTAGTGTCTTTACCCAAGTGTAATGCAATCCGCATAATCCAGAAACCAACTATACTGGTGACTGAGGAGGAGGAAAGAAAAGTAAACTGTTAACATGTGTGAGTCCCTCCTCGAGCTTGTATATACGTTGAAGTAATTATCTGCTCTGCCGCTCGATAGTAAAGAAATAAGTATCAGAATCCTGGGAACGGTGTTATAGCAACGGTCGAGAGCGCAAAAGGAACCTTGATGTATGTGACGAATCAAAGTATGCTGGCAATAGACAGGGTGGAGGACGGGGTGTCTTACATAAACTTTTCAGGCAAAATGCTGTCTTGTGATGTAGACACTTAAATCATGTTTTCGGTTATGTAATGTTTTGCATTTGAAATTGCCAATTGTGGTGTCGGCTCAAGCTCCAACATTCTGCGACTCATATCCTTAAACTGTAGTTGATGTTACAGGAGCAACTCGTCTCGGGTGTGGCCTCTATAATGTGAGGGATGGCAAGGGTCTAAAATAAGTATAGATTACTATAGGAACCATCAAATTGGCTCGTCTAGCGATGTAGAGGTGAAAGTAGTAAACGGTGCGGCCTGTAAGGCCGTAGAAAATGCTGATGTAGCAAAAGGGTCGTTACGTGGGTACTGACCTGGAGTACCCCTCCAGGGCGTAGGTATGCCTTGAAAGAAGGCGATAGGCGCGTTGGCGCAATGGACGTCGGTCTTCACAGGGAAATGGAGCAACATCAGTGGTTATGGGTGCGAAAACAAACGACTCAACAAATAAGGGGATCGTCAGATGTAGGTACTGGGTCAGATATAAGGGGTGCAATGCTTGGCAAGCCAAAAGAAACAGGGTCATGATCAAGTAAAGGTGCAGGTTCAGCAAGTGCGACATCAAGCTGACCCAGAAGGTGTAGAAACTAACTCAGGAGCAGGCTCTGGGCGTCTAACAATGTGGTGCCTTGAGCAGGTGATTGTGCAGTAGTCATGTCATCGTTGTCTGCGTCCGTAGTAGAAAGCTTGTAATCCGGCTGTCTGTAGGGCTGCAGATGTCACAGACTCAAAGGAGCCTGGAATCGATTGCATGCTAGAATCAGAAGATAGCTTGTTAACAGGGGTCTCAAATAAGTGAAATTGGTAATAACGTTCTCGTCTAACTTTCCATCATTATGGGCGTTATCGGAAGGACCATCAATATCGCGTCAATATCGTTATTAATTGCTCGTCGAGTAACCATCCTTCAGAAGGGATGTCCACAAGAGGCGCATTGTCTAGGATCGGATCCATAGTGTGCTCACCATCGGGATGACCAGTGATGAAGTGGTCATGGATCGAAACAAGAGTGACAGAAGGATTCTTGTCAGAGAAGCCATCAGCAAGGGTAAAGTATTACCAGAATCTGGTAGCGCGGACTGTTGGAAGTCGTCCTCGTCCTTGGTCGGCATATCAGGATCACTCTCAGTGCATGCCGTAAATATCTCTGGCGCAGATGTAGTCTCATTATCTGTGGCGGTGGTCGTAGGGTTATCAATGTCTGATAACTCGTTCTCTAATTAGAGTGACATGTGTGCCGTTGCGTAACATGTATATCCATAGTAGTTACTAACAATTAGTGTATGCGAATAACTGCCACATATGCACGTACATTAACATTAAATCAATTAAGCATGTAAGTCTCAATTAATGTAAGCAAGTAATCATCCTAGTCTTCCCCAGACTATCCTCCTAGTTTCTCAAACTGAACTCCCTAGTCTCTCAGACTAATCTCCCAGTCTCCCCGACCAAATTCCTGGTCTCCCCGACCTAATTTTTCCTGGTCTCCCCGACCTAATTTTTTTTCCTGGTCTCCCCGACCTAATTTTTTTTCCTGGTCTCCCCGACCTAATTTTTCTTGGTCTCCCCGACCTAATTTTTCTTGGTCTCCCCGACCTATTTTTTCCTGGTCTCCCCGACCTAATTTTTCCCCAGTCTCCCCGATTGGACTCCCTCAATCCCCCCGACTGAGCTATATATTTAAATTTGGAAATGTGTATTTGTGTCTTTTGTTTGTAAAAAGGTTTGTTTCCTGGATCTGGACGTATAGTGTATGCAATGTAAAAATGTTTGAAAACGTTTTCGTGAGAGCCCTGATGATCATAGTCTAGACTCGAGAAAGAATCCTAGTTCGCTATGATCGAGGCTCTAATACCAAGCTGTCACACCCTGGCATTGCGGAAGCGTGGGTTTATTTGGTGTGACTTCTTAATACCATAGCAACAATCATAACAATGCTATATGATAAAAACATGAGACATTCATCCATTAATAAAGTTTAGAAAAATCCCATTTTCAACAATCACAAATAAGTTACAAACCTTAACTTGATTTAATTGAATTCATAAAGACTTAGCAAAAGACTTTAAACAATTATAGGTTTAGGGATATGTAACCCCTCCAGGAAGGGGTTACACCTTCTAAACCCTGGATGACTTCTTTATTCAAACGCAGCTTGAAAATACGTGCATACCGTGCCAGATCCGTTAGTTTCCTGAAATACATGTAGTTTGAAAAGTCAACATAAAGTTGAGCGAGTTCATGTGTAGGTGAGTTTGTATAAACCCTTGTAAAAATGTCAGTATGTATGAAAATCCCTGGTATGTAGCAAATAAGGAAAAAAAGATCACCATTGGGTTGCAAAGCCAATGATATGTGTGAAGTGCTGTAGGAAGACTCAAACCTAGCATATTTTTGCGTCGGGCTCAAAGTCACCACCTGGTTCATTCAGCGGACTCAGGGGTTGGGCTCGCTACACCTAGATAGATCTACCGCTAATGACCCTCGGTCCTATAATGAGGATTAATGGCCTCCAGTTCCCGCCTACCCACTCACATGATCTAAGTAGTAACCCTCTTTACGCTAACCATACCATGTAAAAAGTATTCGTAATCATAGTAACATGTATTTCACCCCCGAAGTATAAAAACTGAAAACAGTTAAGAAAAAAAGGGGGACATGAACTCACAGAAGTGCGTCTCGAAATAGTATCTCCCAATCAACCTGCTGCGTGACGACCTACATGTACTAACTTCTATTAGACGGACGGCCGTGCCTTGGCTTAAGGTTTAACGTTTTTGGGAAATAGTTAGGCAACTATTTCGTATTTCCACTTCTTAATTATTTAATAATTATATTCCTTCCCAAGGATGGGGGTTTTAATACATGTGCGTTTTTGTAATTCCAAAAATATATTATTAAGTCTCACTTAATAAAATAAATTTTTGTTCATTTGTCTAAAATATTCTATCTCCAAAATATACATATTTTTCCCAAAAATATTATATTTTATTGCATACAATTTTCCAAAATAATACTTTTATAAAAAACACGCATTTAAGAGTATTTTTCCGAAAATACATAAGTTACATTTTTAAAGTTCGTGTGGTAATAATAATACCGGTGTAACTTAAATATTGATTTGTGAGGGCGTTGGTATTATTTTGGAGTTGTAATATCGTGATACCATAAGTTATATTATTTTTACCCTACAAATAATATAACTAGTTTACAAAACAGGCAAATGTTCGCACAAGAGTTTTAGTATGAAATATATATTCTAATATATATTTGTCAAATTTTGTTTACGAAATCAACCTCCGGCACTTAACATTTTTGTAATAAAATCATGGCGAAGTTTATTTTGAAAACCAAGTCAAAAATTATATTTGTAAACACTTACTAGAAAATATTTTCTAAGTGTTGGATTTTAGAAAAATTTCGCCAGAGTTTCCTTTGTAAATGGAGGCGTCCACGCTTACTAGCGTATCATTTTCTTTAACATATAACACGTTAGATCGCTTTCAAATAACCAACCCGGCATTTAGACATGCAAAATACTACTTATATCGTTTCTGTTTTAATATACAAAACTGGGCTGTTTTCGGGTATTTTAATAAAATAGTTATCTTATTCCAAAAATTCCCAAATTTTTACAGAATGTCTTATACGATCCAAATATTATTGTGTAAAAATATCGGGGTCCAAATCATCACCAATGTTTTACAGAAAATCATTTTCCGGTCTGAAATCAGATTTATCTTTTTCTGACCACAGTCCGCGGAATAATTTATTTAAAATTCATCGAGAGTCCGATTTACGAAATTCCAGTGGGAGAATTACAAATACATCGGTGGTCATATACAGTACAGATTTCATGACCTAATCCTACATTGATTTCAAGTTATGTCTAGAAATACAACACATATTTTCAGCAGAAAAATGCAGCTTGAGCTGCTGTTACGAAACGACACCTTAAAAATAGTAAACGAAGTCCAAAAACTATGATTCCAGTGCCATTAGAACCGTATTTCATAATAACACGCTGTAGACTCAAGAAAATCAAGTTTTTGTTAAGTTATGACTTGTTTACAGCCTGTTAAAGTCGGTTGAAAGTGCAATTCAGCATGCTGTTTAAAGGTTAATTGTTACTAAAACGCACACTTACGATCGCCATACCTTCTAATACGATTAACATCAGGCCATAAGCCATTTACAGCAGGTTTTGTTTATTTATTTCAGATTTAGCATGTATTCATCATCTTTTAACACTACCTCATCTCTTTATCCAACCTTCATCCTTTATGTTCAAGATTAGTTTAAGTTCTTTAGAGTTCTTATGCTTTTGATCTTTAAACACTATTAACCATTTAAATAACAAGTAAAACACAAGGATCTAAGTGCTTACCACTAGCACAAAGCTAGGAGAGTTCAAGTGTAGAAAAGTGGTGGTTAATAGCGAATGGAGAAGGTCCTTCAACTTCCGAGTGCACCAAGCTTGCTTGTTGGACCTCTTGCACCTTTGGTTGTATGGAGAATGGCTTGAATGAGAGTTGATGGTGGTGATATGGTGGAGGGTGTTGGCTGCCGAAGGTGGGGAAGGAGAGGAAGAGAGAAGTTTGGTGTTGGATGTTGGATGAAATGAAGGTGGAAGTTCTAGTGTGCAAATTTATAAACCAACTTTCTTATTATCCACCATATATTATGCCACCTAGATATCAAACATTCTTAATAAAATACTCAAACAATTGTGGGGTGTTCCCCACACCACAAAACCGTAGAAGGAGGGGGAGGGGGGGGGGTATGGTTGGGGTGTAATGCCAAAGTTAGGTTCTAGTTGCAATCTAATGATATTTAGTTAGTATGTTTAGTGTGTTAATTAATATAAGGGGTGTTAGGGTGTTCGGGGACCCTAACTAGCTCAGAAATGTGTAAACAATGTCATTGACAATATTTTTATGTTCCGGGTAAAGTCCGGTTGTTCGGTTGGATATGGATCCGTTAAAGTGCTAAATAAGCATTTAAAGTGTCGTTAATATTAGTTTTAGTGACACAATGAATTCCCGACACTTTGGAGAGTGTCTAGTATTATTTTCCCATGTTTTTGCACTTTACTAGTTAACTTAAATGCTGAATTTTGTAATAAAGTGCAGGATTTTTGTAGTTAAAGCATGTTTTAGGCACATCCGGTCACTATAACTATCTCCTAGTGACGCAGTTTTACAATCCTCACCTCCCTACACTCCCTACTAGTGTAGTAATCCATTCCTGGCTCATACTGGCCTCAGAGACAATATCTGTCTAGTGCTGGCAAAGTCAGCATGTTTACTGGGTTATCCGTATAGTGTGCTCACTGTGCTTTTGTGCATCAAGGTTGTCACTGATGTTTGTGTGTAAATAATAGAGTGACAGTAATAATGTATGATGCATGAATATGTATGTATCAGAAATCAAGAAGCAGTTTAACCACATTCGTAAGCAAGCACAGTAATTAAGCATTAATTAAATATTAATTAATTCGTACGGATACCTGGTTTGGTGAGGGTTGTCACACTCGGTTAACACACTCCCTTTTGAAGTGACCCTTCTGTGTACATCGAAAACATGTCACTTTTGACTTGTCAAACCCGAGTTTCGTGCTTAAAAACCCTCCTAGTTCCTGTCTTCCTGTTATCTCCATAAACTGTCGTGCCCTTCTAATACCGCTCGCCAAACACCATCTTATATCAATCAGTTCCATCTCCTCTAGATCTATCTGGTCATAATCTTCTTTTGTCAACTTGGGATTTCCGATTCTCTCTGCTACCAGACTCTCATACGATTCCAGAATCGATGCTAAGAAACTCATTTGTTGTTTAGCAGCAATGATACTTAATGTTTGAGAATTTTTTAGCTTTAAGGCAATGTTGCAATGAATTTCATTTGGTTCTTCTACACTTGGTGTTGTTGAGGAAGAATGATAACCTGGATTGTAACTTGATGAGCTTTTCTGTAAATCTTTTGATTCTTCGACATTGGAAGCTATACCAATCTTTGGTGACTCATTGGTTGAAGGTAAGCTTCCCTTACAATAAAGACCCACATTTTGTTGATAGGTAGAACTGCTCATTTTGTTTTCTTTTTGCAATTCCAGTTTATGACTCTCAATCTTTTCAATCAATGTATCCAATGTAATCGTTTCAAACAATACATCATTTTTCAATATGAAAACAAATGTCTGCCAATGATCTGCACGTGGTAAGGTCTCGATAGCTTTATCAATAATTTCTTCTCGAGTTTTTGTTATCCCGAACCTGTCAAGTTCAATTTTTAAATAACAAAATCTTTCAATCATTTGCCTCACTGTTACTATCAAACATATCAAATTCTTTTTTAAGCAATGAAATTTTGTTCTTTTTAATTTGTTTTCCTCCCTCAGCTTTCACTCGCAACGCTTCCCAGACAGACTTTGAAGAACCGTCATGATTAAGTAATGCAAAAATATCATCTCTGATCGATTGTTGAATTAACGCGATCATTCTTTGTTCATGAGAGAATACCTTTTATCTTCACTTTCCAAATCTCCAAGTTCAAGCTCTTCTCCTTTGTCATTTTTGGGCCTTTTATAACCAAATTCCATACAGAACCCGCTTTCATGAGCATATGCCTTTGACCAGTTAAGAAATCTTTCTTTCCACCAAGTATAATCTTCAATGTTATCAAGTTTTGGTGGTTTAGACTGAGTTCCATACAAGTTTTCATGTTTTATATTATCATTTATAGCTTTTGAAATACTTTTCGGTGCAACATTTGGTCTTTCGGATGACTCAGAAGTGTATGCTTTGTAAAACGTGTTATAGAATTCTCCAGCCATGATTAGCTGCAAACACAATCGAACACTAGATCAAATTTAAAAATTAAACACACACTGTCTCAGTTCGTACGAAGGTGAGATCGTGCGTTCGTACGAAGCTATGAAGATGAATAGATCAGACAATGTTGTGCGTTCGTATGAAGCTATGGTGTGGCTTCGTACGAAGCTAAGCTGGGAAGAACAAGGTTGCATTTTTCATGGTTTTTTGCTGATTTGTGTATAATTTTGTTAGAATTTTGATCTGAAACTTTGTAGGATTGTTCAAAAACGTTTTTCACACAACATATAAAAAATCTAGCCAATTTTAATTGTGAAATCTTTGTGAATCTGAGATTTAAGTTCAAAAATAAAGTGTAGAAAATGAGTTGAAGAAGATTTATGAAGAAAATGATGATTTCGGCTCTGAATCTGATGAAGAATCTTGAATCTTCGTGTCTCTAATCCGTGCAAACAATCACCCGCTCTAATACCACTTGAGAATTCGCTCCAAGGATCGAATCTTCAACCGTTGAATGCGTACGAACATGTGATATGTGCGGAATCCAATCACGTGTGTGGATGAGAACACAAAGATGTAATTAACAATGATTTCTAATACTAATATAATAGTTCGTATACCACGAAGTCAAACGAGCAGAGCTTCGCCTCAAGAATGCCCAAAATTTACAAATTAACAAGACAACATCCCTATTTATAGAATTCATGCCTTCGTACAGAGTCATGTGGTACCTTCGTACGAAGCTAGATCTCCTGACTATATGAAGCTAATGATCCCTTCGTATGCAGCCATTAAACCCTTCATACGAAGCTGGCTTTTCATACACAATCTTCATACTTTGCTTAGTTCAGCACCAGTCTTGTTTCATCTATTTAAGTTACAATACGTGATTGACGAAAGTGATAGACATTATGCACTCACAAAGTTATAATTAAGACACTTAATGTTCCCACTGATCTTTGATATCTCTAGAAATACTACAAGAGAAGTTTCAATGATGTACGTGACGTGGGAACATATCATACATATGTTAGACTTTATTTGATTTCCTTAATGTCTAGATGTCGTTAGAAGCTTAGGGACATACTTAATAGAAATCATGTTAAGTATATATATGAATAGATTTCTTTAAGAGCGTGGACCATAGGAGATAATTTAGATACAAGTAGATAGTCTTTAATTGATAAATGAATTACGTCTGAATATTCCATTTTGAATAAGTTCCACGAATGTCAATGAAATATAACTTATGGTGGACCCATACTTATTCCTTAAGCCAAGTAATGATTTAGGGCTTTTAACATCTTGATATAAAATCACTTAGAGCGAGATTAGATAAAAATTCATCCTCATCAACCTTGTCATGATTTCTCACGTGATTTGGTTACAATAGATGGATTTTATAAGTCTCATTTGACATCTTGTTAAATTCTCATTCGCATGATAACAAAAGTTGTGAAATGTATAGTATCATCTAGTTATATCTTATAAATGTTTCTATCCAGATATTGATAATAAATAATATGAGAGTTTAAGGTAAGTGTGACTATATGTTGGTTGTGAAAACCTCACAACCTTCATAACATAGCTTAAGTATTGATACTATATTCTGATTAATCTCAAGAATATGTAAGGAATCGAAAAGCGTTGTCAGAAGACTACTTATTATGGTTCTTATATCCTTAACATTTAATTTGTCACTCCCATTGTTAGTTATTTGTTGACTTCTGGTTCTGGTAAGGAGACATTTAGAACTAGAGTCAACTTATCTTGTGTTAATTGGAATATTAAGATTATCAGACTTAAATATCATTAGTAGGTCATTAGCTATTTTAGCCAACTGTTCTTTTGAGTTATGGATAGTCTCGTTGCTTATACTGTCGCAACCCTCGTCCCCTAACAAACCCGGGAACGGGCGGCCGCGGCCAGTTTCGGTGGTATCTGTGTTTTATCATTTTGGCAGCGGAAATTACATCAGGACCGTAGTTAGGAAATATTTTATCAGAGTAAAATACCACACTTTCATAATATTAAACACGTGGAAATAATCCTAAGTTTTAAGTACACACGTTTTCATAGGGATAAACCCTATTTTATTTAAATAAAACATCTGTTTATTTTAGGTAACTTTATAGCTACTTTTCCAAGCCTTCAGTGCTGTCCAGCTGGCTTCTATTTGGCTTTCATATTTTGTTACCTGAAACGCGTTTAAAAACATTTTGTCAGTGGGAAATACTGGTGAGTGAATCCCAGTTTAATCAAGTTTAGTAAAAACCATTGTACAGTATTGAGGGCGGTCACGCAATTACATTTGTTTCCATCTACTTAATTACCACCCACGGTACTGTCAACCCGACTTGTGGTCATGTTACCCCTCGCAAGGTAGTAACAAATTTTGTATACAAAACCCCAACATACCGACGATAATTGTAGAATACAAATACTTAATCACTGTTTAATTTATTATTAATTGTGTGAGGTTTTGTAAAAACAATTTGTAAAAAGGAGATTACTCACATTGCTATCTTAGGGTTTCCTTTAAGGATTTCCTGGTGATTATCTATAATTTACACAAATGCACATGCGTTAGTATAATAACCCAATATTTACATTAGTAATACCCTCCCTGAGACGACATTCCAACGACTACGTCGGACAGAACCTCGACAGCCGTTACGGAACCCTGGATGAATCGGGCAGCGTATCTAATACATAACCGGGGTTATGATACTTACAACGGGGCAGAACTTCGTTAATTAGGGGGGGGGGTATTATGCCCAAAAAGCACTTTGACTATATAGAAATTTGTGAGAGAGAAAGAGATTGAACGATCGGAACTGAAAGCCGAAGCCCTCTATTTATAGTCCTGATTTCGGACTTCCTCGCGGCCCGCGTAATCCGAAGGTAAGTCCTTCGCGGCCCGCGACGTAGGGTTGTAGGCCCTAGGGTTGCTGATTCGTTGGTGTTAGCTTCGACACGATCATGCCACGTGGCAGTACCGGGTTAAGCCTAGTGGCCAGGTCGTCGCGCCCCGCGTAAGACGTAGCCAAAGGCTACGCGCCCCGCGGGCGACTTCATTTTCTGATTTTTATTTAATTCTTATAATATTAAAGGTATTTGGGGTCCGTTTTCGTATACAAGGTGTATTTTAGGACATATTAGGATATTTTTAATTATTTGTAGGGTGTCGAAAATATTTAGGAGGGTTGTTATATCCTCCCCACCTTGTTTTAGAGCTCGTCCTCGAGTTCTACTGGAATAAGTGTGGATATTTCCTTTGCATTTCTGATTCAAGTTCCCAAGTATACTCCGGTCCTCTCTTGGAGTCCCATTTTACTTTGACCAGAACTAATCTCTTGTGCTTGAGGTTCTTAACTTTCCTGTCTTCAATTTGTAGAGGCCTTTCTACAAACTTTAACTGTTCATTTACCTCTATATCCTTAAGAGGTACCATCAGCGATTTATCAGCTAAGCATTTCTTGAGATTAGATACATGAAATACATCATGTATTCATGCCATTTCTTCTGGAAGTTTTAGCTGATAGGCTACAGGTCTTATTCTTCTAATAATCTCAAAAGGTCCAACATACCTGGGACTTAGCTTTCCTCTCTTGATGAATCGTACCACTCCTTTCCAAGGAGAGACTTTCAATAACACTTTGTCTCCTACTAGAAATTCCAATGGCTTTCATCTGTTATCAGCATAACTCTTTTGTCGATCACATGCTGCTTTCAGTCGTTCCTTGATTTGAATGATCTTATCGGTTGTTTCTTGCACTATCTCAGGTCCAGATAGTTGTTTTTTTCCAATTTCTGCCCAACAAACTGGGGTTCGGCACTTTCGCCCATATAGTGCTTCGAATGGTGCAGCATTGATACTCGTGTGATAACTGTTATTATAAGAAAATTCTATTAAAGGTAAATGATCGTCCCAATTACCTCCGAAATCAATTACACAAGCTCTAAGCATATCCTCCATTCTTTGAATTGTCCTTTCACTTTGTTCGTCCGTTTGAGGATGATAAGCGGTGCTTAGATTTAACTTGGTTCCCATTGCCTTTTGGAAACTTGTCCAAAAATGAGAGGTAAAACGGATATCTCTATCAGAAACAATTGATAATGGAATCCCATGTAATGAAACTATTTCATTTACATACAGCTTAGCTAATTGTTCCATATTGAAAGTTTCCTTCATTGATAGGAAATGAGCTGACTTAATTAGCCTGTCTACAATCACCCAGATTGTATCGTTACCTTTTCTTGTTTTGGGTAATTTGGTAACAAAATCCATTGTTATCAATTCCCATTTCCATACGGGCATTTCTAACTGTTACAATAAACCTGAGGGTTTATGATGTTCAGCTTTAACTTGTGAACAGGTTAAACACTTAGAAACATAAGCCGCTATATCCTTTTTCATTCCTATCCAACAGAAATTCTTTCTTAAATCTTGATACATCTTATCACTTCGAGGATGCATCGTATATTTAGACTTATGGGCTTCCTCTAGTATACGATGTGTAGGTTTCCTAATTTAGGTATCCACATCCATTTTTTATGGAATCTCCAAATTCCATCTGTTCCTTGTTCTAGTTCTTTAATCATTCCTTTTAACTTTTCAGTATCATTCTTGATTACTGATTCTTGTGCTTTTCTAATTTGCTCATTTAAATCTATCTGTAGATTTAATTTAAGAGAACATACCTTTTTTGGCTTTTCATGATACTTTCGACTTAAAGCATCAGCCACAACATTAGCCTTTCCTGCATGATACTGGATATTACAATCATAATCACTAAGGATTTCCATCCAACGTCTTTGCCTCATATTCAACTCATTTTGCCCAAAAACATATCTTAAACTCTTATGGTCGGTAAAAATGGTAAACTTACTACCGTAAAGGTAATGTCTCCAAATCTTCAGAGCAAAAATTATGGCTCCTAGTTCCAAATCATGAGTTGAATAATTCTCTTCATGATTCTTAAGTTGTCTAGAGGCGTAGGCTATAACTTTTTGACGTTGCATTAACACACATCCATAACCTAACTTAGAAGCATCACAATAGACTACAAAGTCTTCAGTTCCTTCTGGTAACGCTAGTATGGGTGCATTAGTTAGTCTTTGCTTAAGAATTCTAAAGGCTTTTTCCTGTTTTGGTCCCCATTCAAACTTAACAGATTAACAGGTTAGCTTAGTCAAGGGAATGGCTATTCTAGAAAAATCTCGAATGAATCTTCTATAATAACCGGCCAATCCTAAGAAACTTCTAACCTCAGTTGGTGACTCAGGGGTTTTCCATTTGGTAATTGCCTCGATCTTGGTGGGATCCACATGAATTCCTTCATGATTGACCAAGAAACTGTACCTGTTCTAACCAAAACTCACACTTAGAAAACTTAGCATAAAGCTTTTCTTTCCTTAATAAACTTAGAAGTGCGTGCAAATGCTTTGCATGTTCCTCTTTACTCTTAGAGTAAATGAGAATATCATCTATAAAGACAATTATGAATTTATCCAAATATGACTTACATATTCGGTTCATCATGTCCATAAATGCAGCTGGGGCATTGGTTAAACCAAATGGCGTAACAGTAAATTCATAATGGTCGTACCTTGTTTTAAATGCGGTCTTAGGAATGTCCTCTTCCTGTACCTTTAATTGATGATATCCTGACCGTAAATCGATTTTAGAGAAAAATCGAGCTCCTTGCAATTGATCAAACAAATCATCGATTCTTGGTAATGGATACCGGTTCTTAATCGTGACTTTGTTCAATTCGCGGTAATCAATGCACATACGCATCGATCCGTCTTTCTTCTTAACGAATAAAATCGGTGCTCCCCATGGTGATGAGCTTGGCTGTATGAATCATTTTTCCAACAATTCGTCTAACTGCTTCTTCAGTTCCTGCATTTCTGCGGCTGCCAAACGGTAAGGTGCTTTGGCAATCGGTGCTGCCCCTGGTAGCAGATGGATTCTGAATTCGACTTCTCTGTCCGGAGGTAGTCCTGGTAATTCTTCTGGAAATACATCTGAAAACTTAGATACTACTGGAATATCTTTCAGTTCTTTTCGTTTAGTGTTAGTGATTATGGAAATCAAATACACTAATGATCCTTTTCTTATATAACTTGTTGTTTTCATCACAGAGATGAATTTCGTGGATCTAGATGGCTTATCTCCTTTAATTGTGATCTTTTCACCCCTTGGTGAATTTACTTGGATTGACTTTTGATCACATAAAATACTGGCTTTATTGGCTATTAACCAATCCATTCCTAATACAACATCAAATCCTGTCAGATTCATTGGATAAATGTTTGCAATAAACTTTTGATTTAAAAATTCTATTCTTGCTCCCTGCAAGATTTCAGAAATCCTAATGGTTTCCCCATTTGCTGTCTCTACTAGACATTCTTGTGGGAGTTTAGTTAATGGTTGGTTGAGAAGTTTGCAAAATGAAGTATTAATAAAACTTTGGTTCGCACCAGAGTCAAATAATAATTTAGCAAAAACATCATTAACTAAAAACGTACCGGCTATCACGTCCGGAATCATCTTGGCTTCATCTGCCGTCAAAACAAATGCTCTAGCATTTTTGGTAGTCTTATTGCCCATGGCTGGAACTAGTTTCGGACAGTTCGGCTTGATGTGACCTTTTTCTCCACAGTTGAAGCACATTCCGTTATTAGGTTTCCTCCTGCAATCTTCTTCCTTGTGCCCTGGTATCTTGTAGAAATTGCAGTAGGTGGAGCATTTTTCCGAATGCTTTTTCTTGCAGGCCTTGTAGTAGGGTGCAGAGGTAGAACCTACATTTCTCTCACGGTTGGAATTTCCATAACGAAATTCTTGGGTAAGCCTTTGAGCTAGGTTTCTCCTCTGGTCTTCCTCTAGTGTACGCACTAATTCATCAGTCAAGGTGTTTCTAGTTCTATAGCTTCTTCTATAGTTTGAGATCTAGCTGCCTTGACTACATGCCTAATCTCACTAATTAATCCCCAGATGTAACGGGAGATTAATACTGGTTCTGGTGATGCAAGGGTTGGCACTATTCTAGCATATTCAAAGAATAACATTGTGTAACCCTTACTATCTACTCTAGTCATTCTAAGGTTTAAAAACTTATTTGCTATATGTTCTTTTTCATTAGGAGGGCAGAATTTCCTTTCCACCATGTTTTTAAATTCCTCCCATTCCATATTGTAAACCCTGTCACTTCCCCTAGACTGGAGGATAGTGTTCCACCATTCTAAGGCTGAATTCTTAAACAAATTGGAAGCAAACATTATCTTACCATCTTCCGCACACTTGCTTATTTTTAAGACAGCCTCAGTCTTTTCTATCCAGCATAGAGCTGCAACGGCCCCTTCATTGCCCGAGAATTCCATTGGTTTACAGGACCAGAGTTCTTTATAAGAACAACCATAAGATATGGTTCTTCTTCTTTTGGGAATGGGCACTTGAAGTATGGGTCCATTGTTTACGCTGTGTTCCGGTTTAGTGGGTCGTTTACTGCTATGGTTACTTTTGTTATCCGCTTCCCTAACTGTTTTGATAATATATGGCATCGCATCTATTATCCCTTGTGCCACTATGTGTTGAATGGCACTGTTATCCACTTGGTTTCCATTGTTATCATTATTCGGATTATCATTATTCGGGTTATTGTCGTTCTGGTTATTATCATTCTGGTTTTCCTGGTTCATTTCATTGTCCATCTGAATTTTAAACATTTTTCACGTATTAATATCATAAGATAATATTTAATATAATCAATCACCTAACACGCATGTTGATCAAAAATGTCGAACATTACGACTTACTCTTTTCTTATATATTATACATCTAATACAAACTGAAACTGGAATTTAAAATTACAATACAAGTAAAATAAAAATTACACTACTAGTAGGCATCCGTAGCTATGATTTAGGTTTTTTTTCAAACATACACACATATTATATATTATATTATATAATTATTATTATTACTACTTCCACCATCACCTTCACTGATATGGGTTCATCCAGAACTCCATATTGCGCTCGTCGTACTTCCAGACGAGTCGCTCTCCGACCTGCCTCATTCTCTCGCTACTTTCTAAAGTCTCTTCTCTGAAAGTTCGGAGCTCTTGCACATTTTCTACACTCATTGGGGGTGCAAGTGCTGGGACTGGGTTTGGGAACTGGGGCATGGGTTCCTGGTATGGGTATGGATTCTCTAAAATTTCCCTAATGTATTCATCGTTATCATAGTAGGGATCTAGAGGGTCCAAACCTGGGTAGGTTGCTAGATTCGGCATGGGTTCGTCTTCTGGTATTGGGTAGCGTTGCTGGTAATCCCTAAGTTCATCTAACCAAAGGTCGTAGTCTGGGTCTAAGGGATTGGGTGCTGGTATCCTAGGTATCTCTTCCGGGTTAAAATCATGCATTTGGATTTGATTTTCTGGGTTGTTTTCTATTTCCATTGGCTGTGGGGGAAACAATGGTAATGGTTGGGGTGCTATCAGTTGCTCCAGGTTAGGGTCGGCGGCTGTGGTTTCTAGGATATGGAAATTGGCTAAACTCCTATTAAGCATATACTGTGTGTGGGCATCTGTTTCTCTTTTAGCGGCTGCTAGGGCTCGCTGCTGTTGCAACTTTTTCATTCTTTTCCTACGTTTATGTGCTCACCTACTGAACCATCCTCTCTTTTTGGGAGGGAATGGCTCTTCAGACTGAGCCTTAAACACGAATATCACATCTTCATTGTCAGTTGAATACCCTGAGAAGGCACGCTGTGAAGAGGTGCCTTCGCTCCTAGATGAGCTGGACAACTGACGGTAGGCTTCGGAAGGTCCTTGGTCGCTCATACTGTAAACTAACAAATAGTCAAATAACACACAACAATAATATGCAGATATGCACGTAGTTTCGTAGAAAATTTCCTAACATTTTAAATAATATCTTGGTGTCTGCATAACATTTCCGTGGCTCAATCAGTGGCTTAGCTCTGATACCACCTTCTGTCGCAACCCTTGTCCCCTAACAAACCCGGGAACGGGCAGCCGCAGCCAGTTTCGGTGGTATCTGTGTTTTATCATTTTGGCAGCGAAAATTACATCGGGACCGTAGTTAGGAAATATTTTATCAGAGTAAAATACCACACTTTCATAATATTAAACACGTGGGAATAATCCAAAGTTTTAAGTACACATATTTTCATAGGGATAAACCCTATTTTATTTAAATAAAACATCTCTTTATTTTAGGTAACTTTATAGCCACTTTTCCAAGCCTTCAATGCTGTCCAGCTGGCTTCTATTTGGCTTTCACATTTTATTACCTAAAACGCGTTTAAAAACATTTTGTCAGTGGGAAATACTGGTGAGTGAATCCCAGTTTAATCAAGTTTAGTAAAAACCATTGTACAGTATTGAGAGCGGTCGCGCAATTACATTTGTTTCCATCTACTTAATTACCACCCATGGTACTGTCAACCCGACTTGTGGTCATGTTACCCCTCGCAAGGTAGTAACAAATTTTGTATACAAAACCCCAACATACTGACGATAATTGTAGAATACAAATACTCAATCAGTGTTTAATTTATTATTAATTGTGTGAGGTTTTGTAAAAACAATTTACAAAAAGGAGATTACTCACATTGTTGTCTTAGGGTTTCCTTTAAGGATTTCCTGGTGATTATCTATAATTTACACAAATGCACACGCGTTAGTATAATAACCCAATATTTACATTAGTAATACCCTCCCCGAGACGGCATTCCAACGACTACGTCGGGCAGAACCTCGACGCCGTTACAGAACCCTGGATGAATCCTGCAGCGTATCTAATACGTAACCGGGGTTATGATACTTACAACGGGGTAGAACTTCGTTAATTAGGGGGGTGTTATGCCCGAAAAGCACTTTGACTATATAGAAATTTGTGAGAGAGAAAGAGATTGAACGTTCGGAACTGAAGGCCGAAGCCCTCTATTTATAGTCCTGATTTCGGACTTCCTCGCGGCCCGTGTAAGCCGAAAGTAAGTCATTTGTGGCCCGCGACGTAGGGTTCTGGGCCCTAGGGTTGCTGATTCGTTGGTGTTAGCTTCGACACGATCATGACACGTGGCAGTACCGGGTTAAGCCTGGTGGCCAGGCCGTCGCGCCCCGCGTAAGACGTAGCCAAAGGCTACGCGGCCCACGAGCGACTTCATTTTCTGATTTTTCTTTAATTTTTATAATATTAAAGGTATTCGGGGTCCGTTTTCGTATACGGCGTGTATTTTAGGACATATTAGGATATTTTTAATTATTTGTAGGGTGTCGAAAATATTTAGGAGGTTTGTTATATATACCTAGTCTAATGGCATAATCCTGCAATGAGATTCTCCCTTTAAGAACCTTAGAGTTGGAATTTTGTACTTGTATATTGACTATGGACCTTAGCAGTATCCTCTTTTAAGGTATTAGTAGTTTTAAGGTGAATAACATCTTATTTTCCAGTTTTAGGCATTCCTTTTCCTATACGTATGTTGCTAATCAACACACTCATTTTCCTTTGATACTTTTGACTATTATAGTTGATTTTTAAGGCATCAAATTGTACTAGTGGAAAAGTTAGTAATAATGCACTGAAATATATATATATATATATATGAGAAGGATCCGTTAGGAACCACCTTTTATTGCGAGAACCGCGAGAACCAATGTAAACACAACAAAAATACCTAAAAATAGCTAAAAAACACACAATTTTTTTTTATATTTTTATAAAAAAATCGCTACTTTTAGTAGGCAAACAAAAAAAAACTTTTAAATTTAAAAAAAAAAATTGTTTAAATTTTTTTTTTTGGCTAATAAAAGTAGCGATTTTAATGTAAAAAAATATTAAATTTTGTGTGTGTGTGTGTGTGTGTTTTTTAAAGGTTTTTGGGGGTTTAGTTTTTAGCATTTTAGCTTAGGGGAGGAGGGTGGGGGGTTTAGTTTTTTTTTTTTGGGGGGGGGGGGGTTAGGTTTTTAGGGGGGGTGGGGGGTTTGGTTTTTTTTAGCTATTTTTGGTTGTGTTCACATTGGTTCTCGCGGTTCTCGCATAAACCTTACCCTATATATATATATATATATATATATATATATATATATATATATATATATATATATAGGGAGCCGCTAAAATGAAAACCACCCCCAGTTGTAAGAACCGGGAGAACCACTCTCCACCAATCAGATTACGCCAACAAAAAGGGTGTTTTGGTCATTTACTCCAATTGTCTAATCTCTCTCTCTCTCTTTCTTCATTAATTGTAGCAGACCTTTTATCTATCCTCTCTCTTCTTTCTTCTCTTTAAAATTCAAACACATCTTATAGCAGACAAAAAAAAGTGAACCTCTCATCTCTCTCTTTGAAATCCTTCTCCGCGACCATTCCGGCCACACACATCTATCTTCCTCACAAGCCTGAGAGAGAATCGGATGGGAGAAAGAGAGTGCCGGAGAGAGAGATTGGCTCGTTGTTTCCAGTCATCATCATCAACGGTAGGCGATGACACGGCGGCATAGCGAAACCCCATAGCAGGCGGCGCTGTGGGGGTGGCATCGAGTGGCGGTGAGGAGAACCGGGAGAGAGGGAGAACGATCGGAGAGATAGAGAGAGATAGAGAAAGAGAGAATATGAGAGAGAGAGGTAGGAGAAGGAGACACGACGAAGATAGAGAGACACGATGGCGGAGGTAGCTGGCGCCGGTCAGATTCGAGCCGACAGCCCGATTTTTTTGGGATTTCTCCGGTAAGTTCTAAAACAACATTTTTTTTACTTTTGAATCCATGTTCTCGTTTTCATTGTGGTTGCCGTTTCAGTTCATGATGTTCGATGAGCGATGATGTCGTAAATGGTGATGACTGTTGGCCGGCGTTGGTTACGTCACGACGGGCCTGTTGGAGTTTCATTCAAGTTCCGTTCAAGTGTTTAAGATTTTGGGTTCGGATTTTGTGAAGCATGGTCAACAGAAGTCAACCACAGATCATTACGGTTCGTTGGTTCAGTTGTGGGTCAGGGGATTATTTTGGGTTCGGGTTTGCCCAGTTCAGTTTTGGCTCGGATCTTGGTTCATTTTCGGTTCGACATAGTTCAGTTAAGGTTCACTCGGTTCAAGTTCGGTTCGACAAGAAAACAGGGCAGTGACATAGTTTAGTAGCGGCTCGGTTTTCGGCTCGACGCGGTGCAACTTGGGTCAGTTTCGGGGTTTGGTTTGGGTCGAAAGCAGTCAACGGACCCGAGCTCGAACTGATACTTTAGTGACTTGTTACGTTTGGCATTTTGATAGAAATTTTATATATTGTGTTTATATGGTTGAAAATTGTTGAGTTTTGAAAAGATAATGACAACTTGAGTTGTCTGGTTATTCCAAAAATAGAGGAAAATCTGTCCGTTTTCCGTAAAAACCTAAAATGTAATAGTTTAACATAAAACGTAAAACGTAAAAAGTTTAACGTAAAACGTAAAAAGTTTAACGTAAAACATAAAATTTTTAACGTAAAAAGTTTAAAAATTTTAACGTAAAACGTAAACTTTTTAACGTAAAACGTAAAACGTAAACTTTTATGTAAAAACTATTTAACGTAAAACGTAAAAAGTTTAAAAATTTTAACGTAAAACGTAAAACGTAAACTTTTTAACGTAAAACGTAAAACGTAAAACGTAAACTTTTATGTAAAAACTATTTAACGTAAAACGTAAATCTTTTTCTACGTAAATTGTCAAACGTAAAAAACCGTGTGATAAAACGGCGCCTAAAAAATGGGACATAAAAGACGCCGCGTTAAAACAGGACGTAAAAAACGCCGCGTTAAAACAGGATGTAAAAAACGACGCGTTTAAAAAAACGACGCTTGAAAAAGTCGAGTGTAAAAAACGGCATGCCAAAACGACGCGTTAAAAAACGATGCGTGAAAAAGCCGGGCCTAAAAACGGCGTGCAAAAACCGGCACGCAAAAAAAATTGTTTTGTTAAAAAATTTGAATTTAAAAATGCTTTTAATAAAAAAAATCTGTTTTAAAAAATAAAAAGTAATATAATAAAACAAAAAAGTAATAAAAAATAATAAAGATAAAAAGACAAAATATAGTAATTTTACTAAACTACCCTTTTGGATTAAAATTTTAAAGACATAATAAGACAAAATGTATTTAATATTAATTTTAGTTACTTTTAATCTCATCCATTCATCTTATTGATCTAGTGGCTAGAAAGTGGTTTTCTCGGTTTTTACAACTGCAGGTGGTTTTCATTTTAGCGCTCCCCTATATATATAAATATATATATATATATATATATATATATATATATATATATATATATATATATATATATATATATATATATATATATGTTAGTGCAGTAATGTCTATCGCCTTCATCAATCCGAGCCGTAGCGAGAAACTGAAGATAACGAGTCTTTATAGTGTTATATCTAGTCAATAATGAGATTTCTCATTATATCCCTTGGCCTATAAATAGAGGAGTTAGTGTTAGACTTTAAGACTTTTGCTCATTTGGGGAATTAAGGAGCTAATCTTAGAGAGAGAAAGTCTAGAGAGAGAAAGTTCTCTACGTGATTCTCGGTGCATGTACTCGTCATATTAATTCAATAGAATCACGGTTATAGTACATTCTTGTGTGTTTGGTTACGTCCATGTACGGATTCCGCACGTTACACGTTCGTTACGCAATCGTTTGGTGTCAAAACCGATCCTACAAGTGGTATCAGAGCAGGAGCTCGATTGCACTGATCAAACACATAGATTCGTACAGGATTTCATCGATTTCAGATCCAAATTTCATCTATTTCTTCATCTTTTTCATTTTTATCACGTTTTTCACTGAAAATCGTCAAATTGAACGGGTTTTTACGGTCAAAAATTCATGACTTTTTAATATGTTGTGCGAAAACACCTGATCTATAACCCTACCAAGTTTCAGATCCTAATTCCTAGCCGTTTAGGAGAAATCTGAGTTTTTAGGTCCGATTTCGTGATTAACAGCCTGATTCCGCTTGAAATTGTCACCTTATTTCGCTTGAAATTCCTTATTCCGCTCGAAATTGTATGTGTTAGTTCAAGCGAAATCAGATTCCACTCCAAAATCGCTAATTCCGCTTGAAGTTACTTGTTGATTTCGCTTGAAAGATAAAGTCCTAATTTCGCTTCAAATTGAAATTGGTGATTCTGTTTGAACATTAATGCCTGATTTCGCTTGAACAATCATCATTTTGTTTGAATAAAAAACGGATGCATGTGATTATAAATCAGATTCACTAAACATTGAAAGGTCCAATTAACAAGTGTTGAGTGTATCAGGTCATTAATGCATGTGTAAAACTTGTCGGTTCAGAAGATTGTCATAGGAACAGTTTTGCATGTGAATTGAATATAGGCCCAATGAGCATTGTGTTGATAAACAAATTGTCGGCCACGAGAATTTAATAGGCAGCCATGTGACTTCATATGTGGTCGGTTCAGTAAAATTGATTCATTATAAAATTGTGTCAGCCCACTACATATTTGCGGTCCAATCAATTCATTTTAATTAAAGCCCATTAAAACGGCCCAATCATAGTCTTTTATCAATAATTGTTGTCGGGTTAGTGGATTAATTGGATTAATTGGTCCAATCATTAAGGAGTGTTGTCAGATTAATCAATTCGAGAATTCATTATCGTCTGATTGTTTGCATGTGATTCGAGGTGTTTTACAAGGCACAAATACCAAGAAGTTAAAATGTTTGACGAAAAGGAAAATGCTAAACTTGAAAGAATTAATGAATGGTTTGATATGAATTGGCAATACAGGAAAGATGATGAGAAAAAGGATGCTTGGATTGTAAGAGGTGGATATTTTTTGTGTAGGAAAAATGAAAATCTTGATGACTTAAAAAAACGGTATGATGAATTAATTGACAATTTGAAAAGGTATGGGATAAAGATATCTGATGCTGAAAAGATAACTATATTTGCAAATGCCTTACCTTTAGAGTGGGATGAGTTTTTAGGAAAATTGAAAAAGGATTCTAGGTTCTCAAAATTTGATCTATATGATTTCATCAGAGAGCTTAGAAAACACAATGATGAGAATGAAAAGAAAAAGAAAGAGTTGATAGAAGAATTAAAAGGAAGTTCAGAATATATAAGTTTGAATGTGATTCTTGAACTAATCAAAAGAATTAGAAATGGTCTTAGTATAAAAAGTAGGATGAAATATGATTTCAAGAGAGGTTGTTTTTTAAATGAAGATTTGAATCCTGCTGATATAGTTAAAATTTTTCTTGAAGGAACGTCAAAGATTGAAGAATCCAAGAAGGATGAAATTTCAAAATGTGAAGTTGTGTGTTCAAAATGCGAAAAATTCGAAGCAGAAAATGTCAAACTCTTGAAGGATGTGGAGAGTTTGACATTGGAAATCAAAAAGTTGAAGGATGAGAAGCAATCTGATGATAAACAGATTCTTGTTTTGCAGGAAAATTGTGAGAAGCTGAAATCTGAAAATGTTAAACTGTCAAGTGGTTTGAACAGTTTGACATTGGAAATAAAAAAATTAAAAGAAAATGAAAAAGATTTTGAAAATAGAAAATTAAAAATTGTAAAAGATTTTCAAAGTCAAATAAAGATTTTAGAAGATGAGAAATCTATTTTTGGCAAAAATAACATTGAAAAACAAATTGTGATAAATTCTCATCTTGAAAAAATCATTCAACTTGAAAAAGAAGCTGAAAGTGCTAGAAATAGAGTCAATGACTTAGAAAATCAATTGAAAGGTTTTGTGAATGTTTCATCAGTACCAGATCCTATATGTCCAAAATCGATCAATTCAGATCCAATAAGTGACAATGTCACAAATTATGACAAAGTCATAATTGAAGATTGTGATGATAAAACTGATGATGAAAAAGAGAAAAAGAAAATATTTTTGGAATTACAAGAAAAATTTAAAAACACTACTTTACATTCTACTGAAATAGGTGAATGCTCAAAGCAAAAACCTATTAAGAAGAATGTAGAACAAAAACAAAAAGTTAGAATTTTAAAAAATTTTCAAAAAGAAAATAAAAGATCATCAGTTCAGTCATCCAATCATTATGAAAAACCACAAAAATTTAAAAATCAAAACTCACAAAAAGTTGGTAATAAGTGGTGCAGGTTTTACCACAGTGCTCAAATGCCAAATCAAGGATACAAGAGGAGACATGAGTACCACAAGGCAAATCAATGCTATGATCTGAGCGTTTGGTATGATGATGGTGAATGGTATGATAACAGGATGTGCTACGCTTGTGGTGTTAGAGGACACATTTCTGTTAACTTCCAAAGTCAAAGATTTGAAACGAGAAGGTGCTATGAATGCCAAATCAGAGGCCATATTGCAAAAGATTGCCCAATGAGATCAAAGGAAAGATCGAGGGTTAAATCTCAGAAAATGGTGAAGAACTTAGTCGAAGTCGAAGAAAAGCCCAAAGAAAAGAAACAGAAGAAACATAAACTAAAACTTTCACAAGGGCAGAAAGACAAATTGAGAAAGAAAAGAAGGAAAGTAAGGGAGTATCTCGAAAAGATTTTGTCATCGGATACAACTGGTAATCCGAGAAAAAGTTCTGATGAATTGCTTTCCTCAACTGCAAAGGCAAGCAAAACGAATTCATCAGATGCAAATCTGAGGACAAAAGGGGTGATAAAGAAAGAAAAATTAACTAATCAAACCAATGAAAAATCAAAGAAAGTTAATTTTTCAGATAAAGCCTTTATCAAAGTTTTTAAGTATAAAAATGACAATGAAAAATGGTGCATGTCAGAGGTTGATAAATTTGGTAAACCTAAATTTTGTAAATTTTGGGTTCCAATAAAAGATGACAATGAATTTGTTTCTGAGAAAACAAAAGAGCCATCTTTTGGCAAGGAATTTGTTTCTTCGGAAACAAAGGAGCCACGTGTTGGCGATGAATCCGACTCTTCAAAGTCAGACAAGCCACATTCAGGCAATGATTCTGGTTCGTCAAAACCAGAAGAGCCATCTGTTGAGGTAAAAACTGTCAAACCCAAGGTTGGTCAGGCTTGGGTGAATCTGTTCAAGTAAAATCCTGACTTGCCGGAACTCCCAGGTTGGTAAGCGTGGAGTAGGAATTGGCATCTTTCTTGAGAAATTCACAGGTTGGTAACTGTGACATTTCGAAGTTCAAAAGATTAATCAAGGACAATAAGTTGTACTTGACTTATCTTTCCGACAAGTGGTTAAAGGAGAACAATGTGATGAAAAGAACCCCAAGTTTGTGAAAAGACAAACAAAACTTATTTTCCGGAAAAACCATTTTGAATAAAACAAACTTAAGTGTTTTGAAATCTAAATGGGAAAATAGTTTGTTGTCAGGGGGAGTTCTGATTGTTTATGCACAGTGGATGGCGCATTGAAGTAACTCGCATCATGTTGTCACTTTACCTTGTACAGTTTGTTTTAAAATTTTCCAAGAAAATCAAAATTGAGACATATTTTGATTTTAGGGGGAGAAAAATTTTAAAAAAAATTGAAAATTTGAAAATGACAAAAACATTGAAAAAGCTAAAATGAGTTTTGTTGAGAAAAGAGGAAATGATAGTAAATCAGTGGACTATCACAACATGCTAAAGAAATGTAATGTCAAATGTGATAAACGGTCTCACTAATGATGTGACGATAGGCTCAGCTAGACTAGTAGATTTGGGATAACGAAACAAACATAAATGAAAAAGCCTAGTTCTAGTGGGAAACATGGTTGAAAGCATAGTACTTAGTTTTGTCCTTCGTGATTGTGTACCTACTCAGTAATCACTGAATGCTAAAAGAGCATAAAAACCGGTTAAATCTGTGAACTCTCACAACTTGCTGAAAAAGTCGCTGTGATTGTGCATTTCATTTTGCAAAGATTTAAACTTGTTTTATTTCTTTATTTTGTTTAAGCATTGGACATCCTCTGTGTATACGTGAGTATCGACCTTGATGTAATTGCCTAAACGTTCTGCTTTATTTTTCTTGGTGTTTCGTTTAAGCTTTGGATCACCTCTGTGTATACGGGAGTATCGACCTGGTGGTTAAAGCCTAAACAACTTCAACTTGTTTTGTTTTCTTATTTTGTTTAAACATTGGACTTTCTCTGCGTATACGGAAGTATCGACCTGATTGTTAATGTTTAAACATTCTGCTTTATTTTTTGCACATATCACAGTTGATGAAAGTTTAAAGGCATTACTTGAGTTAGTGTATTGCATGATGAGGGAATATGCTGAGATCGTGGGGTCCATAAGAATTTAGTGCAAAATTAATATACCTTAACGTATCGGTAAGCATTTCGGAAATTTTTAGATTGAGTTTAAGAGGACAACTATATCGTCAATCTATGTGATTCGTTTAGAACTTAAAATGATTAAAGCTTAACGGTGCTAGTGATTTGTCTCATAAACTGATATAATCCTCTTACACAAACTCACAAAAATATTGTCTGTATATATTTCTTTACTGCATTTCTCTAAAAACAAAAACCCAAAAAGATTGTGTTTTAGTATAGAATTTTGAAAAATGCAAAAAGATTTTCGACAACTGATGTTGGAAAGCTGATTTTCAAAATTCCAAGTGCTAAACATAATGAACTACATTGAGTTGGGAAAGTTTGTTGAAAAATTTGAATGTTATATACAAATGTTTTGAAAGATTGTGTGATTAGTTAATCAAGGTCATTCACTTGAACTTGATGTAATTATAACAGATTGATGAATGAATGATTTCTACCAGTAAGTTTCTTAAATCTAAGTGTTATAAATTTGTGAAACTTATGTTGAGGTAGAGGATGTGCAGGTTAGACAGGTTTCAAATCCTGAGCAGATGCAGAATAGAGCCAGGAATTGATCCTGAACTTGTGAACATGTGAAAGTCAGACTACGATCCCAACAGCTGAGTCTAAGGGGGAGTCTGAAGACATGCTCAACGCAAGAGGAAGCGTGCATTCAAGGAGCCTGGTGATTACCCTGAAAGAGCTTGTATCCGGAAAGCCAGGTGTCGATCCCAAAAGCACGGAAGCTTAACGAAATGGGGAGCCTGAAGAAAGAGACTACGGAGAGGGAGAACAACTGAAGCTAAAGACAGATCCACGGGGATTCTGTTCGAGAAATAGAAAGACAAGACGCTACGAGATTGACTGCGGAAATATCCAAGGGGGAGTCTGTTAGTGCAGTAATGTCTACCGCCTTCGTCAATCCGAGCCGTAGCGAGAAACTGAAGATAACGAGTCTTTATAGTGTTATATCTAGTCAAAAGGTAAGGTGGCAATTTTGTAAATAATGAGATTTCTCATTATATCCCTTGGCCTATAAATAGAGGAGTTAGTGTTAGAGTTTAAGACTTTTGCTCATTTGGGGAATTAAGGAGCTAATCTTAGAGAGAGAAAGTCTAGAGAGAGAAAGTTCTCTACGTGATTCTCGGTACATGTACTAGAATAATGTGCATCCCTCGTCACCGAAGTAATCGAGACACCTTAACATACCCGTCGGGTGGTGTGCTACTCCCATAGCGCTATAATTGTTATGGTAGGCTAGCTAAGTTAATGACAAATTGAGTGCATGAAAGTATTCTAGCATAAACAACCTAAGCATAACAAATAGCATGTTTGGCAGATTGAGTGATTGAATATGTTTGATTATGTGTATTGTGAATTTTGATAGTTGAAACATGTTACACCCAAAAGTGCATTAAAGCGTAAAAAGGGTCAAGTATACTCACAATATTACAAAGCTTTCCGATTATCCGTGTATTGACGAGTTAATGAGAATAGGAGAATGAATGTGTTTGGTGTTTGGAGTTTATGGAATGTTTGGATTCAGAATTAAGTATAAAAGTATATGTATGCAAAAGTATATCTCGTCTAGACACTCGTTTGGACACTAAGTTTTTAAAGTGTTTTCATGGGTACTAACGTGCCCATTAAAATCACAAACGAGGAATAAAGAACAAAGAAAATATAACTTATATTCACGACGTATAATCATGATCCGATTAACATCAAGAATTCGGTTATGTTTATATTTATATGTTTCATAGTATAGTTATAATGTTAACCTAAAACTAACTCCATGATAGATATCATAGATTATCATGTAAGTCAAGCATGGAGGTTTAACCTATTTATATGATTCGCCACTACACGAAATCATCACAAGGATGATTGACGTGCGTGAGTGCGTGTGTATATATATATATTTTTAGATATATTTTAGCTATTTTTACTTGCAAATTCAAGTTTTAAATTTATAAAACATGATATACTACTATCACTCTACACACACGTTAGAGCAAGTGCACCCATCACTGACATAGTATAGTGATGACAAGATACCGAGGTCTTCCAATGACAAAAGAGCTTTTAATACCGGCTTATCGTTAACGTCTAATCTAACTAAATTTTGCTAGAAATGTTTTAAAGCTATAAAAAATGTAAACTAAAAAGCAAAAATAAAATATAAGGAAAAACAAATAGACAAGAAGAAATCACTTGGTTCCAACTCCTCTTTTATATATCATTTTGATGATTTCCGCACTTTGGGCATTTTAAGATATTATCTTTAAGTTATGGTAGTAGGCCCCCTTCCAGGCAGCGTTACCCTCAACCTATTAGTCTGACTCAGCAGGGATATAGTCCCGCATTTTGGATTATTGAAAGATAATTAAGTAAGTTATTAATGCAAAAAGTGGTAGGCCCCCTTCTAGGCAGTGTTACCCTCAACCCTTTGGTCCGAGTCAGCAGGGATACAGTCCTCGCAGGGTTGGTTTAAAATTTTAATAGTAGTTGATAGATAAGGGATTCAAGCGGTTTCTTACTCTCAGTCGGGCCAGTCATTCCTAGCCAATCCATGGAGTAGTACTAAGCGTGAACCAGGTTCTCGCAGGATCTATACGCTGAACGAGACATATAATTACCCAACCACCTTTCTAACCCCCTTCCAAGTAGTTAACGCGCTTTATATAGACCGTAAAGTCACAAATATGTGAATCAACAACATATGAAGAATGGTTAGATAAATTCGCCTTCAATATAAAAAAACTAGTTATTAAAGTCATTAATACATACCCAATTAAAAAGGAGCCAAAGATTTGAAATCAAAAAGTAATACATTAAAGATTTGTCTTCACCAAGTGATGTAAGAGTTTAGCCAAGCATGACCTTTGTTTGACAAGAACTCTTACGATCGATCTTAGATCTCGAGACTACTACACACTCTAAATGATGGAACATGGACGATGGTGGTGGACGATGGTGTTGTAGTGGTGATGGAGTGGTGGCAAGTGTGAGAGAAGTGGTTTGCCAAGGGATGAGTTGGAATGAAACCAAGCACCCCTATTTATAGTTGAAAGCAGAATGTCAACACGGCCCCGTGCCCACCTGGCACGTCCCTATGGCCTTCATTCTCTCTATTCTTCATTAATCGCAGTGTCAGATCTTGTACTAACACGGCCTCGTGCCCATTGTACTTGCTGTACTATCCAAGATTCTGCAAATCTGGGAGTTGACCACGGCCCCGTGTTGCCTTAGCATGACCCCGTGTTGGTGTGTCTGTGTTAGGATCGTCGAATCGATCAAACGAGACAATCAGAAGAGTTCTAGACCAAATCAGAGGCGGAATTCATTGATTTGATCTTCATTCAGCTTGATATGCACTTAGAAGTAGATTAAATGTCGAATAGATTGATATAATAACGTTTTACAGGCTTGGTGACACTTCGGCAGAGCTTCGCTACCGGAATCAGAACTGTTACAAATGAAATCACAAGACCACTATTTATAGGGAGAACCAGTTCGCATGAAACAGCTTTACACGAGTTGGCCCAGGTCGTGCGAACTGGCCAGGTCGTGCGAACTGGCCAGTTTGCACGAACTGGTCACTTCGCATGAATCTGCTCGTTAAGCTCAGTTTCCCGTTTTCCTCGTACTACATGTCCTGGTCTATCATTCTAGTTACAAGACTCAATACAAGACGAAGTCGACAGACATATGCACCAACAAACTCCCCCTTGGATGTTGACGAGTCTTCGGTGTCGAGTCTTCAGTATGACAAGTCTTCAGTCTTGATCAGTCTTCTTGCTCTTTCCAAAATGTCTTTCTCTGTAAGCATCCTTCAATCTTTTCTCTTTTTCTCTTCCTCAGAATCTCAACCTGACTCTTCACATTCTCTTGATCAGATCTCTTGATTCCTTAAGTTTAACAGCATTAGCAGCTTCTATCTCGAGCAATTTTCCAGGATCTGAACCTGGCTCATATGAACTTCAAACTCCCCTTTGCTAACAGACTTCCCCTTGGATGTTGATCCAAAATCTGTGTCTGGCTCTTACGTCTTCAGACTCCCCCTTTTGATAAACTAGGATCGCAATCTGGAATAGCTCTCGTTCTAGAATTGTAACCTGGATCAAACTCTGCTTAGGCTTAAACACGGGGATCTCGCTTTGCAGCTTTTACAGGTTCAGGACCGTTGTCTGGCTCTCAAAAACCTGGTTCTAATCTGCATATCCTCAGGAGTCGAAACCTGGCTTTTCCAGAGCTTTTATCCTGCACAATCTCTACCCAAAAGTAAATTTTTATTTATAACAATTTTAATCACTTCTTACCACTTGTAAAATCAATCCCAAAACATCACTTGTTAGATTATGACATTTCTCAAATTATCTCAAACTTTTAACTTCATTTTTTATCTCAAACAAACTCTCCCAATCCACAGTTGTTCATCATGTTTAGCACTCAGAATTTTGAAAATCAGCTTTTCAATATCAGTTGTCGAAAATAAGATGAAATAAAATCTTTTTGATTTTTCAAAATTTTATGCTAAAACACACTGAAAATCTTTTTGGGTTTTGGGAAGTAAACTATATACAGACATATTTTTGTGAGTTTGTGTAAGAGGATCATATCAGTTTATAACAAATCACTAGCACCGTTGACCTTTTTAGACTTTAAGTTCTAAACGATTCACTTAGATTGTCAGCATATATTGATCCACTTAAATTTTCACACAAAGTTCAATTGATTTGAGATACGAATTAAGTTTTTTAAGGACTTAAACTTATTCGCGTGTCCCACCTCAAAATATACTCCCGTATCCAGACTCCTATATTCAGTTTTACAGGTGAATGTACACTAATGATATCTGTAAATGGGTAATGCGAGATCATGAGAGCTCAGGCTATTGCTTCCGCAAAATCAGAGAGATGATGACTCGACTTTAGGTGTGTCCCGTTTGGGGATCTTTTCTTCAACAGCACATGATTAGCATTTTTCAATGTTTCATCATTTTTTATGTTGTGGGTGAGCTTTATGATTAATGCTGTGCAGAGCATTATATGAGGACTAGGCTATTGCTCCCGCAAAATCAGAAGTCCTGGTATAATACCCCAGATATCATCACGCACAAAGACCTAGTATGTCAGAAATAGAAAGCCCTTCAAACAAGATTTCAGGGGTTACCTATATATCCGAGAGATGTTCCCCACGAGATAAGTAAGCTATTCGATATTTAGGTTTATATCTCGAAAACAATCTACTGAATGTGTAAAAACCTACTGGCATATCATCAGTGAGACCGTTTATCACATTTTAACTTTCCAATTCTTTAGCATGCTGTGATTGTCTACTGATGTACTATCATTTCCTCTTTTTCACAACAAAACTCATTTTGATTTTTCGATGTTGTTGATTTTTGGATTTTATCATGTTTTTGGATTTTTCAAATTTTTAAAATTTCTAATTTTTTACTCCCCCAAAAATCAAAAATATTTTTCAATTTTTGATTTTCTGGGAAAATTTGAAAATGAAAGCAATAGACTGTACAACGTAAAATGACAAACTGATATGAATTGATTCAATCCGTCATTCACTTAGCGTAAACAATCAGAACTCCCCCTGACAACAAACTATTTTCCCATTATGATTTCAAAACACTTAAGTTTGTTTTAATCAAAATGGTTTTTCCGGAAAATAAGTTTTGTTGAAATCACACACCACTTGTAGGATCGGGGATTAATTCATCACTTTGCTTTTCAACCACTTGTAAAAAATTAACACTTGTAGGCTTTTCTCACAAAAACATTTTTCAAGAATAATACCACTTGTTAAGATTATCATTTATCAAGAAAGATGCCAATTCATGCTCCATGATTACCAACTTGGGAGCTTCGGCAAGTCAGGATTTTTAGTTAAAAAGATTCACCCAAGCCTGACGGTCCTTGGGTGATTCCGAGTCATCATCACTCGGTTTCTTTCCTTTCTTATTCTTTTCATAAAATTCCTTTACCCCTTTGACCTTCCCGTCAACCATTTTTCCAAAAATGTTTAGAATATTAGGGGTTAAAGGTTTTTTCAACATCAAATTCTTTCTTTTCAGAAAAAAAAATTGATTTGAAATCTCAACTTTTCCAACTTTTTATTTGAAGTTTCCGTTTGACAATGGTGGAAAATTTGCATCATCCATTGTTGGAACGGAATTATCACTTTCCAACTCAACTGTTGGCTCCTCTGACTTTGACAAATCAGATTCATCGCCAAATTTATCATCTGATTTCGTAACAACCCACTTTTGATTGTTAAGATTCATTCTTCTTTTGTAAAAACTTTTTGAACTCTCACCAACTTCAAATTTTGTAACACCCCAAAAATATAAAACTTTATATTTCCATTATAAAGTATTAATCAAACGAGAATCAACTAACTAGGAATTTATAACCCAGTTAGTTACCAGTCTTAGGGTTGATATAATAAGGTTTATAACAGCTAAACAATAATAATCAAAAGTTAAGGGACCTATTTAGCAAAAACTTGAAACATGAAAGTTTAATTAGTAAATAAAACACCAAACACACACATGAGTGTGTGTTTGGGTCGTACAGAAGAAAGGGGCGACCAGGGGGTTTCTTTCAAACCCTAATTTTCACAAAAAACCTCACAAATTGGAGGCCTAAATCAAGTCTAAAACAAAATCTGAACACATATTAGTGATCACCTCGACGAAGGGATCGTAAGGCGAGGAATCCGGATCGTCGAGTGGATAAGCCGGAGGAGATACGCAATTGAAGGGTGCACTTTAAAGGTACGTGACTTGTCGTCTCGTTACATTTATGTATATAAACATAGTCGTAGATATGTTTAATATTGATATGGCGAAATGATGACGTTTGGTATGTCAATGAAGTGGTGTAACTCACTCGACAACCACAGGGTCAAACTAGTTAAATAAATATGCTTGTTGATGCTATTGTTTAAAATAGCCATGTTGGAATGTCAATGAAGTGATGTGACTCACTCGACAAACCCAACGGGTTAAATAATGGTCGAATTGGTAGTGCTTGAAACGACTTAAATATCACTCGTTAAATGGGGTTATAAAGCGTAAGCCATGGAATGGAAGTGATACGCTAAGGTTGACGAGCCCGGGAATGGGTAATTATGGTGAGAAATCAACATTGATGAATTATGCAAGTACATGACCTTAGTCCCGTTACATTATGCATAAACGTTCTGTTTTTGTATATAAATGGTGTAGTAGTGTAACATACGCGTTTGGTGTGTCCTTGAAGTAACGAAGCTCACTCAACATATCAAACGGGTCAAAATAATGGTTGGAATTGGTTTGGAAAAGGTTTGACTTGTCATCAAGTGATGGTTTTCACGCGACAAACAAACGGGTCAAAATGATGCTTTTAAAAAGAATCCTATGCGTCAAGACTCTAAGGTCTCAAATTGCGTTAAGTGTTGGATAGCACTACGCCAATGCATTGATCATATTAATTTGAGTTACGAACCCGAGATATCGGGTCAAACAATAGAAATAAATTGTAAGTGTCGCTTGAAGCGGAGTGCTTGAATTTTAGGAAACAAGCATTAAGTTCTAATGTGAGCGTAAAGCCATGGGATGGCGCGAATACGCTAAGGTTTATAAGCCCGGGGATTTGGGTAATTATGTCCAAAAAGTCTTAGAACAGAAAAATGGTATTTTGCACTTATTGCTAATGGGTTGGATAATTGAAAACAAGGATTTCATGAAGCATTTGCTCATAATTCGGTTTCTGTGATGTGAAATCTACATGGTTGGCTCTGTAATTTCATTACGGACTCATAGGAAAAATAATGGACTAAAACGGACAACCGAGTAAAAATTTGTGATTGTTTAAAGTTAGATTTTTTTTGTATTTTTCAGAGCTGGGCAAAATGCAGGTTTCAAACCTGTGCCTGCTGGAAAAAGGTTTCCCCCGCGCCACGCCGAAGAATCTTTTGGATCCGCCGCGACACGCGGAAGCCGCCGCGGCACGCGACGGAATAAGTGGAACCTACCGCGACACGCGGCAGGACAAATTTTGAAATTTTGTTTTGTTTCTCATGTCTTGATGCTAGAACTTGTTTATACGCACTATACTAACGTCAAAACTAATACTTTAAGTGGTTTTGACCATTAGGTGACATTGGGGATTTTCCAGATGGCGATCAAGCATGTTTGAAGAACCGAACACGCACTTTTGAAGCTTCCGCTTTAGATTAACCTTGTTTTAGACAATGTTTATAATGTAAACAAATTATGAATCATGTTTGAATGTTGGAACTAGTTATAGTCGACTAGTATGTCATCCTTTTAAAACTTTTTATTTTCACTTTTATGAAAGTGAAGTGCTTTTAATATAAAACTATGCATATTCTAGTTAAATTCGAATAGAAATATGACGGGTGTTACAAGTTGGTAATCAGAGCTCAAGGTTATTAACAAGGTGTGTTCGGTTCAAGCTTGATCTAGCATCCGGTAAGAACTAATTGTTTTAAGTAGACTTAGTAAATATAGAAAATGAATACGATTAAATGTGCATGGGAAGAGTGCGTAATACACTCAAACCCGGAAAGTGCACCAAACATGAATGGTTTAAGCAAGTTGTGAACTTGGCTAAACCAAAGCAAAAGATGCAAATGATACAAAACAGAATGTTTAACAATTAATATAAACATCCAGATTCAAGATGACTGATGAAGGCAATGATGCTGATACGGTGCCGAAAGTCACCGAACAGACGAAAGAAATGTCCGGTGTAACCGGGGGCGAATTAGCATCTCAATTAACTGAAGAGATGGAAGCTAAAATTTCTGAGGAAGTCGGAAAGGCAATAGAAGCCAGTCTACCGCAGTTCGCCGAGAAACTACAAACCACAATTTTGCTAGCAGTGGAGGATATGATAGCTGAATTAAAAGATAGTCTCTCACAAGAAAAAGATGACGGAAGTGAGTCGGATGTGGACCCAAGACCCGTAAAGAAATCAAAGTTTGATACCCCAAAAGAGAAGACAAGGTCTTCCCACATGACAGCCGCAGAGGCTAAAGCTGAACTTGATGTCATTTCAGGTATGTTTCTTGTAAATTAAAGTTTAGCACGAAGATTATTTCGATACGAGTGCGAATAATAGTTGTATATGGGGAGTGAGATGAGCAAAATGTGCAAAAGAAATATACATAAACAGAAGTGATCATGTAATAATCGAGGCAAAAGTAATCATGATAAATATTGCCATGGGAAGGGGTGCGCGCACACTCGAACCCGAGAACGTAATGAAAGATAAGCGTCATAATAGGGAGGAGTGTAATAACACCCGAACCCTGGGAGTTTGCAATAGTAATAGATGACAAGGACATGGTTATAGACTAAACCAAACTAAATGAAACATATAGAAACATCGTTTATGTCAACAAACGATGTGGATAAATGCCATACAACGATATGAAGCAATAACATGAAATAAATTGATTTTGTTATTGTAACAATGGATTAAAGTCAAAAATCAAGAGATTAAGATTTGGATAGGAATATCCTCGAGAAAGAAACTAAATGGATAATATGTATTATTTGTTGCTGTAAATAATGAAACACCAATAAATTTGGATTTAAAAGCTCGGGTATGGGTAGATACCCAAGTAACATGTTATTAATAAAATCCTCCTGAGGAAGAACGATAATCACATTGATGAGGATGATTATGTAAAAGAATTAGTAAGATAAACATTATGAAAGTGTTAGAATAAGAACGAGTAAACCCCAAAGGCCGAATAACAATAGCAGTAGTTTACCAAATGAGACTTGAGACATGGGCCTTTGGGACATTAGTAAAGGAAACAGACCTAAGGGTCGCTAATAAAAGAAAGGTGGTGTACTGATTAAATAAGTAAAGTGCTTGATAATAAAGGTAAACGGAAGCTGGATAATGGGAGCATATTACATTAAGATAACGAGCCCAAGGGAAGGGATAAGAATCAAAGTAAACAAAAATATAAATCGACAATTTAGAATGTCAAGGCATAAGGATAAAGTTAACTGTCATAAGTGATGGAACTCACACGAATAAATCAAACCGGACGAGTGAAAGGATAAAAGACTTGGTTGAGTAAAAGAGGTGGATTTTGCTGATACGACCAAATAAATCAAGAAACAATGTCTTAATGAATGCCGGAAAGATTGCTATGAAAATAATATCGGTAAAATACCCAATTGATAGGTATGTTTTCAGATATATGCGTAACTAACAGTCAAGAACGCGAATTAAAATTCAAAAGACTCGGATTAAGAGATATGACTAAGAAGACGATAAAATTTTGCAAAAACAGAAATTTCGATAGTCATGTTCAACTACTTTAATGTTGGGCGGGTTGAATAAAGTATAGTAGTTGATATCCCAAGTAAGCGCAACCTGGATAATGACAGTGTGAAATATTACTGAATCTATGTGATAGGTCATAAAAGAGTATGGAAAGGAAAACGCAAACCAATAAAACCGGGGTGTTAAATACATTAAGATAACGGACCCGATAAACGGGTTGAAAGGAAATAGGGGCATAAACCAAATAACGGTATGAGTAAAATAAACCGACGCGAAGGTGACGTAAGAAGTCATAGAATCGGAAAGATAATCCGAAGGAAAATGAGTGTAGCCTTAAACTACGGTCAAGGTCAAACAAATAGAAGATGATCCATGGGATCACCATAACCTCCAGATTATAAACAATGTAAAGGTCTACGGGACCAAAATGACCATGGGTCGCAAATACAAAGGAACAAACTATGGGGTCTCACCCTAAAAAGGGTAAAGACCTAATAGAATAGTCTACAAGGCTAAGTAAAGGAACCTGCGGGTCGATAATATAAAGCGTGGGAATTATGATTTCTCGCGTAAAATGATAACGCGAAAGAATAATCCTTGTCGTCAATTCCTTGATATGACTAATCGACATGTGTTAAAGAGAAAAACATTAAACTAAAATTCAGTTTTAGTAAAGAAACAATGTTCTAACACCTATAAATACCGTGAGAGAAATTAGAAAATGGTTAATGCTAAAGAATATAGGTCTTAAGGCCGAAAGATGTAAGACGATGCATTCGGAGGAAAGATTCTTAATAATGAAAAGCCGATGTAAAAACCAAACATGACGTGATGTGATCGCGGACACAAAAAGTAATATAGAATACAATCACATTATAGTGTGAATGACTAGATATGAAATTATAAGCACGCAAAGGGCTAGTGACTGCAAAATAGTATACCCGAAAGACGAGGTAAGAGGTAAAAAGATGACTAATTAGTCTAGGCGGCAAACCAATTTATAGTCAAGTAATGTTAAGCCCAAGTTTTATTGGGCCATTTAGAATTATCAAAAGGGTTGGTAGGGTAGCATACCGTCTCAAACTGACCGAGGGATTGAGTGGGATACATAACACGTTCCACGTATCACGTCTTCGGAAACGTTTGGCCGATGAAACAACTTATATCCACTACGATGATATCAAAGTGGATAATAGTCTTAATTACGCAGTGAAGCTGATTGCGATTTTAGATCGTAAGGTGAAAATCTTAAGGAAAAAAGAAATTAATCAAGTAAGGGTCAAATGGGAACACCGAAAGGGTTCGGATACCACATGGGAATCCGAAGAGGAAATGCAACGGCTCTACCCTACATTATTTGATACGTAATCCGGTTTCGGGGACGAAACCCTTTTAAGGGGGGTGGACTTGTAACACCCCAAAAATATAAAACTTTATATTTCCATTATAAAGTATTAATCAAACGAGAATCAACTAACTAGGAATTTATAACCCAGTTAGTTACGAGTCTTAGGGTGATATAATAAGGTTTATAACAGCTAAACAATAATAATCAAAAGTTAAGGGACCTATTTAGCAAAAACTTGAAACATGAAAGTTTAATTAGTAAATAAAACACCAAACACACACATGAGTGTGTGTTTGGGTCGTACAGAAGAAAGGGGCGACCAGGGGGTTTCTTTCAAACCCTAATTTTCACAAAAAACCTCACAAATTGGAGGCCTAAATCAAGTCTAAAACAAAATCTGAACACATATTAGTGATCACCTCGACGAAGGGATCGTAAAGCGAGGAATCCGGATCGTCGAGTGGACAAGCCGGAGGAGATACGCAATTGAAGGGTGCACTTTAAAGGTACGTGACTTGTCGTCTCGTTACATTGATGTAGATAAACCTAGTCGTAGATATGTTTAATATTGATATGGCGAAATGATGACGTTTGGTATGTCAATGAAGTGGTGTAACTCACTCGACAACCAAACGGGTCAAACTAGTTAACTAAATATGCTTGTTGATGCTATTGTTTAAAATAGCCATGTTGGAATGTCAATGAAGTGATGTGACTCACTCGACAAACCCAACGGGTTAAATAATAGTCGAATTGGTAGTGCTTGAAACGACTTAAATATCACTCGTTAAATGGGGTTATAAAGCGTAAGCCAAGGAATGGAAGTGATACGCTAAGGTTGACGAGCCCGGGAATGGGTAATTATGGTGAGAAATCAACTTTGATGAATTATGCAAGTACGTGACCTTAGTCCCGTTACATTATGCATAAACGTTCGATTTTAGTATATAAATGGTGTAGTAGTGTAACATACGCGTTTGGTGTGTCCTTGAAGTAACGAAGCTCACTCAACATATCAAACGGGTCAAAATAATGGTTGGAATTGGTTTGGAAAAGGTTTGACTTGTCATCAAGTGATGGTTTTCACGCGACAAACAAACGGGTCAAAATGATGCTTTTAAAAAGAATCCTATGCGTCGAGACTCTAAGGTCTCACATTGCGTTAAGTGTTGGATACGCCAATGCATTGATCATATTAATTTGAGTTATGAACCCGAGATATCGGGTCAAACAATAGAAATAAATTGTAAGTGTCGCTTGAAGCGGAGTGCTTGAATTTTAGGAAACAAGCATTAAGTTCTAATGTGAGCGTAAAGCCATGGGATGGCGCGAATACGCTAAGGTTTATAAGCCCGGGGATTTGGGTAATTATGTCCAAAAAGTCTTAGAACAGAAAAATGGTATTTTGCACTTATTGCTAATGGGTTGGATAATTGAAAACAAGGATTTCATGAAGCATTTGCTCGTAATTTGGTTTCTGTGATGTGAAATCTACATGGTTGGCTCCGTAATTTCATTACGGACTCATAGGAAAAAAATGGACTAAAACGGACAACCGAGTAAAAAGTTATGATTGTTTAAAGTTAGATTTTTTTTGTATTTTTCGGCGCTGGGCAAAATGCAGGTTTCAAACCTGCGCCTGCTGGAAAAAGGTTTCCCCCGCGCCACGTGGAAGAATCTTTTGGATCCACCGCGACACGCGAAAGCCGCCGCGGCACGCGACGGAATAAGTGGAACCTGCCGCGACACGCGGCAGGACAAATTTTGAAATTTTGTTTTGTTTCTCATGTCTTGATGCTAGAACTTGTTTATACGCACTATACTAACGTCAAAACTAATACTTTAAGTGGTTTTGACCATTAGGTGACATTGGGGATTTTCCAGATGGCGATCAAGCATGTTTGAAGAACCGAACACGCACTTTTGAAGCTTCCGCTTTAGATTAACCTTGTTTTAGACAATGTTTATAATGTAAACAACTTGTGAATCATGTTTGAATGTTGGAACTAGTTATAGTCGACTAGTATGTCATCCTTTTAAAACTTTTTATTTTCACTTTTATAAAAGTGAAGTGCTTTTAATATAAAACTATGCATATTCTAGTTAAATTCGAATAGAAATATGACGGGTGTTACAAATTTTGAATTTTTGAAAACTTTAAATTGTTCGGTTTGTGGTTCATTATCAACCAACTTTTCTTTCAATTTTTCAGAGACTCCCTGTTTTATTTGTGTTGCCTTTGGACAGTTCCATGCCATGTGTCCAACTTCTTGGCATCTGAAACAGGTTCTCATTTCCTTCTTTTTAGCAACATCATTCTTCATTCCCTCTTGCTTCTTAGCAAGGAATTATTTGTTCGCCTGTTTTCTGAATAAATTCTCCTTTTCTTCTTCAGAAGATGTACCTGATACAAAAACAACTTTCAATTTAAAATCTTTAACATATTTTTTATTTTCTTTTGGAATAAAACCTAATCCTTTCTTTTTGAAATTACTGTTATGGTTTGGTTTCTTTCGATAACCCAAACCAGAAATGTAACCCTTTTTTCTTGTTTAACCTTTGTTGAACTCTTGAAGTGTATTTTTTAGGTTTTTTAGTAAGATTTACATCTTTTATTTCAGAAATATTAATTTCTGTTAATTTGAAAACCTTTTTAATAATTTCAGTTTTAACACCTCTTATTGGAAATTCTTCATCAGAATATAATTTGTCAGAGTCATTCAAAGTATATGCTACTTTGAATGTTTCGTCATTCAAATTATTTTGTGACATCAGAAAATCTTTATTGTAAACCTTTTTGACTGGTGAACTTGAACTTTTGTCAGATGAACTTGAATTTTCAGATTTAGACTCTGACTTTGACTCCTCGGTTTCATCTTTATCTAACACCTGATCGTCCACTTTCTTTATTAACTCAGACTCATGATCAGTGTCAGACGATGTAAATGTGATGTCAATGTTGTCTGGCAATCCGTCTGAAGGTTCAGATTCCCACTTTAAATTTGTTGCCTTTTTTACTCTTTCTAAATTAGGATTTCGTGGAGAATATCCTTCTTCAAGCGGAGGTGGACACTTGTTATAATTGGTACTATGTTTCTTACTAGTATCCTTTACTTCAGACTTCTTCCCCTCAAACACTTCCATACCTTCTACTGTAGGGTAAATCCTGTCAATCACATAAGAAGCACATGAATAACTTCTCAAAAACCTGTTTACCCTCTCAGTTTCTATCCTCTGAGTTTCCAATTTTTGTTCAAGTTCAGCACATTTCTCAATGTACTGATTGATGATTTTCTGCTTCGTCATGAATGCTCCATTGAGTGTCTTCAAAGCTAGCTCTTGTTCATTGCTTGACTTGTTATATTGATTCATAGCTTTGTTTAAACCATCATAAGATTCTTTCAGCCTGTTCATGTTATGAATCAATTTGTTGTTGTGCCTTTTCACTGTATCACAATTTTCACATTTTTCAGCTATCTTTTTAGTATTTGCTTCCTTTTCAACCTTGATAGCTGGAATTTCTTTAACCTGCTTCTTTATCTCTCGAACATTTTCTTCAGGTTTGATCTCTTCCATTTTACCTGCAAAATACAAATTATCCCTATCAGATGAAAATTTTCTTTTATAATAATCAAGTTTTTGAATTTCTTCAGTATCATCATCACTCTCTTCATCTGACAAGTTATCAAAGATTGGTGCTTTTTCTGAAGCCTCTTCTTTTGAAACTGATTCTTCTTCATTCTTTTTAGGACTGTATTGCTGAGATTCGTAATAAGCATACGCCATTTCATCTTCAGCAGTTGAATCTTCAAAAATTCCAGCTACAAATGCTTTAAAATTTGAAGTTTTGTTAGGATCATAGTCATCCCAATTAAAACCTTCTGGAATCCTTTCATCTTCTTGATCTATCAGACCATAACAAGCTCTCTTTGATGGCTCTTTGACCAGTTCCTTCCTAGCATGTGAAGTTTGTGGCGATTGTTGTTGATGCGGAGCAACTTGATGATAAATCGCTTTTCGATGATAATCATTGTTGCCGAATGGATTTTGAGCTCCACTTGCTTGGCGATTTGTGCATTCTCGTTTAAAGTGCCCATTTTCCCTGCAACGAAAACAAGTAACTTTAGATTTATCAAAACCTAAAGGTGAAGTTCCAGCATCACGGAAATCATCTCTTCCAGTAATTTGTTTAAACTTTTCAGCTATCCTCAACACACTAGCCATACACCGTTTTATATCCATTAACTCCATTTCCTCAGCATCAATCTGATCGTAATCCTCTTTTGTTAACATAGGATTCCTGATTCTTCCCGCAACCAAACTTTCATAAGACTCTAATACAGTCACTAACAAAGACATATGACCTTTGGCGACCTCTTCCGAGAAATTTTGACCATTCTGAAGATGTAATGCAATGTTGCATTGTAGTACTTGGCCATTACTGGTTGCTGAATTTGGATCAAATGATGGATATGATGAGAATCCGGTTTTGTTATTTGATCCTTGAGATGACCCTCCAGAAGAAATTTTTGCATTAAAAGCAGTTTCGATCTTTGGTGCAATGTTAGTCTTATCACTTGTACTTCCTTTGTAATACAGACCAATGTCCTGATCACCATTAGAATTCTTCATTTTCTCCATCTTCCGTTGTTCCATCTCTTGAACTTTGAGTTTTTCAATAAATTTGCTCAGTGATAAATTCACAAATTCACCATTATTCTTCAATATCATAAGATACGTGCCCCAAACATCTTGTGGTAACGCATCGGCCAAATTTTCAACCCATTCTTCTCTATCTTTCTTGATATCCAATCGCTTCATATTAACCACCAAATTGCAATATATTTCTATAATCATTTTGGTGTTTTCAGACTTCAATCCAAGAAATAGATCAAATTCTTTCTTCAAAAGCGATTTTTTGTTCTTGATCATGTCTTGACTTCCAACAAACTTTGTTTTTAGTGCTTTCCACATTGAGTGAGCAGTTTCGTTATGTTGCAATAAGATCAAGATGTCTTCCTTAATGGCTTGTTGCAAAATACTGATCATCATCTTTTCACTTTTGTATTTCTTTCTCTCTTTGTCATCTAAGTCTTTAATAGCAACAATCTCTCTATATTCATCAATCGGTCTAACATATCGTTCTTCAACACATTCCCACGCATCTAAGTGATTCGCTTGAACCCAATTTTCGAAACGTTCCTTCCATCCATTATACTCCTCGATACTCATGAGCTTAGGCGGTTTTTGCATGGTGCCCATTTCATTCTCTAAGTTCACATTCCGAGCCATAGTGATCGGGGTAGGAAATGCGTTGTAGAATTCGTTTTCCATGTTTAGGTTTTAACAATTCACAAAGTTCAAACGATCTGGTCTACTCGTGCGAACTGATAATTCTTCAAATGACCTAAATGATTTTAACCCTCTTCGTACGAACTGGAAGCTTTCAACTTCGTACGAACTGCACTAATCTCACACGATCTGAATGACTTCGCACGATCTGGATTTGGTGTGATCTGGATTTGGTGCGAACTGAACAATTTCAAGCGACCTGAATCAGTTCAAACGACCTGGATTACTTTCAAGCGACCTGAGACACTTCGTGCAATCTGGACTGGTGCGACCTGACCTTGGTACGACCTGAATACTTTCAAGTCGTGCGACCGGTGTTCAATTCGTGCGACCTGATCAAATTTTCAAGAAAACTGAATACCCAACTCGTGCGAACTGAGATGATTTCACGCGATCTGGAAACTTTCCGAACTAATTGAACAGTTTTTCACGTGATTTGGTCAATTTTATCAAGTTTTAGGTCGAATTAGGTTCTGATTTCTTCAAGGATTGATTAAAACAGTGTTTTACGTGTTATATGTGAAAATCAAACCATTTTATCCGTAAATTCGTTAAAATTTTGAAGAAAAGGTGTAGAAAATGAGTAGGAATGAGTAGAAATCAGATTTTTCCTTGAAAACAAGCTGAAATGGTAAGAACTCTTCCTCCTGAGCTCTGATACCACTTGTTAGGATCGTTGAATCAATCAAACGAGACAATCAAAAGAGTTCTAGACCAAATCAGAGGCGGAATTCATTGATTTGATCTTCATTCAGCTTGATATGCACTTAGAAGTAGATTAAATGTCGAATAGATTGATATAACAACGTTTTACAGGCTTGGCGACACTTCGGCCGAGCTTCGCTACCGGAATTAGAACTGTTACAAATGAAAACACAAGACCAATATTTATAGGGAGAACCAGTTCGCATAAAACAGCTTCACACGAGTTGGCCCAGGTCGTGCGAACTGGTCACTTCGCATGAATCTGCTGGTTCAACTCAGTTTCCCGTTTTCCTCGTACTACATGTCCTAGTCTATCATTCTAGTTACAAGACTCGATACAAGACGAAGTCGACAGACATATGCACCAACAGTCTGGTTTGTCTTTTGTTGTTGTCTTTTCTTCTGTAGAGAATCTTGACTGGGCACGACCCCGTGTCAGCCTTCTGACTTGTTATTTTTGGCATTGGGGTGAAGCTCAGAGGGTCGGTATGAAGTGTCAACTTCTCTTCTTTTGAATTTATGTTGGTTTTTGCCGTTAATTTGTTCCTTTTATACATTTAAGCTCTTTTAATCCTCAAAATCAAAAGTATACAAAGAAACACACTTTTCCCAACATTAGTACTAAAAAAAGGTTGTTTTTATACCTTATTTGATACAATTTATATGTTGCATTTTACTCATATCAATGATTTGGAGGGTAATGAATTACAAGAAATAAAGAACTACCTAGTATATTAACAAGTAAATCATCAATTGAGGTGTGGAATCAAGTTTGAAATGCTAAAGCATCTAAAGTTCAAACTTGCATCAAACATAAGTCTCACCATATGAACTATGGCAAACTTATGTGATTTTAACACTTGTGGGTTGTATTGAACCATAATAAATCAGAAAGTTTAGAGGTTGTTTGTACCTCTAAACTTGTAAGAATCGACTCTAACAAGTTCCACAACCATTGATGGGTTTAGGAGGTTATTAGGTACAAGATTCAAGCATAAAAAGCGAGTTTTGTAAAAGTTAACCAAATTTCTTCCAAAACAGAAAGTTTGGGCCTCAAAACAGTGTTGTTCCACTTTGGCTTACCATGGTAAACCTGTGGAAACATTCCTAGAGGTGTTTCAAGCTTTGTGGAAGAAGAAATGATAAAGAAAAGTTGAAGAAAAATGAAGTTTCATTAAGTTTATATAAATCAGAAAATAAATATGACTTTGGAGCTTTATGTAAGTGATGTATCACCTGATTTCCCCTTGGTGAATCATGGATAACATCCTTGAAGGTCATCCAAATAGATTGGTACAAGAAAACATGAAGAAAAGTAGAGAAAAAGTGCTCAAAACTTACTGTTTTGAGCAAAGGTATAATCTGCCATAACTTGGAGATTTGGATGAATTTATGGGATTTTTGGAGTGAAATGAGAGTGTGTAAAGGGTTGAGATAGTGTGGAAGACATGTATTTATAGTGTGTAGGTTAGGGTTTGTGTTAATTGTAACTTAGTTGAGTATTAAAGGCATTTAGGTGGGAGTTAAGTGTGTAAAAACAACCAATAAAAAAGCTGAAATGCAGCTGATGCGGACCGGGTCCCCCCGATGCGTCGCGGAAGCGGACCAAGGGAGTGCCGCGTGTCGCGGGTGGTTCCAACTGGCCATCTTTTCCATGTTGTCATTTTTGGTCCCTGGTGTTTGGTTATTAGGCATATTTTAGGTTATTTTAGTATGTAAAACATATAATTAGTATAAAACAGAACTAGATGTAAAGGTTGAGTATGGTAAGTATATAATTAAGTATAGAACATTTAAATTCACATATTTACGGTAGTTGTTCGTAAGATAAACATGCATTTACGAGAATAACGAATATGCATCAGATATGTATAAGATTTGAAAGTAAAACAAGTACCATTTATCGAAGTATAACTTAAATAAAATGATTACGTTAGTTGAGTATTAAAGGCATTACTATGATCAAAGTTGTGAATTACGAAGCCTGGAGTGAAATACGAATCCGATACGGATATAAGTTTCCAAAAATAGGTATGTAACCAATCTTTCTAAATAAGGTAAGTTTCAAAAAGCGAGGCGTTACAATCATGTCTTAAGAGATAATCAAGGATTTGATTTAGGAGCTAATCTTATAGAAACTTTAAGTGAGGCAAAACATATTAAGTTTAGAAATTAGAGTGGATGAGATACTAATTTATATAAGAAAGATATGGTGAGTATTGTAATGGGGTATTAAAGTAAGGCAGGCAAGATATGATCATAAGATTAATGAAGGATCATTAATGTGATGATCATTATTTGAAGAAATTGTGATATGTGTATTACTAACATCAAAACAATAGACTATGTTAAAATTCTACTTATATGAAGACAAGTCACCTTTGGGCAGAAGTGTAATCATCTAAGCATGTGTGCAAAGTAATTGTGGCAAATCAACTTTGGCCAGAAATGAGACAATTATCTTAGTTATGCACTTGTTAAGTATGCTAGACATGAATGAATTAAATCAGCTTTGCCCAGAAATAAGACATTCACGTTTGTAAAGCATAATTAACATAACTTCTTATTATACTTGAACAATAAATAGATGTATCAAATCACCTTTAGGCATAGGTGATACATCAGAAGCTCAGTCAAGTTAAGCTATTTGGTTTTGTGAAAAGATTATCTGATTTTGTTCAAGTGTTTTTCAAAACCAATTATTTAATAGCAAACCACATGTTAGCGCTGAAATTTAGTTCACAATAACAACCTAAAGTAGTAATTAGATTTCAGATAAATCTTGATATTTCGAGAACATTTTAGATTTCAAATAAATTAGATTTCGGATAAGATTTTGGATTTATCCGAAATGTATGATTTCGAATGAGATTTCGGATCTATCCGAAATGTATGATTACGAATAATATTTCAGATTTATCTGAAATTTGTGAGTTCGAATGAGATTTTGGATCTGTCCGAAATTAGTGATTTCGAATGATTTCGGATTTCACCGAAATTGTAAGTTCGAATAGGATTTTGGATTTATTCGAAATGTGTTCCCCAAAATTTGAAATCCCTTAATTTTGGCAGTTCATCATGATAAGGTTGAAAATCCGAAAATTAAGGGATCATGGGATCATTTTCCTATTTTAATGCTGATCTATATTTATCAAAATATTTCAAAAATAATATCCATTTATGATTATAACAGATTTCGAATACATCTATATATATTAATAAATGAGATGATTTGAGCTATGTGTCCTTGAATGGTGTAGCCATTTTGATGATGTGGCATCCTATGGTGAAATCGAGTGTGATTTTAGGAGGGAATCCATCTAATTCTCTATACACAAAACAAATTTCTCAAAACACAAACCAAAAACAATGTTGGACGTGGGATCCGGGAAAGTTCGGGTCAGATATATGGGTTTTTATTGCACCGACTTACTTTAATTCGGATACTATATATTGTTTTTAACAAACCCTAATGCCTGACGACCACACTTTTTGCTCATCGCTCTGTTCTTCTCCACCGATTCAAACCCTAATTCAGATTGAAGATCAGGTTATCAATTATTCTCTAATGTTTCTTCTTCCTTTTATCAATCTATTTAAGGTTTTCCTTTCTTCTGGAGGTTTCTTTTTCGTTAGTGTTTCCTTCTGAACCAAGATGTTTGAGGTTTTTTCATTCATACATAATTTGATTGGGTTTTATTTAATTTTTTGTGACAAATAATCTAATTCGATGGATTAGTTTTGTTATGATTTAGGGTTTTTTTAAAGTCTCTTTTTTACTCGATTTGTAGGTGGATGATTGGGGGCTCATAACCAGAAACCGAAACCCTAAGAGGGTGCCATCACCTCCGCCGCTGAATAGCCATTGTTGAGCAGTATAGATTACAGGTAAGGTTTTTATCGTGTTGCCGCTGTTCGAAACCCTAATTAGAACATGTCAATTCTCGATCACATACATGATATAATGATTTTGTGTTTTCTGATTTCCGCTATTTGATTTGTATTACTTTCTGAACCATTGTTGTTATTCTCAAAGATTAAAGATTTTGTGTTTTCTGATTTCCGCTATTTGATTTGTATTACTTTCTGAACCATTGTTGTTATTCTCAAAGATAAATGATTTTGTGTTTTCTGATTTCTGCTATTTGATTTGTATTACTTTCTGAACCATTGTTGTTATTCTCAAAGATTGACGAGTATTAGCAGGTGTTAGAGCACGAACATACATTAAGGAATCCCCAAAATTCTGGAACATTTATTTTTAAAATACGAATGAAAATTTGGAAAACGTTTTCAAGAGATGATTAGAAAAAAACATATATATAAATTAATTATGGTGGTAGACAGATGAGTTGGTGAGCTAGAAAAGATATAAATTTTATAACTCATTGGTTTCTTTTCTTTAAACGCTAATCGATTGTGCTTAATTGAAGAACTAAAGATGTCAGGGAAGAGATTCATGGTTTCAATTTTATCTCCGAATGTGGAATTCTTCGTCAATATGAGAAATCTCTCCTCAATCACACTGTCAATGGGTTCTTAAAGGTCAGAGCGGACGGTTTGTGTTCATATCTGATAATCATTTCCTCTAATTTATTCACTATTCCATGTTTTTCAATGTCTCATTTTTCCTAATCAGAACGGACGGTTGCTTTTGTCACGTTTATCCGGGCTTGCGTGGCAGTCGGTCTTCATCCGACGAAGATGGGTGGTCTATGGTGGCATTGGGAGGTGGCAGAAGGAGACGTGACTGTGGTTGTTTAGTTGCGGCTATGGTTGCTGAGTTTTTTGGAATGTTGGGCCATATTATGGGCTTGGGTAATGATGGCACAATGATTGGCACCGATTATGAGGTTTGACTGATAATTTTTTTGGTCCACATTTAGATGCAACTGTGGTTTTTCATTGGGCTCATAAATTGTTGTTTTTTTGTTTCATCAGTTTTGGCCCAAGTCAGGATTGTTCATACTCTGTTTCTTTTGGTCCACCAAACATGCCAGGTAAAATGTATTTTCTGGGCGTTAATTAGTGGGTTTAAAGAAGATGTGTCATTTGGTTTATTCCCTGGGCGTACTTTATTTTTGAATGACTTTTGTGTTGCCAAATAATTCTGAAATGACTGATTATGATGAATTTGAAATGATTTTGATTATTTGACGATTCGATGATTTGGTTATATGCTTTGTTTTGAATCAGATTGAATCAAACCAATCTTCGTAACGACGAAGCTGAAGTTTTACCGTTCGCCCATTGTCACCCATTGCACCAGGTTCTTTGTTAACTTTAAGTTGTATTATTTTGATTTAGTAGAATTTAGTGTTTGGTTTATAAATCCAGCTTTGATGGGTATTGCTTTGTTTGCTGAAAGATTTGGGTTTTAAACTCTAACTTTCATGGGTATTTCTTTGTTTACCCCAGTTATAGGAACCCTAATTTTGGATTTTTTGTTTTAAATTTCTTCATGTTTGGTACGTTTTGGTCATTGATTTTCAACTTCAATGGACTGAAAGTGTCTTTGCAGCAGTTACAGAGCTCTATTTGGCAGGAAAATACCTGGTATTCATAACCAAATGTCATTACAGTCACATGATTGTCTTCAAGGTGTTTGATGAAATGATTCTGTTGTTTTCAGGAGTTATGCAAACCAAGAAGATTAAGAAATTGCCAAAAATGAGATGTTGGAAGGTGGGATCTTGCAATGTGGATGTTGAAGATGCAATACACAGGTCTTTCTGTAACTAAATACTTATTTCATTTAGTTTTTGTAAGTTTAACTGAGATTTGATGGAGTGATTTCAAAAGCTATGTAGAGATCACCGTATAGTCTCCCTTATATAACGAGTGAGATCACCATCAGTTTCCCATGTTCAAAGAAGTTATCGCCGTCTACAAAAACGTCATATAGATAATGCTGATGGGTCATCTCTAAGTTTTTACTTGCTTATTATTGAAATTAAGTTTTGAATGCTCATATAAATTTTCTACTGAATAATATATTTTTTCTGTGTACAAAGTGTTTGTAGAATTTCGTTTTGTTTATAGACATGAAATAGAGATCTAAAATTTTAGCATGACCATATAAACTATGCATTGACCATGCCTGGTTTGTAGAGGTCATCTTTCACGAATCTTAGCCATTGTAATAAATCAAACCTGTTTTAAACCTCTTTTTTAAGATACTGGTAAAGAACATCTAAAATATGTCATTTGACTAAACCTAAAAGATTAAAAGGCTTAAATCAAGATGCAGAACATCTTTTTAAAAAGGTAATATTTCCTCAATAGATGAAAACATCCTTTACTAAGTTTTGATTTTGAGAAACTTTCTTACAAAATATTGTTTTCATATATTCTGTTCATAGACTCACTTTTATAAAATTTGTATCTTTAATAAAAGTTTGAGTTATAAAAACTGATTTTTCTATGTTCAATACAAAAATGTTAAATGTGGTCATCCGAATAATCAAGATTATGTGAAATCATAATATGTTGTGACAGACCTGCTACTATGGGTGTTCTTCGGGTTTTTTTTGGGTTTCGGGTCGGGTTGCTCGGGTTTTTGGCTGGGAAAAAGTGACCCAATAACCGACCTATTTAATGTTCGGGTTATTCGGGTTTGGATTAGTTCGGGTCGGGTTGTTCGGTTTTCGGGTTTAGATGTAACATAAAATATAATATATGTATATTTACAAATTTTGATCATGCTTTTAGAAAAATATCATCAAAATTTAAACATTATTTGACAATATGATATAATAATGTTCAAAAGTTCTAAAACTTAATGTTTCAAATACCAAAGACTTTAACGCAAAACACATCTATAGAGAAAAAAGCATTAAATCTTCGAGTTTTTATTCCGCTTGTTTGGGTCGGGTTGTTCAGGTTTTTGGCTGGGAAAAAGTGACTCGATAACTGACCCATTTAAGGTTTGGGTTAGTCGAGTATTGGATTTTTCGGTTATCCTCTAATTCGGGTTCGAGTGGCTTCGAATTCGTGTAAATGGATGCCTATTTTCTTTGAAATCATCTTTAATATTATGTGCTGATGACTTCAAAGTTTTAAAAGTATGTTTAAATTGGGTGGATTGGTTAAAAAACCTAATCACGAAAAAATAATTGTTTTTTTTTTTCTCTCTCTTTGTTTGATAGTTGGTTTTATAATATCCCGTTGTTAGAAATTTGTTTTGACGAAGCATTGGTTCTAAGGATATGATATATAGTTGGATATAAGGATATGATATATAGTTTGATTTAGAAGTCCACTCTTATTAAGTTATTTTACACATACTAACAACATTTTCCTTTTAAGAAGTCATGGCAATTATTACATATATAAGCTGCTGAATTTGTTGTTGCATGATGTAACATTCTTATAATACTCACTAAATATATATATGCTTAATCCAACTCGAATATGTATATCATTCTTTTGAGTAGTAACCATCTTTAACATTGAATTACGATTAGCTGTTGTATGACTATTATATTAGCTACCCAGAAGGCAAGAAACTGAACTCTAATTAAACACAGCTGTATAGATATATGTACATTCTCTCTTATCTACATCTTTTGTGAATAAAGCATTATAAAGAATGAAGTATTTTAAATAAAGTTTTCTCAGCTGCAAGTTAACCCTTTCAATCATTTTCAAATTCCCATATTTGTTTTATTAGTTGGTTTTATCTATATTTCTTTATGTGGAAAGAATTTTGTTTTCTTACGGTCCATGTTAGTTAAGATATGCTACTTAAGAACAACTTTTTTACTTTTTTTCCACATAGCTGGGATTGTTTAGCTGGGATTTTCTGAATTTATTCGTAAGCTCTATCTGACATATTACCATGTAAAGCTTAATTGTCGACAAACATAAAAATATCACATACCGAAGGCTATTAAGGCTAGATCATAGATTCGTGGGCTAAGAAATAGATGTCTATAACACATAAAAACTGTCGTTAATTGTTGTTATGTATCATATGGACAACACATAGATGTCTTCAATAGATAAAAACTATCGTTAATTGTTGTTATATATCATATGTTTTGATTTTCATACTGTTTTCATACATTTTATTGGAGTTTTGCCTCCGAAGAGTTGCTAATTAGTAATGCCTTTTAGTAGTTTTACTGGACGCTGTGTATAGTAATGTTGCTACAAGTTACTCTCAGTGAATGATTATGGTTCTTATTGATTGAGTTGTTATAACAGCTAATTGGACGGAGGTTTAGTAGCAGTAGTTTAAACCTTGGAATCTTAATAATGTTGGGACCAGGATAATTATTAATGTAGGGAGATATTATTATATCCATATATTAATAAATTATTAATTTAAAAAGATGGCTTTTTTTTTTATGAATGACGGAAAAGCTGGCAACGATTCTTTTTTGTTCAACTAATGGAGCTATGATGACGTTCAGGTTATCCTTATTAATTGATTCGTGTTAGTTTGGTTTTATTTTTATGTTTTTGTTTCTATTTTGCGATGATTTATGCTTGATTTGGTGCTATGTCGCAGGTGTTAGTGGTGTTCTGGAGGCAAATCGAAGTTCACAACGTCTAATACTTTGGTAACAATTACATTTCGTCAATCACGGTAGGCATGTAGTTGTTATACTATCTTACCACTTTTAATCTAGATTCATACCCTAAAACCGTTATTGTAGACTTTACGTATTTTGTTGTTTAATTGAGCTTTAAACTGAAATGAATTGTCTAATCGATTGATTTCATCAAGAAGTTTGCAACTTCTAGAAGCTCCAGTCCCTGAAACTTTGATAGAGGCTGAACCATTTTCTCCAACGGTTCAAGGAGTACCAGAGATCACACAAGGTGGTGAATTATAATTCATAACATGTTTTGTATTTGTTTTTTTATTTGATTATTATGAAGCAACAGATGCGTTTATTTACACCCTTTTTGTTTTTGGTTTTATGTTTGCCAGAAGAATGGACAAGGGCTATTTATGAACCGAATTACACAGCCATGTCATCATTCATTAACCGCCATATGACAGTTGAGTTAAATTATAGTATGTGTTTTATATCTCTAAAAGTAGAAATAAACTTTTTATTTTGTATGATAATAATAATGCAAACGCCTTTTTATTTTCAGATTTAGATAGTGATTAACAAGTTCACAAATAAACTTTCAATTTTGTATAATAAGTAGTATTTTAAAGTTTTTAAAATATTTGAAGTATTTTTTTTTTATTTCACAACGTATTATTTATTCCAAAATAAGTCCATGTGTACAATTTGTTTATGATTAGTTTAAATGTATTAAATTTCACTTCATTTAAATTTCACTTCATTTCAAGATTTGGCTCATCCATGGTTCAGAGTACATAACTTGGTATAGCTTATGCATAGATGTGGAGTATCCTACTTAAATAAGTTAAAAACAAGTTGTTATACATCAACTTTCTTATGTTCTCTATGACTCTATATGCAATTTGCATATGTTCTTGGGTTTGTTGGTAATGTTGTTTTATTTTCTTTTTTAGGGACCTTCAAATTTGTCTACAGGGTGGTTGTTGATGGTGGGTGCTATAGTGGTTGTTTGAGGTTTAGTTTGTAAGAAGTCTTTAAAGTTATTATAATATAATGACCCACTAATTGTACTTCTTAAATCAACATAACACAGGCCTAAGCATGAGAGAATCATAAGAACACTAAACCCTTAACAACTACATAGATTATCACGATAGCTACAATCAAGTGGGTATCAACTTTATGGGAAAGTATTTGTGGTCAAGAAATCCGAACACTATAGTGGAGTTGGCTGAATGGAATGTTTTGGTTTCTCAGCTGGATTCAGTAACATTATCGGGGAGGAATGATTGCTGGAAATGGCTTGGAAGTAATGACGAAAACTTTTCGGTTAAGTCGGTGATTGATTTGTTCAATATTGACAAAGATTTCAGTCAAGTGTATGTCATGCGGGTAATGACAAAGAAAGAGAAGCCATCCATGGTATTATTATGGTTACGTGTTGGAGCATTTGGATTGCGAGAATTGAGAAAAGGTTTTCGAATAAAGCCATAAAGATTGAAGATATATGCAACAACATCAGGTCGATTAGTTTCCTTTGGTTCAAGAATAGGTCTCGACATAATAGTCATGCCATGTATCATATATTTTAAATAAAAGTTTACATTTGTTTGTTTACAAAATTCAAATAGTCATGCCGATGAAGTTCACATTTGATGTAATACTTCATTAATAGTTTTTGTTAGTCCTCCAGAATTGCATATGTTAAGCAAGAAGTTGGAGTTCAAGTAATTTAAGATTCTTTTAAGAATCCTACAAAGGAGAATATGATCAAGTTTGTTTCCTTTCTCTTATATTTGATAAGTATTTTTAATTTTGAGGATGTTAACGTTTAATTAATATATCTTATTCGTCGCACATTTTTCATTTTTTATTATATATATATATATATAGTTGTGGTTAATATAATATAAATGCTCAACCCGTGAGTATTCACGGGTGATAACCTAGTTTTAGTTGATAAACTAGATCAAAGTAGAAAAACACCCTGTGATCCGAAATTCATTCCAAAATATAGAAATTTATTCAAATTTTCTTATGAACATGATGAACCCTAAAACATAAAAAATAAATTTTGGAATCTGAAATATGAGATTTTAAGTGCTTTATACTGATTTCGGAACAGTGATTTCCATGATGTGATTAAGCATCTTATTTTAGAACATAAAACATAAATCTTTAGGTTTATTCCAATTTCATGTTCTTGAGATTTATCAGGTTTTCATAAAGTTTGTTTTCCAGATTTTAATCCCAGAATAATGGAAACAAACAGAACTGATTTATCAACATATGCTCTGATACCACATGTTGATCAGTTCTGTAACTATGCAATGGAAAACATGTAAAAGTAATACCTATACAACATTCAGGCCAACAAACAATCTAGAAACAAATGCAGCCATGGAGTTCGACATGTCAGTCAGCTTGATCCAGTTCCCCTTTAGGATGTATGTGAATGATGGTAATACCAAATTCCTTAGGGTTAGGAATTCGTGATTATGGAGAGAGAGAGAGAGAGAGGAGGTCGAGATGTGTGATGTTATTATTAGAGTCCAACCATAATACCTCTCTAGTAATCTCCTTATATACACCCAAGGGGAAATCTAATTAGTTAGTGAGGGTAAATCGGTCCATCAACAATTACCAACTAATTATATTATAGGTTTTAATATATTTTGATCCATATTATATAAATGATAATGATGGCTACTAGATTAAATACATATAAATAAATATTTAATCTTACCCTTTATATATCTCATAATACAACTTCCACCTCTATTTTTACCTATATTTACACTCCATCCCATTCCTCAAAGTATGAACGAAAATTAGAGACTTATTTCTCATTCTCTAACGAAAATTCATTCCATATCTCTCTGTTAATTCCCAGTTTTGAGCCATCGCGGACTTGTTTCATAGTTTTCAACTAAGCGGCATCTCATATTTTGTGAGTAGAGGAAAGAAAAAAATGTAATAAGCAAGTATTATTTAATTAATAGACATATGTGAGGATTGAGATGTATAAGGTTTTTAAAAGATAAAGAAAATTTAGAGAACAAAGTGTGTTTTAGCTAATTACATGGATGTGAATAGTGAGATCAATGTAAATACTCTTAGACACCTAGACATGAAGTCTACAATTAGGGGGTGGGGGGTGATCACCGTCGTAGGAGGGGGTAGGACATTAAATCATCGGTAGGGGAAGAAGGCGTATTAACTTTAAAATAACAAGTTTGATTTTATTGACTTTGAATGATCAAGTTTAGCTTGACCTTGTTTTTTAGATTATCATCTTACGCAATAATAGCGACAAATTTGTTTTCTCTAATTCTTAGTTTGCAACAAATTTATTTATTTCTTTTTATTGTTTACGTTTGCGAGGTAGTAGCAACAAATTCTATTAATTTTATATTTTTTAATTACTATTTTTGGCGGATTTATTTAATTTATATTATTTCTCATTATTTTTTTCATTTGCAATGACTTTCACAATGACACCATTGACATTGGAATTATCATGTACATTCGTCGTAATTTCTCCGAATGTGCCTTCGGTAGTAAATCCTTCTCAATTTTAGTTAGGGATTTTGTGGCCGTCGCTAATATTGGCTTGTATAATGCTGATTTCACATAAATTTATCATTTTTTATTGTGTGTTTCTTGATAACAATTATCAAATATGGTACGGTTTAATAAAAAATGAGACCATACTGTAATTTCTTAAAGGTTAAGAATCAACACTATGCAATTATAAAGATTCTATAGAATCATTTAATTATAAAGATTCTATAGAATCATTTGTATTTTACTTTTTATAACATTTTTATCGGTACAACAAATATGTGGACATCTTACATTCTATTTTTTGCATTTGATAAATAGTCACAACATTTGTCTTATCACACATAAATGATTGGATAGTTGGTCACAATGTACCTATGATGTTTGTAAGTTGTAACCTTTGAATAGTTTATCATTTATTTCCATAAGGAATACATTAGTTGAGTATAATGATTAAAGAAGTGTTAGACTAATCATCAACAAAGCAAACGTATCTAGATAAGGTGTTGCAAATTCAACACCTATGTGAAGTGCTTTATCGAGACAATCAAATTATAGAGTTAAAGTCACTTTTAACACCAAGGCTGGAGGGTGTGGGGGTGCCACCCCCGCCAACTCAGCAACTATAGCGCCCCATAGGGCTCCATCACCACACCCTCCATTTTAAGAGGGGGCGCCATGGTTGAGGCGCTAGCATGGTAACGAGCAGACTAATGTGTTCAGGTGGGGCCCACATCATGTCAACCAATCAATTTTTTTTAATTTTGTTTAATGGGGGCTTCATCCACACCCTGCAAATTAAAAGGGGGCTCTATGGCTGACGTGGATCCTACGTGGCCTGATAAAGCCCCTAGGGGGCTCCAACCACACCCTCCAGCCTAAGACTATACGTAGTGAAGAGTGTTAAAGTTTTTAATCAAAGTGTTAGACAGGATGCTTTTAACCAAATCACACTTTGACAATAGTATAATAGTTTTACTAAAAATTAAATTAAAGATAAAAGATATATTAAATAATTAAATATGTGATTGGTTGGTTTTGACTTGAGTTAGCCCCTAATAATCCCTTCACTTTAACGCCCGTTACCACGGTAAGATGGGCTCCTCAATGCCCCTTTTAACAATTGTGTAATGATATTTGGGGTGTGAAAGAGGTAATGCAACATGTCTTTCGCACCCCACTACATCATGCAGTCTAAGAAGCCTATTAGTTTTCATCTGTTTTTAGTTTATATTTTCTTTTGTTTTACCTTATTTCTATTTCCTTTTTAAATTAATTTGAAATACAATTTTTAAAAATTTAATAACATCTAAAGGTTTTGTGTATATATATAAAACTTGTCAACGAATTTATGGAGAAACTAATAGTTTATTATTAAATTTGTAAATGAAAAAATTATTATTTTAGGTAATACAAATATGAAAAATACATCGTTTAGTTATAATAAACATTTTTTTATGAAAAACAAATGTAAAATATGTTATAACGTGAAAAAATGTAAGGATATTTATAAAGAACTAGTTGGATGCTCTGCCCGCGTTGCGGGGCGTCAAGCGGAAAATTTCTTAGTTTCATAACATGCACGCATGTATTTTAGTTAGTTATACATACTACTTATAACACAATCTATAAAAAAAATCGAGTCAACCAATTAAAACAAAACACTATCATAGTTTTGCTAAAAAAAAACTAAAACAATGGCAAACCTTTAATTTTGAGTTGGGGGCAAAATAGTAATTTGTCAGAAACAATGATCGAGTGCTAGACACATGGTTGACACAAAAGTTAAATTGAGTCAACCAAGTAAAATAAAAACTACTACAGTTTTGCAAAAAAAAAAAAGTACAGCAATGGCAAGACTACAAATTTTGACTTGGGGTAAAATTGTAATTTTTTAGTTAAGGGCAAACTCATTATTTTAAGCTGAGGGTAAATTCGTAACTTTAAGCTGAGGGCAAAACCATAATTTTATTTTGAACGGCGGCAAAATAATAGTTTTGAACTAAGGGCAAAATCGTAATTATGAACTAATGGCACAATCGTAATTTTTGAAAAGGGGGCAAAATCATATTTTTTAACCGAGGGAAAATCGTAATTTTTAGCTAGGGAGGGAAAACTAAAACGATGGGAAGACTACAAATTTTAGCTGAGGCAAAATCGTAATTTTTTAAATGAGGGAAAACTCATAATTTTAAACTGGGGAAAATTCGTAATTTTTAACTATGTCAAAACCATAATTTTATTTTGAACTGAGGCAAAATTATAGTTTTGCACTAAGGGCAAAATCGTAATTTTAAACTGGGAGCATTGGTATAAATTTATTTTGAAATGAGGGCAAAATCCTAATTTTGTACTTAGGGCGAAAGTGTAAATTTTGAAAAAGGGGCAAATTCATATTTTTTAAAAAGCGCAAAATCGTAACTTTAAGCTAAGGGCAAAAGCATAAATTTATTTTATTCATAAATTGATTAAGGGTGGAACTATTCCCGCCGACACTGTTGTTTGTAGTTGTTGAAAATTATAAATTTTCAACACATACATTTACAAGTTGATATGACGTCATTGGGGAATAGTTTTGTTAAGTGGTTGGCCACTTTTGACTCTTTTTTTTTTTTTTTTTTTTCATATAATAGGAATTTATAGGTGATGCCAAATTACAATTTTATCCAGGTGTAAATTTACGATTTTGCCCTCAGTTAAAAAATACAATTTTGCCCTCAGTTCAAAATAAAAATATGGTTTTTCCCTCAGCTAGAGTCCTGCCAAATTACGATTTGGTTCCCAGTTTAAAATTACGATTTTGCCCCCAGCTAAAAATTACGATTTCGCCCGCAGCTAAAATATTACGATTTTGCCCCATTTCAAAAAAAAAATATAGTTTTGCCCTCAGGTCAAAATATTATTTTACCTCCATTTTAAAATTACGATTTTACCTCCGCTAAAAATTGCAATCTTGCCATCGTTTTTTTTCTTTGGCAAAACCATGGTAGTGTTTTATTTTACTTTGTTGACTTAATTTTGTTTTTATTCATGCCAAACAGTTACCTAGCACTCGCTAATTGGTCCTGACAAATTATTGTTTTACCCCCAACTCTAAATTACACGTTTGTCATCGTTTTAGTTAATTTTTTGAGTAAACTGTCATTTTGGTCCCTGTGGTTTGGCCAGTTTTGCCACTTTAGTCCAAATCTCAAACTTATTACATCTGGGTCCCTGTGGTTTGCATTTTGTTGCCATTTTGGTACAAAATTTAAAAACCCTATTTTTTTACTGTTGCAACCTCCTATTTTGTCGTTTAGTTCAGGGGCATTTTGATCATTTTGCTTTTCATTTAACATTTTCTTAATTCAATAATTAATATATATATATATATATATATATATATATATATATATATTAATATACACACATCACAGATCTGAGTTCATCTTCATCATCGACCAGCTCTCTCTCTCTCTCTCTTCTCTGAGAACCGGCGACATTATTCCGGTCACACACACCATGACCACTCATCTCCTCCCTCAACCACCCTTTTATCTCTCCACAAACACACCTGAAACAGAGAGAGAGAGAGAGAGAATCGGAGAAAGGAGGATGGCCGACACCCAGTTTACAGCAACAGTGGCAGCGACGCCTCCGCTCACGGCGGCGGTAGTGGTAGATGGGGGTGGTGGTGGTAGATGGGGGCAGTTAACGGTGAAAAATTTGGAAAAAGGGGAAAATCTGTTAGGGTTTTGAGATGGCGGCGCAAGTTAGTCAAGCTCAGGCAGTTAACGGTGGTGGTGGTGCTCAGCAGGTTGTGACGGTGGTCAGGTGGCGGCAGGTGAACTTTTCATTTTTTTTTTCTTTTGTTTTGAAATCGGTATTGATAGTTGATCTGATTCCGATTTGATTTAGTGGGCGTTTTGTAATTTGGATACGGTTATTGGGTTTTGATCAAGATTTGATTTTGTTTGTGGGTTTGTTTTTTAAGTTTGTGGGTGGTCTTGGAATCTGGGTTTTAATGATGTTCTTGATCTGGGTTTTATTGCAAATATGATATTTGATGATGTTTTGATGATGTTCTTGATCTGGGTTTTGATGATGTTCTGATGATGGTTTTGATGATGTCTGGGTTTTGATGATGTTTTGATGATGTTCTTGTCTGGGTTTTGATGATGTTCTTGATCTGGGTTTTGATGATGATGTTTGGAGTGGCGGTGGTGGTGGTGCTATAGAGAGAGAGAAGAGAGAGAGAGGGAGGAGGTGGTGGTGGTGCTGCTGCTGCTATAGAGAGAGAGAGAGAAGAGAGAGAGAGAGAGAGAGAAGAGAAAGAAGATTATTTTGATTTGGGTTTTATTGAAAAAAAATGAAATTTAAAAAATGACCAAAATGCCCCTGCACTAAAGGACAAAATAGACAGCTTTTAAGAGTCAAAAAGGGGGATTTTTGGATTTTGGACTAAAATGGCAACAAAAACCAAACCACAGGGACCCAGAAGTAATAAGTTTGAGATTTGGACTAAAGTGGCAAAACTGGCCAAACCACAGGGACCAAAATGGCAGTTTACTCTAATTTTTTTTATCATAACTATGGTATTGTTTTTCTTTAATTGGTTAACTTGATGTATCTTTTTTGATATCGTGTTATAGGTAGCATGTATAACTAACCGACATAAAGGCGTACATGTTATTAACCTAAGAAATACTCGGTTTAGCGCCCCGCAACGCTGGCGGCGCATAACTCTAGCTGCCTAACACTGGCTCATTAGTCCTGAAAAATTACAGTTTTGCCCTGAGCCCAAAATTACGGTCTTATCATCTTTTTTTTTCATAGCAAAATTATAGTAGTCTTTTTTTAATTGATTAAGAATTATTCGACCATTGCCCCGCAACACAGGCGATGCATCTACTAGTTGCGTAACAAACAAACAAACTGAGGTTTTGTAAGAATGGAAAAATTTGTTGAAATGGAAGTCAGACCTGACCATTTTGTGCGTCAATGACACCTAATACCTAAAGGTGTACAAATAGGTATTTTAAAATAACATGTATGGTTTTTAACTGGTTTCGTTTTTTTTTTGGCACAAAAAAACCGTTTTTTCAAAAACCGTCTTTAAACCAGGAGAACCCAAACTGGTATTAACCTAAAGGTGTACAAATAGGTATTTTAAAATAACATGTATGGTTTTTAACTGGTTTCGTTTTTTTTTTGGCACAAAAAAAACCGTTTTTTCAAAAACCGTCTTTAAACCAGGAGAACCCAAACTGGTATTAACCTAAAGGTGTACAAATAGGTATTTTAAAATAACATGTATGGTTTTTAACTGGTTTCGTTTTTTTTTGGCACAAAAAAAACCGTTTTTTCAAAAACCGTCTTTAAACCAGGAGAACCCAAACTGGTATTAACCGGTTCAGTTCGGTTTTAAAACCGGTTTGGGCAAAAAAAAAAGCGGTTTTTTAAAATCGGTTCAGTTTTTAAACCGGTTACAAATGTCGCAAAGACAATCCATATAACCGCCGGGTCGGGTTTTTTTTTCAGGTTTTGGTCCTAAAACCGGTTTTTTACCATTTTTTTACTACCTTACCGGTTACCTGAAGAATTATTTGATGAGTGTTTATGAACTCTATTTTCCAGTCTATAAATACCCCATCAAACCCAATCTCACTTCAAACATCATCAAAATCCACCTTAAAATGGAGTTCAAGCTTCTCCACGTTTACACACTCCTTTCTGTAAGTACATCTTTCATTAACAACACATAAATCTAACTTTTGTTGGATCTTTCATTTATTTAAATGATATTGGCTAAGCTATATATACTATTCGACACATCATCATTCGGATAGCCGGTTTAAGAATTCTATAAGTGTTAAGATGGTTAAGTGCACTGTCAACACTCAAAACTAGCTAGCAAGCTAATACACACTTTTGTCTATGATTTGGTTATGATCAGCTAGCAATTGTGGGAAGTCATGCAGTGAGTCCTGAAGTGTACTGGAAGTCTCTAGTGCCAAACAGTCCAATGCCAAAAGCAATCAAGGATCTTTTACACACAACCGAAGGTTGATTGACCCATCTTTCTTTCTTTTGTATGTTATTTCTTAAGAGGGGCGTTCATTTCAATACCAAGAATATTATGAAATTTGAAAAACCACATAATGCAACTGTTAATTGTACATAGTGTATTGAATGTGATATATAAAATGGTTGCGTAACCGTCCCATTTTCTCTCCCCCACTATTTTGATTATCTTCTATGCACTACGTACAAGTACATTATTATGCACTTTTCTCGCACTTAGCAACGCATTATTGTTTATGAACTGAACTTGTTCCTCTTAGGCTTGTTAGTAAAAATGTTGGGCTCGAGTTCAGCTTGTAACAATCTAATATATTAGAAAAATAGTTTTATATATATACAGTTTTTTACACATATTGATAGGAAAGTTTCAATGAAAACCACTAGTTATCGTGAAAACTCCTAACTAAAAAAGCCAAAAAAACATACCCAATTTTTTTTTATTTTTTTGCATGCCAATTTTAGCTATTTTAGGTATATAAAAAAAAATTTCAATTTTTTTTTCTTTTTTGTAGTGCACATGTGTAATAGTACACATGTGTATGTGTAGTACACATGTAAATTGTTACACATGTACACTACAAAAAAAGTTTTTTTTTTTGAAATTTTTTTTTATATAAAAAAACTTGCAATTTTTAATAAAAAAAAATTTAGGTGTTTTTTAGGCTTTTTTAGTTAATTTTCGAGTTTTCGCGATAAAAGTGGTTTTCATTTGAACTATCCCCTATTGATATATATAAAGAAAAAAATAATACTTTTAACATACACATAATTCAAAATTAATAAAATACATAATTTATAATATATATATATATGGTAGAGTTCATGCGAGAACAACTCTTATTGCAAGAACCACGGGAAGCAATGTGAACAGAACAAAATAAACCCACCCTATCACCACCAAAAAACCTAAACTCCCTCCCACAGACACACCCCAAAAACCTAAAAAAACCTAACTCCCTGCCACCCCCACCCCAAACCCACTTATTTTTAGTGACGAAATTTAGTGTTTTAATAAAAAAAATGTGTGTTTTTAATTTTTTTTAGTTATTTTTGGTTGTATTCACACTGGTTCTCGCGATTCTGGTAATAAAGGGTGCTTCCTGACGGATCCTTATATATATATATATATATAGGGGGCCGCTAGAATGAGAACCACCTCGAGTTATGAGAACCGCGAGAACCACACCATCCGGGGGCGAGGTGGACCAAATTTTTTTTTTTTTACAACTAGATGTGTGTATTATAAACACATTCGTAAAAAAAATAAAAAAATAAAAATGCCGTGTGGGTAGTTTTTTACACCAAACTTGTGGTGTAAAAAACTACACACACTACATTTTTTTTTTGAATTTTTTTTACATATGTGTTTGTAATACACACATCTAGTTGTAAAAAAAAAATTTTGGTCCACCTCGCCCCGGATGGTGTGGTTCTCGCGGTTCTCATAACTCGAGGTGGTTCTCATTCTAGCGGTCCCCTATATATATATATATATAGGTAGAGGATCCTGTAAAAAGTGCTCAAAGTGTGAGAAGTGTATTATAACACTATATATAATACTCCCTCCGTCCCATTAAAAGTGTCCTATTTTGAATTTTCAAAGTCTTTATTTATAAACTTTGACCTTAAATAATTTTGTTTGTGTTAGATAATACTTGATGAAAGTTATATGATTTAAGTGTGTTTTACAAGTGTTTTTATCGGGTTAATTTTCATCAAGTTTTATATAACACAAAAATATATAATTAAAGTCAAAGTTTATAAATAAAGACTTTGAAAATTCAAAATATGACACTTTTAGTGGGACGGAGGTAGTACTATATAACACCATATAAACACCGTATAACAATATGTAACACCATATAACACTATGTAACACTATATATCATTATATAACAAATATAACACTATAGGTTGTCTGATAGCATGTCTATGATATATGTATAGTGTTATATTTGTTATATAATGTTATATAGTGTTACATAGTGTTATATGGTATTATATGGTGTTACATATTGTTATACGGTGTTATATAGTATTATATATAGTGTTATAATACACTTCTCACACTTTAGGCCCTTTTTACACTATCCTTACCCTATATATATATATATATATATATATATATATATATATATAGGACAAAGATCAGTTAGGAACCACCCCTTATTGCGAGAACCGCGAGAACCAGTGTGAACACAAACAGTAATTCCTAAAAAAATCTAAAAAACACCCAAAAATTTTTATTTTATTTTTTTACTATTTTTTTTGAAAAAATCGCAATATTTTGTTAATAAAAAATTTCAAAAAAAAAAAAAAAAAAAATTCGAGTAACAGTTATCCATGCACATGTGCATATGTATCATTTCTTTGTCAAATTCCGTAATTCATTACAAATAATAGTCAATTGCACTTTCATTTACACTACCACGTGTAATACACTACTTTTTACGTTAACAATGTTAGAAATGCACATGTGCATTTATATGTATTAACAGGAAATAAGGTGTTTTGGTACACTACTTTCTCTTTCATCTAACATTCCATCCATAATACACAAGCATGCACATGTGCATTTTTGTCATTTCTTTGACAAATTCCGTAATTCATTACACATATTAGACAATTGCACTTTATTTACACTACCATATGTAATACACTACTTTTTACATTACCAATATTAGAAATGCACATGTGCATTTTATATGTATCAACATTAAATAAGGTGTTTTGGTACACCACTTTGAATACACTTTCCTTTTTCATCTATCATACCATCCATAACACACTACCATTACCTCCTACCATCCATAATACAATACCATTATCTCCTACCATCCATGATACAATACCATTAACAATATTTTCACTTTAATACATGTATGTAAACACCATTTATACCATCCAATCAACATATTACATAAAAAATTGACAACTATAACCAAACCATCAACCACTAGATATAACTAACCAAAAAACATGTATATGAGCCTACTTCTCCATTCAAAATCACAAACTTTTTGTAACAAAACACGTTATATCATGGTTATACCTAATTATGCACATGTACATTTTGAATATTGGTAATGTAAAAAGTAGTGTATTACTAATGGTATTGTAAATTAAAGTGCAATTGTCTATTCCTGATAACGTATTACTGAATTTGTTGAAGTAATGATACATATGCACATGTGCATGGATAACTGTTACTCGAAAAAAAAAAGTTTTTTTTTTTTTTTTTTTTTTTTGGTAACGAAATATAGCGATTTTTATTAAAAAAAATATTAAAAAAAAATAAAAAAAATTTTTGAGTGCTTTTTTGATTTTTTTTAGATTTTATTTTGTGTTCACATTGGTTCTCGCGGTTCTCGCAATAAGGGTGGTTCTCGCATGAACCTTACCCTATATATATATATATATATATAATTTAGGTTATACTTTTGGGTCGTAATTTATGCATATTAAAAATTGGGCTTTAATCTAAACGAGCTAACGAGCCGGCTAAATGAGCATAACGAGTGAGTCGAGCGTATCATTGCTTGGGCTCGGCGGATTTCAAACAAATAAAGAACCACGAGTTTTTTTAACAACCCTAGTTCTTTATTGTACGTTGATATCTTGTATGAGTAATCTAGCTTGTTAATTTGCATGCATGCAGCATGGGATGACGGAAAACAAAACAATTACTACACTGACTATGAATCCACATATATACAACTGAAAGATCATCAATACTCATATGTTGCATCCAATGCTGAGGTCAAAGATCATCCAGTGCCATTTTTCTGGTACGGTAATTCGAAAAACAATGCAAAAGATCACCCACAACAACTTCATTCATACCCATCATCCAAGAATCAGATAAACGATTACCCGGAAGCAAAGTTATTGTTCTTGGAACACAACTTGCATCAAGGCGAAGAACTGAAGTTGCACTTCACGAAAGACAACCAAAAAAGCGCGTTTTTACCAAAAGAAATCGCTAATTCGATACCCTTTTCGTCAAAAGATCTTCCTGAGATCTACAACAAGTTCTCGGTTAAACCTCACTCGGTTGAAGCCAAAATCTTGAAGCAAACACTTCACTTTTGCGAGCTAAAACCGATCCAAGGGGAAGAAATACATTGTGCGACTTCATTAGAATCCATGGTCGATTTTAGTACCGCGAAACTAGGTCAAAAAGGTGAAAGCGCTTTCAACAGAAGTGAAGGCTAAAGAAAGCACCCCGTCACAAAAGTACAAAGTTGAGTGGGTTAAAAAGCTCCCCGCGAATGAAGCTGTGGTTTGCCATAAGCAAAACTACGCGTATGCTGTGTTTTATTGCCACATAAACGTTGGCACTCGATCGTATGCGGTTTCTTTGGTGGGTGAGGATGGTACCAACGTGAAATCAGTGGCGGTTTGCCATACGGATACCGCGAATTGGGGCGATGACCATTTGTCATTTCAATTGCTTAATATGACACCAGGGGTTCCGGTTTGCCATTTCCTACCTGAAGATCTTGTCCTTTGGGTTCCAAACTAAAATATCCAACCGGTTTGGGTATATTTTCAACAATCTGTAAGGCTGAGTAGTGTGACAAATTATTTCACTTATCCTTATGTTTGGGTGTATCAGTATATGTAACTAAATAAAACAGCCTTATATGTATATGTTTAATTAATGTTTAGTTCCAGCAAGATCATATCTTCCCCAGTAGCATGTCTACACACACATATATATTGAAGAGTTATGAAAAAGGATACTTTGCCTAAAAATGTAAAAAAAAAAAATTATAAGGGTAAGTTTTTAAATTGTGTACCAGTACATCAGCGTGTTGTTTCTTTAACAGTACGTCAGCGCGTGTTTATTGCTCCCAAATTTTTCTGAGTCGTTGCTTCTCCCATGTACACACACTGAGGTTGATGTTGCATTGGACGATTTGGTTTAACAACGCAAATTCTTCTCTAGAATGCTTAGGTAGCGTTTGGTAAAAATGAATAAAAGATGGAATGGAAAGAAACATGTTTGGTTGTCATGTGGTAATGGAATTGAGCATTCCACAAGTAATGTAAACATTTCAAATATAACAAGTTTCATTCAAGGTGGTGTTTTTTTCGTTCCTTCAAGTAATAGAAAGAAATATATCATCATCATATTAATATTAATATCAATATTTTTATTATCATCGTCGTCGTCGTATTAATATTAATATCAATATTTTTATTATTGTTTTTAACCATTATTATTATTATTATTATTATTATTATTATTATTATTATTATTATTATTATTCTCGGTTTTAATAACCCACCGCCGTAATTCACCTCCGCCGCCACACGCCACTACCTCCGCCGACACTCATGGGTGACACCACTACTGCCACAGTTGCCGCCGTGACTACCGTCGCCGCCACCCATCGCCGCCGTCAGCCATTTCCGTCGCCACCAACACCCACCAACACCCCAGCCGTCACCCGCCACCATCCACCTCTGCCTTACGGTCTCCCGCCACCACCCGCTACCGCCATTGTCACCCACCTCCACCCCGCCGTCACTCGCCACCACCTACCACCCCGACACCACCCCTGCCACAGCCGCCACCCACCCTCACCTCCGCCATCAGCCGCCACCCACTTCCACCACCGACCACCACCGTCGCCGCACCCACCACCATTTTCGTCGCCACCACCCACCTCAACCCCCACCACTGCCGCCACCCACTGCCACCACCTCCGACATCGCTACCATTGCCACCTATCACCACCCACCACCACCGACTACCGTCACTCACCACCGATTTTAGTTCTTCTTCTATTCTTTCCTAACAAACAACACAAAGTAATGATTCATTTCATTCTTACATGGTAACCAAACAAGACATGCAATGGTAATAATCCATTCCATTACCTCGTCAATTCTATTCCCTCATCTATTCCATTACACCATACCAAACAGTCCCTTTTATCTTCTTCACGACGCTAGTGTTGTTGTTCCATGTCTCAGGTTAGACAATGTTGGACCTTAAGAAGTTTTGGACAAACACTACAAGTCCTTTGTTGCAACATCAATGTACATACACAAAAAGATTGGAACAATGTATCCAACTTTTGTTTTCTTTTTTTAGTAATATATCAATCTCAACTCATTAAACTATGATTTGTACTTAGCATCTTAAATAACCTAAACTAAAAGATTTATTTAAAGGGAGAATTAAACTATGATTTTTCCTTAGAATGTCAAATAATTAGATCAAAAGATTTATTTAAAGTGAAAATCACTAAAATATTGAACATAATAAATTAACAAAATAAACTTTGAATTGTCATTTTAAAGACTCATATCCAAAACTAAACAATAAAAAACGCCAAATAAGCAAAGTAAGCTCAGGAGGCTGGATTTAGCCAACACAAAAATTAATGGGCCCGCAAAATTGTCAAAATAATTACATGTGTAAAATCTTGGCTAATTCTTAGATGACAGCTAAAAGTGTGACACCCGACTATTTTGAGTTGTATCGTACAAGTGTAACACGTATCATCAATAAATAAAAGGCTATATTTTATTGATGTTGGTGTTTATATGTGGTATTTGATGTGTTGTTAAATCCAAACTTGGTTAAAATTTATGTTGGCAATAATAAGATAAACGTTTATCGCGTAACGAACAAAATGCGAAACGAACGTCGGTAACCTCCCGATTAATGTTAAAATCCTAAAAATATCCCGTTATGATTAAAATGGTATTTTAATCATGTTCGTGAGGAAAAATAAATTAAACGCTTAGAAACTCTATTTTTCGAGTTTAAGCACGTACCGTTCGATACCGCGCGTATACGACAAAATACTGTCAACACGGCCAATCGAGGCAACTGACAGTAATATTATGGCGAGTTTATTTTTATAGAGTGATAAAAATAATTTAAAACGTCTTAAAACGGGATTAAAATGCAAGTTAAAATACCCGGTGATCAGTAAAATACCAGTTTAAACCATATGAATTATATATATGTATATATGCGTGTATATATGAGAGAGAAAGGGGTAAGTGGTGGCTTGAGGAGCCACCTTTTCTTGAGTTTTGCCAAGTGTTGAATTTTGGAACTTGAGATAATGATTATAACTTCTCTAACACACTAAACTTAACCAATACAAAATCAAAACCATTTTCATCTTCTCCTACCTCCACTCTCAGCCGAACGCTATCCCCCACACCCCCATTTCAAAAATTTTAAGGGTTCTTGTTAGAACCAAGCTTAATCCAACGTGTTTTCAAGTTCGGTTGAAGATTCAAGAAGGATTCCAAGGTGATTCCAAGAGGAAACAAGCTCCATAACATCAAAACCTTGTCAAAACTCAATTGAATCTTGAAGGTATAAATTTACTTTTTAAAAACATACTCTTGATTCTTGGTGATGTTCATGATGTTGGAATGTTTCGTTTGATTCTTGAAATATTTCACAAACTTGAAACTAAAATAAATGAGTTTTTATACAAAATTAAAATGGAAACTTGTGTGTGTGATAATATGGCCGAAAATGTGGAAGAATATGAGATTGAGATTTTGTTTTGATGTTTAGTTGATTTTGATGATGTGATTCATGAGAAATTTGATGCATGCATGATCAAAGGTTGATTTTTATAAAAGTTCTATGATTAAAGATGATCATGAAAAGTGTATTTTTGGATGTTTATGTGCACATATGTGTGTGTGTCGTATATGGAAGTATACGTACACATGCATGTGGGTTTTTGGTCATATGTTCATAAATAAGAAGTATATCTTGCATTTATGTTAACATGATTAGATGATGATGTGATGAATATGTTTTGGATTATATGAGCATGAATTAAATATGTGAGTAGATGCATTTAGGCTCATGAAAAATGATGATGTTATGATGACCATGCATTAGATGCTTGTACATAAGCATGCATGAGGATTATGTTATCTTGAAATGATGAAATTGTTATGATATGACAAATGTTGTTTAAATCAGATTATGAACACTAAAAATGATATTATTTGAAAAGTTATAATGGTATGAAACTTTGTCATATGTTAGATAGCTTTGCATGTGGTACATGTAGCTTGAAAAGTAGTAAAATGGGTGAAACTTGTATGATTTATGTGACTTACATGAAATCTGAGTTATCATGAGTATGAGCACAATTTTATTCAGTAAATAACATGAATTATGTTAAAATATCAAGTCGTTACGATTTGGAATGATTTAGTAAAGTTCGGTGCGAAACCATGCTGTAAAAACGGTTAAAATCGGCTTTTCAAGTGATTTATATAACTATGTTTTAGATCAGTATATAAACTGATATTTTTGATATAAATATGAGTATTTTAACTTATATTAAGTATCCTTGGTGTTTGGTTAGTCATACTTGACTTTTGAAGCCCAAAATCATTACCGAATCACTAAAATACGCGTATTTCAATGTACACTAGAATGGGTTATTTATGGGTGAACCTTATGTGATACAATGTGTTATGTGATTTAGAATATGTGTATGATGATATGTTAAGTGTTGACATGATAGCGGGGATTAAGACTATGCATGTGTGTTTAGGACGGTAATATCTGTAAAGTCGCGTTAAATATGTAACTTATTTGTCGAGAAAGAAAATGATACATAGGTTAATAAGTTATTTCATGTATAAATGCTTTAAAAATGATGAAATATATAAGTTGACGAGATATGTGTATTACGATATTGATAATGTGTTCACGTTTATGTATATATATTACGAAGCGCAAATCGTAGATATATTGCTTATAAACGGGTGTGATAACGGATATAACTTAATGAGGACCACCAATAAAATCGTTTAAGTCGCAAAAATCTTAATATATATATATATATATATATATATATATAGGGGATGGTTCAAATGAAAACCACTTTTATTGTGAAAACTCGAAAACTAACTAAAAAAAGCCTAAAAAACACACAAATTTTTTTTTTTAAATTTTTTTTTATAAATTTCGCTGGTTTTTATATATGAAAAAAAAATTTCAAAAAAAAAAAAAAAAATTTTTTTTGGTTGTAATGCACATGTGTAGTACACTAATACGGAAAGCCTAAACCACTTAACCCACCCCCCACCGACACCCCCCAAAAACCTAAACCCCCCACCCCCCAAAAACTTAAATTCACCCTCCCACCAAAAGCCTAACCCCCCACCCCCCAAAAACCTAAACCCCCCACCCTCCCGAAAACCTAAAACTAAACCCTAAACATAAACCCGAAAAAAACCTAAACCCCCCACCCCCCAAAAACCTAAACCCCCTCCCCCCACACCCAAAAAGCTAATCCTAATCCTAAACCTCCAAAAAAACTAACCCTAAAAGCTAAACTAGACTCAAAAAGCTAATTTTAAACATGTAATGCAATTGTAGTACATGTTATATTGCACATGTGCACTAATATAATAATAGTATTGAAAACAAGACGACACCATAAATCTTTTTTTATGTCATAAAAAATATGCTCGAATATACTTGAATGAAAGATACAAAAATTTGTGATCTTATGGTGCCATTTTTGTTTTAAAATGATAACGTATGGAGAAATGGGAAATGTTTGAAAAGTTATATATTTTTTTTCCAATTTTACCCCTCCTTCATTAAAAGTCTCCCCCCTCCTTTTTAGTGGTTTTTAATTAGTTTTCGAGTTTTCACAATAACTAGTGGTTTTCATTTGAAACTTCCCCTATATATATATATATATATATATATATATATATATATATATATGTATATATATATATATATATATATATATAGAGTAGGGTTCCTACGGAAAGTGTGTTTTTCCTAGAAAGTCTAGGAAGCGATCTTGTCCATCCGATTGGTGTGTTTAAGGGTTGAGATTAAATCAATGGCAATCTTGTAATAATTAACTATATTTAATAGATTGTTTTAAATTAGTAGGGGCAATTTCGTCCTTATGTGTGTTTTAAACCAATCAAAAATAACCGTCAGAGATATCACATCTCCTTAATTCTAGCCAATTTCCCTCTCTCTCTTTTTCTCTCTCTAAACCCAAATTCGGAAACCCCCAAAATCATACCAAAAATACCTAAAATCATGGATGAAGATAAGAGATTTTCCTTGTTCCATATACGTAAGATCAAGTTTTCATTGTACTGCGTGTTTTACAAAGCGATTACGGGTGATTCTTGTTTGTAATTGACGGTATTTTGCTGGTTGCAGGGAAGAGATTCAAAAAGCAGGAAACTTTGGAAAGGATAAATAACAGCGGAACAGTTACCGGAAGCCGATCGAAAGCTGGGGCGAAATTTGCTGATGTAAAACACATTTGTATGAATCTGCTTGCTGTTAAAACACAGCTGTATGAATCTGAATGATAAAACACATTTGTATGAATCTGCTTGCTGTTAAAACACAGCTGTATGAATCTGAATGATAAAACACATTTGTATGAATCTGCTTGCTGTTAAAACACAACTGTATGAATCTGAATGCTAAAACACAACTGTATGAATCTGCTTGCTGTTAAAACACAACTGTATGAATCTGCTTGCTGTTAAAACACACATGTATGAATCTGAATGCTAAAACACAACTGTATGAATCTGCTTGCTGTTAAAACACAACTGTATGAATCTGAATGCTAAAACACAACTGTATGCATCTGCTTGCTGTTAAAACACAACTGTTTGAATCTGAATGCTAAAACACGATGCTGTTAAAACACAACTGTTTGAATCTGAATGCTAAAACACAACTGTATGAATCTGCTTGCTGTTAAAACACAGCTGTATGAATCTGAATGCTAAAACACAACTGTATGAATCTGCTTGATGTTAAAACACAACTGTATGAATCTGAATAATAAAACACAGCTGTATGAATCTGCTTGCTGTTAAAACACATCACCAAGAACAAACTGTTAAAACACAGTACCAAGAACATGCTGATAGATTCCAGCAAGAAAACGAAGGAATGATTGATATTACGTGAGATCAGAAATCGAAAACAATAAATTCCGAAATTTATGGATAGTTAGTTATTGAAGATAATTTCCTAAAATAAAAATAGATTGTGAAAGTACATAAATGCCCTTTTAGATAAAATCCTTCAATGACACATGTCGCGTTCTTATTGCTTCCTAGACTTTCTAGGAAAAACACACTTTCCACCCAACTCCTACTCTATATATATATAGGCTAAGGCTAGACAAAAAACCCTTATGTTTTTAAAAAACCCTAGAAAACCCAACCTCCCGACATTTTTTTTTGAAAAAAATAACACATGTAATATACATGTTTTTAAGAGTTTTGGGCAAAAAAAAAAAGCACCAAAGGATTATTTAAAAAAAAAACAAATTTCAGCAACTTTCGTGACTAACATGTGTTAGGCAAAAAATGTTGAAACTTGTTTATTTTTTTTAAAACATTCCTTCGGCGCTTTTTTGTTTTTCTTGGCCCAAAACTCTTAAAAACATGTATATTACATGTGTTATTTTTTTCAAAAAAAAAAAATGTCGGGAGGTTGGGTTTTCTAGGGTTTTTTAAAAACATAAGGGTTTTCTATATAGCCCTACCCTATATATATAAATGCGCCAACATAATAAAAAAATGACTTTTCGAGAAAGTCTCAAAGTTATGTGAAAATTCTAAGTATTGGAGAAACTTAGATAATTTGTGAATTGTTGATTATTAAATCGTGCCTATGGAAATTAGGACGTGTAGATCAATTTGTGGGATTGTGCTAATATAAATACGCACCCAAAGGTGAGTGTCTCAAAACCCCTTTTTTTACTCTTTTGTATATGTTTTGGGGGAAGAACACGCCTTAAAAAGGATTACAGATGTTTTTTAATAAAACATACCTTTGATTATATTAAATATATATTTTTGTGGAAAATGTATGGTTTTGATGATATAAATATGTTTCAGGAAGAAACGATTTTGAATGATATAAATATGTTTCGGGGAGAAACAGGGATTATTATGGTGCTTGGGAGAAAATGACCGTGTAAATTTAAAAATGCTTAAATCTAAAGTTGTGACGAATTCGCTTGATCTCAAGAGAATAATTATTAGGTTATATGCTTATGTTTCGGTGGGGACTTCGGGGAATTCGTACAACACAATATATTAAATTTATCAGTATTAGTAGGATATATATATATATATATTGTTCATGAGGGAGACATTATAGATGGTCCTTTATGGGCGCATGCGCAAGTATTGCCGTTTAATCTTTTAAGTATTGCACGCGTAAAATTGTTGATAGATCTATCGGGTTGACCACCACGTCGTGACCGGTAGCTCCGTGCAAGTCAAGCAACGAATTGATATTCTATTATTGTCTAGCTTTAATTATACCTTCATTGTTAATATATAGCTGTAATGTCTTGCAAACTTACGAATCTGAACATTTGATGCTATCAATTTAATATGTAAACCTTGGGAAGATGCTTTTGTTCGAAGGTTTTTAGAGAACGCTTGCGACGACTGACCCTCAGATTTTTGTTAAGGAAATAAAATTGACTTTCTTAAATTATATGGATGTTTTGTTAATAAACACATAATTAGAAAGTTTTCCTTGGATCAAATTGTTTATAATTTGGATATGTGAACTCACCCTCCTTTGTGTTGACACTTGATTTTAACGTATTCTTCAGGTACTTGAGTTCGCCTTCGGGAATTGGGGTATAACAAACGCCCTTTTTTTCCATTCGCAAACCCTATAAGTCGACAACTGGTTCAAAGGAAACCTTCCCCTTCACAATTGATTCGATGAAAACTTTCCCTTGTAATATCCGTCCTTTTCCCGTGCATTGTAAACTTGTACTTACATTTCAAACTCTTGTAATATTGTAAGTATTGGATCAATAAACTCACAAGGACCAAAATGGCATTTTATTATTAATTTAAACAAATCCCATGCCAACTGATTTGTTTAGCAATTGTGAAATAAAGCGAATGCAAATTATATTTAACCTGAGTCCGTTTCTAATCCTAATTCCCAAATTGAAGATTGTATGAACCCTAATCGTATTCCCTACAAATCAATTTCGTTAATGATTCTGTAATTCAAAATGGATTGAGGGCTTTTGACACCATAATATTACCCAATTAATCAGTAGGCAGAAGAAAGAAAGAGTTGGTTGGCGTTCCGTGGGGGTTTAGCTAGTTCCGACGATCTACAGGTGGCTTGGGTTTGAAACTGAGAGTGGGTATGAGTTTAGAAAAAAAATTACGGACTATACTACACTTTTAGTTTATACTAATACGTCGAATTAACCCATTACATGATTTTAAGAAATTTCCGGTTTCGTCGGCGTTACATATTTGAATCAATTGACGATGGTTGCAAATTAATTTGATTCGGTTATAGTCCCAGACGTGGTTAAGAAGAATCATAACGGTTTAATTGCGAGGATCTGCGTTATTTGTAACCGATCAGAAGTTTCCAGATTTGTTGGTATCGGCCAGGATAGTGGCGTATCGCCCATGCAACAAGCATAATGGTAGACCTTATGGGTGCTATTAAGAGCCTTCAAGATAAAGATATGAAGTATGCCTTCTTCTTCTTAAAGGGCACTTGACATAAAGACACTGAAATCGTGGTTTTGCATTTGTTGTAAAAGCTGGGCATGCAGTTTATCAAAAAAATAGTGAATGTTTTCACATATGTGACCCCAAGGATTTGGATACTTCTATCATCTTTTAGGATAATAAGCCACTTCTACAGATAATACAATAGAAAGTTATCAATCCAGTTCGATGTATTTATATAGGAAACCTCAGGATCTTGCGAATATTCGTAGAAGAAGACTGGAGGAGGCTTAGTGTATAGAGGGTTATAGGACTCCAAATCAGTAAATGAGATCATGTAGGCGATATTTACCATAAGAAGCAGAGCACTATCATCATCCTTATTTAGATGGTAAGGGTTCATTTCCATCCCTGCTACCCTCTTCCTCCACCATCTCTTTCTCACGGAGTCATATGTGAAATGAACATGTGTGTAATGATATTCAACGTATACATATACGAATCGAAAGTGAAGTTTGTATGGAGAGGAAACGATACTTTGGACCAAAGATCTTCTACCAGATGTGAACTCAGTGACTTCAAAAGCAAATTAACTCTTTTAGTAGATTGATTAAAAGGATTTACAATGAGCAATGTATCCCTTGATGGATACAATACAAAGATAAAGAGATTACCTGAAACTATAAGTAGTTCAGGCATCTAAGAGTTCATCAGCTCGAGAAGGATGTGAATCCTAAGACTAAACATAAATTTCATATCCCCTTGTTGGACATACCCTAAAAGCTCATCAGCATTAGCAAACCAGTCTCTTTTATGCACAAAACACACAACATTTATTTGATTAGCCATGTCACACCCCGATATTTCCACATACTACCGGTGGGGAGTATCGTGACGTAGTTGATATCATCATAGTCAATTAACACAATCATAGCACAGCGGAAGTCTTGGAATATAAAATAATATAACAAACTCAAATGTCTGAAAATATCAAAGTATTTATTATAGACGAGCCTTTAATATTAAATCCACAGGTGGATCTTTACAGAATTTATAAAATGAAGTTTAGTAGACTTTAAGGCATCTTTAAGGATTTGCAAGATCCTTTATTTCGACACCGGGCAGCTCCCAGCCTATTATGTGTAGTACCTGTCACTTAATCTTTTGAAAATACGTCAGTTTTCACTGTTAAATACAATTAACCGACTTGTTTGAAAAGAGTTTATGAAAATTGATTTAAGTGCACAAGGCACAAACCATTTATAACTTGGGATAATTTTTATATAAAATCTTGTATACAGTTTTACATGTTTGTCATACATATGGGCTCGGTATAGAAATAAAGGATCTTGCAAATCCTTAAAGATGCCTTAAAGTCTGCTAAACTTCATTTTATAAATTCTATAAAGATCCACCTGTGGATTTGATATTACAGGCTCGTCTATAATAAATACTTTGATATTTTCCGACATTTCAGTTTGTAATATTATTTTATATTCCAAGACTTCCGCTGTGCTATAATTGTGTTAATTGACTATGATGTTATCAACTACGTCATGATACTCCCCACCGGTAGTATGTGGAAATATCGAGGTGTGACAAGCCAGTTGAAGCCTAAATGATGCGTGTGTAGCGTTATATATTTTTATTAATATTTTAATCACTTTTTAACCCATTAGTCAAGTTTTAAATTTATAAAACACGATATTCAACTAACACTAAACACACTTATGGGCAAGTGCACCCATCGTGAGCGTAGTAAAGCGTTGGTAAGATACCGAGGTCGTCCAAGGACACAAGAGCTTTTAGTACCGGTTTACCCTCAACGTCTAATCAAATCAAAAGTTTTAGAAAAGGTTTTTAAATATGAAAATAAAAGCTAAAAATGCTGAAAATAAAAATAAAATAGAAACAGATAGACAAGATGAATCACTTGGATCCGACTTTCCTTTAATGTAACCTTTGATTATTTCCGCACTTTTGCACTTTTTAAGAGATTATCTTAGTTATAGTACTAGGCCCCTCTTTTGAAGCTGACGTTACCCTCAACAAAGTGGTTTGAGTCAGCAAGGATACAATCCCAAAGGGTCGGAATATTGGAAGATAATTAATTAAGTTATTAATGTGTAATGTGGTACGCCCCTCTTTTGAAGGCGACGTTACCCTCGGCTAAGTGGTTTGAGCCAGCAGGGATACAATCCCAAGTAGTCGGGTTAATGTATTAATAGTAGTTAACATATGAGGGGATCAAGCCATTCACACCCCCCACCATCCAATACCAGTGGGTATTGAAGGAGGTCCTATTATGCTTGACCCAGGTCCTTGCAGGATCTATATACTGAACAAGGCAAGAACCTTACCAAACCATTCCCTTAACCCCCGACCAGGTAGCCAACATATCTCTATATAGACCGTAGAGATATGAATGGTGAAAATCTTTTATTTTATATAGACAGTAAAATAACGCTAAGACACCACAGACAAATGATAAGGAAGTTTCACCTTCAACATAAGAAACTAGTTATTAAAGTCATTAATACAAAACCAAATAAAAAGTGCGAAAAGATTAAAAATCAAAAGTATTACATTAAATGTTTGTCTTCACCAAGTGATGTAAGAGACTTAGGCAAACATGGCCTTTGATTGTCAAAAACTTTTACGATCAATCTTGGATCCCGAGACTACTACACACACTCGAAGGTGGAAGATGGATGATGGTGGTGGATGTGGGTGTTGTAGTGGTGGTGGAGTGGTGGTGAAGTGGGAGAGAGGTGGTTGACCAAGGGATGCCTTTAAAGTGAACCAAGCACCTCTATTTATAGCCTGAACAGAAGCCCGGACACGGCCCCGTGTCCGCCGGACACGGCTCCGTGGCCATCAACTTTCTCTTTCTTCATTAATTGCAATTGTCTACATTAGGCTCCACACGCCCTCGTGTCTGCTGGGCACGGCCCCGTGTGTAGAAGCGTATCTGTACTATCAAGATTTTCAAGATTCTACGAATCTTAGCGTTGACCACGACCCGTGTTGAGCTGGGCACGCCCCCGTGTTGGGAATAGAAGCTTCTACAACTTTGTCATTTTCCGCAGACATCTGGCCACGCCCCTGTGTCCGCTGGGCACGGGGTCGTGGTCAGCCTTCTGTTTCTTGTTTTTGCTTTTGCTTGGGAAGATGCTGTCGAGGGGTCGGGCATGCCACGTTTATTCCTTTTCTTTGTATTTATGTTAGTTTTTGCTGCATATTTGTTCCTTTTGTTCATTTAAGCTCATTTGGTCTTGGAAATACAAAAGGAAGACAAAAGCACACTTTTTCCAGCATTTTGCACACATCAAATACCCCCACACTTGAATCTTTGCTTGTCCTCAAGCAAAACTCTTTATTTTGTGGCTTACACACCCAAATGGAATGGGTAGAAGAGAAGTTTTGGGCTTGTCTTGAGTGGCGGGAATCCAAGATCTTTATTGGGTTTTATTTTTATGCTATTTGCAATCCTATTCGTTATGATTTATTTAGAACGTTTCATAAGAGAAATTACTTATTTGGGCATAACTTGCCTTTTTAAAATTTCATTTATATACAAGTTCACATACCTCACGGGAGATCACTCAACACTCGGCCGAATATGTATTTTTGTGAAACACTCGAGACCGGCATGGAACTTACTTCTACCATATGTTTGCCTAGCAATTAATCCTCCTCCTTTTTAACTATAAACCTTTGTAAATATCAAGAGGACTTGGGGAAGGGTTAGGCTTGGGTTAAAGGTAGGTGGTTTTGGTTTAGTGGTTAGTGAAAAGGGCTAAAAGCGTAAAAACCTCGGTCGTCGTAAAACTTTTTGTTTTTGTGACTTTTATTCAAACTCAGCATTTTCAAACAAAGTTTCTTTGAGGAACTTGTTTGTTTATTGCTAGACTTCATTTTTTTTATAAGGAACGTCACGAGACAACCGAGCTTTTTACTAAAATAAAGGGTTTAAAAGAAAAAGCTTTTGGTGGGTAAAGGGTGTTTGTTTTTTGGGTTTAGAAACGAAAAGATTTAGGCTCAAAGGGGTTAACTAGGGGGATTTTGGGTAGGTGAAAAAGAAAATGAAAAATAATGGTGTTGAAAAGAAAAAGGGTTAGTCCTAATGTCTCCATCATTTACTTACTTGGGTTTAAGTTGGTAAGGACCGGGAATGTATTGTCGTGGCAAGTTCTAGAGTCGTAAGAAACCAAGCGGCTATTCACACAAGAAATGAAAAATGAGCATTTAGTTTAAATATGCATGCTTGTATGCTCAATAAAGGCTCAAAACTCACTTTTTGTGGGAATGAGTTTATAATGTGATCAAGTATATATAATCAAATTTTAACTAGATTTGTCATGCCATTTCATAATTTTATTATGTTGGTTCTTTTTATCACGACGCTATCGGTTGTAAATTTGTAAAAATATAACCTTTTAAAACTTGTTTTTTGTCACACCCCCAAAATCCACATGCGGAGTACTACCACCGCTTGGAGGCGTGACTGACAAGGATCCAGCCACCAATTACACTGAGCGTTGGTCAGTAGAAAAAATGTTCACCAACCACAATAGTTAGTAAACTTTATAGTTCGAAGTTTCAAAAGTTTAAGTTCAAATAACCGTTAAGTAAACAGCGGAAGCATAAACCAAACAGTTTCAAAACAAAGTTCATAGTTCAAGATTATTTAAACCCAACACATGGGCTAGACGACCACTACACATTCCCAAGCTGCAAGCTCCTGAGTCACTGGGTACCTGTAAAGCATGCAGTAGGGTATCAACAAAAATGTTGGCGAGTTCACGAGTTGTCCAGTTTTTAATTACCAAAAACTTGTATCACCAGTTAATTTATCTGTTTATACATGCGATGGGGAGCTACCCCATAAGTAAGCAACTAAACTGTTTTACAATACCGAATACTTACTTAACCGTACGTTTCCGTAGTGCCCCGTTTGTCAATGTTCTATCATCATTGACGGTTTGCCAGAGTACATTAGTTCACTCCCGTTCCCAGTAACAAGGGTCGGTGTGAGGCTGGTTACACCTAAATAGCGCTATTAACTAATAACCCGTTTGCAAGGCCCCGACGACTAATCGGTATTAAATGGTAGGGATTAAGTGATAGAGTTTCGTTTAGTGTTGCTTGTTGCATTCCGTATAAACCGTAATTAACCAAGAGTTCCCAGTAACAAGGGAGGTAAGTAAGTTTGTTCCCAGTAACAAGGGAAGAAAAGTAAGTTTGTATCCCTCATAAGGGGATAGTGTTGTTTTTAGTTCCGTTTCCCAATCCACCGGGAATGCATGCTTTAAGTTGTGAACTCACCTTGGGTTGCTCGGCAGACCGTTTACTTGGTCAAGTACGTTGGTCACCACGTCCTAACATGGTTACCAGTGTAGGTCAGGTTTGGGTACAAGAAGATCACGTATATTCTACACATAGCTAACACATTGCATGCATAACATATAAATATCCAGCAGGTTATCGAGCCTGTTCTAATACGTAAGCAGTTAAACAGTAACCGTCAACACCTAACATACAAATCATAAGTGTTATTGGGCCTATCCAATCATACTGACAGTTAACGGCATCACAGAGTCCAAATAAAACAGTATGCACAGTCCACACACTTTTGGCCCAAAAACGGAGACAAGCAGCCCATTCGAGACAAGGTGGTCTCGACTCGAGAACGTGCGGTCTCGAGTCGCAACCATGAGATCTCGAGTAATGCAGGCATGAGTCGCAATCTCGGAGGTCTCGAGTCCAGTCTCGAGTCGAGATCATGAAGACTCAAGTCGAGACCTTGCCGGTCTCGAGTCCTTGACGTCTGTCTCGAGTTGTCACGTGTTGATCTCGAGTCGCAACCGGAGGTCTCGACTCGCAACCCTGGATACGTGCACATGAAGTTCTTCTAGAACCTCTGATGTACTTACCAATAGAATTGCAATTTCATGTAATTGTGTACTATCCAATCAAATTATACAAACATGTTTTCTTGTCTAATTACTAATCAAAATAGATCAAACAACCAGATTTCAAATATTCATAACAACCTTCAAACAGTTCATCATTAGGGTTTTTACATATTCAACAAGCATGAATGTCTAAGAAATTCTTATCCTAGCATGCACTCAAATCGGTATCATCACCGGTTCCTAATCATATATTTACAGGACTACACATGCACCACAATCCTATTGTCTAACACCTTGCATATCATCTTTTAATAACAATGTCATACTAATACATGCCTTACATATAGTCAGTCACCTATTAATTTTCATCACACCAAATCCATCACCAAGCTAGCCATAATTATCATCTAGTCATTTTTATTCCATTTCATCACGAGATCATACATGGAACATTTGAACTAGTCAAGCAAAACATTCATAAGCAAGAATCTATATCAAAGATCTTTCAACTATGCACAAGGAGGCACTAACCGGTTCCAAAGTGTGGAGGTGTGTAGGGATTCACCGAGATCCGAGAGCTCCTTCCTTAGCCGCCGGTTGTTCCGAGAAGAAAGGAGGAGAGTGTTGGTGGAACTTTTAGGGTTTTAGTGCTTGAAGGAGTGTAGGAGAGTGTGTGTGGGAGAATGATGGAAATGTCAAAATGAGAGAAGGTTGGCTTGGGCATGGGTTTTATACCCGTTCTAAGGTCGGTACACCCTAATGGGTTCCGAATGGGCTCAAGTGCACACGGCCCAACCGTTTAATGTTCACTCGAGACCGAGTGGTCTCAAGTTGGGTTCATGGTCTCGGCTTACTATTTATATATATATATATATATATATATAGGGGATCGCTAGAATGAGAACCACCACGAGTTGTAAGAACCACGAGAACCGCGTCCCGCGGGTGGCCGTCGGCGACGAAATTTTTTTTACACCTAGATCCGTATATTTTAGGGGGGGTGTAAAATTTTCGGTTCAAACGGCGCGCCCGAGGGGGTAGTTTTTTACGCCCAAAGTTTGGGTTTTTTTAATTTTTCTTTATTTTTTTACCAAACTTTGGGCGTAAAAAACTACCCCCTCGGGCGCGCCGTTTGAACCGAAAATTTTACACCCCCCCTAAAATATACGGATCTAGGTGTAAAAAAAATTTCGTCGCCGACGGCCACCCGCGGGACGCGGTTCTCGTGGTTCTTACAACTCGTGGTGGTTCTCATTCTAGCGGCCCCCTATATATATATATATATATATATATATATATAACTATGTATATCATACTTACACATTGTCAACACATAACTTAGCACGAGGATCACATAGCATAACAAGATCAACACCATATTTTTCATTTAATAATGTATACACGCAAGTTCAATACAAGGTGGTTGCTCGGGAAAACCCAGAGTGTCACATTTTTCCCAAATTAAACCAAGACAAGTAAAAAAAACGAAAAGTTTTTGAAAAATTTTGGGGTGATTAGCGGTTCCAATAGAGTTTTGTGTAAGGTTTGTTATTAGGACTTGCAAAATTCAAGATTTAGGATCCCCCCCTACCACACTTAAATTACACATTGTACTCAATGTGTCCAAAAAATAAGTTTTTAGGTTGATTTAATGTGTAAAAGGTGTTTAAAAACAAAATTTTATGTTACTGGGCGTTTGGGCACGGGCCCGTGTTGGTCCGGGCACAGCCCCGTGTTCATATTGCCAGTATTATAATGAACAGAAGGCTGGGCACGGGGGCGTGTTCAGTGAGCACGGCCCCGTGTCCAGTTACTTGAACTGGGTGTTTTCTACAGATCCTTGGGCACGGGGGCGTGTTGGGTTGAGCACGGCCCCGTGCTGAACTTGCTGTAATGAAGAAAAATTGTTGGGAGCCTCTGTTTTTGTGCATGGGGTGTGGGTTCAAGTTTCCCTTAGTAACCTCAACCATTCCGAGTGTGTTTTAAAAATTACAACATCATCCAAACACCATTTAACGCATAGAAACCATCATTCATTCAAGAGTGAATTACATAATTTCCTAGAAAATAAAAAGCATAAACTAAATCTGGATAAATAGCTCATGAAATACAAGAAATCTCAAACCATAAAGAAGTCCTAGCCTAGATAGTTTTTATTTTAAGAGCAAAATTTCTAAAAAGATAACTTTTTCGGTTTGAAAAAGGCTTGTAGAACTTCTTCTCCGGAAAGGGCCCCTCACACATCGTTGAGCCATTCTTCTATCTCCCTAGGGAGAAGGAAGGCGGGCTCATTGTCTTCCTCATTTTGAGGAGGTGCAACTTCCACCGGAACCTCTTGTAAGGCGTCAAGAGGAGGTTCCGGGGGAATGTCGTCCCATCCGGTGGGATTAATAATTCCTTGTGCCAAGTTCCAATCTTCTTGGGGAAGGATTGGTTCCTTAGGAGGCATCGCAAGAATGTTCAACCTTTGGTGCAAAATGTTGATTTCTTGGAAGCTATTTTCTAGCCTCACCGTTAGATAGTTGATACGGTCGATTAGAACTTCTTCCACGGATGTCATCTCGTCGAGTGCTTCTCTTAGCGCCATTACGTAACGCACAAGGGTTGCTTCGATCGAATGCCTTCGTTCCCTGCGACTGTTCCTTGAATGAGCTGAAGAGCTTCTGCTATTCTGGCTAGACATTTTAAGAAACAAGTTGAAAAGTTTCAGATTAATGAAACAGTACTCCGGCCACGCCCCCGTGCTCGCTGAGCACGACCCCGTGGCCACCTCTCTGCAAATTTTTGAAACAAGGAATCTTATAGTTTTAAATTATTTTTCTGACTTTTGAAACATTTCTGAGCAGAAATAACTTAAAATAGTGTTGTAAAACTTATTTTTGATAAGATTCCTTGAATAAAAACCTAACAAATACCACAATAAAGCTTGAAAACATGGGGATTTCAAGTTTTAATGGAGGTTTTGAGGAGATAATGAAGAAGAAGGCAATAGACAAAAGCAGTAAAGACAAGATGGTTGTTGAGAAACTTCTTTAGAATATACCTTGTAGGGTATATGTGAAGATCCCACCAGATCATTGTCTTTGGAATGAGTCCAAGTGTGCAGGAATCTTGCTGCATTTATAGAAAACGACAGCACGCTGACCACGCCCCCGTGTCGGCTGGACACGGCCCCGTGGTCAGACAAGAGTCTGAGACACGTTTGTCCGTATTCTGATTTGAAATCAGACAAGAATCTTTAGGCGGGCACGGGGGCGTGTTGACCTGGACACGGCCCCGTGGCTAGAGGTTTTTTTATGAAGTTTCGTCTATTTTACTGAAGTTTATCCGGATTGGGTGGTTCCTTACTGGACGGAACAACACTGAAGTGCCTGAGGTACCTAAATTGCTCTTGATTTAGACAAAAACGCAATAGGTTGTCGGAAATGGTGAATCCTAAGCTAAATACCGGTGGGCGAGACCAACCTTTATTTCCCTTATCCGGGCTCTCGTTAAAGAAGGTATATGTCAAATCTCTTAGGTCTATGTATGAATCGGCGGAGACCGATGGGGAGTCCTTCACGGCACAATCGACACAGGGACGACTATCGCTCAAGTCCTCACAAGAGTTAGAGGTGCTTTCGGGAGCAACGATGTTGTTGTATTCCGAATGCTGCCTCAACAATTCCCCTTGATCGTCGTCTTGAGACGAATTGTTTATTTCCGTCTCAAGTTTATTTATCAATTTGAGAATTACTTCTTCTATTTAAAAATAATTCTTCGAGCATCATTTCATCTAGAAGAGATGATTGAGAGCATTCGAGGGAGAGATAGGGATTTTTTTTTTACTTTCGCCCTTCTTAAGGCTATAGGAAAACAATGGGTCTAAATAGTGGGGAGTGTAATTTAAGAAATAACATTTTAAATCTTCATGAGTTCCGCCACATATTTGACACCACACACCATAAGAGGAGCGAAAGTAAAAACGATCAGTATCACTCATGTTAGTGTCAGAAATTACCAACCGTCAGGATCTTACGGTTCTGTATTCAGTGTCTGAAACTTGGGCACGGGGGCGTGTTCAGTGGGCACGGCCCCGTGTTCAGCTACTGTCTGACTTAAAACAGGATTGCCAGTACCAAAGATTGGGCACAGGGGCGTGTTCAGCGGGCACGGCCCCGTGTTGAGCTCTGCAGAAGCTGAAAAATCTAAAAGAATTCTAAAAAAATGAAAAACAAGAAAAACGATTAGGCCATTGATTCCTAACTTTCTTAAAATCCTTGTGTCCCCGGCAGCGGCGCCAAAAATTTGATGCGTGTGTAGCGTTATATATTTTTATTAATATTTTAAGCCCTTTTTAACACATTAGTCAAGTTTTAAATTTATAAAACACGATATTCTACTAACACTAAACACACATATGGGCAAGTGCACCCATCGTGAGCGTAGTATAGCGTTGGTAAGATACCGAGGTCGTCCAAGGACACAAGAGCTTTTAGTACCGGTTTATCCTCAACGTCTAATCAAATCAAAAGTTTTATAAAAAGTTTTTAAATATGAAAATAAAAGCTAAAAGTGCTGAAAATAAAAATAATATAAAAACAGATAGACAAGATGAATCACTTGGATCCGACTCGCCTTTAATGTAACCTTTGATGATTTCCGCACTTTTGCACTTTTTAAGAGATTATCTTAGTTATAGTAGTAGGCCCCTCTTTTGAAGGTGACGTTACCCTCAACCCAGTGGTTTGAGTCAGCAAGGATACAATCCCAAAGGGTCGGAATATTGGAAGATAATTAATTAAGTTATTAATGCGTAATGCGGTAGGCCCCTCTTTTGAAGGCGATGTTACCCTCGGCTAAGTAGTTTGAGTCAGCAGGGATACAATCCCAAGTAGCCGGGTTAATGTATTAATAGTAGTTTACATATGAGGGGATCAAGCCATTCGCACCCCCACCATCCAATACCAGTGGGTATTGAAGGAGGTCCTAGTAAGCTTGACCCAGGTCCTTGCAGGATCTATACACTTCACAAGGCAAGAACCTTACCAAACCATTCCCTTAACCCCCGACCAGGTAGCCGGTATATCTCTATATAGACCGTAGAGATATGAATGGTGAAAATCTTTTATTTTATATAGACAGTAAAATAACGCCAAGACACCACCGACAAATGAAAAGGAAGTTTCACCTTCAACATAAGAAACTAGTTATTAAAGTCATTAATACAAAAACAAATAAAAAGTGCGAAAAGATTAAAAATCAAACGTATTACATTAAATGCTTGTCTTCACCAAGTGATGTAAGGGACTTAGGCAAACATGGCCTTTGATTGTCAAGAACTCTTACGATCAATCTTGGATCCCGAGACTACTACACACACTCTAAGGTGGATGATGGATGATGGTGGTGGATGTGGGTGTGGGTGTTGTAGTGGTGGTGGAGTGGTTGTAAAGTGGGAGAGATGTGGTTTTCCAAGGGAGGCCGTTTAGGTAAACCAAGCATCTCTATTTATAGCCTGAAGAGAAGCCCGGACACGGCCCCGTGGCCATCAACTTTCTCTTTCTTCATTAATTGCAATTGTCTGCATTAGGCTCCACACGCCCCCGTGTCTGCTGGGCACGGCCCCGTGTGCAGAAGCGTATCTGTACTATCAAGATTTGCAAGATTCTGCGAATCTTAGCATTGACCACGGCCCGTATTGAGTTGGGCACGCCCCCGTGCTGGGAATAGAAGCTTCTGCACTTAGTCATTTTCTGCAGACATCTAGTCACACCCGTGTCCGCTGGGCACGGGGAGGTGGTCAGCCTTCTGTTTCTTGTTTTTGCTTTTGCTTGGGAAGATGCTGTCGAGGGGTCGGGCATGCCACGTTTATTCTTTTTCTTTGTATTTATGTTAGTTTTTGCAGCATATTTGTTTCTTTTGCTCATTTAAGCTCATTTGGTTCTTAAAATACAAAAGGAAGACAAAAGCACACTTTTTCCAATATTAGTACTAAAAAAGGGTTAGTTTTATGCCTCATTTGATGTAATTTATATGTTGCATTTTGCACACATCACTAAACATGGGGCGTGAGCTGACGGTCTCAAAGAGTCTTCAAACCATCTTAAGCCTAATAATGTCTATAACCTTTAGACGAAAGACAATATCAGAGTTCACATAGTTTTTGCAAATGAGATGAGATGTTTTTATGACTGGACTGGGGTCGAAACGATCTCCGTACCGGTCCACTTTTCGGACAAGTTGGGTCGGATGTAGGAACCAGATGACATAGTAAATGTTACAAAAATAATTAGGGTTTGAAGAATTTAATCAATTTCGGATTCGACCCCAAAAGATTCTGATTCAACCCACCGGTCCATGCCCGTTGGCCCACATCATAAGAAAACATTAATTCAGATTACTAATCTCATGACTCCAACATAAGCTCGGGCATGATGCTCTACCCAATAACATATTAGATTGCAAAACGAACACGTGTTGCTTCGGTCCCTGTCTGTTGGCCCACATCATAAGCATAATGGTAGACCTTAGAGGAGACTTTAAGAGCCTTCAAGATAAAGATATGAATATGCCTTCATCTTCATGAAGTTCAATTGACATGAAGACAACATGGTCGTAGTTTTGCATTTGTTGAAGCAATATGAAGTTGCAACACATACTCGTACGTCATCCAATCGTTGTTGATACGGAAAAAAGTGACTGATTTCAAAGCTATAGCCTTGAGGATATGGACACTTTTTGAATCATTTAGGATAACAAGCCAATTGTATAAATAATACAATAGGAAGTCATCGGTCCAGTTCTGTGTATTCATACAAGGCACCTCAGGATCTTGCAAAGATAAGTTAAAGATTGGAGGAGGGTTAATGTATAGAGGGTCATTGGACTCCGCATCAATATATGAAATCATTTAGGTCGGATTTTCCATATGGAACAAAGCCATATCATTAGCCTTGTTCAGATGGTGAATGTCCAACTGGTTGTGTGTGGTGATATTCAACGTATATGAATTGAAAGAGAAGTTTGTACGGGAAGAAATAATTTTGAACTCAGATCATCTACTAAATGTGAACTCTGTGATTTCAAAAGTCCAATCAACTTTTTTAACAACTTGATTAATACAATTTACAACGAGCGATGTATCTCTAGACGATAAAATACCAGGACAAAGAGTCCACCTGACGCTATTAGTAGTTAGGCATCTTAGTGTTCATCAGCTCAAGAGGGTTGAGAATCGTGAGACTAAACATTAAATTTCTTATCCCTTTGCTGGTCATACCTAAAGACTCACCAGCATAAGCAAACCAGTCTCTTCTATGCACAAAGCACTGACGTTATATGATTAGCCAGCTCAAGCCTAAACTAGGGGTGTGAGATGGTGGTCTAGAAGAGTCTGCAAAACGTCTTAAGCCTAACAGTGTCTACAACCTCTAGATGGTGGAGAATATCAGCGATCGCATCTTCTAGAAGTTTTTCAAACATGGTGACTTGATTTCCCATGGAAGCTCTTAGTTTTTGTAGGTGAGACGTGACGTTTTTAGGACCGGACGTCGAATTGTTCTCCTTTCCGATTCACTAGTCGGTCAAGTCGGTTTGGTTATAAGAACTGGTTGGCGTCGTAAATATTATAAAAATAGTTCAATTAAAATTGGAAGAATCTAATAAATTTATGGTTCAACCCATATTAAAATATCGGTTCTACCTGCTGGTTTTCTAGTCCAACCTTTGGTTCGCATAAAACTAACTACTACACCCAAACTCTGATCAGACAAGTCTGACATTCCCGGTCCGACCAGTCGGTCTTGTCCGGGTTTCAGACAATGTGAGATCACTTGAGGGAGACATGCAACGAGACGGTGGAGAATAGAATAAAAAAAAACCCTAAATTTCAAACTAGACTTGACCCATTTTTGTTGATATATCCTAATTACTTAAACATATCCTAGACTAATAATGGGCCCACTCTAGTAATGTTATAATGATTAAAAACCCACATCAAATATGTTTCCATAATAACAATATATAAATTAAAACAGATCCTTGTTTTTTGGTTAATTACTATTAGTACAGATGAAGGTTGGCGGGAGTGATTTAGTTAGCTGTCAATAGCGTCTAATTCGGAGTAAAACACAAGAGGAGTTGGAATTTACTCTTGTAGCAATTTTAAGAAAACTCGACACATGCACCCTCTCATCAGTGTCGGCCTGTGCGAGAGGGGGAGGGCCCTTGGCCAGGGCACATTTTATCTGGGATCGCATTTAAAAAAAAAAAATCCTATATCTACATGTTATATATATATATATATATATAATTAGAAAACTCATATAAACATAAACTTATATCTTAGGACCATTTAAAACTATTAATCTCAAAATTTATAACTTAAATCTATTAGGTATTAACCCAATATAAAATAAACAATACCTTTAGATCATTGTATAATAGTATACATTATTTATTTCTTTAAGGCCTAAGGGGCACATTTTTTCCAGGCTCGGACATAGCATCTGAATTCTCTGGACGAGGACCGGCTCTGCCTCTCACAAAGACTGAACTGTCGGATAATCATAGTTTTATGATATCTTTGCATATATCTCCTTACTAAGAGCCTTTATTACATATTTATCCAGCCCTTAAAGTCAATTACATATTTCTCATATTCTAAAGAAATTACCCATTTATCCTTATAATCAAACAAGACGACATTAAACACCCCTTTCTTCCCATTCACAAACCCTATATGTCGACAACCGGTTCAAAGGAAACCTTCCCCTTCGCAATTGATTCGACGAAAACCTTCCCCTGTAATATCCATCCTTTTCCCGCGCATTGTAAACTTGTACTTTCATTCCAAACGCTTGTAATATTGTACGTATTGGATAAATGTAATCATTCCAAGAATGTTACATACTTTGTTTATACCATTTATATATATATATATATATATATATTGTTTTACATACATATATATACATCACTTACATTATTTATATCATTTTACATACTTATATACATCTAATTACAACACATATATCATATTTCACCCATACGTATACTTACATAAACTTAAACGGAACTAATATTGAATTTTCAGCCAAAACAGACCCATCATAAACTTCAGGGCCAAAACAGAATATCCGTACATCTTTCATTTACCCTAATTAAGATTTTTCACTATAAATAGGACTATTCCCCACTCCTTTACCCTTTGCTCACTCCTCAAACACTCTCTAAACCTCTCTTCGTTATGCAAATTCTTGAAGAACTTCAAGAAGTTAAACCGAGACCTTCAACTTCATGTTTTATTTTCTATCTAGTCTAGTTGTACATTCCTTATGCTATACATAAATCTAAGGCTTTAAACCTTATGTTTAATCCATAAACATAAATGGTTAAGCTTCATTCTTGGATTATTTACATTCTACATATGACTAATCTAACCACTAGCCATTTATATTCTTGTCATTATTTAACCTCTAACTATTTACATTCATGCTAATACCTACCTCTAACATTTACATTCATACCTCTAACATTTACAATCATTACAAGCATGTCTTTACGCTTATATTTATGTTCACGCAATTGTTTGACCCGTTTGGGCTAACTCGCCAAAACCAAACCAAGACACCAAACTAACCAAATGTTTGAGTGATCTTGTGTTAAGGTAGGCACTTGTAGTGGTTAGGATGCAAATCCCACCATCTACCTACTTGTGTGAACATTTTACATCTTAATTATTTTACATAATTCCTAAAAACCAAACGAAAATTTTACTAATCAAATAGTGGGTAATTTCGGGTTATGGTCAAACTCTTAATAGTTTAGGGAAAGAATTACTCTCAGTCAATATATTGGATCATTTTTATTCATTTCTTTAATAACATTAATACATAAATTCTATAAAAATATAATAAGTAAACTGTAACATCCGTCAAATTGGGATTCCAAAATCCGACCCGCTTTGAATTTTGGATCTTAATACTTAAAACTCGGAAATTTTTCGCGAACTTATTCAACCGATTAAGAGATTCTATGCCTTTAATTATCAATATAGTTGTTTATTTAATTAATTTAACTAATTTAAAAGTTTATATATATGTAAACTAGTTATTTATGAGTTTTAGGTTTACTAACCAAGTTAGTCAAGTTATGATAAGTAAGGGGGTTATATTGTAACTTCATATTATAAAGGAAAAAAAAACATGTAGACCGTGGGACTCGAACCCGGGTCTACACGTTCAACACAGAGTAGAGCCCATGTCACATGGTTTAAGACTGTGGGGTATGGGACGGGGGGTTTGGGCGTGGGTTGGGGAAAACGCCCAAGCCACCACCCCGGGTGGGCTTGGGTTGGGGCGTGGCCCTTGGGGCTTGGGTTTCAAGTCGGGCGTGGGGCGGTGTTGACAAGCTGACATGGCGGGCTCTCAATGGCCAAACCAAAATAGCCGTTGGCCAACGGCTATGTTAAAAAAAATTATTTTTTCACTATAAAACTCACATTTTTCTTTCATTTTTTTACCACATTCAACCACATCTTCTATAATCATATTCAATTCTCCTTCTACAAAATGAAAAAATGCATCCTTATAACCGTGCTTATGACTCGAACAACCCGTATGCATTCCAAGAAAATAATCCTAGCCCACCACCCAATCGTCCAATGCCTCGTCCATTTTTCATACACTCTTCTATGCCCGTTGAAGCGAGTTATGTATCGTATATTGGGAATCGTTTGTATACTAACTTCCCACACACCGACGATTCGATACCTACATCGTTTACACAATCGCCCATCAACCTTTCACCAACCTCCATCGACCTTTCACAAACCGAAACCGTCCCCGAAACTCAACCACCCAACGATGCTCCTTCCGCATCGAAACCCATCAAAAAGAGAAGTCATAAGAAAAAAACCGAGGTGGATAAAGCACTTGAAACCGTCAAACGAAAACAACAAAAATGGGTCATTGCTGAAGAAGTTGCATTGGCGAGGGCTTGGTGTCAACAATCTCAACATCCAAGTTTAGGTATTCTTAAACTTTGTTTTTATTAATGGTTATTTTTTATATAACTTTGTAATATATTAAATTTTGTTTTTATTAAAATAGGAAATTCTCAACATCGAACCGCCCTGTGGGAAGCGGTTAGTAGAGTATTCCATGAAGAATTGGGAATGGAGGCTTATCGTGAAAACGATAGCTTATCTTCGAAGTGGAGCGAGATTAGCGGCCAACTTACAAAATATAGTGGTTTTCTAAATAAAGCAAAGCAAAACCCAAAAAGTGGTGAAACCGAAGCCGACATTGTGACAAATGCATTGGTCACATTCAAATCAAATGTGGGGACCGACTTCCGTTTCATGCATTGTTGGGAGATTTGTAAGTTCCATCCAAAGTGGGCAAATATCCCCATTGGTAGCGAAAGTAACACGTCTTCCAAAAGGTCAAGGGCCTCGTCCCAAGCCCAATCTGATGCACGAGATCAAGAGTTTGAGTACCTTTTGGATGATTCGCCAAGCCCAAACCGGCCTGAGTATGGAAGAGATGTCGCAAAAAGGCGTGCTCAAAAATCAAGATCTGGTACGGCATCGCCTTCAGCTGGGAGTTCGGGCTCGCGTAGGGGAATATACAGCGATCAGTTGGATGATATTTCATGCAAGTTGGATACATTCAACGTATTCCAACAACAAAGGGCCGAAATTCGAATGAGCGAAGAAGGTAGAGATGCCGCTAGAGATGCCCAGAAACAAAAACAGGATGATTTGAAATTTCTATCCCAGCCCATTGATCACCTAGAGGATGACGAGTTACAACTAGTCTTGGAGATGAGAGAAGAGATAAAAAACAAATATAAACGTTAGGAATTTTTTTTTTGTAATTTTCTTTATTTAAAAATATTAAAAAAAATTAAATTTGTTGTTTTAAAAAATATTCAAATAGCCCAGCGGGTCAGCCCAGCGAAGCCCACCAAACCCATGCCCCAAACCCCCGCCCCACCATACCGTGTTGAATGTGGGTCAGCCCATGTCTGCCCCCCAAGCCACGTGTCAACTCATGCCCCAACCCAAGCCCAACCCCCGCCCCACCACTTTCCTCAAAATAAATACAAACAGTTTTTATCATTAAAAGTCTCAAAATTTAATATATCTATGCAGGGGCGGACTGAAGACACGCCCAGGGTGGGCGGGCGCACCCCCGGGAAAAAAAAAATTTAGTGCTAAGTTCCGTCGAAAATCCCGTCCGCACCCCTTGGATTTCTTCGTCCGCACCCCTTTGATATATTCGTCCGCACCCCTTCGAATTTTTCGTCCGCACACCTTAGGTAAAAAATATTATGGATTTATATTATAATTTTTTTTAGTAAAGTCTGATTTTTTATAAAAAAAAAAACTATCTATATTAATAGATTATACTACTTCAATTAAGATTTAGCCTATTAGTCTGATTTATACAAAGTCTGATTTATACAAAAAGCCCATTAGGCATTAGTCCATTAGTCTATTACCCATTTGCCCATTTAAACCTAATACCCAACAATACAAAGTCTGATTTCCACCTCCCGCCCTTCTGTTCTGATTCTGCCCAACGACCTCCTGGCTCCTGCCTAGCGACTTCTTCAACAAGCCAGCAGCAACAACAGCCATCGACTTCCATAATTCCGGCCAGAAACTGACCGGAATTCAGCAGGCAGCAGCAACACAGCAGCGACATCATCTAAGGGTTAGTTTTTTGGTTTTTTTTTATGATTTTACTTGATGATTTACTGTTATTTATATGTTTTGAGCTAATTTGGGGTTGTTCTAGTCTTTATAGAATGGGTTTGTTGTCTCTTAATCTCTTATTGATTATATGATTCTAGTATAGGGTTTGAAAAGATGAAATTCTAGGGCTTGAAATTCAAAATTTTAAATTGAAAATTAGAGAATATGGGCTATGGTTGAACACTTGAAGATCCTTGTTTATTTTGTATGTGATAGGATTAGGAGGAACCGTGATTAGGGAAGTTATGACGCGATTTCTCAAGAGAAAAGGGAATGAACCACTTTTTTCGTCGGATTCTTCTAACTGAAGACTAAGGTATGTTTTTTTTTGAAATTTGATGCCTTTTTGTTTACTTACTTATGATGTTCTTTTATGATGTTTACTTGTTTTACTTGAAACTTTGTTTGTTTATATGATAGGAAGTTAGGAACTAGGGTTTGATTCTTTGAAAAATGAAATTGAACCGACCTGACCCGCTATGAAACTTTGTTTGTTTATGTTTACTTGTTTTACATGACCCGACCCGATCCGACCCCCTATGAAACTTTGTTTGTTTATGTTTACTTGTTTTACATGACCCGACCCGATCCGACCCGCTATGAAACGAAGTTTTTTTATATAGCTACGGGTCTAAAATCTTTAAAAAATTTCCGCACCCCCAGGAAAAAAATCCTGGGTCCGCCACTGTATCTATGTTTGAAATTTACACGAGTTATTTTTATTGTATATTGTATAATTTTGATTCTTAATTATGATTCTTTTGTATTTTTTTATTGTATTACTATACATATTGATCAATAATACATAACTAGTAATAAGACCCGCGCGCGTTGCGGCGCGGTTGCTTCGCAAATATCGAACGGATTAGTTCAAGCGTTATGTGATGTGTTAATTATATGAAAATGCACATTTTGACGTATCCGATTGAACTCAACATATCTTATAGTTGCATTGCGTTTGGATCAAAACGTAACGTAAATCAAATTTATATCGTACAATCATGACGTATTATACGCGACCCAACTAACTCGAATTTATATCATTAAGCCAAAAACTCTCGAGGGGGCCAAAGTGACATTTACAAAGTTCATAAAAAATTAAGTGGTTGAAAATTGCATATCCTAAACTTAAGAGCTAAGAAAGGGTAAAGATTTAGGGTGTCAAAAGAAACTATTTGTAAAATGGAGTAGTAGTGTAGTGACTAAATTTGTCATTTTATAAAACTTTGAAGATACCATAATAGTCTAGGGGATAAAATTGCAAGATTGTGAAACTACGGGGGGAGGCAAAGCCGGTGGGAAACCCCATCGACACAAAACACAAAAAAAAAAGATTTATGTGAAATACGACACTCGCTTTTTTTTTTTTTTGTGAAATGAATATCAAAACTTACATAAACATGTTTTTTCTAGGTGATGCTAATGAACTGACTTGGAAATATAAAAAAAAATCCTTTTAGTTTGTTTCTACAACATTGTTTTGACTTTTTTTAATTTCTTTTTTCTTTTAGCTTAGCCGGACTTCAACCCAATACATTAACCAAAATACATAAATAATTTGGCAGTTGTTTTTTCAAGCTAATAAAGACCATTATCCTTATTTCTCTCTATTCTACATCACCAGTCACCACCAGAAACCATTCCCCATAACCACCGATTCCGTCACTGCCATCGTGCCATCGCAACCATAGCACCATCTTTAGTCTCTTCTCCGTTAACCATCACCGCAACCGGCATACACTACCACAACTCCACCATCCGACTGGATCTAACGAAGAAGAAAGACGAGAAGCATAAAAACATGTTTGTCATTAAATCTAGTGTTTGATGGTGGCCATTAATTGCTACGGAATCCCCGTCTTCTCCGCCACCCACACCACCATTTGACATTAAGAACTTTATCATTTGGCTTTTGAACATAATACGAATGTCACTTATTCTATTGATGCATGTCGACTTCTAATTTTACATAACAAAAGTTGGATATTCCATCATTTACTACAACTTGATAACTTATAAAATATATCAAATATTTTAGTAACTCAAACATTAAGTTCGGATAGATAGTATACCCATTAGTTATGATCCTAGTATAAAAAATAAAACTAACAATCCAACTTCAAAACTAACACGGCTAAATTTTGTTAAAATTGAAATCACAAAGTACAACTATCTTAACTTTCAAAAGTTGTTTACTCACAAAGGTGCTTCCCTAATGTTGGTGAAGGGTATTAGCATAGCTTTATAATATCCTCATGTTATTCCCTACCCTGGTTATTTATTCTAGGAGTAAAGTTCTATTTTAGTCCTTGTGGTTTGTACAGTTTAACCATTTGAATCCAAAAACCAAAACTCTTTTGATTTGAGTCCCTGTGGTTTCTAATTTTAACCATTTGAATCCAAAAGTAAACAACATCCAAATCAGAAACATTTGGTTTTTGGATTCAAATGGTTAAAATTAGAGACCACAGGGACTCAAATGGTTAAAATTAGAGACCACAAGGACTCAAATCAAGACAGTTTTGGTTTTTTGATTCAAATGGTTAAACTGAAAACCACAGGGACTCAAATAGAACTTTACTCTTATTCTAGATTACCATCTATAGACGTGAAAATATATGCTAACTTGTTGGGGAATTTTCAGATTGCCGGATGATCAGAGAGGCGTGTAATCACTCTCAGATCAAATTAATTCGGTGATTCACCCGAATAATTCAATCGGATACAACTATGATTTCGAGAAATTGAACCAGTGTATGTTGTTTGTGCGTGAAATCTATTGAACCAGGAGAGTATGATAAAAAAATTACTGTCTACGAAATTGGGTTTTTTGGGGTGCAACTGCCCAATGGTAGTTAACTCTATTTTTAGGACAAAACCGCCATTTAGCTCGACCCCAGCCAGGGGCTCCGCCCCTTGTGTGACACCTGTGTCACTTCAACCATCAAACAAATGCCAAACCAATGAAATATTGTATTTCATACTTGGGATTTGTAAAAATATATGTATCGTTTGCACATATCAACTCTTGTTCGATTTCAAGCTTTAAATCGCTTTCTGGAGGGTTATACGCGCCCTGATGCGTAGATATAACCAGTTTAATCCAACGAACACTCCGGAATAGTGAAATAGGCTTAACATACCTTAAATAACCTTTACATAACTTAGAAATAAGTTTTAAAGGCTTTGGTATGGCAAAAACAAGTTTAATCGCTTACAGGGACTAAAGTTGACAAACTGTGAAAGTATGCCAATTTGAACTGTAACAGACATTCCGGAACATGACCATAAGTTAAACATACCATAAATATCCTTTACATAGCTTAGAAATAGGCTTTGAGGTGTTCGGTGTGCTAAAATAAACTTTTGGGTCATTCAGGGACCAAAAGCGTCAAAAAGTGCACAAGTTTGCATTTTCGCGCATAACTTACGTACTGAATACATCCGGACATCCAAAAATTTATGTAAGCACTAAAATATTTTATTTTAGTGTTTGGCATAAGAAAAATCCATTCGTCACGCCATTTGGATCGTTTTTCGCGCTTATGCGCATTCCGTCGTAATTAACCGAACAACGCAATCGTACGGCCAAACGAACCGACATCCGAGATACTTTTTAGCACATTTTAAGTTCCCTATACTTTAACTTCATTTTAGATCTTTGAAATGGGGTTAACGGGGCTTAAACGTGTCAAAAATGCATCAAATACCAAGTTTGGAGCTGCAGGGACCTGTTCTGCCATTTTTGAAACTTTCTGGTCTGCAAGGTCCTTGCGCACCTCAACACAAATTGTGTTACGGTGCGCAAGCAGGGGTCAGATACGCAGAAACTCGTTTTATCTGCTGTTAACAGCCTTTAACCCCTCCAAAGGCCAAGGCCAAGTGTCAAACTCTTGTGGTGGGAGCAATATGAGTTACCACAACATTCCGAAAAGTGTACGGCTTAGATCGTGCCCCCTTTTCCAAGAAACGATCCTAACGGTGAACCGAAAACTATAAATACCCAACCCCCTTTGTAACGCCCCAAAATTTAATTATGTACATTGCTAAGGTATGTTATAAGAAATAACTAGGAATGTGAACTTAGTGAGAATGTGAATTAGAATTTTATTAACTAGGTTAAGTAAGTATGAGTCTTTTAAATTAAGTATGTATACTTGAAGGGGGAAAATGTAAATAAGGGAAAGTAAATGATAAAAAAGAACAAGTAACATAAACACACACACATATACGTGTGTTTATGTCGCCAGGAGCAAGCCAGGATGAAAACCCCCTTCTTGTTCACTAAATTTCACAAATTGAAGCCCTAATCAAGATAATTACTCTTGCATGTTGGTAGATTCTCAATCATCTAGGTCCATTAAAGCATAAGGTAACAAGAATTTCATGTTTTGGTAACTATGAATGTATAGAGTTCAAGAATTCAATGAATTTACATGAGAAGTTACATAATGATGATCGATTGCATCATTTAGAGTACAAATTACAATTTTAGTTGGATGAAATGATATTGAGCATGAGAAACCCACTTATGATAAAAGGGTAGTGATTAGTAATGTGAAATTTGTTGTAGAATTAGTATGATGATGTTGTATAATGATCATATTAACAAGATGATGTTATGTGGAATCGAATTAGGGTAAAGGTTCTATGAGATTGCTTGAATTTGATGATATTGATGTTATTGTCATGAACTAGCTATGTTATGCATACAATACTTGTACCTTATGTTTATCTAATGGCATGCACACCAAGTGTTTGTCAAAATGCTTGAATGAGTTGATCATGTGTTGTTCATTGCTAAAATGACTAGAATAGAGAATTAGTTAGTTGTTAAATTGAAGTTATTAATAATAGGATGGAAAGAAAGACATAAGACTAAGTATGTAACTATGGATTGTAGGAATCAAGGAGGAAAGCTCAAGCCGTTCCGAGTCTCAAACGAAGAACGATAAAGGTAAGTTCTTTGCTTACAAATATTACTAGCATGTGTTGATGTAAAATGATAATGTTCTTTATCCAAAGTCGTGTACTTGTGATAGTTTAATGTAAGTCGAATACGCGATGTACGGATGTTGAATGATGTTGAATGAGGTAGAGAAACGATGTGCCATGTTAAGAAGTTTGTGTCGAATGTTGTTTCTTTTTATCAAAAAGTCTTTCTTGTAGTCCGACTAATGATTTATAGTCGTATGAAATTATTAAATTGAGATGTCTAATTGTTTGGTTGAATGTAGGTAAAGCGATTTGATGGATGGCGCTACTTGGATCGAACACACTCATATTACACGCTTCCGCATAGCTACTAGTTGTGACCTAAACTTTGATTAAACATTTTGTAAATGGGTCTTTTGTATGTAACTAACCCGGTAGCTGTAGATGTTAAATATGTAGTTGAAGACTTGTCAGTAGTTTATGAAACGTTGGGTTATGTCGTTTTTGTAATTATCTCGTTAGTAGCAAGAAGTTAAAAGTTGGATTTTCTTATAAATTATCCAACCCGTTTGCGAACTTTGTCAATTGAAAGCTTGTAGTTCTTTTCTAAAGTTTGGGTCTTACAAGTTGGTATCAGAGCCTAGGTTTGAGAGATTCGAGCGTGCTCGAACTCAAACCGAAAGCTCGGGTGAAGGTGTGTTCGTTCCAAGGCGCCACGCAAGTAAGTAAACTTTAATTTAAGGATTTCGAGTTATGCATCTAGATAGAAACGGGAATGGGTGATGGTCGAATTGTAAGTATAACCTGGGTTGGGACATTATGAGATGCCATTGGAGGGTTCGGGACTGCCCCGGACCGTCTCGGGCTGGAAGAAAGGACCTGGGAGAGAAATTTAGTTAAAACAGCGTTTCAGCATCAGAGAGCCCGTCGGCGACGGCATGAGAGCCCGTCGCCGACGGCACCTATTTTGCTCATTTTGACCGACGCCTTATCTTACTGTCGACGGGTGACAACTCTCCGACGGGGTTATCCCGAGCCCGTCGGCGACGGGCTTATATGCCGTCGACGACGGGTCCCCCTTTAATCAACTTGCTGAAATTGTTTGTTAAGCACAATAAGGTTCCTAATTCCAACTTTAACGTTCGTTAAACTCTAGAAACACTTCAATGAATTGTGAAACTAGGAGTTTCAAGATAACCATCATGTTTACATGATGAATACATGGGAAGATACGTACGCGAGTGAATGAAATAAGTAATACGATTAGAATGTTTATAGAGAAAGATTCGATGAAATTATGACCTACGAGAATGAATTATTAAAATAGTGATTGACTAATAGAAGGATGGGAAGGATGAATGTAAAAACGTTTGACACGAATGTTTAATTGTAGATGGCAAGTGGAAGAAACTCGGATACCGCGGAACGAATGACTCGAGATGAGTTAAACAAGGTAGTTTCGGAAGAAGTAACGAAGGCGTTTGATGCGAATGTTTCGAAGCTAGCTCAAGAGGTGGAAAGTCAAGTGTTAAGCACGGTGGAGACTATGATAACAAGTAAGATAGATGAGTTGAAAGAGATGTTAACTGGGATTCAAGGCAAGAAGGAAGCAAGACGGTGCACCTACAAGGATTTCATGGCATGTAAGCCTACCACTTATAATGGAGAAATTGATCCCATAGAATGCCAAAGATGGATTGCTAACATGGAAGGGGTGTTCATTCGAAGTCATTGTGACAAGGAAGATCAAGTCATGTTTGCTACGGGGCAACTCTTACGAAGGGCCAAGGATTGGTGGGACTCGTATAGTAAGGAGATCGGAGAGAATCGAGTTCAAACCTTGACTTGGCAAGAATTCAAACAACCTTTTATCAAGTATCATTGTCCACAATCAGCTGTGGATCGAATCAAAGAAGACTTTCTCCGACTCCGACAAAGGGATGAATCAGTCAATGAGATCACGGACACTTTCCTCGATCAATTGAAGTTTTGTGAAGAAATAGTTGGAACGGAGAGAAAGAAGATCATCCGTTACCATGGCATGCTTAAGGCTGAAATTCGAGAGTTTATCACTCCTTCTAAATGTGAAACTTTGGACGAGATCATTGATCTAGCAAGGGATAGGGAAATCGAGATAAAGAGGCAAGATGAACGTGGGGAGAAAAGGCAAGCCGAGAAGGGATCAACACAAGGCTCTTCCAAGAAACCTAAGACGCATGATCAAGGGAAGAAAGAAGCCTCCAAGGGAGGGTTTCCACGATGTAAGACATGTGGAAAACCTCATTCGGGTGAATGTTTATTGGGAAAGAAGGGGTGTTACAATTGCGGACAAGAAGGGCACCCGTACTATAACTGTCCGAATCCCAAGAGGGTGTGCTACAATTGTAACGAATCGGGCCATGTGAAAGCTGATTGTCCAAAGCTCAAACAAGGGGTGAAGAAAGAAGGAAAGAAAGAAGAACCTGCAAGGGCTAAGGGAAGAATGTTCCAAATCTCCACGGAGGAAGCAAGGGCTCACCCGAATGTAGTCTCAGGTATCTATATGATAAACTCTATACCCACATATATATTATTCGATACCGGAGCTAGTAGGTCATTCGTTTCTAGTGAGTTTGCATGTTCCCATTTATTCACGATAGAAAGAATGTGTGCACCTCTCGAAGTAGAAATTGCCGATTGTAAGAGTTACCTTTTGCACGAAATATGTAGAAGTTGTAGAATCACTATAGATGATGAAGATTTTGATATTGATTTAATTCCCATGGTTTTAGGGGAATTTAAGGTAGTGGTAGGTATGGATTGGTTGTCCCGTTATCGTGCGGAAATCTTATGTGAAAGCAAAATTATTCATGTGATATCTCCTAAAGGGAAACGAGTAACCATTCATGGGGAAAGGGAAGTAGGGGCAAAATTTTGTACTATATTAGAAGCGGTTAAGTACCTGAGGAAGGGGAGTAAAGCATTTTTAGCCTACGTTGTCGATACAAAAATAGGTACCTCAAGAATTGAAGATACTAGGATAGTGAATGAATACCCGGATGAGTTTCCGGATGAATTGCCGGGACTTCCTCCCGAGCGGGAAGTCGAATTTCGTATCGAGTTGGAACCAAATGCCAAACCGGTAGCCAAAGCCCCTTACCGGTTGGCACCCGCGGAGGTACGGGAATTGATGGCTCAATTGCAAGAACTTCTTGACAAGGGTTTCATACGCCCTAGCGTATCCCCGTGGGGAGCGCCTGTTTTGTTCGTTAGAAAGAAGGATGGGTCGATGAGAATGTGCATCGACTATCGTGAGCTCAACAAACTCACGGTAAAGAACCGATATCCCCTCCCGAGAATAGATGATCTTTTTGATCAATTACAAGGGGCGAGTTGGTTCTCAAAAATTGACTTGCGATCAGGTTACCATCAAGTTCGAGTAAGGGATGAAGACGTACCTAAGACCGCGTTTAGAACCCGATACGGACATTATGAATTTTTAGTAATGTCATTTGGGTTAACTAACGCGCCGGCCGCTTTTATGGATCTAATGAATCGAGTATGCCGAAATATGCTAGATCAATTTGTCATAGTATTTATTGATGACATTCTAGTATACTCTCGTAGCGAGTCGGAACATGCGAGTCATCTACGCAAGGTACTCGAGACGCTTAGAAAGGAAAAGTTATATGCAAAATTTTCTAAATGTGCGTTTTGGCTCAGGGAGGTGCAGTTTTTAGGCCATGTAATTAATGAGAAAGGAATTTTGGTGGATCCTTCTAAGGTGGAAGCGGTAATGAAATGGGTACCCCCAAAGAATGTTAATGAAGTAAGAAGTTTCCTCGGGTTAGCCGGCTATTATCGGAGATTCATCCAAGATTTCTCTAAAATAGCCCTTCCTTTAACCAAGTTGACGAAGAAGGAAGAAAAGTTTGAATGGGGCAATGATCAACAGAAGGCCTTTCGAATATTAAAGGAGAAATTGTCAAGCTCTCCCGTTCTAACGCTGCCAGAAGGAACAGAAGACTTAGTGGTATATGCGGACGCATCTCATCAAGGGTTGGGTTGTGTCTTGATGCAACGAGGCAAAGTTATTGCTTACGCTTCAAGACAACTTAAGCAGCATGAAATTAACTATCCAACCCACGATTTAGAATTGGCGGCGGTAGTGTTTGCCTTAAAAATCTGGAGGCATTATCTATTTGGAACAAAGTGTACTATTTATTCAGACCACAAAAGCCTTAAATATTTCTTTGAACAAAAAGATCTTAATATGAGGCAACGAAGGTGGCTAGAATTGATCAAAGATTACGACTGTGACATTCTTTATCATCCGGGAAAAGCTAATGTTGTGGCGGATGCACTAAGCCGAAGGGAATACCCACCACCCATTCGAGTGAAATCGATGAGAATGATAATTACACCAAACCTTCTTGAAACAATAAGAAAGGCGCAAGACGAGTCTTTGAATAAAGGTGATCCGAAAGGTGAAAGAACGAAAGGATTTGAAAACGAACTTGAGGCAAATACAAGTGGGCTAAGAACAAGGTTTGGGCGAGTGTGGATACCACGTTATTGTGAAGCAAACACCTTGTTATTGGAGGAAGCGCATAAATCCCGTTACTCGGTCCATCCGGGAGCCACTAAAATGTATCAAGATTTGAAGGCAAACTATTGGTGGCCGGGAATGAAACGTGACATTGTTAAGTATGTATCTAAATGCTTGACATGTTCCCAAGTAAAGGCGGAACATCAAAAACCCTACGGAAAATTGCAACCTTTAGAAATCCCGGTATGGAAATGGGAAGATATAACCATGGATCTTGTGACTAAACTTCCTAGAACGAGAAAAGGGCATGATGCAATATGGGTCGTTGTTGACCGACTTACCAAAAGCGCCCATTTTCTACCTATACGGGAGACTTATTCCTCAAAAAGGTTGGCGGAAATTTATGTAGATGAAATCATTTCTCGCCATGGTGTGCCTGTCTCTATTGTGTCAGATCGGGACACGCGATTTACCTCCCGCTACTGGCAGAAATTTCACGAAGAAATGGGCACACAATTGCATATAAGTACCGCGTATCATCCACAAACGGATGGTCAATCCGAAAGGACCATCCAAACTCTTGTGGATATGTTGAGAGCATGCGTGATGGATTTCGGGGGAAGTTGGGATGAACATATGCCGTTAGTGGAATTCTCGTATAACAACAACTACCAAAGTAGCATAAAAATGGCGCCGTATGAAATGTTGTATGGGAGAAAGTGTAGAACCCCTGTCTGTTGGGGAGAAGTGGGACAAAGAGAACTCGCTCCTAAGGATGTAGTAGCTATAACTAATGAAAAGATTGACATGGTACGAGCTCGATTAAAAGCGGCGCAAGATCGACAAAAGTATTATGCAGATAAAAAGAAGCGGCATTATGAGTTCCAAGTGGGGGATCGAGTGTTCTTGAAGGTGTCTCCATGGAAAGGCATAATTAGATTCCGTAAACGAGGAAAGTTGGGTCCCCGATACATCGGACCATTCAAGATATTAGCTCGGGTGGGAAAAGTAGCTTACCGGTTAGAATTGCCTTCGGCATTAGAAGGGATCCACAACACCTTTCATGTGTCACAATTACGAAGGTGTTTTTCGGATGTTACGGCTCACGTGCCTCTCGAAGACATCGAAGTAGATGAGAGAATGAACTACATAGAAAGACCAATAGCTATAAAGGATACCAAAGTGAAAATTCTTCGCAACAAGGAAATCAAGCAAGTATTAGTTCAATGGCAACATAGAAAGGGATCGGATCTCACTTGGGAACCGGAGGATGAAATGAGGAAGTTCTACCCGTTCTTATTCGGTACGTAAATCAGGTTTCGGGGACGAAACCTTCTTTAAGGGGGATGGACTTGTAACGCCCCAAAATTTAATTATGTACATTGCTAAGGTATGTTATAAGAAATAACTAGGAATGTGAACTTAGTGAGAATGTGAATTAGAATTTTATTAACTAGGTTAAGTAAGTATGAGTCTTTTAAATTAAGTATGTATACTTGAAGGGGGAAAATGTAAATAAGGGAAAGTAAATGATAAAAAAGAACAAGTAACATAAACACACACACATATACGTGTGTTTATGTCGCCAGGAGCAAGCCAGGATGAAAACCCCCTTCTTGTTCACTAAATTTCACAAATTGAAGCCCTAATCAAGATAATTACTCTTGCATGTTGGTAGATTCTCAATCATCTAGGTCCATTAAAGCATAAGGTAACAAGAATTTCATGTTTTGGTAACTATGAATGTATAGAGTTCAAGAATTCAATGAATTTACATGAGAAGTTACATAATGATGATCGATTGCATCATTTAGAGTACAAATTACAATTTTAGTTGGATGAAATGATATTGAGCATGAGAAACCCACTTATGATAAAAGGGTAGTGATTAGTAATGTGAAATTTGTTGTAGAATTAGTATGATGATGTTGTATAATGATCATATTAACAAGATGATGTTATGTGGAATCGAATTAGGGTAAAGGTTCTATGAGATTGCTTGAATTTGATGATATTGATGTTATTGTCATGAACTAGCTATGTTATGCATACAATACTTGTACCTTATGTTTATCTAATGGCATGCACACCAAGTGTTTGTCAAAATGCTTGAATGAGTTGATCATGTGTTGTTCATTGCTAAAATGACTAGAATAGAGAATTAGTTAGTTGTTAAATTGAAGTTATTAATAATAGGATGGAAAGAAAGACATAAGACTAAGTATGTAACTATGGATTGTAGGAATCAAGGAGGAAAGCTCAAGCCGTTCCGAGTCTCAAACGAAGAACGATAAAGGTAAGTTCTTTGCTTACAAATATTACTAGCATGTGTTGATGTAAAATGATAATGTTCTTTATCCAAAGTCGTGTACTTGTGATAGTTTAATGTAAGTCGAATACGCGATGTACGGATGTTGAATGATGTTGAATGAGGTAGAGAAACGATGTGCCATGTTAAGAAGTTTGTGTCGAATGTTGTTTCTTTTTATCAAAAAGTCTTTCTTGTAGTCCGACTAATGATTTATAGTCGTATGAAATTATTAAATTGAGATGTCTAATTGTTTGGTTGAATGTAGGTAAAGCGATTTGATGGATGGCGCTACTTGGATCGAACACACTCATATTACACGCTTCCGCATAGCTACTAGTTGTGACCTAAACTTTGATTAAACATTTTGTAAATGGGTCTTTTGTATGTAACTAACCCGGTAGCTGTAGATGTTAAATATGTAGTTGAAGACTTGTCAGTAGTTTATGAAACGTTGGGTTATGTCGTTTTTGTAATTATCTCGTTAGTAGCAAGAAGTTAAAAGTTGGATTTTCTTATAAATTATCCAACCCGTTTGCGAACTTTGTCAATTGAAAGCTTGTAGTTCTTTTCTAAAGTTTGGGTCTTACACCCTTCATTGCCAAACCCACTTGAAATCTGAGATTTCTCTAAGTTGGGGTGTTTCATCACCTCATACCTGAGAATACTTGGATTATCAATCTTGCGGAGACCCTTCGTAAGTATTCCTTCGTTCTTTTATTGCTTTTCGAGTCCGAAAGTCAAACTTTGTTTGACTTTCTGCATTGACCAGTTTATGGTCAATGCGAAGTTCGTTTGAACTACGCAACGTGATTGTAATCACGATGGTTATAGTCCCTTATGACTATGCCTACTGATTACCACGTTGTCTAGGGTCGTAAGGGTAAGCGATCTAATAAATCGCTTATACCTTCGAACCCGACCCGTTTGGTCGATCATTAGGATCCGACCAAGCACATTAGGTGGCCATAGTATATAGGGAATAACCTTCCGAGGTTATACCTTATGGTCGCTTCGTTTAAGTAGTTATATGATAGATAGTTTATATGCCTTAGGTAAATTACCAAAATACCCTTTTCATGTATAATTGGTAATTAAGCATATGTAACATAACTTTTAACATGTAAACTGATTTGGCAACAATATTAGACATGTTAAGGCATATTATACTTATCGTAGGACTAGTTGGGCGCTCCGAACGCGTTTTACGTGAACGACGCGTTAAAGTAGCACAAGCTACCTAAACGGGCGTAACGAGTCATGAGCACTTAGGTTAGGTTTCATTTAGTATGTAGGCTTTGTTAAACCATATGACACGAGTCTCCATACTCGTTTGGTTTACGAACCCTCATTCTATCTAAATCTTCCGATTTAGGTCCGGTTTATTAACATAGTTACCTATACTAGGTGTCGTTTGATATCCGCGATCTCTAGCATTGCTTGGTGGTTATCTTAGGACTTCTGAGCAATCTCAAGTGAGTACATAGACCCCTCTTTTACTGTTTTCCAAACGTTTTGGGGTGGAACACATGTGCCCACTTGCTACTTTCATGCTTTCACATCATATACCTACTATGTTCATTAGTACATTTATAGTACATGATTTCATTACATTTCATGCTATGTATGCCCATTGTGTGCGTACTTAGTACATTTCCTTACATTACATGCTATGTATGCCCATTGTGTGCGTACTTAGTACATTGCCTTACATTACATGCTATGTATGCCCATTGTGTGCGTACTTAGTACATTGCCTTACATTTTATGCTATGTATGCTCATTGTGTGCGTACTTGGTACATTGCCTTACATTACATGCTATGTATACCCATTGTGTGCGTACTTAGTACATTTCATTACATTTTATGCTATGTATGCCCATTGTGTGCGTACTTAGTACATTTCCTTACATTACATTACATGCTATGTATGCCCATTGTGTGCGTACTTAGTACATTGCCTTACATTATATGCTATGTATGCCCATTGTGTGCGTACTTAGTACATTGCCTTACATTACATGCTATGTATGCCCATTGTGTGCGTACTTAGTACATTGCCTTACATTACATGCTATGTATGCCCATTGTGTGCGTACTTAGTACATTGCCTTACATTACATGCTATGTATGTCCACTGTGTGCGTACTTATTACATTGCCTTACATTACATGCTATATATGCCCATTGTGTGCGTACTTAGTACATTATTATACATTACACTTTATGCTATGTATGTTCTTTGTTGCATACTTAGTACATTTGTTATTCATCACATGCTTACATTTTGGATACACATTACATGATTTACATTAGACATGATCATTTTACTTTGGTAGTTTGGTTTGATTAAGTGATTAAGTAACGAAGTGTGTGTAATATGATACAAGTATGGTGGATACGCCGCTGGTACTTCCTATATATAAGTGCTTGTATGGTATTACATATCGTATCGTTATTTGAATCATTTCAATTTGAGACAGATAACATTTTATACAAATAACATACTTTTCACAAGACATTGATTTACAAACAACTTATCTTATACAAACTCATTTTACATGGTTATTCATTTAACCATACATTATTCTCTTATTTATACATATCATCTGATCTTATCGTTTTTGAAATGATTTACAAGACAAAGCAAATTACAAGGTTCATGACTAAACATTTTCTCAAACATAAGTCATGAATCCTATTTTCACAAAACCTATGTATCTCACAGGCATTTTTATGCTGACGTACCTATTTTCACATGTGTTTTCAGGAGATGATGCATAGGACTTATCAAGACATACTTAGGCGGACCTATGCCTTAGTGACTTAAAACGAGACAAGAACTAGTTAATTTATGTTATGTACTCTTTGGTTCTTGTTTGAAACAATGTAAACTTTCATGTTTGATTAATAAAACGAAACTTCAATTGCCATGGATTTGAAACAATTAATTCTGTTACAACACTCCCCGACGTTTCCGCCACGTTTCGTTGTCTCACGTGGTCGGGGTGTGACAGAAAAGATGGTATCAGAGCCAATGGTTATAGGGAATTAGGTTATTAGTAATACTTTGACCTAGTCTATAACCTTCTTAGGACCCTAACGCGAGTTTACTTGCGTTTAGTCATAAAACAATACCGTCACCTATCCTTAGGCGACGATCACAACAAGAACATAAAATTTCAAAACCGCTTTGAAAATTAATCATCTGTTTTTGGATGATTGATTACTGGGTTTTGAACCCTCAGTTGTAAGGTTTTGAACCCTCAGTTGTAAGATTTTGAACCCTCAGTTACAAGGTTTTGAACCCCTTTGAGTTTTCAAAATCTCGTCAAAGTTTTTGGTCCTAAATAATGTGAACACGTGCAAACTGGAAGAGAGAATGCATGTACCCTGAGTTTTCTGTCTAAGGCTAGAGTGTTCGTACAAATCCACATAATCGGACCAGTCACTCTTACCTGGGAACTCTTGGGGTGAGTGTCTACTTATAGGCGAGCATGTCTTCGCGATACATTATGAGGATCTATTTGCTTTGATTCAACCTTTGTGTGTCGTTTGTTTGCTTCGTGGTTCAAACAAATGACCATCACCCATGATTTTGGTCGGTAATTGTAACATCCTAGTCTTACCCAATGCCATTTCATTTGTTTTCTCTCTTGTTTCCCCTTTTTAGAATGCCTCCACGACGCGAAAATCCGGTATCTATTGAAGATCTGGCAGCTGTCATTACACAGCAAATAACTGCTGCAATCCCAAACATCGTTGCTCAATGTAACCAAGCCCTCAACAACAATAATGCCCCCTGCAACTTCAAGACGTTCAACTCGGCTAAGCCATCAAAGTTTTCTGGGTCTCAAGGAGCGACTGCACTTCTGCAATGGTTCGAGAGTTTAGAGAGCACCTTCAGACATGTTCAATGTCCAAACGAGCGAAAGGTAGATTTTGCATCTAGTGTCTTTGAGAAACGAGCTTTGACATGGTGGAATGGTGTGATGAGAGATAGGGGTGCCGAAATGGCACTGGCTCAAACGTGGGAAGAACTTCGAGCACTGATGATGAAGGAATTTTGTCCTCGTCACGAGATCAGGGCCTTGGAAAGGGAATTCGACGATCTTAAGCAAGATAGCGGCGAACATCGAGCATACACTGATCGATATGAGGAGCTGAGCCTGTTGTGTCCTACCATGGTTACGCCTTTGGATAAGGCGATCGAAAAATACATTGATGGTCTCCCTGACTCAGTTCAGGACATTGTTACTGGTAGTAACCCCACTACGGTTAGGCAGGCCATTGAGCTATCTGCAACCTTGACTGAATCTCAGATCAGGAAACGTAAGCTTTTCCGAAAGGGTGATAAGAAACCAATCGAGGAATCAAAACCAATCGAGGAATCAAAGACCATGGATGAACAGACTGGATCCCCTAAGAAGTCAAAGAAGCGAAAGGCTTCTCAGAACTTCGCCATGGTTACTCACAATGATCAAGTCGTCCCCAACCAACCAGCTCAACCCCCTGCTAGGAAGCCATACAATGGAACTTCACCCTTGTGCAACCAATGTAACCTTCATCATCATGCTAGTGTGAAGTGCCGTGAATGCCAAATTTGTGGACGTAAAGGTCATACAGCAAAAGTTTGCGTAGCAGCAGTTGCACCTAATCAAGCTGACAACAATCCTGCTCAAGCTCGCTTTCCACCAGGTTCTTGCTACAATTGTGGCGAGATGGGTCATTTCCGAAGAAATTGCCCAAAGCTTGCTATTGCTAATCCAGCACAGGGATGAGCATCTGACCGACTAGAAGACAACACCCTTTAGAAATAATCACGTCTTATGTATTATTTTCTTTTGTTGTCAAGGTCCATGAAACAGTTGTTATCATTGTTTATAAATAAATCTTTTATTTACATTGCAATGTATTTATGAGGTTGTATGTATAAAGAACATATCCCTTACAATACTGACAATCAAGGAATCGTATTCCTTGAAAAGCAAACTACCCCCCAAGATTTTTCTATTTTATGATCTCTTGCGTTGTCCATAAAATTCCTAAGTACCCGTTTCTCCCCAAGGAAACGAAGTACAAGGCACAAGTTACAACACTGGACGAATACCCAAAGTACCTCTATAAATCATTAATAGGGTACCTAAGGGTATTTCCGCAAATCGTAAAAATGTTGTGTTCCTTAATTCGAATATTATGTTTCTTTGAAAACAAAATCGAATTTTTGGGAGATCTTCCTATCTTTTCAGATAGATCCCAGAGGACATCGAAGTCTATCGACTGGTTTCCATATCCATATTTAATCAATAACAAGTTAATAACAAATTAATAACCAAGTTAAACAACCATGTGATTATGTGCTTATGTGTTCCCTTTTATGTTTTTGGTGTAATCCAAGTTTTGTTATCCAAATCCTCGTAGAACCTTTCGTATCTTCATATGAGGGATTCGTAGTAGGATACCCAAAGGTACTACCTAAAATCCTTAAATGGACTTCTACGTTGTAGTTAAGTCCCTTGGATTATAAAGTACTACTCCATACTTAGACCCCATGAGTGGTCTAGTTAAACAGATCGATCCAAAAATCTGGTTAGGAACATCATGTGATGATATAGCTGAAAGGATTCCTTGGTGGCCTAATTAAAAGGATCATTTGTCGATCTAATTAAAAGGACCCTATGGTAGTCTAGTCACACTCATCACAGGTTTGATTTTCCTCCCCTAAACATTACAAGACAAACTGTGCGGACTATGCAAGGAATTACGTAATTATGGATGCATACATAATTATGGAATTCAGTACACAGAAACCACAGCGAGTTTTGTCATGTGTCTAGAGTTGATTCGTTCATTTTTGTTTCTGAAGAAATTGTGAAAAATGACTCATTCCGTTCATTTTTGTTTCTGAAGAAATTGTGAAAAATGACTCATTCCGTTCATTTTTGTTTCTGAAGAAATTATGAAAAATGACTCATTCCGTTCATTTTTGTTTCTGAAGAGGTTGTGGAAAATGACTCATTCCGTTCATTTTCGTTCTTGAAGAAATCATGGAAAATGACTCATTTCGTTCATTTTCATTCCTGAAGGAATTGTGGAAAATGACTCATTCCGTTCATTTTCGTTCCTGAAGAAATCATGGAAAATGACTCATTCCGTTCATTTTCGTTTTTGAAGGAATTGTGGAAAATGACTCATTCCGTTCATTTTCATTCCTGAAGGAATTGTGGAAAATGACTCATTCCGTTCATTTTCATTCCTGAAGAAATTGTGGAAAATGACTCATTCCGTTCATTTTCGTTCCTGAAGAAATCGTGGAAAATGACTCATTCCGTTCATTTTCGTTTCTGAAAAAATGGTGAAAAATGACTCATTCTGTTCATTTTCGTTTCTGAAGAATGCCCGTTAAGGAAATGTCAGGATTATGCCTTTCATATCTCTGGTGGTTATTTGACACAAAGTCACAGATAGACTCCTACGAATAAATTTCGGGACGAAATTTCCTAAAGTAGGGGAGACTGTGACACCTGTGTCACTTCAACCATCAAACAAATTCCAAACCAACAAAATATTGTATTTCATACTTGGGATTTGTAAAAATATGTGTATCGTTTGCACATATCAACTCTTGTTCGATTTCAAGCTTTAAATCGCTTTCTGGAGGGTTATACGCGCCCTGATGCGTAGATATAACCAGTTTAATCCAACGAACACTCCGGAATAGTGAAATAGGCTTAACATACCTTAAATAACCTTTACATAACTTAGAAATAAGTTTTAAAGGCTTTGGTATGGCAAAAACAAGTTTAATCGCTTACAGGGACTAAAGTTGACAAACTGCGAAAGTATGCCAATTTGAACTGTAACAGACATTCCGGAACATGACCATAAGTTAAACATACCATAAATATCCTTTACATAGCTTAGAAATAGGCTTTGAGGTGTTCGGTGTGCTAAAATAAACTTTTGGCTCCTTCAGGGGCCAAAAGCGTCAAAAAGTGCACAAGTTTGCATTTTCGCGCATAACTTACGTACTGAATACATCCGGACATCCAAAAATTTATGTAAGCACTAAAATATTTTATTTTAGTGTTTGGTATAAGAAAAATCCATTCGTCACGCCATTTGGATCGTTTTTCGCGCTTATGCGCATTCCGTCGTAATTAACCGAACAACGCAATCGTACGGCCAAACGAACCGACATCCGAGATATTTTTTAGCACATTTTAAGTTCCCTATAGTTTAACTTCATTTTAGAGCTTTGAAATGGGGTTAACGGGGCTTAAACGTGTCAAAAATGCATCAAATACCAAGTTTGGAGCTGCAGGGACCTGTTCTGCCATTTTTGAAACTTTCTGGTCTGGAAGGTCCTTGCGCACCTCAACACTTTTAGTGTTACGGTGCGCAAGAAGGTCCTTGCGCACCTCAATATAAATTGTGTTACGGTGCGCAAGCAGGGGTCAGATATGCAGAAACTCGTTTTATCTGCTATTAACAGCCTTTAACCCTTCCAAAGGCCAAGGCCAAGTGTCAAACTCTTGTGGTGGGAGCAATATGAGTTACCAGAACATTCCGACAAGTGTACGGCTTAGATCGTGCCCCCTTTTCCAAGAAACGATCCTAACGGTGAACCGAAAACTATAAATACCCAACCCCCTTCATTGCCAAACCCACTTGAAATCTTTCTCTAAGTTGGGGTGTTTCATCACCTCATACCTGAGAATACTTGGATTATCAATCTTGCGGGGACCCTTCGTAAGTATTCCTTCATTCTTTTATTGCTTTTCGAGTCCGAAAGTCAAACTTTGTTTGATTTTCTGCATTGAGCAGTTTATGGTCAATGCGAAGTTCGTTTGAAATTCGCAACGTGATTGTAATCACGATGGTTATATTCCCTTATGACTATGCCTACTGATTACCACGTTGTCTAGGGTCGTAAGGGTAAGCGATCTAATAAATCGCTTATACCTTCGAACCCGACCCGTTTGGCCGATCATTAGGATCCGACCAAGCACATTAGGTGACCATAGTATATAGGGAATAACCTTCCGAGGTTATACCTTATGGTCGCTTCGTTTAAGTAGTTATATGATAGGTAGTTTATATGCCTCAGGTAAATTACCAAAATACCCTTTTCATGTATAATTGGTAATTAAGCATATGTAACATAACTTTTAACATGTAAACTGATTTGGAAACAATATTAGACATGTTAAGGCATATTATACTTATCGTAGGACTAGTTGGGCGCTCCGAACGCGTTTTACTCGAACGACGCGTTAAAGTAGCACAAGCTACCTAAACGAGCGTAACGAGTCATGAGCACTTAGGTTAGGTTTCATTTAGTATGTAGGCTTTGTTAAACCATATGACACGAGTCTCCATACTCGTTTGGTTTACGAACCCTCATTCTATCTAAATCTTCCGATTTAGGTCCGGTTTATTAACATAGTTACCTATACTAGGTGTCGTTTGATATCCGCGATCTCTAGCATTGCTTGGTGGTTATCTTAGGACTTCTGAGCAATCTCAAGTGAGTACATAGACCCCTCTTTTACTGTTTTCCAAACGTTTTGGGGTGGAACACATGTGCCTACTTGTTACTTTCATGCTTTCACATCATATACCTACTATGTTCATTAGTACATTTATAGTACATGATTTCATTACATTTCATGCTATGTATGCCCATTGTGTGCGTACTTAGTACATTGCCTTACATTACATGCTATGTATGCCCATTGTGTGCGTACTTAGTACATTGCCTTACATTACATGCTATGTATGCCCATTGTGTGCTTACTTAGTACATTGCCTTACATTTTATGCTATGTATGCCCATTGTGTGCGTACTTGGTACATTGCCTTACATTACATGCTATGTATGCCCATTGTGTGCGTACTTAGGACATTTCATTACATTTTATGCTATGTATGCCCATTGTGTGCGTACTTAGTACATTGCCTTACATTACATGCTATGTATGCCCATTGTGTGCGTACTTAGTACATTGCCTTACATTATATGCTATGTATGCCCATTGTGTGCGTACTTAGTACATTGCCTTACATTACATGCTATGTATGCCCATTGTGTGCGTACTTAGTACATTGCCTTACATTACATGCTATGTATGTCCATTGTGTGCGTACTTAGTACATTATTATACATTACACTTTATGCTATGTATGTTCTTTGTTACATACTTAGTACATTTGTTATTCATCACATGCTTACATTTTGGATACACATTACATGATTTACATTAGACATGAACATTTTACTTTGGTAGTTTGGTTTGATTAAGTGATTAAGTAACGAGGCGTGTATAATATGATACAAGTATGGTGGATACGCCGCTGGTACTTCCTATATATAAGTGCTTGTATGGTATTACATATCGTAGCGTTATTTGAATCATTTCAATTTGAGACAGATAACATTTTATACAAATAACATACTTTTCACAAGACATTGATTTACAAACAACTTATCTTATACAAACTCATTTTACATGGTTATTCATTTAACCATACATTATTCTCTTATTTATACATATCATCTGATCTTATCGTTTTTCAAATGATTTACAAGACAAAGCAAATTACAAGGTTCATGACTAAACATTTTCTCAAACATAAGTCATGAATCCTATTTTCACAAAACCTATGTATCTCACAGGCATTTTTATGCTGACGTACCTATTTTCACATGTGTTTTCAGGAGATGATGCATTGGACTTATTAAGACATACTTAGGCGGACCTGTGCCTTAGTGACTTAAAACGAGACAAGAACTAGTTAATTTATGTTATGTACTCTTTGGTTCTTGTTTAAAACAATGTAAACTTTCATGTTTGATTAATAAAATGAAACTTCAATTGCCATGGATTTGAAACAATTAATTCTGTTACAACACTCCCCGACGTTTCCGCCACGTTTCGTTGTCTCACGTGGTCGGGGTGTGACACCTTGGATCCCGCCAGGGGCTGCCGCCCCTTGGACCCTGCTCCCAGGGGCGCTGCCCCCTTGGATGCCCCGGAGAGTACGGGCTTCTCCCGTACATTTCGAATTATAATAACTCAAACAAGCGTGCACTCCCGCACCTCTTAACTTGCTTGATGTATATTATTATTCGCTTTGATCACCAAGTCAATCCCGATTACACTAAAATATCTAACATTCCTCCCCCATTTTAGCGTAATCCTTGATTAACTTAAACAGATTCACAACAATCAAACTTATGCATAAATGAAATATCGCGACGATTGAATTTCACATTAGTATATTACACATTCCAAATATTCGAATATAGGGATGTCGCTAAGGATTGAACCCTTTCTATTCAGTGAATACATGAAGATAATATACACACAAGTTTACATACTCTAATGTTCTTTCTTGACACTATTTTTACTAGCCTGTGTCCCATCCTTCAATGAACATATCAAAGCCAAGTCCTAGCTTCTTGAAGCGGCTAAACTTCATGCTCATATAGGTAGTTCTTTATTCTTGCACCTGCATATGCAATTTTTCAAAGAACTATTAAGAAGAAATCCTTCAACCTCCTTTAACTTGCAGGTCTGAACACATACCTTGGGATGATGCTACTAATGTGTTCCAATTTCTAGATGTTAAGATTTCCACATTGAATTCAGCACCTAATGTTATATTAGGTGGGAATTGGGTATCTTAACACGAGAAATCTCAGGTGGACTTTAATCCCATCCCTACAGCCGCCTTGTGCACAAGATCTCTACATAACTCTTTGGTTAAGTGGTCGGCTAAATTCTGTTGAGTTCTCACAAACTCCACCGATATCACCCCATGCATGACCAGCTCACGAATCATGCTGTGTCTAACAGCTAAGTGTCTAGACTTCCCATTATACACTTGGCTATAGGCCTTAGCCAAGGTAGCAGAACTATCACATCTAATAGATATTGGTGATATAGGTTTAGGCCACAATGGAATCTCATAAATCAAGTTTCGTAGCCACTCAGCTTCTTTGCCAGCTGCGGCTAATGCTACAAACTCAGACTCCATTGTCGAATCAGTAATGCAAGTCTGTTTCTTAGATGCCCAAGATATGGCACCTCCTCCAAGCAGAAAAGTCCATCCACTCGTGGAAGAATGATCTTCCTTGTTTTTAATCCAACTTGCATCCGAATAACCTTCTAAAACCGAAGGAAATCCAGTATAGGTCAAACCATATTTCATGGTTCCTTTCAAGTACCTAAATACTCGATTCATTGCTTGCCAATGACTTGCACCTGGATTGCTAGTATACCTACTAAGCTTTCCAACAGCATAAGCTATATCCGATCTAGTGCTAATCATGGCATACATGAGGGATCCAATGGCCCTTGAATATTCAAGTTGGCTTACAGCTACACCTTCATTAGGTGAGAGCTTAAAAGCAGGATCCATTGGAGTGCTAACCGGAGAACTATCATGAAAATTAAACTTTTTCAATATCTTCTCAATATAATGAGATTGAGAGATAGAAATGCCATTGTTCTCCCGTTTGATCCTTATACCAAGGATCACTTCCGCCTCCCCCAAGTCTTTCATATCAAAACAAGATGACAAAAATTTCTTTGTTTTATCAACTTGATCCTGGTCAGTACAAAAGATCAACATGTCATCTACATATAGACAAATTATGACTCCTTTCCTAGAATCATCAAATTTGCTATATACACACTTATCTGCTTGGTTTAATATAAAACCATTAGACAAAACCACTTCATCAAACTTTTGATGCCACTGTTTTGGTGCTTGCTTTAAGCCATATAATGACTTAACTAGCTTACACACCTTATGCTCATTGCCAGGCATAACAAAACCCTCTGGTTGTTTCATATATATCTCCTCATCCAAATCACCATTCAGGAAAGCGGTTTTCACATCCATTTCGTGAATTACAAGATTGTGTATTGCAGCCAAGGCAACCAACAATCTAATAGTGGATATTCTTGCTACAGGAGCATATGTATCAAAGTAGTCAATTCCTTCCTTTTATCTAAAGCCTTGGATAACCAATCAGGCTTTAAACTTTTCAATTGAACCATCTACTTTCATCTTCTTCTTGAAGATCCATTTACAACCATGTGGTTTACACCCAGGGGGTAGATCAGATAGTTTCCAAGTGTTATTCTGCATAATAGAGTCCATCTCATCATTTATAGCTTCTTTCCAGAAAGCTACATCCCGAGATGCCATGGCTTCACTATAGGTTTTAGGATCTTCCTCAATATTGAAGCAATATTGATATTGAATTTTAATTTCATCTTTAGATCCTTCAACCAAATATAGCTGAAAATCATCACCAAATGATTTAGCTTTTCTTGATCTACCACTCCTCCTAGGTTCCGGAGGAGTATCAATCACTTGATCAGCCACATGAGAGTTACTAGAGCTTGGAACCATGTCTCTAGGCCTAGGTATTGAAGAGAATCTATTCTCATCATACTCTGCAGTTCTTGCCTCAATAACCGTATGCACTGACACGTAGTCATTTGGTTCTATAACATAGAACCTGTGAGCAAATGAATGCTCTGCATACCCAATGAAAATACAGTCTATACCTCTTTCCCCTATGTTCCTTATCTTAGGATCAGTGAGCCTCACCACGGCTCTACAACCCCAAACTCTCAGCTTATGCAGCTCAGGTGGTTTTTTATACCAAAGCTCAAAAGGGGTGGTCTTGTTCCTTTTATTTGGAACCCTATTTAGCAAATAGCAGGCTGTCAACATAGCCTCACCCCAAAAGGCCTCACTTAGGCCCGAATAGGACAACATGGTAATGACCATTTCCTTTAAAGTCCTATTTTTCCTTTCCGCCACACCATTTTGTTCCGGTATGTAAGAAGCTGTGGTATGGTGTATTATTCCAGTAGATTGGAAATACACCGGATCAAAATACTCACCACCTCTGTCCGTATGTAGGGTTTTGATAAACCCACTCCGATGAAGCTCTACTTCTTGTTTATAAATCTTAAACTTTTCAAGAGCTTCATCCTTAGCATGCAACAAATAAACATAACAAAATCTAGTAGCATCATCTATAAATGTTACTACATATTTTTTATTACCTAGAGATGGTGTAGCATGAAAATCACATAGATCACTATGTATCAAATCTAACACTTTAGTTTCCCTATGAACATGTTGCATGAAAGGATTTTTGGTTATCTTATTCAACTTGCAAACATGGCATTTATCATTTTTTATGTCAATAGGCGGAATTAAGCTCATTTTAGACATTTCTTTAACTCTTTTATAATGTACATGTCCTAGTCTAGCATGCCATAATTCCGATTCAGTCAAGTTATGTCTACTACTAGTTGAAGCTATGCAATTTGCATTACTAGTCGAAGGTACATCGTTATCAATACTAGTTGAAGCAACACAAACAGACTCATTCATAAACGAGACATCAACATTCAACATAAACATATCACTACATAGATAACCGAAACCAACAAAGGTACCATGTCTTGACAAGATATACTTGTCACTTTCCAATACTTGTTTGTACCCATAATTATTCAACACAATGCCACTTAACAGATTCTTTCGAATCCCGGGCACATACAAAACATTGTTCAAAAGTAAAGTTTTTCCAGAAGTAAACACAAGATTCACAGTTCCTATTCCCTTGATTGGTTCAGTTGCAACATTCCCCATCTTTATGATAGACCCGTCTTCGATTGGTTGAAAGTCTTTAAACCAACGAAGATCCTTGCATACATGACTTGTTGCACCCGAATCAACCCACCAAGCAATGTCATCATCCTGCACATAAAATGCCTCAGAAATTAGTGACACATAATTCTGAACCGAATTATTAAATTGTACTAAATTCTGACCTTGCTTGCCCGGGTCCTTGGACCCGCTAGAACCAGTCTCATTCTTGTTGTTTGAACCGGACTTGTTGTTATTCTTCATTATCTTACAGTTCCTCTTAAAGTGACCAACCTTACCACATTTCCAGCAAGGGTAATTCGGCCTTTTGTTTGAACCCGAATTGTTATTTCCTTGAAACTTTCGTTTCCCTTTGAACTTACTGTTTCCTTTCGATGATTCACCTGTCTCAACCATATTCACATAACTTGATCCAGTCCGTTTCTTTTCATTATTGACCAACACATTTTCCTGTGCTATCAAGCCTTCTTCAATTCTGAAGTGGCTTCCAAGTTCAACCAAAGTTAACTCTCCTTTCTGATGTTTTAGATTATGTTTAACATCTCTCCAGGAAGGAGGTAACTTGTCAATGATACTCGAAACAGAGATGGATTCATCCATCTTCAGATCATGTTGGGCAAACTGCCCCAGAATTCGTACCAATTCATGATACTGTTCCATCACAGGCCTTTCATCAACCATTCTGTAATTATTGAAATTAGAAGAATCTTCTGCCATGTATTTGGCTTCCAACATGTCCCATAGTAACTTTGCAGTTTCAACATTTTGATAAACATCAAATAAGGGATCAGACATACCATTCAGATTGTGGCCAAGACATATATAATTGTCGTTCTCCCACTTCGACCTCTTCCTGATTTGCTCCAGATTGCCCTCCTCCAATATCTCCAGGATTGGAGTAGTCAACATGTACACAACCTTCAACGAAGTCAGAAGAAAGTGCATCTTCTTCTGCCATCTTCGGAAGTCCTGCCCTTCCAACTTCTCCAGTTTGTCAACCTTTCTTGTCATATCCTTCATCGATCTGCTTTCCATCTTCACAGAAACTAATTTGATCTTTGTTGGGGAATTTTCAGATTGCCGGATGATCAGAGAGGCGTGTAATCACTCTCAGATCAAATTATTTCGGTGGTTCATCCGAATAATTCAATCGGATACAACTCTAATTTCGAGAAATTGAACCAGTGTATGTTGTTTGTGCGTGAAATCTATTGAACCAGGAGAGTATGATAAAAAATAACTGTCGAAGAAATTGGGTTTTTTTGGGGTGCAACTGCCCAATGGCAGTTAACTCTATTTTTAGGACAAAACTGCCATTTAGCTCGACCCCAGCCAGGGGCTCTGCCCCTTGGACCCCGCCAGGGGCTGCCGCCCCTTGGACCCTGCTCCCAAGGGCGCTGCCCCCGGACCCCCGCCAAGGGGGCGCTGCCCCCTTGGAATCCCCGGAGAGTACGGGCTCCGCCCGTACATTTCGAATTATAATAACTCAAACAAGCGTGCACTCCCGCACCTCCTAACTTGCTTGATGTATATTATTATTCGCTTTGATCACCAAGTCAATCCCGATTACACTAAAATATCTAACATAACTTTCATGAAAACTAATACAAAAAAAAGCCCAGAGTACATGTTTGATGTCAAACCTAGGCACTACAAACGCATAAGTGGTTTCTCAAAAACGTAAGATCCAAAACATATATTAAGTTTGACAAATATACCACTTACCAGCATGCTCACACACCAAATTGCCTGTGGAAAATTTACCAAACACAAAGTCAAACTGCAATTTGTTTGAACATCTGATCTAGGATTAATGTATGGTTGGGTTTACCATTCTGGTCAAGACCAGATTGTTGTTTTCAATTACTTTGAAAAAGGAGTTTAAGAGGAGAAAAAAGGGCGCTCGAGTTCTCTTGCCGGAATGTAAGAAACAAATAAAAGCAAAAAATACCTTCCTGTCCGATGTAATGCCTATGTGCGGGATGCATCGCGCCAAATTTTGGTATGTTTTCTTCTTCCACTCCGTCTGGTGACAACTCAGAAGTTCAGTTTCGTACATGCAGACAACCAAATAGGCTCTTTCAAGTTAATCTAAAACAATTATAAGCTTCTTTATTAGGGGAGTGGGGGTGGTCCGTGATGGCCACTCCATCACTCATTATTTTTTAACGAACACCGCCGCCACCACTTTGGTAACGAGTGATAGGATTAATGCATTGTTTATATCACGCGTTGAATAATTATTGAGGTATGTTTATGACTTGTACATTGTGTATTAATACTTGTACATTGGAATCGCATCACTAGTGATGACCACCGCCACTAAAGAATGCTTGTGAGTGATAGAATAGTGGTTGCTGACATGGCAGAACATGATTGGATGTTTGTGAGTGATGGGATTTCATCACTAGTGACCACCCCCACCCCCTTATATATATTTTACTTTCTAGTCCAATTCACTCACAAACTGACATCAAACTAATCAACACAATCACAAACCCTAAAATCACAAACAATATAACGCAACAAATCAACAAATTGAACCTGTCTATAGGACCAGAAATTAAACCCTTGCTATCATTATTAGTATACCCGCCACCACCTCCGCCGTTCTCAAACTTAGGGCGTGTATACTCGGCGTTGTTAAACAGGCGAGTAGCGATATCCCGCGGAATCTGTTTCGCGAGCTCGATCTCATCTACAGGCGGAGGTATGGTGTTCTACGGTGGATCGAAATCAAGAGACCTTGGGTGGATGATTGGGGCGGAGAATCCTGTTTGCCGACGGATGGATGAAGACCACTGGCTCAATACACGAAGCATAACTGCACTATCTTCTATGCTTCACTATCTTCATTGTCTTCATCTTTGAGAACACCCACTATAAGAATCAACAGAGAAAAGATAAGAAAAAAAAGTATTTAAATAAGTCACAGGGACTGAAGCAAACAAATTCTTAAACATGTAGGGCCAACAGGGAAAAAGAATGAGGGACAAATAATGTAAATAGCACCAACTTTGTTTTTTAAGAGTTTATAGAATATAATAATTTATGATTCTTTTGTATACACTCCACTACACCCTGATTTTTGCAAACAAACCCAAGCTTCAAAACCTTTATACACGCACGGAAGCGGACATTCTCTTTTGAATCAAGAATTTGCCCCAAACACTGTTGACATCGAAGGAGACAACCACCATCTTATCTGTGTTTCCTCTTCTTGCATCCTAATTTGTCGTAGGTTACATGGTTTCCTTTTGGGTTTCGCTGATTACTCGGTGATTGCCAATTAAGGGTGTGCATGGGCCGGTTTCGGACGGTTTTGACAAAAAGCCATAACCATAACCACGATGTCGGTTATTGGATAACCATAACCATAACTGATCGGTTATGGTGGTTATGGTTATATGGTTTTGATGGTTATAGCGGGTCGGTTATGGATGGTTAACCGTGTATTTAGCTTAGCTAAAAATAACTTTTTTTTAACATGGAATATATTGTTATTGCATATTTGTATATATATTAGTATATTACTTAGTATTAAAAAATTCATATAATCTATAATATTAATACCAATTATTATCGAATATTCAAATAAAGTGATATGATACATTCTATAAATTCAAATAAACATTTAACCAAACCACAAAATGATATGAAAAAAAGGGTCTACATATTTACACACCTTTATGCCTATTTTGACACCCTTCAGGACGCCTCGTATAGACCTATACGAGGCGTATAGGGTTACTTTTCCGACCATCTCTGCAACAAAGCACAATGTCAAATCAGTCACATCAGACGGGGAGTATAGGTCTGTACGAGGGATGGATACGAGGCAATAAGACGCCTCGTATAGACCTATACGAGGCGTCTTCTACTGGTGACAAAAAGATATACGAGGGGTCTAGAGCTATACGAGGCGTCGATGGCTTATGAAAAAGTGCAACATACAGTGTATGGTTTGTCCCTAGCATCCGACGTTAGCCTTAAAACATTTGCTTGTTCTTCTTTCATTCTGCTTCTTCTTCTTCTTCTTTCATTCTGGGACGACATTTAATTTGTGTTCTTATCATCCCGAAGTGTTGAAATGTCATCATACTGGGACGGCAACTATGTCTTCGGGCAGTATTATAGCGAGAACTGGGTGCCAGAAAGCGATCCGGTAACAGTACAGGTACTTAAATGTTTTAATTAGTTTTTGTTTTAGTTTATTATTTTCTAATGATGATACGGTTCTTTATTTTGGAGGAGTCTTGCGTTCCCGATTCTAATGAGCAAGAGGAGGTTGTGTCTAGTATACAAGGAGAACAAAACAAACCGTTTCTAGATTTGAACAATCATCCCCCTGTTGATGAAACACCCCCTGTAGATGACTCATACCATGCTTGTCAACCAAGTTATCTGACGCAACAAGGGTATCCGGATTATAGATACGGGTGTGAATACGGAGGAGACGGTGGATACGGAGGAGACGGTGGATACGGAGGAGACGGTGGATACGGAGGAGACGGTGGATACGGAGGAGACGGTGGATACGGAGGAGACGGTGGTTACAGAGGAGATGGTGGATACAGTGGATACGGAGGAGATGGTGGTTATGGTGGATATGGTAGATATGGTGGTGAGACACCTCCCATCCAGGACAGTCCGTACTTAAAAAAGCAGGTATTAATTACTATTTTTGTATTATTTAATTATTTAATTATTATTATTAGTATTATTATTAGTATTATTATTATTATTTATTATTTATTTATTTATTAAAATTATTATTAGTATTATTATTATTATTTATTTATTTATTAAAATTATTTATTATTATTGTCGATATTACAGGTTTTCAACTCTTTAGATGAACTAAAGAATCGGATTCAAGAAATAGCAAACGCGGATGGTTTCGTTATTGTCACCCGTCGATCAAAGAAAACCGGTGGAATAATCCGGAGGGTATGGCTTGAATGTGATCGTGCTGGTGAGCACCAGACTACAGCAACACTTAGAAAAGCCGGAAGCAAAAAAACCGGTTGCCCGTTTTACCTGCTGGCTGTGCGAAACCACCCGTATGAAACCTGGGAGATTAAAGACGGAAAAATTGAACATAACCACGAACTTTGTGAGGACCTGTCGGCCCACGCGTTTGTGCGAAGGTTTACTCCAAGCGAAATGAAACTGATCGAGCAGCTGACAGCTCAAAACATGGAGTCGCGCAAAATATTTCAAACGATAAGGAAGCAGGACCCCGACAGGTTTCATGTTCTGAAAGACGTTCAAAACGTTGTGGCGAAGATTAGAGCCGAACAAAGACAAGGATTGACTCCCATGCAGTCACTAGAAAACAAGCTGATAAACAACGACTTTATTTACGAGACACGGGAGGAACCCGGAACAGAGATCGTAACAGATATCTTCTTTCTTCATCGGTACTCGAGAGACATGTGGCGTGCATTCCCCCACTTCATGCTGATCGATGCGACGTACAAGACAAACATATACAATATGCCCTTTATCCAGATTGTTGGTATGACGCCTACCAACAAATCGTTTATTATCGCGCATGCCGTTGTTAGTAAAGAACGGGGTGATAACTTTGTGTGGGTGCTTCAGAGGGTCAAGTCAATGTTGGATGAATGCATGGAGCCACGTGTGATTTTAACCGATAGAGACCTAGCCCTTATGGGCGCGTGTGCTAAAGTATTTCCAAACGCCTCCAGGCTTCTTTGCAGGTGGCACATACAACAGAATGTTATGAAGAACTGCAAGGGTGCCTTCACAGACGAAGACTGGAAGAAATTTTTGTCATTCTGGGGGACATTGATTGAGTCTCCATCCATACTCATCTACGAGTACCACTTGCGCAACATGCGAAAACGACTTGTGGAGTGCAAACGTTCTAGTAAGTTTTTATAATAACATACGACTCACATATGCAAATTTTATTAAATTATTTTTACGTTTTAGGAGTCTTCAAATACGTGTACGATAACTGGCAAAAATACTATAAGGAGATGTTCGTCTTTGCGTGGACTGATAAGAGGCGCAACTTTGGTAATCGTACCACAAACAGAGTTGAGAGCCAACACGCCAACTTAAAGAGATACGTTGAAGATAGGAGCTCGCTCGACCGTATAGTTGGTTGTGTCCATGATATAGTTGAGACACAGTTCGGTGAAATAAGGAAGACTTTTCGAGAAAGCATCGAAAAAACAATGACCCACCACAAACACCCGTTGTTTCAACACCTACTTGGTAAAGTATCTCATACAGCCCTTGATTTGTTGAGGGGAGAGGCAATTAGGAAGCTAGATGTCTTGGAGCGCTTTCATTCATCATGTGGTTGCCAAATGTGGCACAGCTGTGGGTTGCCCTGTGCTTGCAGGATACAAAAGTACATGCTTGAAGGTAATAATTGTTAAACGTACAACACTTGTGTGATATATTTCCGTTAATCATGTGACTTAAACAATGTTGTTTTTAACCGTGCAGAGCGTCCGATTCAACTCGAAGACGTGGACGTCTTCTGGCGGAGACTTAACTTCCAAAGTTGTAAATTGATAGACGATGACGTGGACGTGGTCGAAGAGCTAAATATTGTTAGACAACAATTAGAGTCGCACCCCCCAGCTCAGCAAAAAAGCCTGATTTCAAAGATTAAAGCGGTGTTGACTCCAAAGAAATCTACCAAGAAACCACCGGTTGTCCAACAAAATACTCGTGGCCGACCAACAACAAAGCAGGTACAACAAAGGTTGGACGAGGCCTCTCGTATAGATGAAGAATTGAGGAGAAGCTCATTCGGTGATGCAAACACGTGCTTTGAAGGTTCCCGACAAAGTAAGTACGACAAACCTCGTCACAGCTCGTACGTTCCGTCACAGGCCTCTCAACAGTCGGTTATAAGGTCCCAAAAACCCAAAGCGAGCCTAAGCCGTTCAAAGAGTTCTAAGAAGAAAGAGACACGAGATGCTCACGGTTTTCCGTTAATCATTGGGGACGAGTATGTGGGAATCATCGAACAGTTTCAGGATGACATTCCGCTAGTGTTCCATCCGTACGTCTCGTGCATACGAGATGTGATGTCGGACGGTCATTGTGGGTTTCGGTCTGTGGCTGTGGGCTTAGGTATGGAACAGAGTTCATGGGGGCTCATTCGAAGGCACCTTGTTCAAGAAATGGATAAGAACAAATCGATCTGGTTCCCAATATTTGAAGCATGGGATAAAGGTTATTTTTACACGCATCGTCAGGGCCTAATTTGGGATTCAGTGTCCGGTTGTGGGGGGGATCACTGGATGGACTTCCCCTATGCAGGACTTCTTATTGCACAAACGTACGGTATCGGGGTGCACCTGTTAACGACAACCATGGGTGCGAGTTCCACTTTCTTCCCGATACTAAGTCCTCCGGCTAATCAACAAACATTGTTCATAACGCTTACACATGTAAACGAGAACCACTTCATACATGTTAAGCTGGAAGGGGATTATCCAATGCCACCAGCACACGGGCTATGGTTGACCAACCGAACACCCCATACGAAACAATGGGAAGATATGTACTTGCCACGTCTAGAATGGTATACATCGATAATGAATCCTCCGCCAAGATCAAACCCCAGTCTTAATTACATCGATAGTGATACGGAAGAATGATTTTTGTAATTTGAATGTATTTTTTTTATTAATTCCTATAATTTTCTACAATTTCTATAATTTTTTTTATAATTTGTATCATTTTTCAATAATTAAAACAGTTTAATATCATTTTTAAAAAAAATTAAAAATATACGACGCGTATAGAGCTATACGCGTCGTATAGATATGCCCAAAAGACCATTCTGCCCCTGTTATGCCCCCAATCTAGGCTTATTTCAGGGGCTAAAAGGTCATTTCCTAAACCACAGACGCCTCGTATAGATCTATACGAGACGTCTATTTGAGCGGGTTTTTGAAATTTTGAATTTTGAAAATTTGAAAATCAAAATTTGAATTTTTTGAATTAGGACGCCTCGTATAGATCTATACGAGACGTCTACAGTGTCTGCAACAATTCTTTTTTTAAATTTTGAAAATATTTTATGTTAATTACCATTTTGCCCCTGTAAAGCCCCCAGTATAGACCATTAACAGGGGCTTAAAGGTAATTTTGAAACCCCAGACGTCGCGTATAGAGCTATACGTGTCGTCTTCTGAGGCGGCAACTTTTTGAGATTTTTTGTTTTTTAATTATTAAAAAAAGTTTATTAAATTACCATTTTGCCCCTGTAAAGCCCTCAGTATAGGCTTTATTCAAGGGCAAAATGGTAATTAACCATTCCAGAAATATCTTTTTGGAATGGTTAATTACCATTTTGCCCCTGAATAATGCCTATACTGGGGGCATACCAGGGGCTAAATGGTCATTTAATAAAAAAGGAAGACGCCTCGTATAGAGCTATACGAGGCGTCTAGGCCTCGTATAACACAGGGGGGGTCTAGACGAGGCTGCTTTTACCCCCAAACAAAAAACAAACACACATACGGAGAATACACCTCTATACGCCTCGGATACGTATTTTCGACCGGATTTTCGAAGATTTGAAGCATCACCGGTATGTATTTCGCCCCGTAGTTTAGTATTTTTGCCATGTTTTTGCCTTTAGACCGTAGGTTTGCCCTGAAATTTGATTTTTGTGGGGTTTGGGGGTTTGAGTTTTGAGGTTGAAGATGAATATGGAAGAACAGGACGCCGAGTATAGCCCTATACGAGGGCTATACGAGGCTCTGTGTTTTTTTTTTAATTAATTATTATTATTAGTTTTATTATTATTGTTATTATTAATGTTGTTATTATTATTGTAAATGTTATTATTATTATTATTATTATTTATTATTACTATTATTTATTATTATTGTTATTGTTATTTATTATTATTATTATTATTATTATTATTATTATCATTGTTTATTATTATTATTATTATTATTATTATTATTATTTATTATTACTATTATTTATTATTATTGTTATTGTTATTTATTATTATTTTTATTTATTATTATTATTATTATTATTATTGTTTATTATTATTATTATTATTTATTATTATTATTATTATTATTTATTATTACTATTATTTATTATTATTGTTATTGTTATTGATTATTATTTTTATTTATTATTATTATTATTATTTATTATTTGCAGATTGATTATGGAGGGCGATGATATTGAGATAGAGATTGAGCCGGCTCAGCAGATTCAGCCGGTTCAGGAGGGTCCACGACGGTGCTCCCCCTCCGCCTGAGATTTCTTTCAGGCTCGCTGGCGTTTTGCGTACGATGACGCTAGCAGACTTTGCGGTGCGTTCTGGTTTATACATGCAGGGGGAGATCGAGACTGAGGTTTACACAGCGGGGCTAGTGGTGGTTGAAAAACCCATTCTTCTGGGGTTTTGGCAGGTGATTGCGGGGCCAGATCATTGGGAGCACGATAAGTCGAAGGGGAGGGTGTCGTTTGTTGCGGACCCACTATACAGGTACGTATGTTTATTACGGCAATTATTGTGATTATGTGCATTGTTTATTTATCTCTATTTCTGTATTTCGCTAACACTAACACTATCTGCAGGTATCTGCACCATTTGCTCGCTACTTCTATCTCAGCGCGCGGGTACAGCCGTGAGTGGTGTACGACCACATATCTTTTTTTCCTTTACTGTTTGTTGTATAGGAGGCCGTGCGCGCTAGCACACGGTCTAGCCCAGTACTACGCCTCCGCCCATCACCGGCAGGAGCGCTGATTTTTGTATGGCGGGGCGTATGTGACCGTCATTGCCCGTTCATTTGGCCTCGTGCTGCACGAGGACCCACATCTACGGACGCCGCCAGTCATGCCGACGCGGATGGGCATGCAGTCGCTGTGGGGGATGAAGGTAATCAAGAGGTTTCCAGTTGGCCCGCGGTTTAAAAACCGCGCGACCGGGGGCATATGGACAGAGGAGGCACTACCAGAGCATTTCGAGCCCGTTTATCCTCCTGTAGATCCTGCTGATATAGTGCCTGTGGAGGAGCCTCCGGAGGATGTAGACGGTGCAGCGGTGCCACAGCCACCGCCACCTGCCGGGGCGCCTCAGTTTCCACGTCACGCTATTCCAGGTCATGCCCCAGGACCTGCGCCGATACATCCGGAGGTACGAGCAGAGCTTGACAGGCTCAGCGATTTGATAGGTTGGGTGGTTCGGGAGCTGCAGGATAGACGCGAGAGAGATGGGTTACCCGCGATACCGCTCCCACCACCTCGAGCACCACATCAGCAGCAGCAGCCGCAGCAGCCAGATTCGGATTCGGATTCAGATGCATAGACCTGTTGTTGTTTTTATTTTTATTATGGATGTACAAACTTATCTTATATATTTTTGTTATGGATGTACAAAGTTATCTTATCTATGTCATATTTATGTTTGTTTTCAATTACTCGGTTACTTAATGATTGTTGTCTTAAATTGAGATAATACGGAAACAAAATATGTTTTGAATATTTGAACGAGATAAAATTTTAATCGGAAGAATAATATTTAAAAAAGTAAAATGTAAAAAACATTATAATATTTAATCGATATAATATATTTAAAGAGCCGATTTTTAAAATAGTTCATTTTTAAAAAACAAAAACTTTTTTATAGTGTAAAAAACAAAAAAAACATAACTTTTTTTAAAAACAAAAAAATTTTCAATAAAAAACACATCTTCAAAAACTATCCAAAAACCATACCAAAACCCACCAAAACACCCCTCATTTCAGCCAAAAAAAAAACCCAATCTTAGATGCCTCGTATAGCTCTGTACGAGGCGTCTAGTGTTCCTTAAACTTTGTGCCTGACACCCTCGCAGACCCCCTTGAATTCAGTGTGTAGACGCCTCGTATAGACCTATACGAGGCGTCTAGGGCACCAAAGGTGTGAAAATAGGCGCGATGGGTGTCCAAATAGCCTCTTTCAAGTTAATCTAAAACAATTATAAGCTTCTTTATTAGGGGAGTGGGGGTGGTCCGTGATGGCCACCCCATCACTCATTATTTTTTAACGAACACCGCCGCCACCACTTTGGTAACGAGTGATAGGATTAATGCATTGTTTATATCACGCGTTGAATAATTATTGAGGTATGTTTATGACTTGTACATTGTGTATTAATACTTGTACACTGGAATCGCATCACTAGTGATGACCACCGCCACTAAAGAATGCTTGTGAGTGATAGAATAGTGGTTGCTGACATGGCAGAACATGATTGGATGTTTGTGAGTGATGGAATTTCATCACTAGTGACCACCCCCACCCCCTTATATATATTTTACTTTCTAGTCCAATTCACTCACAAACTGACATCAAACTAATCAACACAATCACAAACCCTAAAATCACAAACAATATAACGCAACAAATCAACAAATTGAACCTGTCTATAGGACCAGAACTAAAACCCTTGCTATCATTATTAGTATACCCGCCACCACCTCCGCCGTTCTCAAACTTAGGGCGTGTATACTCGGCGTTGTTAAACAGGCGAGTAGCGATATCCCGCGGAATCTGTTTCGCGAGCTCGATCTCATCTACAGGCGGAGGTATGGTGTTCTACGGTGGATCGAAATCAAGAGACCTTGGGTGGATGATTGGGGCGGAGAATCCTGTTTGCCGACGGATGGATGAAGACCACTGGCTCAATACACGAAGCATAACTGCACTATCTTCTATGCTTCACTATCTTCATTGTCTTCATCTTTGAGAACACCCACTATAAGAATCAACAGAGAAAAGATAAGAAAAAAAAGTATTTAAATAAGTCACAGGGACTGAAGCAAACAAATTCTTAAACATGTAGGGCCAACAGGGAAAAAGAATGAGGGACAAATAATGTAAATAGCACCAACTTTGTTTTTTAAGAGTTTATAGAATATAATAATTTATGATTCTTTTGTATACACTCCACTACACCCTGATTTTTGCAAACAAACCCAAGCTTCAAAACCTTTATACACGCACGGAAGCGGACATTCTCTTTTGAATCAAGAATTTGCCCCAAACACTGTTGACATCGAAGGAGACAACCACCATCTTATCTGTGTTTCCTCTTCTTGCATCCTAATTTGTCGTAGGTTACATGGTTTCCTTTTGGGTTTCGCTGATTACTCGGTGATTGCCAATTAAGGGTGTGCATGGGTCGGTTTCGGACGGTTTTGACCAAAAGCCATAACCATAACCACGATGTCGGTTATTGGATAACCATAACCATAACCGATCGGTTATGGTGGTTATGGTTATATGATTTTGATGGTTATAGCGGGTCGGTTATGGATGGTTAACCGTGTATTTAGCTTAGCTAAAAATAACTTTTTTTTAACATGGAATATATTGTTATTGCATATTTGTATATGTATTAGTATATTACTTAGTATTAAAAAATTCATATAATCTATAATATTAATACCAATTATTATCGAATATTCAAATAAAGTGATATGATACATTCTATAAATTCAAATAAACATTTAACCAAACCACAAAATGATATGAAAAAAAACCCAAAAGTACTAAAAATCTTCATTCAAAAACATTAAATATTAAAAATATGGTGAAAAGTTTTAAATCATACAAAGATTTATTAAATGTCGGTTCGGTTCGGTTATGGTGGGTATGGAAAAAAAATATAACCATAACCGACCCGCTATTTTCTGTTTTCAGAAAATATTAACCGACCCACCGGTTTTTTATTTGATTCAGTTTTTTCGGTTAATTCGGTTTTTTGCACACCCCTACTGACAATGATACCGCGTTTCCTTTTCCGGTTTCAATCACGAACAACCTCCCCTATGCCTCCCCATACATCATTGACCAAGACGACTTATTTTCGGAAACTTTAAACAATAGCACTAGAAATTGAAGAAACCAAGTTCCTACAACCTGTCTCGACACCCACATCCATCGTTCTCTTTTTTTTTCCAACACTCTCACGTAACCTACACCTTTTCGTAACCCAAACGTACGCCAGAGTTGGAAGGGATCATCAGAGTCTCGCCGGAAAAACTTGAAGAGCTAAACAGAGAACGGACATACATCGGAGATCACGACGGAACCGCATACGATAGTTTTCGGTATATATATTTCTTGCTCCATTTGTTTTCTCCATTTAATCTTCTTTTTATAACACTCCTATATATAGTCATACAACTGTTGGAACATAGAAGAAGAACCCGTCTTGGGTATAACCGTAATTCCGAATCGAGTCGTTACGTGCTCGGCATACATTCTTTTTCCTTTTTCCTTGCCGATTCAATTCATGACATAACTATTCTATCTTTTTAAGAATATGATGAATGGATGGGTTTTAACAAGAACATACCCTTTTGTTTTGAATACTAAGAGATCAACTGCTACTGTTGTTATTTTATTAAATGAAGAATATGAATTGTTCGATTAATTAAATGATTTAAAAACCATAACAGTTCAGCATTTGATAAGGTGGTGCAGTGGGTGGTGTTGGTTTTGTTATACAAAGGGCATTTATATAATTGTTTTCTTTTATTTTATTCTTTTTTTTCCTTAAACGTTATTAATAAAATTGTGTTGTGTTTTTTTTAACATAAGTCCTTTTCATTCATAACCCGCCGAATCAATCGATAACATTTTTTTATAAAACCTTAAACATATATATAAATAATGTGAATAATTAACAATTCTACTATAATTTCTTCTAACATTAAATGGTAATAAAAAGTTAAATTATATTATAATATTTAATCAAATTGTAAACCATAAGCATTAGATATTAACAAAGATCGTTACATGTTATTTTAACTATCTAGGATAATCGCATTGTTCGTTCTCTCGGATTTTCTCAATCTTTACTCGTGCGACATTTCAATGATTTCTTATACGCAACCAATGTAAGTATACTCGATCTCATTTTTACTTTTAAACACTTTGTGTGCAACATGTATTCCATATTCAAATTACACAACACTTGAAACTTGTGTATTCACACTCTATCCAAATTTATACATGGAGCGATTTGATGCTTGTTATACATGTGATGCTAATGTAAACACTTCATGACTATATGCTCATTAACTTGTTCATAAGCCTACCTTAACAATTATGGTACTATACATATGCTATAGGTTGTAACGCCCCGCCCGCTATTCTTTTGGGTATTGTTAAGTTAAACATATTAACCTCCCGTTATTCTTTGGGATAGGCAAAATTAATTGCGTTGTATTCTTGGGTTTGAGTATATAGAGTAACATCGTTTCGGCATAACTGTAAACTTGTATCATTTTATTCATGTTGGATATGAGCACATTAAACTATTTTATTCTATTATGCTATGTATCAAACTTGTATAATTGCCAACATTTTTGTTGATGTTATTTTGATACATGTTGCAGGTTGATAGACGAAGTGATGAAGAAATCAAGTTAGGATGGACTTAGAAACTCATTTGAATAATAAACATTATCATGTTATGATGCTACAATTTGTCTTTATTTGAAACAATGTATTTAGTTCTAGTCATTTATGAAATTTGATTTAAATTATAATGTCACAATAGTGTTATGATGCTTTTGAGTGATTTGTTCGTCTTATGTTTCCGCCATCGGTTGGGGTGTGACATAAACTTTGGACCCAAAATATATAATACTAAAATAAATATTTATTGTTAAGAATTTTAGCACCCAATTTAATTAATCAGTCATTCCTTACTTACTTACAACTAAAAACCTAGCTAATTAATTAATCATTCATTCCTTACTTACCTACTTACTTACAATTTAATTATTAGCTACAAACATTTTAATGAACTTAGATATTTATGCCTATAGTAATTTTAATATTTAACTAGAATTTTGACCCATGCTGCGCGTTGCAGCGGCAACATCGTGTTTGTCATTTCATTACACGCGTAACGATGATAACATTAACGTGTGGTGCCCGTACCTGACGTTACACGCTTTGGACTTTGTCACACACGTTACGTTTGTGACATTAATATCATTATACAAAGATAATAAAAAGAGTATAATGTCTTGGATGTTGCAGTTTAAAATTGTAAATACTGTGTCACACGTTACGGTGTATAGCCTTAAAAGTAATTTAGATAAAATGAGGTGTCAAGTTATTAAGTAGAAAATATTACCAGTCAATTTGTACATAACCAAAAGTTACAAGTGAATGTGTAACTTACTTAAAGATGAAGATTAATAGTTATCATATCAAAAGTTTGACTATTAATCCTCGCGCGTTATTGCGGGTGTGAACTCAATTGTTTTCGGGTGTGACTTGCGCATTTTTGCAAGTGCGAACTCAATCATTTTCAGTGTGAACTCAATCGTTTTCGGGCGTGACTCGCGTATTATTGCGGGTGTGAACTCAATCGTTTTCAATGTGCACGTATAGTAAAAGAAATAGAAAACTAAAAACATAAACGTTATAAAATTTATTACAAAATGTTTAGCTGATTTGAATTAAATTTAAATAAACCATGTATATCAACCAAAGCCTCATGTACAAAATCCTTTAAGCAAAGAAAACCTTTTAAGCACATGTTACTATACCATAAAGTGATATATTTACTAATTAATAGTTATATAATATAATATATAATATATAATATATAATATATAATATATAATATATAATAATAATAATAATAATAATAATAATAATAATAATAATAATAATAAAAAAAAAAACAGTAAGGAAAAAATAACAAAAGAAAAGGTGTATGAAAAAACAATTGCATAAGGGGATTCGAACCCGACATAGAAGTGGGAAGAGTATATGTATCAGCCAACTGCTCCAACCATTTCATTGTTGATAGCTTTGCTTTCAGTAACTTATATAAACAACAAATATCGGTGGCTTTTGATGGGACACCCACCGACATTTGTTTTTAAGATTATATAAATATGATATTACATATAGTTAGGGCTGTAAACGAACCGAACGTTCAGCGAACAGTTCGTGAACCGTTCGGCGGGAAGTTCGTTTATGTTCGTTCGTTTAATAAACGAACGAACATGAACAAGAAATTTCGTTCGATTAGTTAAATGAACGAACATGAACAGAGGTCTCGTTCGTTCGATTGTGTTCGTGAACGTTTGGTAAGGTGTTCGTGAACATTCGTTGATTTGCGTTCGTTTATGTTCGTATGTTTGTGTTTTAATTGAAGATCTTTGTACTTTCTTATATTTTATTTGTACTTTTTATATTATTAAATTTTTTATTTATTTTATTTCCCTAACAGTTAAACTAGGAAACCCACTTTCACCTTGTTTATGCATCATTTCCCTTTCATTTCTCATTATTTACATCCACGAATACAATCAACCTCCGTTCCACAATAAGGGATTCAAGTTCGAGTGCTACTCTCTGGGCCATCTATCTTTATCCTTCGTCGCGTTTGCCAAATTTATTTGTGTTCGTTTATGTTCATGAACCGTTCGCGAACACGCTCATTTCCTTAATGAACGAACACGAACATAAAATCTCGTTCGGTAAGTGTTCATGAACCGTTCGTGAACACATTTATTTCCTTAACGAACGAACACGAACTAGGCCTTGTTCGTGTTCGTTCGGTTCGTTTACAGCCCTACATATAGTTATATGACAAGTTTATATGATTGTTAATATCACTATACATAAACATTTTCGACTATTTATTTTATAAATTTATTCTTTATCTCGCATTGACATTTTTGCTCATTTACTAATATTCCATTTACATTTTACTCATTCCATACCATTATACATTTCCGTTTCACTTGTTTAGGCTAGACTTCGTGTCACTACTACGCAAACCGTGAGTATACTTGACTCATTTTATGTTTTAGTACCCTTTGGGCTGCAACATGTATCATTGTCAAAATTCACAATCACACATAAAATCATGATTATACAAACATTCAATCTAACATGCTACTTGTTATGTTATTTGTTATACATACTAGGACACACTAAATGCATGTTATCTATCATTAACTTTGCAAGCCTACCTTAACATGTATAACATTATAGAAGTAGCACACCACCCGTAGTGGGTCATTGTTAAGTATTCAATCTTTACGGTCTTATCGTTGTGATGATAAGATTATGTTGGTGGACACTTTGGTTTGATTTATAGTTCATGCAAGCTAGTATGATTCATATAACTTAGTATACAATTTCCATGTGGGTTTGAGACATTTTTCTATACTATGCTATGTAGACAAATTTGTATGCTCACCAATCATTTTTTGTTGACATATAATTTAATACATGTTGCTGGAAATTGATAACTTTATGTAAAGAAATCTATTTAGAACGGACTAGAAACTCATGCAAAACTTTATTTATGAACTTTACACTTGTTATGTTTCAAATTTGCAATGTGGTATATTTCATTTTCAAGACGATGTAATATTTAGTAATGGAATAAAATTTGGTCTTTAAATTATTGTCACATTTATAAAGTTACGACGTTTTGTGTCACACCCCAACCGATGGCGGAATCATCGGGGCGCGACACTGAGCGAAACAGATTGTCAAGAGAAATTCCATAATGACTAAATTACCAAATAGTTAATATTACGTCCCATACCATAACCCATAAAGTAATCTAATTATTACAGACAACGATGTTCTCAAAACACATTATGTTCCGACAACTCAGATTTCAAGTAAAAATATAAATTTTCTTTGTTTCTAGATTCTTTCCTAGCCTCGATTTCATCACACAGCAAACAAGGCATCCTGGCATCTTAGGCACCTGCCACATACGTTAAAGTAAAAGTCAATACACAAAGTGTAAAGGTGAGCATACAAGTTTGATAATAGCATAATAGAGTTCGAAATCGTTTACGCATGACCAGCATGTACAACGTATAATGTGAAGCATGTAAGTTATCGACAAACATCCTATCAATAACATTGACTGCGAGTTGACTGCGAGTAGCGAGTGCGCAACACATATTCACCACCGTGAACACGTGAAGTAATTGTCCTTAACAACCCCTGAATAAACAGGTGCTGAGTCCAAACTATAGTACTATCGTTGCTAAGGCAGGTAGACAGCAATCGATGTGTTAACATAACAAGCAGGCATTCATCGAGTCACGTATAACATGCATTATAGGTCAGCGTATAAATAGTATTTGCGTTGTGTGATCGATGTGATTTAGAATAAGTAACGTATGTAACACCCAAAAGTGCATAAAGCAAAAAGGGATCGAGTATACTCACAGCGAGAGAGTTAATGGATTGAAGGGACCGCTAGAGCGGATTTAGCCTGACAGTTAACGATAGCATAAGAGAAAGTCGGCGCGTAAAACGGTGTAGGTGATCCAAGGATCGGATGGCAATCCGATCGGATGGCAATCCGATCGGATGGCAATCCGATCGGATGGCAATCCGATCGGATGGCAATCTGATCGGGTGGAAATCCGATCGGGTGGCAATCCGTTCGGATGGTCATCCGATCGGATGGCCATTCGATTGGATTGTCACCACGTTTGGTGAGGATGTGTTTGTGTATGATGGTTTGTACTTTGAAGTTTCCGTTGTAGCATTTTAAAAACAGAGAAGTATCTCTGCCTTTCAGGTCGGTCGATCGAACTGTCGTTCGATCGTACAGCAATCCGATTGGCGAGGCTTCCTAGTTTGAGAACAAGTTCACAGCAGGACGGTCACTCGATCAGATGGCTATCCGATCGGGTGGCAATCCGTACGTACTTAACATGTTGAAAATTGTTTAAGTATCCAAGTCCCAAACGTCACACGATCGGATCGTCACTTGATCGGATGGCAATCCGATTGGGTGGTAATTCGTTTCAACGTTCAGACCCTTGAATAGTTTGAGAAATAGTTTAAGTGAGGAACCAAGTGCAACCCGATCGGATGGCCGGTCGATCGGATGGCAATCCGATCGGACGACAATTGTTGGTGCATATGTCTGTCGACTTCATCTTGTATCGAGTCTTGTAACCAGATAGATAGACCAGGACACGTTATACGAGAAAAATGAGAAATAGGGCTGAACTAGTCAGTCCATACGAAGTGGAAAGTCCAGTTCCTGTGAACTGGCAGTTCATGCGAACTGGAGAGGCTGTTTCATGCGAAGTGGCCCTCACTATATATAGGGGTCTTGGGTCTTTCATTTGTAACTTTGTCATTCCGGTAGCGAAGCTCTGCCGAAGTGTCTCCAGACCGTGTAAAGCTATCAAATCAATACAAGAGACAATTTAAAGTGATTCTAAGTGCATATCAAGCTGATTCAACATCAATACGTTTGTTTCCGCCTCTCGTATTGATCTAGATATCTTCTGAACGACTCATTTAGGTCGAATCTCGATCCTAGAAGTGGTATCAGAGCTCAGGAGGAAGAGTTCTAACCATTTCAGCTTGTTTTCACCACAAAATTCTCACTTCTACTCATTCTTTTACACGTTTTCATCAAATTAACCAATATCGTACGAATTTTGTGATATAACACGCGAAACACTGTTTTAAACAATCCTTGAAAAAATCAGATCCTAATTCAACCTAAAACGTGATCAATTTTGACAAAAATCAACTGAAATCACATCAGTTCGTTCGAGAACAGCTCAGATCGTACGAATCGGGCTCCAGTTCGCTTGAAAATTAACCAGTTCGCACGGTTTGATTCTTCCAGTTCGTGCAAAGTGGTTAAAATCTCTCCAGGTCGTTAGTACCTTCTCAGATCGTTTGAAAGTTTATCCAGTTCGTTTGAGTTTGTTGAAACCAGATCGCACGAGAAGGGTTTGATCAGTCACATCTCCAGATCGTTCGATTAATTGATTGAATATTGGCCCAATCATATAACAGTATTGAATATTGGCCCAATTAAAGTCTTGCATGTAAAACTCAATCGGCCTAATCATATGTTAAGTGTATCAGATCTCACGTGTATTCTTAATTACAATCAAAATTGTCGGCCACATTTAAAGTGAGGTCCAATCAGAGTAAATTGAGTGTTCGGCCCATGTGCTTTGACTATATACTAATGTCAGCCCACTATATGTTAAATCGGCCCAATGAAATTGAATTGAGTATTAAAGTTGTCGGCCACATTGTTTCAATTATCTAGAATTGCATGTGATATTTTGGGTTTAGTGCGTAGTGGTGAACATATCATCAGGTCGTGTGTGTTTGAGTTTCAAGTCGTTTGAGGTTGTCAGGTTGTGTGGAAATAGGTTCAGTTTGCACTAGAAGACTCAGTTCGCACGAAGCTTAGTCAGTTCGCTTGGAATTTATTCAGCAGTTTGCACGGTTTGGTTTTGAATCAGGTCGTTTGGAAATATCTCAGTTCGCACAAAAAGCTGTCTAAGTCACACAAGGTGATCAAGTCACTTGAAATTTAAGTTCAAGACATTTGTAAATCGAATCAAGTCACACGGATTGAACCTGATCTAGATTGTTTGAAATTTAATCAGTTTATTTGATAGTTCGTACCGAAACATGGATTCTGAATTCTACAATGCGTTTGCTACGGCTCCGGGTACTCCAGATACTGTTGCTCAAAGCGTGAACCTGGAAAATGAAATAGGAACATTGTAGAAACCTCCGAAACTGATGAGCATTGAAGAGTATTACAATTGGCAAGAGCGTTTTGAAAACTGGGTTCAAGCAAAACATCTAAGGTCTTGGGAGTGTATTGAAAAAAAGTATGTCCGTCCTCGAAATAACATGGGAGTTGTAAAGACTATTTCTAAATTTACGGACAAAGAGAGAGACATGTACAAGGCAGAAAAAATGATGATCAGTTTACTTCAACAAGCTGTGAAAGAAGATATTTTCATATTACTACAACATGATGATAGTGCATATTCGATTTGGATAGCACTTCGTACAAAATTCGAAGGAAGTACAGAAATGATCAAGAATAAGAAGTCTTTATTAAAGAAAGAATTCGATTTGTTCTCAAGTTTGCCAGGCGAAACTACAAAGACTCTTATTGAGAGATATTGTCATTAAGTGCGTTCAATGACCCGGTTGGATATCAAAAAGGATCGTGAGGAATGGGTTAAAAAATTAGCCGATGCTTTACCTCAAAAAGAATGGGGTACATATCTTATGATCTTAAAGAATACCGGAGAGTATGATGGTTTGACAATTGCTCAGTTCATTGAAATACTTGAAGGACAAGATCTTGAACAGCAGAAGATTGCTAGAATGAACCATTCAAGTGGTCAACAAGACATCAAGATGTATTACAAAGGGAATGTTCAGAATGTTGAAGCAAGTCCGAAGATCCAAACCGCTTTCAGCGCAGAAAACTCATTCGGATCACTCAATCAAAGCTCAATCAACAACAGTGGATTTTCTTCATATCCGAGTGTTAATCCTAATGCTTCAACTTCAAATCATCAGTTTCAAAGCTCTAACAATGGTAATGGTCAGGTGCTACAATGCAATATCGCGTTGCATCTTCAGAACGGTCAAAATTTTTCTGAAGAAGTCGCTAAAGGTCATATGGCATTACCAATTACCGTGTTAGAATCATATGAGGGTTTGGTTGTGGGAAGAATCGGAAATCCTATGTTAACAAAATAGGATTACGATCAGATTGATGCTGAGGAAATGGGGCTAATGGATATTAAGTGGTGTTTAGCGAGTGTGTTGAGGAGAGCTGAGAAATTTATGCAGATTACCGGAAGAGATGACTTTCGTGATGCTAATGTTTCTACTTTATGATTTGATAAGTCTAAAGTTACTTGTTTTAGGTGCAGGGAAAAAGGACATTTCAAGAGGGAATGCACCAATCGCGAAGCAAGTGGAGCTCAAAATCCATTCGGCAACAATGATTATCATCGAAAAGCGATTTATCATCAAATTTCTCAACAGCCACATCAACAATCATCACAAACTTCGCATGCTAGGAAGGATCTGATCGAAGAACCACCAAAGAAAGCTTATCTAGTGAATCAAGATGATGAAAGATTGCCAGAGGGATTTAGATGGGACAAATATATTCCGGCTGAAAGTAATTCTAAGTTTAGAGCATTTATTGCACAAATCATTCAAGAACCAGAGTTGAAGAAAGAATGGATGGAAGTGTTTGCTGATGATGAGAAAAGCCAAGATGAAGAGTCTGTTTCTTCAGAAGATAGTTCAGAAAAGACACTGGTCTTTGATCAATCATCAATTGATAGTGATGATGAAGAAATTAATCAAATAAACATTGGTAAAACTCATCTATCCCCTGAAAGTTTCAAATTTTATTTTTCAGATAAATTGGAGAAGCTAAAGGAGAGACGAGCAGCAAAAGAAAAGAAAGAAGTAAAATGTGAGAATGTTGCTGAGGATGAGAAGAATGAACAGAGTAAAGAGGTCAAAGTTGTTGAAAAGATTGTAGAGGTCACTAAACCTTGTCTGAAATGTTTGGAACCATGCAAACATTGTGAAGAAAAAGACAAGAAGTATAGTGAGCTCGATGAGATGAAAGAAAAACTATTGTTCGATGTTAAGTACGTGAAAGAGTCGTATGATGTGTTGAACATAACGGTTAATAGTTTGGAAAATACAAATTCCGAAAGGGAAGATGATTTTACTATGATGAATGCAACAATGATGACTAAACAGAAGACCATCAATCACTATATTAAAGAGTATGTAGAGTTGAAGAAGGAATTGGAGATTGAAAATGAAAGAATCAGACGATTGTTGCTGAGTTACTCAAGTTCTGATTATTTGATTGACAGAATTTATCCAACAATTGCAGGTTTTGAAGCCTTTCAAGATAAGAAGCCTGAAGATATAGATACTGGTAAGAAACAAAGTGCAAATTATAACAAGTGTCCGCCTCCGATCTGGGAAGGTTATTCTCCCTGAAAACTAAATGAGGAACAACTCAAAAAGGCAGTCAATATAAAGTTAAAGTTTGAAACAACTGATGAGTTACCAGACAACATTGACGTCACATTCACATCGTCTGACACTAATCATGAGTCTGAGTTAATAAAGAAAGTGGTCGATCAGGTGTTAGATAAGGATGAGGAGTCAGAGTCAAAGTCTGAGTTAGAGAGTTCGAGTTCATCAGTCAACAGTTCGAAATCGTCGGTCAAAAGGGTCTATAATAAAGAATTTTTGTTATCAAAAAATAATTTGAATGACGAACCAATCAAAGTGGCATATACTTTGAATGATTCAGACAAATTATATTCTGATGAGGAATTTCCGATTAAAAATGTGAAAATTGAAAATATTAAAACAGTTTTTAAATTGATAGAAATAAAGTTTTCAGAAATAAAAGATAAAATGGGATTTTCAAAACCTAAATATACTTCTAGAGTACAACAACGTTTAAATAAGAAGAAAGGTTTCGGTCCAAGTCATCAAAAGAAACCTAATCATAAAAGCAATTTCAAAAAGAAGGGTTCGGGTTTTGATGTTGAAAATAATAATGATAAAAATTCTAAAACAAATACAGTATTTGTTTCAGGAGCAAGTTCTGAGGAAGAAGAAAAGAGCTCATTCTGGAAACAATCGAACAAAGCGTTCTTTGAAGAAAAACAAAAGTTTGAGAAGAATGGAGCTAATCAGAAAAAGGAGACAAGAACCTGTTACCGATGCAAAGTTGTTGGTCACATTGCCTGGAACTGTCCAAAGGCAACCAACACAAAACAGGAAGTTGTTTCTAAACTCAAAGAAAAAGTTTTTGATAAAACTAAACCACCAACTGAAAAATTCAAAGTGTTTAAAAACTCAACATATGAAGTTGGTGAATATTCGAAAAGGTTTTACAAAAGAAGGGTAAATCTTGATAACCAAACGTGGGTTGTTAAAAAATCTGATGTGAAATCTGGCGATGAATCTGACTCGTCAAAGTCAGAGGATCCACAAGTTAATCTAAAAGGAGAAAATTCAGTTCCGCCAATGGATGATGTCAATTTCCACCATTGTGAACTGAAAATTTTAAACAAAAAGTTGGTAAAGTGGATATTTCGAATCAATTCTATTCTGAAAAGAAGGTATTTGATGTCGGAAAGGCGTTTAATGGCAAAGTGAAAAATATTTTTGGAAAGATGGTTGAAGGAAAGGCTAAAGGGGTAAAGGAATTTTATGAATAAAAAAGAAATATTCAAACCCCGAGTGAAGTTGAGAAGGTCACACCCAAAGCTGGTCAGGCTTGGGTGTCTGTATTCCATACTTAAAAATCCTGACTTGCCGGAACTCACAGGTAGGTAATTGGGGAGTAGGAATCGGCATCTTTCTTGAAAAATTCAAAATTGTTATATTTTTACTTACAAGTGGTATTGTTGATAAGAACCTACAAGTGGTTAATCAAGGTCATTAAGTTGAACTTGATTTAACTTTCATACAAGTATTTTGGAACAACAATGTGATGAAACCCCTATCCTACAAATGTTTGTCTAATGATCAACAAAACTAATTTTCCGAAAAAACCATTTGATTAAAACAAACTTAAGTGTTTGGAAATGATAATGGGAAAATAGTTTGTTGTCAGGGGAGTTCTGATTGTTTACGCCAAGTGGATGGAGAATTGAAGCAAGTCACATCAGTGTATCATCTTTACTTTGTACTGTTTATTGCGTTCATTTTCAAATTTTTCTCGGAAAATCAAAATTTGAAACATAATTTTGATTTTAGGGGGAGTAAAAAACTTAGAAATTTTTGAAAATTTGAAAAAGCCAAAAACATGATAAAATCTAAAAGCCAAAAACATCGAAAAATAAAAATGAGTTTTGTTGTGAAAAAGAGGAAATGATAGTACATTAGTAGACAATCACAGTACGCTAAAGAATTGGAAAGTTAAAATGTGATAAACGGTCTCACTGATGATATGCCAGTAGGTTTTTTACACGCTTAGTAGATTGTGTTCGAGATATAAACCTAAATATCATACTTACTTATTTCGTGGGGAACATCTCTAAGATATATAGGTAACCCCTGAAATCTTGTTTGAAGGGCTTTCAATTTCTGACATACTAGGTCTTTGTGTGTGGTGATATCTGGGGTAATATACAAGGACTTCTGATTTTGCGGGAGCAATAGCGTAGTCCTCGTATAATACTTTGCATTGCTTTAATCACAAACCCCACCCTCAGCATAAAAAATGATGAAACATTGAAAAATGCTAATCATGTGTTGTTGAAGAAAAGATTCTCTAAAGGGAACACACCTAAAGTCGAACCATCATCTCTCTGATTTTGCGGAAGCAATAGCCTGAGCTCTCATGGTCTCACGTTTAACCCCTTTCAGATATCATTAGTGTACATTCACCTGTAAGACTGAATATAGGAGTCTGGATACGGGAGTATATTCTGAGGTGGTACACGCGAATAAGTTTAAGTCATTAAAACACAAATATCGTATCTCAAAACAATTGAACTTTGTGTGAAAATTTAAGTGGATCAGTATACTGACAATCTAAGTGAATCGTTTAGAACTTAATGTGTTTAAAGCTTAACGGTGCTAGTGATTTGTCAAGAACTGATATGATCCTCTTACACAAACTCACAAAAATATTGTCTGTAAATATTTCTTTACTGCTTTTCATTAAAGAAAAAAAATCCAAAAAGATTGTGTTTTAGCTTAAAATTTTGAAAATTCAAAAAGATTTTATTTCATCCTATTTTCGAAAACTGATGTTGGAAAAGCTGATTTTCAAAATTCCGAGTGCTAAACATGATGAACAACAGGGTTGGGAGAGTTTGTTCGAATTGAGAAATGATTTTGAAAAGATAAAATGGTTTCAAATTAATGAAATGTCAAATTTAAATGTTTCAAATACAAGTGGTAAAGCAAAGATTAAAATTGTTAAAAATAAAAAATCTTACTTTTGCGTAGAGTTTGTGCAGATAGTGAATTCCAGACTGCGATCCCAGCTTATCAAAAGGGAGAGTCTGAGGACGTAAGAGCCAGATTCAGATTCTGAAACAAAGCTCGAGATAGAAACTGCTGATGCTGATGAGCGAGAGAAAGAAAGAGATTGAAGGATGCTTACATTGTCAGATACTTTGGAAAGAGCATGAAGACCGATCAAGATTGAAGACTCGACGTACTGAAGACTCGTACTGAAGACTCGTCAACATCCAAGGGGGAGTTTGTTGGTGCATATGTCTGTCGACTTCGTCTTGTATCGAGTCTTGTAACTAGATAGATAGACCAGGACACGTTATACGAGAAAAATAAGAAATAGGGCTGAACTAGTCAGTCCACACGAAGTGGAAAGTCCAGTTCGTGCGAACTGGAAAGGTTGTTTCATGCGAAGTGTCCTTCACTATATATAGGGGTCTTGGGTCTTTCATTTGTAACTTTGTCATTCCGGTAGCGAAGCTCTGCCGAAGTGTCTCCAGACCGTGTAAAGCTATCAAATCAATACAAGAGACATTTAAAGTGATTCTAAGTGCATATCAAGCTGATTCAACATCAATACATTTGTTTCCGCCTCTCGTATTGATCTAGATCTCTTATGAACGACTCATTTAGGTCGAATCTCGATCCTACAACAATCCGTTCCGACGGTCTAATCGTCCTATCACTTGTTCCTGTTTGAAGTGTTGAAGCTTTGAACGAGACGTTTTGATATCTTGCTTGAACAACAGAACCCTTATCTCGGCCCAAGTGCCCCGACCGAACAGGAATCACCCTAGTCCAACCGGTTCCCGGTTCGAGTCGGTAGTTCATGTTCAAACCCGAAATCAATATCTCTCCCGGATAGAATTCAGATCTAGAACTAATGCGTCACTAAGAATGAGTAGAAGATCAGAACAAGTTCTGATTCTATCGGGTTTGAGTGCATTGAGTGTAAAAGAGTTGAAAGAAAGTTGGAAAACCTTCTCTCAATCCTGTTATTCATGAATTTCTGTAGATCTAAGTGAAATCATTGATAAATGATGTGGAAATCCTTCAGATCTAAGTTGTTCTTGGTGGAATGAAGCCAAACATTGAAGTTCATAAGAACTCCATGATGATATCACCCTAAAACACCTCAAATCCGGTGATTTCACGGTTAAAAGTTAAGATTCAAAAGATAGAACGGTGTAGGAGTGCGTGTAGATCATGAAAGTACAAGATTTAGGTTGAAAACTTACAAGAATCGAGAGAAATGTGGGCTGGAGCGAGCTGGGTCGAGTGAGAGCTGTCACATCAAGTGATGTGACATACAAGGGGTATTTATAGGGTTTCCTAAAAAGGAAAGTGAGGAAGAGCTAGTCGATCGGGTGGCAGTCTGATCGGGTGGCCACTCGATCCACTTGTCCGGCGCGATGAGTTTTGTCATTTCGATTGCGATGCGGTTCGAGAGAGCGATGCGATAGAATTACCCATTAAATTACTTTTAATCCCAACTACTATATCTAGCATACAATCACTATAAGTAACTTGCGTTTAGCGTTTTCGATTCGAATGCGATGCGATAGATTGCGATTCCGATTAACACCTCAACATAAACATAACATGCACAAGTAACACATAAATAGCACACACACGTAAAACAATATCCAGAACACATAACTCGAGTTGCGATTGCGATAGCGATAGCGATGAGCGATAAGTCGATTAAACATGCGATTAAATGGCGACTAAATATCGATTATTAATAGATACTCCACATAATACAATCAAAGAGATAACATAAATAGGTTAGCTATAAGTCAAAGAAGTCAAAACAGGCGTTGAGAAAAGAGTGACAGATCATAACTAGCAATCTTTTCTTCCTTTGACTTAAATCTTGACTTTGACTTTGACTTTCGAAACACGGGGTGTTACAACCTCCCCTTCTTAAGGGAATTTAATCCTGAAATTAGGCTGGAGCCGTAAAACTGCGGGTACTTCGCCTTCATGTCACTTTCGAGTTCCCAAGTGAACTCTGCGCCTCGTTTGCCTTCCCAGCGAACTTTTACAATGGGAATGCGCGAGCGTCGGAGCTGCTTGGTTTGGCGGTCCATGATTTCGACAGGCTTCTCCACGAAGTGTAGTGTTTCGTTTACTTGAAGATCCTCGAGCGGTACATGTAAATCATGCTCAGCCAGGCACTTTCTGAGGTTCGAAACGTGGAAAGTCAGGTGGACGTTGTTAAGTTCCTCCGGTAGTTCCAGTCTGTAAGCCACTTTTCCGATCCTTTCCAGAATCTTAAAGGGTCCAACGTATCGAGGCACGAGCTTTCCTCTTTTGCCGAATCTGACCACACCCTTCCAAGGTGACACCTTTAGGAGTACATGGTCGCCAACGTCAAATTCGAGGAACTTGCGTAGTCTATCGGCATAACTTTTCTGACGACTCTGAGCTTTTGGTAGATTGTCTCGAATTTGGAGGATTTTGTCACTCGTTTCTTGCAATAGCTCAGGACCGGTTAATTGCGAGTGCCCGATCTCGTGCCATACAATAGGCGATCGACATCTTCTTCCATACAATGCCTCAAACGTTGCCATTTGAATACTGGAATGATAACTGTTATTGTACGAGAATTCGACTAATGGTAGGTATGCGTCCCAATTACCACCAAAATCTATGACACACGAACGGAGCATGTCTTCAAGGGTACGAATTGTTCTTTCAGTTTGACCGTCGGTTTGGGGATGGAAAGCGGTACTTAGATTAAGCGCAGCACCGAGAGCAGATTGAAATGTCTCCCAAAGACGCGAGGTAAACCGAGCATCGAAGTCAGAAATGATGTCGCGAGGCGTCCCATATCGACAAATGATCTCTTTGATGTAGATTCGGGCTAATTTTTCTACCTTGTAGTCTTCCCGTATTGGCAGAAAGTGAGCAGACTTAGTCAAACGGTCAACGACAACCCAGATGCTGTCGTGACCTGAGGGCGTGCGCGGAAGTTTCGTTACGAAATCCATGGCTATACTCTCCCACTTCCACACAGGGATCTTGGGTTGAACGATTAAGCCAGAGGGTCTTTGGTGCTCAGCCTTGACTTTCGAGCAAGTCAGGCACTTCGAAACATAGAGGGCGATATCCCTCTTCATGCCCGACCACTAGTACTTGTAGCGCAGGTCCTGGTACATCTTGTTGGCACCGGGATAAATAGAATATCGGGATTTGTGGGCTTCGTCCATTAAAATCTGTCTTAAATTGGTCCGTTTAGGGATCCAGATTCGGTCCAGATAATGGAATATCCCATTTGACATATTCTCTAGCTGGGCTCCATCGTTGAGAATCCTTTCCTTCTTCAAAGTACGTTCATTAAAGCAGGCATGCTGGGCTTCGCGAATGAGGGTTTCAAGATCATATTGGGCTTGAATATTACGGGCGCTGTGCAAATAACTCCGTCTGCTGAGAGCATCGGAAATGACATTTGCTTTGCCAGGATGATAACGAATCTCATAGTCATAATCGTTGAGAAGTTCCACCCATCGGCGTTGACGCATATTTAGTTCTTTCTGGTCAAAGATATGTTGTAGGCTCCTGTGATCGGTGAAGATCGTACACTTGGTACCATAAAGGTAGTGTCGCCAGATCTTTAACGCAAAAACAACTTCGCCTAGCTCGAGGTCGTGGGTTGTATAGTTCTTCTCGTGGATCTTGAGCTGACGAGATGCGTAAGCAATAACGTTGTCTCATTGCATGAGAACACAACCAAGGCCAAGGTTCGAGGCATCACAATAGACGATAAAGTCATCGTTTCCGTCGGGTAAAGTGAGAATAGGAGCATTGCATAGCATGTACTTGAGGATTTGAAAGGCAGTCTCTTGTGCAGTTCCCCAAACAAAAGGCTTGTCTTTTTGCGTGAGAGAGGTGAGCGGCACATTGATTTTAGAGAATCCTTCAATAAATCCGCGATAATAGCCCGCTTGTCCGAGAAAAGAACGGACTTCAGATGGGTTCTTAGGTGTAACCCAACTCTTGACAGCTTCGATCTTTGCAGGGTCGACGTGAATACCTTGACTATTGACAATGTGTCCTAGGAATTGAACCTCCTCCAGCGAGAATTCACACTTGGAGAACTTGGCATAGAGTCGATTCCCCAAGAGTAGCTCGAGAACCAAACGTAGATGTTGCGCGTGTTCGGCTTTCAACTTGGAATAGATCAGGATATCATCGATGAACACGATGACGAAGCGGTCGAGAAAAGGTTTACACACGCGATTCATCAGATCCATAAAAACCGCGGGTGCGTTGGTTAAACCAAAAGGCATAACAACGAACTCGTAGTGGTCGTATCGAGTGCAAAAAGCGGTTTTGGGAATATCCTCTTCTTGTATACGTAGATCGATCTTGGAAAAACACTTAGCACCTTGTAACTGGTCGAACAAATCATTGATGCGAGGTAGAGGGTAACGATTGTTGATTGTCAGCTTATTCAATTCCCGATAGTCGATGCACATCTGGAACGACCCATCCTTCTTTTTGACGAAAAGGACTGGTGCGCCCCAAGGAGAGGTGCTAGGGCGAATGAAGCCTTTGTCAAGCAATTCCTGGAGTTGATTCGAGAGTTTGCGCATTTCGGACGGGGCGAGTCGATAAGGAGCTCTGGAAACGGGGTTTGCTCTAGGAATGAGGTCGATACGAAAGTTGATATCACGACTCGGAGGTAAACCTGGAAGATCTTCAGGAAAAACGTTAGGGAATTCGCAAACAACGGGGACGTCTTTCACCTCTTTAACTTCCTTTTTCTCTGCTACTACAATGTGTGCCAAGAAAGATTGGTATTCCTTGCGGAGATACTTGCTAGCCTGGACACATGAAATGAGTTGGAGTTTCTTCAACGCGACTTCACCATAAACACATAACTGATCACCATTAGCGAGCGAGAATCTAATCATCTTATCGAAGCAAACAACTTCAGCATGATTTTCACGAAGAAAGTCCATGCGTACTATGACGTCAAAACTTCTGAGTTGCATCAGAATAAGATCGATAGGGAAGATGTGATTGTTGAGTTCGAGAGTACAATCACGAAAAATAGAGTTGACGCTGACGGTTCTTCCGGTGGCAACTTCAACATCAAACGTCGAGGGGAGATGGGCGCTCTTGCGATTAAGAAGCTTTTCGAACTCAAACGATACTAAACAGTTATGGGCTCCAGTATCAAACAAACACGAAGCATAAATACCATTCACAAGGAACGTACCATTGACCACGTTGTTGTCAGCCTGAGCCTGGCGCACATTAATGTTGAAAGTTCGAGCACGAGCGGCTTGTTGCTGTTGTTGCTGAGGCTGCTGCTGTTGAGGCTCTTGCTTCACAACCCGATTGGGGCACATATTTGCGAAGTGGTTGGGATCACCACACGCAAAGCAGACTCTAGCATTGACCGTGGGTGCCGGAGCTGCTTGTTGCCCTTGAGGGGCAGGGAGTAGAGCTTGATGAGCAGTAGCTGGAGCTGGTGCTTGTCGAGGACCTGTACGGCAGTTGGCGGTAAAATGGCCGTACATGTTGCAGTGTACACAAAATCTGCAAGCGATTCCCACTGGTTGGTGATAGGTACAAGTCGGGCAGGCAGGGTGAGGACCAGTATAAGCACGCTTTGCCAGCGGTGCTTGGGTTACCGGTGCCGCAACCTGGTGGTGTTGAGTTTGTTGCTGAGCTGGTACAACTTGGAGTGGGGCAGCAGTGGATTTAGCACAGTTATTGTTGCTGGAGTTGTTGTTGTTCTTCCTCTTGCGACGAGAGGCTTTTGAAGACTAAGGAGTGGCGGCGGTTTCAGCGGTTAGTGCGGTGGTAGCTTGATGTAGATTCTTGGCGGATTTATCCCAGAAGCCAGACTTGACTCGCTTGTCGTTTATTTCAGCGGCAAGCCGGTAAGTTTCCTCGATTGTTGCTGGTTTTAAAGCTTGCACAAAATCTGCGACACAATCTGGCAGAGCTCGAATATACTTCTTGATTGCCATATCCGAAGTCTTAACTTGATCAGGTCAGATTATGCTAAGCTGCTTGAAGCGAGCGGTTAAAGCTGCATTGTCACCCTCCTTCTGCTTGATGTGCCAGAATTCGTCTTCCAACTTTTGGCGCTTGTGGGGAGGGCAGAACACTTCTAACATGACGTCATTCAACTCATCCGACGTCAAACCATAAGCTGGATCGTTTCCGCGTTTGTTTCTCTCGGCCGTCCACCAATCTAGCGCTCGGGATTGGAAGACGTCGGTAGCATTCAGAGTGCGAAGATCGTCAGGACAGCCACTCTGGCGCAGGGTGACCTCGATCGAATCAAACCATTGTAATAAGGCCGTAGGACCATCTTCGCCAGTAAATTCTTTCGGTCCGCAAGCTATGAACTACTTGAACCAAAAAGTAGCCTTAGGGGTTTCAGTCCTGGACTGTTCAGAAGATTTGCTCACATTTTCGTACAGTTCACTGACAATTTGTGGAGCAACTTTCGCCATTTGCTTAGCAACCATAGTGGCGAGACGTTTATCTGCTTGCTTTCGGCGAGCAGCTTGAGTAGCGCGAGATCCAGATGACCTCATTGTCTGCAACAGACATCGCCACAGGACTCAACACATATTTCGATTTTTCCTAGTATAGTCTAGCGATTCACTATAAAGCTCAGGAACACGTATCCACATACACACAGAATCACATAGGCACATAAACACATAAGCATATAATCACGTAGTGCACAGAAACAAATAAGCACATAAGGCACAGAAGCACATGAGGCAGTCAGAATACAAAAACCTAGCTATATGTTGCACGCATTCCCTATCCTTCACAGCGCGTATAGCGATTAATTATAGCGATTGTGAGTATCGAGCAGCGATGGCGAATAATGACCAGCGATTTGTTAGCGATTGTGTAGTGTGTTGTGTGATAAGTGGAGCAAGAAGCGTTAAATCGAAACCATCTGTATCTCAACATGCCAACGAATGAACAAAAACCACATAAATCACATAAAATCGGCAAATATCTTAGTCAGCAGTTGCGGGCACAGAATTGAAACACATAGAAGTCGTTGGAGTCCGTCGAGACTTTGGTGAGAGTTTTGTAAAACCACATTAGAGAGTAGAACGAATCATCAAGGTTCGGGTTTCACCCCTAACTTAGCGACTGCGTTCCTGTTTGTGTGGTAAAATCACGGGATAGAATAGAGGATTTGCGTCAAAGTATGGATTTCACTCCTAATTCAACGCAAATTCTCTTGTTTTATTAGTAAAAACAGCAGTTTGAACGAGTAATCTGGTTGAGAGTTTGCGGTTTTCACACCTAATCTTAACCAGATCATTCGTTTGTTTGTGTAATCAGCCTTAGGAAAGGCTGATCTTGTGCAGAACTGTAGTATGCGATGTCCGCGCAAGTGTGTAGTGTACAGCGAGTTTGAGCAAGAAATGGAGAGAATAGCAAGTAAGCTCATATAAAATCCCTACCGGGCATGTACAAGTCGGTCTGTTGGTGCTTAGACTATAGACTAGGTCGTTTCTAAGACATCCACCCGGACTAGGTCGAGTCTTGCCTAGTTCCTTATAGTTATGGCTCTGATACCAATCTGTCACACCCCAACCGATGGCGGAATCATCGGGGCGCGGCACTGAGCGAAACAGATTGTCAAGAGAAATTCCATAACGACTAAATTACCAAATAGTTAATATTACGTCCCATACCGTAACCCATAAAGTAATCTAATTATTACACACAGCGATGTTCTCAAAACACATCATGTTCCGACAACTCAGATTTCAAGTAAAAATATAAATTTTCTTTGTTTCTAGATTCTTTCCTAGCCTCGATTTCATCACACAGCAAACAAGGCATCCTAGCATCTTAGGCACCTGCCACATACGTTAAAGTAAAAGTCAACACACAAAGTGTAAAGGTGACCATACAAGTTTGATAATAGCATAATAGAGTTCGAATTCGTTTACGCATGACCAGCATGTACAACGTATAATGTGAAGCATGTAAGTTATCGACAAAGATCCTATCAATACCAATGACTGCGAGTAGCGAGTGCGCAACACATATTCACCACTGTGAACACGTGAAGTAATTGTCATTAACAACCCCTGAATAAACAGGTGCTGAGTCCAAACTATAGTACTATCGTTGCTAAGGCAGGTAGACAACAATCAATGTGTTAACATAACAAACAGGCATTCATCGAGTCACGTATAACATGCATTAGAGGTCAGCGTATAAATAGTATTTGCGTTGTGTGATCGATGTGATTTAGAATAAGTAACGTATGTAACACCCAAAAGTGCATAAAGCAAAAAGGGATCGAGTATACTCACAACGATAGAGTTAATGGATTGAAGGGAGCGCTAGAGCGGATTTAGTCTGACAGTTAACGATAGCATAAGCGAAATTCGGCGCGTAAAATGGTGTAGGTGTACCAACGATCGAATGGTAATCCGATTGGAGGATGGCAATCCGATCGGATGACCAGTCGATCGGGTGGCAATCCGTTCGGATGGTCATTCGATCGGATGGCCATTCGATTGGATTATCACCTCGTTTGGTGAGGATGTGTTTGTGTATGATGGTTTGTACTTCTAAGTTTTCGTTGTAGCATTTTAAAAATAGAGAAGTATCTCTGCCTTTCAGGTCGGTTGATCGAACTGTCGTTCGATCGGACAGCAATTCGATTGGCGAGGCTTCTTAGTTTGAGAACAAGTTCACAGCAGGACGGTCACTCGATCAGATGGGGTGGCAATCCATACGTACATACCTACTGAACATGTTGAAAATTGTTTAAGTATCCAAGTCCCAAACGTCACATGATCGGATGGTCACTCGATCGGATGGCAATCCGATCGGGTGGTAATCCGTTTCAACGTTCAGACCCTTGAATAGTTTGAAAAATAGTTTAAGTGTGGAACCAAGTGCAACCCGATCAGATGGTCGGTCGATCGGATGGCAATCCGATCGGATGGCAATCTGATCGGACGACAATCCGTTCCGACGGTCTGATCGTCCTATCACTTGTTCCAGTTTGAAGTGTTGAAGCTTTGAATGAGACGTTTTGATATCTTGCTTGAACAACATAACCCTTATCTCGGCCCAAGTGACCCGACCGAACAGGAATCACCCTAGTCCGACCGGTTCCCGGTTCGAGTCGGTAGTTCATATTCAAACCTGAAATCAATATCTCTCCAGCATAGAATTCAGATCTGGAACTAGTGCATCACTAAGAATGAGTAGAAGATCAGAACAAACTCTGATTCTATCGGATTTGAGTGCATTGAGTGTAAAAGAGTTGAAAGAAAGTTAGAAAACCTTCTCTCAATCCTTTTATTCATGAATTTGTGTAGATCTAAGTGAAATAATTGATAAATATTGTGGAAATCCTTCAGATCTAAGTTGTTCTTGGTGGAATGAAGCCAAACATTGAAGTTCATAAGAACTCCATGATGACATCACCCTAGAACACCTCAAATCCGGTGATTTCACGGTTAAAAGTTAAGATTCAAAAGATAGAAAGGTGTAGGAGTGCGTGTAGATCAAGAAAGTACAAGATTTAGGTTGAAAACTTACAAGAATCGAGAGGAATCGAGAGAAATGTGGGCTGGAGCGAGCTGGGTCAACCGAGAGTTGTCACATCAAGTGATGTGACATACGAGGGGTATTTATAGGGTTTCCTAAAAAGGAAAGTGAGGAAGAGGCTGTTAGATCGGATGACGGTCCGTTCGGGTGGCAACCCGATCGGATGGCAATCCGATCGGATGGCCATTCGGTCGGTTGGCCACTCGATCCACTTGTCCGACGCGATGAGTTTTGTCGTTTCAATTCGACTGCGATGCGGTTCGAGAGAGCGATGCGATAGAATTACCCATTAAATTACTTTTAATCCCAACTACTATATCTAATATACAATCACTATAAGTAACTTGCGTTTAGCGTTTTCGATTCGAATGCGATGCGATAGATTGCGATTGCGATTAACACCTCAACATAAACATAACATGCACAAGTAACACATAAATAGTACACACACGTAAAACAATATCCAGAACACATAACTCGAGTTGCGATTGCTATAGCGATGAGCGATAAGTCGATTAAACATGCTATTAAATAGCGACTAAATATCGATTATTGATAGATACTCCACATATACAATCAAAGCGATAACATAAATAGGTTAGCTATAAGTCAAAGAAGTCAAAACAGGTGTTGAGCAAAGAGTGACAGATCGCAATTAGCAATCTTTTCTTCCTTTGACTTAAATCTTGACTTTGACTTTGACTTTCGAAACACGGGGTGTTATATTTTGAGCAATCTTTTTCGTCTCATTTTCGATGTTTTTGTCATCAGTTGGGGGATGAAATCCCCTTCGCAAACCTTACACGAAGCTTCGCGGTTCACTGCTTTTGTTATGACCTTCCCCTTCGCAACAGGTAAGTCAATTTTGTATAGTTGATTGTTGATTTTGTTCGATTTTGCTTCTTGCATATAGCTTAAAAAGGAGTACTGGATGTTATTCATTTTCGGTCAAATAAAAGTATCAAAGTTAATAATAATTTGTTAAATCCTTATCTTACTTCTAATAAAAGATTGCAATTAATGTCACGTGTCACTTTCTCTTTCTTACCTATATTTTATTTCAATATATATTTTTAATAATTAATACATAGATATCATTTTATAAACGTAGAAATAATTTTTTTATGATATATAATAATGAATACCGAAATTTTAGGTAAGTCAAATATTCAATATCTTATTGCATTGGTAATTGATATAATTTCAAATTTAAATTCATACTTAAATTATCTCCAAACTAATTTTTGTTGTTATTTATAATTTTGATTTCTTGGATTTATAATAATCCTATATATTCCTTCTTTAATAACAAATTTACTATTTAGTTAATAATATGTTTAAGTTATATAAACATCGTCTAACTTAAGAAAAAACAGTTTCAAAAATTCAATTTAAAATGTTCAATAAATACATATATTTTTTCATTTCAAATTGTATAATATACTAGGCCCTAATGTAATCCACAAGATCAAAGACCATGGTTTTCTCTCCTTTTATGTTTCGCAATGACAATAAATAAAATTCAAGGATAATCGCTTTCCGGAGTTATTTTGTTTTTAAAAGAATCGGGGTTTTCACATGGTCTGGTTTGTACATTGCTTTTTCAAGACTCAAAGGCAGAGATGAACTTAAACTATTAAGAGGGTGTTTGGGATTGCTCATTTAATTCTAAAAGTGTTTTTTTTTTTTGTTAAAAGTGCTTATTGACTTATTACTTTTCAAAATGAGTTTTAAAAAATTGTTTGGATTAACTTTTGTAGTGGAAAATAGTAAAATGACTAACATGGATATGGTAAGTTTCTATGTTTATATTTGTAATTTTAAGTTTAAAAAGCCAAAAACCATTAAAAGGCTAGGTTTTGTGGCTTTTGAAAAACAACTTTTTACACATTCTCATAAAGTTATAATAAAAGTCAATTTTGTCATTCCTAAACACTTTTTTAACTTATTGGCTTTCTTAAAAAACCAATAAGTCAATAAGTTATTTTCAAACTCAATCCTAAACTTTCGAGTTGGACATCTAATGTGTGAGTTGGCTACAAAGTCTATTTTTCCTGCAAAGTCTAAAAAGTGATAAAAATAAATAATGTCAATCATAAAACATATTCAAAACCCACAAATAACATAGTGAAGATTACTAAAACACCATATTTGTGGGTTTTGTTTTGTGCTTTGGATGATAAGACTTTGATTATCGAATGACTAACATTAGTGTGTTTTATGTTGATTATCATGTTGTGTTTTATATTCATAGTTCTACGATGGTGTGTTTAAAGTTTTTATGGACTGTTAGGGTTTGCATATGATGTTTTAGTAATCTTCACACTGTTATTTGTAGGTTTTGGGTGTGTTTTATGACTTTGTACACTTTCTAGGAAAAATAGACTTTGTAGCCAAACCCCACCCTTACTACATTCTTAAATTGTAAATGTAACATCAAATTGTACATTTCCATTATAACATGTAAAGTGTTATAATATAACAAGAATTAACACAAGATTAGTGCTAAAACTTTAAGAACTTTAGAAATGTTATAAGAGAAAGAAGAATAGAATTGTATAACTTATGAAAGTGTATACATGAGGTGCATTTTTTCTTCTATCTTGAGCTAGTATTTATAGTACAAAAAGATTAACTATTTGGTAGACAAGGTTAACTATTTGGTAGACAAGATTAACTATTTAGTAGATAAGGCTATCTATAAGTTTGAAAAAGAGTTCATCCACTTGCTTGGTAAATCTAGAGGTAGATCTTGATCTTCATGGTAAATCATTTTGTAATATTATAACACTCCCCCTTGGATGACACTTTGCAAACTTCGGGGTCTTTATGTACTGCCTCATTAAAAACCTTGCTAAAGAAAAACCCAGTGGGAAAAAACCTTAGCTAAGGGAAAAAGAGTGCAGTCTATAGCTCCCCCTTAAGTTTGCAATTTGTAAGGAATCACATTCTCCGTACATGACGCATGCCAATGTCATGAACATGTTTCCTGAAAGTTGCTGTAGGTAGTGCTTTTATGAAAAGATCGGCTGAATTGTTACTGGATTGGACATATCTTATCTCGACCTGATTGTCTTTAATAAGGTCCTGAGTATACGCAAAGAATCTTGGTGGTATATGTTTTGTTCTGTCACTTTTGATATACCCTTCTTTCATCTGAGAGACACAAGCGGCATTATCTTCATGGATAGGAGTTGGACTTCGATCTTTCTCTCGCCCACAAGAAGTCACAATGTGTTGTGACATAGATCTTAACCATACACATTCTCTTGAAGCTTCATGTAGTGCAATGACTTCAGCATGATTTGAGGATGTTGCGACAAGTGTTTGTTTCTGAGAACGCCATGAAATCGCAGTTCCTCCATTCATAAATAGATATCCAGTTTGAGATTTTGCTTTATGAGGATCAGATAAATAACCTGCATCTGCATAACCAACTAACCCTTCTTTTGAATCGTTGGGATAAAACAAGCCTAAATCAACAGTACCTCGAAGATATCGAAAAAAATGTTTAATCCCATTCCAGTGCCTTTTGGTAGGAGCTTGTCACACCCCGATATTTCCACATATTACCGGTGGGCCCGGCGGGGAGTATCGTGACGTAGTTGATATCATCATTGTTAATACACACAATATAATAGCACAGCGGAAGGCGTGGTGAATAACTATTATAAACCATAATGTCTGAGTGTTCAACGTAAGAATATACAGACTGGATTGTAATAAGATCCACAGGCGGATCATAAATAAAATACAAGAAACAGAAAATGACAGACTTCAGGCATCTTAAGGAATTGCAAGATCCTCTTATACGACACCTAATAGCTCCAGTCTATTACGAGAGGTACCTGTCAATCAATCTTTAGAATATACGTCAGTTTACACTGGTAAATATAATTAACTGACTCTTTTGAAAAACATTTATAAAAATCAATTTAAGTGCACATGGCACAAATCATTTATAACTTGGGACAATTATTTAAATATAATCTTGTATACAGATTTACATGTTTGTCTTACAATTGGGGCCGGTTGGAAGCCGGTCATGATTAACCGACTCACCACTTATAGAACCCACAAAGGAGTTATCCCCAACATGTTAACATTTGCATCTGTCAGGTGTATGCCTACACCCCGTGCATAGGTCGTGGCCATTTTCGAATGAAATGAGCAGAGGATATCCAGGACACGGTCGAATTAACCCCCAATGTTTATGTTATCAAACAAGACAGATTAAAACGGGTTATGTAATATAGTAATCACAATCCGATTAAATGATTTCATACCCGACCAAGTGGTATTATTATCATGGTTGTAAAACAAGGTCTGCATGGCCGAGTACTCCTCGAGTAGTCGCTACAAGGTAGGCTACCGATGCGACTTTCTTCAACTCCAACTAATTACTCGGAATCGATCAAATGCGGTCAACATTGGCCAAAATCGGATCTAGTAGGTCAACCCGGGCCGATTTTGACTTAAAATAAAATAAAACATAATTTCTATGCCTATCATGTTAAAGAATGAATATCAATTTCACGTATTTTGTTATAAATATTAGTAAATTTATGTTATTTGACATATATTTAATTTCTGAAAACTAATTTCTTTATAGTTTGGCATCTCCGAGTACTCCCCGTGTACTCTCCGCCTAGGCCGGGTACTCTCAACTCACCGGTCGACCGACTAGGGAGCGCCTAGCGACTTTTACAACCATGATTATTATAATACCATATCCCAAGCCCGTATAGGGAAAATAAGTTAAAAGTATTTACCTGAGCTTAAAAGTAAAGATAACTCAGCCGCAAATCCTAAAGCTTTATGATGGTACCTTCTACTGGATGCTACTTAATCTGTATAGAAGGTTTAATAACCTATTAGGATGCTAACAGGTCTTTAATTAAGTCAAGGACTTAGACCGGCTAGCTAGAAAGGAAACCTTACGGTTCTAAACGCTAGATTAAGCGGAGACCGGAAATGAAATGTGGTTTAGACCCGAAAAGCTTGGATACTTGTATAATATGGGTAAACTAAACACATTCTGGAATTTGAGGAATTAATGATAAGGTTCAACCCGTTTCGGCTATTTTATGTCAACTAGTCACATAAACTGATTCGAACGCATAACCGTGTAACGGGTGTCCAAATGAATTATATACAGGTCTTAATTGTTAATATGCTTAAAACATGCTAATACATCAGTAGGATGTTAACACATATGCCCAAAAAGTATTTAAAACCAATTTAAGTCCCGTAGGGGCATTTTGGTAATTTTAATACTTATAAAAGAGATTTTATAACAACTAAAGTACTGGTCTTTTGAAATCAGTAAAAATATTTAATTTGATAAGTTATATCAGTAGGGTGTTGCCTATATGTGAAATTTATCATTTATAACCAATTCATGCACCGAAGGGGCATTTTGGTAATTTCACATAAGCTTTAAAGGTCAATTTCGGAAATCTGGGTTTAAAACTTTTGCTTACTGTTAAAGTATAGAAATTTACTAAAAACATCAGTAGGTATTAAGTCTTATATGTTTAAAATAGTTTTAGCTCATACTATGTGTTAAAAACGCGTAAAAGTCGCTTTTAAGCGATTTTCGGGTTATATAAGAAAAGCTGATATTTTTATCATTCCAGAAAGCTTAAAATATTTTATTTATCATATAAAATCAGTAGCAAAAGATTTGGTATCAATATGTGATGTAAAACTCATTTTATTCAAGAAAAGGGTATAACTGGCAATTACCGAATTTAAGTTGGAACCCTATGATATGATCGGTTTAAAAATAAATACAAATCTTCAAAAATCCCAAAATATTATATTACATCAGTGGTTAAAAAGTTTGGTGTCAAAATTTGGGTTTAAATAGGTTTTATACTAATTATGCCGTTTAATTAATAAAAAGCTTCTTAATTACGATATTGAGCATAACTCCTAATCTACACCTCAAACTGATGTCAAATTTTTAGGACAAGTTTATAAATCAGTAACAAAGGTTTTTGTCCTCTCATATTTATAAAAATCTCATTTTTATGTCAAAAGGGCATTTATGGCATTTATAAGCATATTAACGATCAAGAGCATATAATTCAAACCATTATGAACCATGCACTATAACTCCAGAGAGTTATACTACTGAGTAATGTGGTCCTAATGGAAGCTTAAAACATGGGAGAATTAAGCTTGAACGGGTCAGAACTGAAAGTCAAAGCAAAAGTCAAGCTTTTACAACTTTCGGTTATAAACTAACAAACTAACCTTAGACTGATAATTGTCGGGTTAGAACTGATAAAACATGTTTTAATATTAATTACCAAGTCATTAGAATGTTAAAATATAATTTAGAACCCCTGTTTCATTAATTTAATTCATTTTTAAACTTTCTGTCCAGTCTGACCTTTTGTCAAACTAGTTTTACCCGACAATTAACTAGTCAAACGAAATAATTAGGAGGAGCCCTTTTTAGGGTTAATCACCTACCTTAATATGGTTCCATAACCACTTTCGTTTTGGTCAGTGGCTGGCCCATTTGTGATTAAACCGGAAGTCAAACCTTAATTACGATATGTTTGACTTTTCGGTTTTTAAAACTAATTAAACAACTAAGCACGGATTAAGACTCTTACTTAGGGTCCTTGCTATCTTTTCTACACTTGGTATTCTTCTCCTACTGATTGCAAGCTCCAGGTGAGAGTTCTTGAAAGTTTACAAGTGAAGTGATCACAAGCTTATGAACTAGTGCCCTTGTATACTAATTTCCAACATCATGGATTACTTGCAGCTGTTATAGGACTTCCTAGGATCACCCCAGGTGTCCTAGTGGGTTAATAAAACCATTTCACAGCCCCTAGAATCGATACAAACGAGTTTAAGGCGGTGCAACAGCTGAAACCCGCACCTGTCCACTTTTTTCTGTGCTGGGCACTTTTAGGCGGCCCGCGTAAGATCAAGAAGGATCTTACGCGGCCCGCGTAGACCTGATTTTCATGTTAAAACACTTTACAACTTGGCAGCTTTAGTCCCTGGTCGTTTAAAACCTCATTTAACCTCATTGTTGACATGTAAGGCCCTTGTAGTTAGTTTGTTGAGGCTCAAGGATGTATAAACAAACTTCGTTAGGCTCGGTTTCATTAAATCTCACTATAAATGCAAGTTTCATCAAGTTGACACTTTTCACCCAAAGTCTTGAAAACTCGCTTAACGATCTCGAAACCACGTGAAATTTTTATCACTTATTCTTGAGAGTATATTTGAATATTTCGAAGCCTCGGGCCCGTTAAAAGGTCACTCAGAGGTGGGAATTAACATGTTGACACGTTTAACCCTTATAGTTTTATAATCTTCCGATTATTTTTACAAACGGCTTCTTATATCTAATTAATCACTCGTTTAAGAATATATTCTTCACATATGGTCATTCAGAGGCTTAAGTTTGGCATGTTGACACTTTTAGTCCCTGTGGTTTCATATTTCCACTGTTTGTCAACTTTAGTCCTTCAAACTAAATCTTTCACATATCCAGAGTTTAGGACACGTGTCTTTACATAATTGGACAAGTTTTTACGTGGTGTTACATCTTCACCCCCTTAAAAGAAATCTCGACCCCGAGACTTACTGGAATAAGTGAGGGTACTTTTGTCGTATAGTGGACTCGACTTCCCACGTATATTCGGGACCTCTACGGGCATCCCACTTGACCTTTACTATAGGCACGTGCTTTCTTTAGAGCTTTTTAACCTGTCGATCCTCGATCGATATAGGTCTTTCAACAAACCTCAGGCTTTCATCAATTTGTACATCTTTATGGGACATAGCTAATGATTCATCAGCTAGACATTTCTTTAGGTTACAGATGTGGAATACATTATGAATCCCGCTGAGCTCCTCAGGCAAGTTTAGCTTATAAGCTACACTGCCAACACATTCGATAATCTCGAATGGTCTGATATATCTAGGGCTATGTTGGTGCATACGTCTGTCGACTTCTTCTTGTATCGAGTCTTGTTTTGAATAGATAGATCAGGGCATGAAAAACAAGAAATGTGGTTTATAGGTAATTTCGCTTGAAATGACACAGTGTCACTTCAAATGAAATCAAGTGGTTAATTCCGCTTGAAGTCAGATGTTGATTTCGTTTGTGCCATTTCATGCGGAATTAGATTCCGTTTGAGCCGTTTCAAGCGGAATTACCTCTCCTATAAATACATGTTGTGCCATTTCATTTGTAACGAGATTAGATTCCGGTTTGAGAGCTGAAGTGCTGCCGAAGTGTCTACTCGCTGTAAATCTTTGTTAAATCAATATAAAGACAGTTTAAAGTGATATTCTTGCTGAATTGAACTTGATACGTTTGTTTCCGCCTTTCGTATTAAGAAAAACTCTTCTGATCGACTCGTTTGGGTCACAAAACGATCCTCCAAGTGGTATCAGAGCTCAGGAAGAAGAGTTCTTACCAATTCAGATGCAAATTCTGATTTCTACACCTTCTTTTTCAAAATTAACAACTTTTCACGGTTAAAATCGGCTAATTTTCTCACATATTGTGCAAAACTGTGTTTTAATGAATCCTTGAGAGAATTGGACTAAAATTCGATTTAAAGTGGTAAAACTGATAATTTCGCATGAAAAACAGCTCGAGAATGATGACATCAGCGGTATTTCGCCCGGAATTAGATCTTAATTTTGCTTGAAATCAGTATTTCGTTTGAGTGATTCCGTTTGAAATCATTAATTCCGCTCCAAATTGTAATTCCGTTTGAAGGTTTCATACGAAATCAGGTAATTTCGTGTGAGATTGGGATTTCGTTTGAAAGTGTTGATTCCGTTAGAAAAGGCTTATTTTGTACCAAAAGGTTATTCCGTGTGAAACGTAATTCCATTTGAGCATTCAGAGTTTTGTGAAACTTGTTACCGAAACATGGAAGAGGAATTTTATAATGCATTTGCTACTACCCCGACTACTCTGGCTAGTGTTACTCAGAACTTGACCATGGAAAATGAAACGGGCACTATGCAAAAACCGCCAAAGCTTATGAACATTGAAGAGTATAAAGGTTGGGAGGAACGATTTGAGAATTGGGTTCAAGCAAATTATTTGGATGCTTGGGAATGTGTTGAAACAAAATATGTTAGACCGACGAATGATGAAGAAGAGGAGATTGCTATTAAAGATCTAAGTGCTGATGATAGAAAGAAATACAAAAATGAAAAAAATGATGATCAGTCTATTGCATCAAGCGGTTAAAGAAGATATCTTGGTCTTACTTCAACACAATGGAAGTGCTTATTCTATCTGGAAAGCTCTAAAATCAAAGTTTGTTGGTAGTAAAGAGATGATTAAAAACAAAAAGTCACTTTTGAAGAAAGAATTCGATTTATTTCGTGGTTTGAGAACTGAGAGCACAAAGCAGATCATTGAAAGATATTGCAATCTGTTAGTTCAAATGAAGAGAGTGAGCATCAACAAAGATAATGAAGAGTTGATAGAAAAGTTGGCTGATGCATTGCCACATGAAAATTGTGGCACATATCTCATGATGTTAAGAAATAAGAAAGATTTTAGTAATTTGACACTGAACAAGTTCATTGAAAAGATTGAAGCTCAAGAAATGGAACAGAGGAAGATCTCAAGAATGAAAGATTTTGATGGTGAACAAGATATCGGTCTTTATTACAATGGAGGTATTAGTGACAAGACCAACATGTCACCAAAGGTTGAAACTGCATTCAATGCTAAAAGTTCATCAGGAGGGTCATCTAAAGGTTCAAACAACAAAACTGAATTTTCTTCATATCCATCATTTGATCCAAATTTTTCAACAACCAAGAATGGCAAGAGATTACAATGCAACATTGTTTTGAATCTTGAAAATGGTGAAAATTTCTCATAAGAGGTTGCAAAAGGTCACATGTCATTGCTGGGAACTGTATTAGAATCATAAGAAAGTTTAGTTACAGGTCGGATCGGGAATCCAATGCTGACAAAAGAGGATTACGATCAGATAGATGCTGAGGAAATGGAGTTGATGGATATAAAGTGGTGTTTGGCTAGTGTTTTGAGAAGAGCTGAAAAGTTTAAACAGATTACAGGAAGAGATGACTTCCGTGATGCTAATGTTTCTACTTTAGGTTTTGATAAATCTAAAGTTACTTGTTTTCGTTGCAGGGAAAAAGGACACTTCAAGAGAGAGTGCACAAATCGCAAAGCAAGTGGAACTCAAAATCCGTTCAACAACAATGATTACTATCGGAAAGCAATTTATCATCAACTTGCTCAACAACAACAAGAACCACAAATTGCACATGCTAGAAAGATAATTGAAGATTCATCAAAAAGAGCTTGTATGGTGAATCAAGATGATAAAAAGTCAACAAAAGATTTCAGTTGGGATAAATATGTTTCAGCTGATAGTAAAGCATGTCTGATAAACCAAGATGATGAAAATTTACCAGAAGGGTTTAGCTGGGCAAATTTCAATTGGGATGATTATGATCCTAACAAAAATCCAAATCACAAAACTTTTGCTGCTCGAGTTGCTGAAGACAGTGATAATGATGATGATTATTATGCAAGAAGGATGGAAAAGCACTTGAGAATGTTAGAAGAGAGTGACAGTGATGATGAGAAAGCTAAAAGGAAAAAGAAGAAAGTTAAGAAACCTGTTAGCAGTGATGATGAAGATATTCCTGTGATAAGGAAGAAAATAAAAGACATTCCAGCTTTCAAAGTTGATGAAGAAGTTATTGCACAAAAAGTTCATGTGAAATGTGACAACTGTGAAGCAGTGAAGAAGCAGAACAGTACATTGATTCATAACATGAACAGATTGAAGGAATCTTATAATGTTCTGAACAAAGCCATGTGTTGGTGCACACATCTGTCGTCTTCGTCTTATATTGAGTCTCAGGTTCGTTGCAGATCTGAACAAGAGTGATGTCATCATTCTTGATGATGACATCATATATGTGACATCATCTATTGCATCATGGAAGTTTATTATACAAAAAGACAAAACATAATGTAGATATTGTCATGTATTTCGTTTGAGAGGATTCGTTTGAGAGAGTTCGTTTGAAGGGTCACATTTGAAGGTTTTCGTTTGAAGGGTGGCATGACACCTTCAAACGAAATGGTCCACCCTATAAATACCTCATGTCTTAAGTTCATTTGTAACTTTCCGGTTTGTGCAACGAAGTGCTGCCGAAGTGTTGTCAGGTTGTAAAACGTCATCAAATCTATCATACAACAGTTTATAGTGTAAATCTTGCTGAATTGACCTCTACGCGTCTGTTTTTGCCTTTCGTGTCGAGATAAACTCTTCTGATCAACTCGTTTGGGTCTGAAAATGATCCTACAAGTGGTATCAGAGCTCAGGAGGAAGAGTTCATACCAATTCAGCAGCAAATTCTGATTTTCTACACCTTCTTTCAAAATTAAACAAGTTTTCACGGTTAAAATCGGCTAAAACTTTCACAATGTGTGCGTAATTGTTTTTTAACAAATCCTTGAGAATATCAGATCAAACCTCGAAGTAAAAGTGGTAAAAATGGACTGAAAACTGGATTCCGTTTGAACGAAGCCTAGTATTCCGTTTGAAATTTGTCCCTTTGTTTGAAATCAGTGAATATTCCATTTGAAATTGGGTGTCACGTTTGAAAATGCATGGTATTACGTTTGAAATATGTGATTCGTTTGAACTGACCGTTTGAAACATGTTGTCCGTTTGAAACATTGAGTCTATTACGTTTGAGGAATGTATTCCGTTTGAGAATACCGTTTGAAATACGATTTCCGTTTGAAAGTGGGTCAGTAGTTCATATGATACTTGTTTTAATCTGATCATTTGTCATCAGCCCATGTGTATAGATCAAGACTTGCGGCCCAATAGAGTTTAAAGAGTGTCAGCTATTTTGGTCAAAGTTGCATGTGAGTTGGTCAGTTTTGCATGCGAACAAGAAGTGAGGCCCAATCAGATTTTGAGTAATATCAAATTAATCAGCCCAAGATTCATATAGTCGGAAACTGTTTACATTTTTCTATACATTTGCATGTGAAATGAAAGACTTGTTAGCCGTTTGAAAAAGGAGTGTCAGTTTGCATGTGATTGCTGATAAGCTCAAAGTCTCGGTAATATCATTTTGTCTAAAGGTGGTCGGTCACTTACATCTCGGTCCAAGTGTTTAAACATCAGAGTTGTCGGCAAGAGTTGTTCCGACCCATGTGATTCATAGTTGAGGCCCAATCAGATTTTATATTCATAAATTTGTCGATCCTTTCAAGTGTGTTTTTAGTCTGATCCATATTTTTTCGGCCCATGTGACTTGGATTAGTGAAATACACAAAGTTGATTTTGGCCTAGTTGAATCAATTGTTTTTTCGGCATTCAAATCAGATCACATGTTTGTTTGTAAAGTCATTTGAAAGGGTCAAGGTCGTGTGGTTTAGAAAGGTCATTAGAAAAGGTCGTTTGAATTTGATCCAGGTCACACAGTGTGTCAACCTTCAGTCCGCACAGAATATTCACCAGTTCGAGTACCAGTCTTATTCTGTTAATTGATAATTTTTTAAACTGATTATGTTTTGTTTGTTTGTTTGTCAGGTAATACAGGTGTTTTACGAGGTAAACCAGTTTGTTTGAAAGATTGTTTGAGAAATTCTTCGATATCGAATCATGAGTGAAGAGTTTTACAACGCATTTGCAACATCCCCGACTAGTCCAGCTGCCATTACTCAAAACATGAACATGGAAAATGAAACCGGAACCTTACAAAAACCCCCGAAACTGATGAGCATAGAAGAGTACTACGGATGGAAAGACAGATTCGAAAACTGGGTTCAAGCTAACCATCTCAGATCTTGGGAGTGCATTCTGAAGAAATATGTCTTGCCACGGACTGATCTGCAAGTTGAGAAACCAATATCTGAGTTTAGTGATCAAGAACATGATATGTATAGAGCTGGAAAAATGATGATCAGTCTGCTTCAGCAGGCTATCAAAGAAGACATCTTCATGTTGCTTCAGCATGACAAAACTTCAAAATCAATTTGGGATGCTCTTAGAGTCAAGTTTGAGGGAAGTGAGAATATGATCAAGAGTAAGAAGGCGCTGCTCAAGAAAGAATTTGATCTATTTACGAGTTTGCCCGGGGAAGATACCAAGAAGTTAATTGAAAGATACTGCCACTTAGTGCGATCCATGTCGATGCTGAGTATAACAAAAGATCGTGAAGAGTGGGTAGACAAGTTAGCTGACGCTTTACCACAAAAGGAATGGGGCACATACTTGATGATTTTGAAGAACACTGGGGTTTATGATGGGTTGACTATTTCTCAGTTTATCGAGAAGATTGAGAGTCAAGATTTGGAACAGCAGAAGATCGCGAGGATGAACAGTCCAAGTGGTCAACAGGATGTAAAAATGTATTACAAAGGCAGTGTTCCAGAAGTTGAAAGAAGCCCGAAAATCCAAACTGTGTTTAGTGCTGGAGATTCATCTGAAAAGGTTGATCAAAGTTCTAAAAGTAGCAGTGGTTTCTCTTCATACCCGAGTGTCAATCCAAAAGATACTACATCAAGCTTCCATTCTCAAAGCACAAAGACTGGAAATGGTTATGTGATACAATGCAATATTGCTTTGAATCTTCCTGATGGTCAAATTTTTTCAGAAGAGGTTGCTAAAGATCACATGGCATTGCTTGGTTCAGTGTTACTATCTTATGAAGGTTTGGTTGCAGGGCGGATCGGTAATCCTATGCTCACAAAGGAGGATTACGATCAGATAGACGCCGAAGAAATGGAACTAATGGACATCAAATGGTGTCTAGCTAGTGTCCTTAGAAGAGCTGAAAAGTTCAAACTGATTACTGGAAGAAATGACTTTCTTGATGCTCATGTTTCTACTTTAGGTTTTGATAAATTTAAAGTTACTTGCTTTCGATGCAGGGAGAAAGGTCATTTCAAGAGGGAATGCAAGAACAGAGAAGCTAGTGATGTAAAGAATCCGTTCAGAAAAGATGACTATTACCGGAAAGCCATATATCAGCAAGTTGATCAACAACAATAGCAAGAACCACAGGTGGCTCATGGTAGAAAAGTGATCGAGGATTCAAAAAGAGCATGTCTGGGGAGTCAAGAGAACTTTAACTGGAATTTTCAAGATGATGAAAAATTGCCTGAAGGTTTTAGCTGGGATATGTTTGTGAATGATAAAGGAGATTTCAAAGCATTCATTGCTAAAATTTTGAAAGAACCAGATATGTTTACCACATGGATGAAGTCTATTGGTGAGACTGTGAAGAATGTGGAGGAAGAGTCTGTTGCTTCTAAAGAAAGCTCACAGAGCTCAGATGAAAGTTCACAAAGTGATGAAAGTTCAGAAAAGGAAGTTGTTTTAATCAAACACCAGTTGATTCTGGTTCTTCGGATGATAATGCTGAAAAGTTAATTGAGTTTGATCAATCACCAACTGACGACAGCAGTGATGATGAAGAAGAATGACATATTAATGTTGCTAAAACTCATCTTTCTCCCGAAAGTTTTCATTTTTATTTTGCAGATCGCTTGGAGAAACTGAAGGAGAAACGGGCTGCAAAAGAACAAAAAGTAATGAAGTCTGAAAGTGTTGCTGAGAAGAATGTTGAGACTGAGCAGGTAGTTGAAGCAGAAAAAGTGATTGAAGTTGAGAAAGTTGTTGAATTTGAGAAGATAATAGAAGTTGAAAAGATTGTGGAAGTCATCAAGCCTTGCACAAAGTGTTTGGAACCTTGCAAGGAATGTGCAGCAAAAGATGAAAAGTTGGTTGAGCTTGAAAAGATGAAAGAGAAATTACTATTCAATCTAAATTACGTGAAAGAATCTTACGATGTATTGAACAGAACAGTAACTGGTCTTCAAAAGACAAACTCTGAAAGAGAAAATGCTTTGACGATGATGAATGCAACATTGATGACGAAGCAGAAAGCGATAAATCACTACATCAAAGAATGTGCCAAGCTGCAACGGGAGTTGGAGAATGAAAAGATTGAAAATGAGAGAATCAGACGATTATTACAGAGTTATTCTAGTTCTGATTATCTTATTGATCGAATTTATCCAACTGTTGCAGGTTTTGAAGTCTTTAAAGATGATGATAAGCCAAAGGAGAGGAAGGATACTGGTAAGAAACCAAGTGTTCAGTATAATAAGTGTCCGCCTCCAATATGGGAAGGGTATTCTCCTAGAAAACCGAATGAGGAGCAAGTCGAAAAAGCAGTCAATATAAAGTTAAAGTCCAATGTAACCGATGAATTACCAGAAAACATTGACGTCGTTTTTACATCGTCTGACACTGATCATGAGTCTGAGTTAATAAAAAGGGTGGTCGATCAGGTGTTGGATACAGATGAGGAGTCTGAGTCAAAGTCTGAGTCTGGAGGTTCAAGTTCATCGGTCAACAGTCCAAAGTCGTCGGTTAAAAGGGCTTACAGTAAAGAGTTTTTGTTATCAAAAGCAAATTTGGATGATGAAACATTTGAAGTAGCATACACTTTAAATGATTCTGACAAAGAGTTTCCAATAAGAAGTGTTAGATTTGAAATGATCAAAAAGGTTTTCAAAATGACAGAAATTAAGATTTCTGAAATAAAAGATTTAAATCTTAATGGAAAACCTAAAAAATACACTTCAAGAGTACAACAACGATTAAACAAGAAAAAAGGTTACAATTCTGGTTCTGGTTTTCAAAAGAAACCAAACCATAATGGTAGCTACAAAAAGAAAGGATTAGGTTTTATTCCACCAGAAAATTATAAAAATGAGAAAAATTCTAAAACAAAAACAGAATTTGTTTCAGGAGGAAGTGCAGAAGAAGAACAGAAGAAACCTTTCTGGAGACAATCAAACCAGGAGTTTCTTGCTGAGAAGAAAAGGAATGGAACTGGAGTGTTTCATCCAAAAGAGACTCGAACCTGTTTCAAATGCAATGAAGCTGGTCACATTGCATGGAACTGTTCGAAAAATGCTAAGACTAAACAGGGAGTTTCTGAAAAACTGAAAGAAATAGTTGTTGATGTTGAACCACTAACCGAAAAATTCAAAATGTTTGAAAATTCAACTTATGAGGTTGGTGAATGTTCTAAAAAGAATTTTTACAAAAAGAAAGCAAAAGATAACCAAATGTGGGTTGTCAAAAAGGGTGATGTAAAAGTCGGCGATGAATCTGGTTCCACAAAGCCAGAAGAGCCACAAGATGATGTAAAAGAGGTAAATTCTGTATCTTCAGTGAATGATGATGAATTTCCATCACTGACGTTTGAAAAAATTAAGCAAAAGGTTGGTAAGGTTGAGATTTCAAATCAATTCTTTTCTGATAAAAAGGAATTTGATGTTGAAAAAGTTTTCAATGGAAATGTTAAGAAAATTTTTGGGAAAATGCTTGATGGAAAAGTAAAAGGGGTTAAAGATTTTTACGCAACAAAGAAAGCAACTTTTAACCCAGCTGAACAAGAGCTAAAGGAGCTAAAAACATCCAAGGTTGGTCAGACTTGGGTGGAAATTCTTTTCCCTTGAACATCTGACTATGCCGGAGATCCCAAGTTTGTAATCGTGGATCAGGAATCGGCATCTTTCTTAGTAATTGATTGTGTGATTGAATCTTAAAAATAGTTAAATTTTTACAGGATAAGTGTGAATTTCCGGAGCTTCCAGGATGGTAAGTGCGAAGCAGGAATCGGCATCCTAGTTGGTTAAATGATCTAGTGTAGATGTTTTATTCCTACACTTGATACAGGTGATTGTATTTTTACAACTGGTACAGAGGTTTTCACTTACATGTGGTAAATCAAGGACATTAAGTTGTACTTGTTTTTCCTACAAATGGTTAATCAAGGTCATTAGGTTGAACTTGATTGGATCAAACTTACAAGGGGTATTAGAAGAACAATGTGATGAACCAAACCCTTAATCTACAAGTGATAAAATCAACAAAACTTATTTTCCGGAAAAATCATTTTGGTTAAAACAAACTTAAGTGTTTTGAAATCATAATGAGAAAATAGTTTTGTGTAAGGGGGAGTTCGGATTGTTTATGCCTAGTGGATGGCGATTTGAAGCGATTCGATATCGGTTGTCAATTTTATTGTATAGTTTATTTTCAAATTTCCTTAAATGTGTTTGCGTTTTAGGGGGGGTAGAAATTTTCAGAAAATCCAAAAACATTAGAAAATTTGAAAAAGTCAAAAACATGATAAAATTCAAAAATGAGTTTTGGTGTCAAAGAAGAGGAAATGATAGTACATCAGTAGACAGTTACAGTATGCTAAAGAAATGTAATGATTTAATAGCGTTAAATAGTCTCACTGATGATATGCCGATAGGTTTTTACACATTTAGTAAGCATTTTCGGGATATAAACCTAAATTTAAACTTGCTTATTTCGTGGGGAACACTACTTGGATATATAGGTAACCCCTGAAATCTCGTTTGAAAGGTCCCTCTTTCTGAGATACTAGGTCTTTATGCTCAGTGATATCTGGGGTATTATCCCAGGACTTCTGATTTTGCAGAAGCAATGGCCTAGTCCTCGGAGAATACTTTCTGCTTGCTTGAAAAATAGCGCCGACCTCAGCAAATTGATGAAACAATAAAATTGATAGTCATTGTTGTTGTAATACAAAAGATCCTCTAAAGGGGACACACCAAAAGTCGAGTCGTCATCTCTCTGCTGAACGGATGTTCTGACCTGAGCTCTCACGGTTTCGTACTATAATTTATTCCCTTACAGATATCATCTGTGGTATACTCACCTGTAAGACTGAATATTAGGATCTGGATACGGGAGTATATTCAAGAGGTGGGACACATGAATGAGTTTAAGTCCTTAAAACATCTAACTCATATCCTGAATCAGTTGAAATTTGTGTGAAAATTTAAGTGGATCAGTATATTGGCAATCTAAGTGAATTGTTTAATTCTTAATATGTAACTAAGCTCAACGGTACTTGTGACTTGTCAAAAACTGATATGATCCTCTTATACAAACTCACAAAAATAATGTTTGTAAATATTTCTTCTCTATATTTCATTACTTTCGAAAATCCAAAAAGATTTTAGTGTGTTTTAGCATAAATTTTGAAAAATTCAAAAAGGTTTTAGACGACTGATGTTGAAAAGCTGATTTTTAAAATCCCGAGTGCTAAACATGGCGAACAGGTTTGGGAAAGTTTGTTTGAAGATGTGTGAAATGAAAATGATATATATTCAAATGGTTCATTAGAAATTGACATGATAAATCATTTTGTTTGATACTTGAAAATGATGTATTCAGGGTTGTGTCTTCAAATGATTAGCAAAGTTTCTAAATTTGTTATATCTTATCTTTTATGAAACTTATGTTTTGGGTAGAGAATATGCAGGTGAGTCAGGTTACGATACCTGAACCCGTGAATATGTGAGCAGAGTTTGAACCAGACTACGATCTCAGCACATCTTGAGGGGGAGTCTGTTAGAGAAAGAGAGTCTGAAGGGGGAGTCTGTTGGTGCACACATCTGTCGTCTTCGTCTTATATCGAGTCTCGGGTTCGTTGCAGTTCTGAACAAGAGTGATGTCATCATTCTTGATGATGACATCATATATGTGACATCATCTATTGCATCATGGAAGTTTATTATACAAAAAGACAAAACAGAATGTAGATATTGTCATGCATTTCGTTTGAGAGGATTCGTTTGAGAGAGTTCGTTTGAAGGGTCACATTTGAAGGTTTTCGTTTGAAGGGTGGCATGACACCTTCAAACGAAATGGTCCACCCTATAAATACCTCATGTCTTAAGTTCATTTGTAACTTTCCGGTTTGTGCAACGAAGTGCTGCCGAAGTGTTGTCAGGTTGTAAAACGTCATCAAATCTATCATACAACAGTTTATAGTGTAAATCTTGCTGAATTGACCTCTACGCGTCTGTTTCCGCCTTTCGTGTTGAGATAAACTCTTCTGATCGACTCGTTTGGGTCTGAAAACGATCCTACACCATGAATCAATACAATCAATTAAGTAGTGAACAAGCAACAGCTATGAAGACACTTCAAGGAGCTTTCATGACAAAGCAGAAAGTTGTCAACAATTACATCGAAAAATGTGTTGTGCTTGAACAAAAACTGGAATCTCAGCGAATTGAAACAGAAAGAGTAAACTGTTTGTTAAAAAGTTACTCATGTACTTCTTATGTTATTGACAGGATTTATCCAACCGTTGAAGGCATGAAGGCATTTGTTGAAGATGAAGTATCTGAAGAAAAGAGTTCTGAAGAGAAGAAGGACACTGAAATGAAGACATCTGGTAAGAAACAAAGTGCAAATTACAACAAGTGTCCACCCCCGCTTGAAAATGGATATTCTTCTAGAAATCCAAATTCAGAAAGAGTCAAAAAGGCAACCAATTTACAGTGGGAGTCTGAGTATTCAGAAAATTTGCCAGACAACATTGATGTTACGTTCACATCGTCTGACACTGATCATGAGTCCGAATTAATAAAGAAAGTGGTCGATCAGGTGTTGGATAATGATGAAACCGAGGAGTCAAAGTCGGAGTCAAATTCAGAGTCAAAGTCTGAAATGTCAAGTCCAACAGTCAAAAAGGAGAAACGGGTTTACAATAAAGAGTTTTTGTTATCAAAATCTAATTTGAATGACGAACTAATCATAGTGGTATATACTTTGAATGATTCTGACAAATTATATTCTGATGAAGAATTTCCAATAAGAGGTGTTAAAACTGACATGATCAAAAAGGTTTTCAAACTAACAGAAATTAATATTTCTGAAATAAAAGATGTAAATCTTTCTAAAAATCCTAAACCTTACACCTCAAGAGTACAACAAAGAGAAAATAAGAAAAAGAGTTACAGTTCTGGTTCAGGTTATCGAAAGAAACCAAACCATAACGGTAATTTCAAATGAAAGGGATTAGGTTTTATTCCACCAAAAAATTATAAAAATGAAAAAACTTATAAACCAAAAACTGTATTTGTTTCAGGAATATCAACCGAAGAAGAAAAAGAGCAGTTGTTCAGAAATCAGTCAAACAAATAATTCCTTGCAAAGAAGCAAGAGGAAATGGAGAAAAATGTTGCTCAACAGAAAAAGGAAACGAGAATTTGTTTTCAATGCAAAACAGTTGGTCATATTGCCAGGAATTGTCCAAAGGCAATCCAGTCAAAACATGGAGTCTCTGAAAAACTGAAAGGAAAGATTGTTGAAAATGAACCACCAACTAAACAATTCAAAGTTTCCAAAAATTCAAAGTTTGAGGTTGGTGAATGTTCAAAAAGATTTTACAAAAGAAAAGTGAACCTTGACAATAAAAATGGGTTGTTAAGAAGTCTGATGATAGTTCTAGCAATGATTCTGATTCGTCAAAATCAGAGGAGCTATCTTCTGGCGATGAATCTGATTCCACAAAGTCAGAGGAGCCACAGGTTGAGATAAAATTGGAAAAATCAGTTCCACCAATGGATGGTGTCAATTTTCCACCATTGAGGGCTGAGAATTTTAAACAAAAAGTTGGTAAAATCGAGATTTCAAATCAATTTTTCTCAGAAAAGAAAGAATTTGATATTGAAAAAGCTTTTAACCCCAAAGTGCAACATATTTTTGGTAAAACGGTTGATGGTAAAGTCAAAGGGGTGAAGGAGTTTTATAAGAAGAAAACGAAGAAACCAGGTAAGAATGGGTCGTGCCAGGTTTGTGACTGGGATGCAACCTATTATGATCAGTAAACTCAGGACTTGCCGGAGCTCCCAGGTTGATAAGTGTGGAGCAGGTATCGGCATCTTTCTTGAGAAATTCACGTTTGTGATATTTCGATTTACAAGTGGTAAATCAGGGATATTAAGTTGTACTTGATTTTCTACAAGTGATATTGGTTGATTGATCTTAAAATTGTTATATTTGTCAAATGGTTAAAGAAGAATAATGTGATGAGTTCCCCTAACCTACAAGTGGTTTTATGAAATCAACAAAACTAATTTTCCAGAAAAACCATTTTGATTAAAACAAACTTAAGTGCTTTGAAATCACTATGGGAAAATGGTTAATTGTAAGGGGGAGTTCTGATTGTTTATGCCAAGTGAATGGCGAATTGAAGTGATTTGATATCAGTTGTCATTTACTTTGTACAGTTTGTTTTCAAATTTCCTTTAAATGATTTTGCATTTTAGGGGGGGTAAGAAATTTTGGAAAATCCAAAAACATTTGAAAATTTGAAACAACAAAAACATGATAAAATGAAAAAGAGTTTTGTTGAGAAAAAGAGGAAATAATAGTACATCAGTGGACATTCACAGCATGCTAAAGAATTGGAAAGTTAAAATGTGATAAACGGTCTCACTGATGATGTGCCAGTAGGTTTTTACACATTTAGTAGATTGTGACGAGATATAAACCTAAATTTCAAACTTACTTATATCGTGGGGAACATCTCTCGGATATATGGGTAACCCCCGAAATCTTGTTTGAAAGGTCCCTCTTTCTGAGATACTAAGTCTTTATGCTTAGTGATATCTGGGGTATTATCCCGGGACTTCTGATTTTGCGGAAGCAATGCCCTAGTCCCCGGATAATACTTTACGCTTGCTTGAAATATAGCCCACCCTCAGTACAAAAAAATGATGAAACATTGAAAAATGCTAATCATGTGCTGTTGAAGAAAAGATTCTCTAAAGGGAACCCACCAAAAGTCGAAGCCGTCATCTCTCTGATTTTGCGCAAGCAATAGCCTGAGCTCTCACGGCCCTCGCAATTTAACCCTTTACAGATATCATCTAGGTATACTCACCTGTAAGACTGAATATTGGGATCAGGATACGGGAGTATATTCTGAGGTGGGACACGCGAATAAGTTTAAGTGCTTAAAACATTAATCTCATATCTCGAAACAGTTGAACTTTGTGTGAAAATTTAAGTGGATCAATATACTGACAATCTAAGTGAATCGTTTAGAACTTAAAATGTTTAAAGCTTATCGGTGTTGGTGATTTGTCTTAAAAGCTGATATGATCCTCTTACGCAAACTCGGAAAAATATTGTTTGTAAATATTTCTTTATTGTATTTTCAGTTTAATCAAAATTCAAAAAGATTTTAAGTGTGTTTTAGCATAAATTTTGAAAATTCAAAAAGATTTTCGACAACTGATGTTGAAGAGCTGATTTTCAAAATTCCAAGTGCTAAACATGATGAACAGGTTTGGAAGAATTGATTTAAAATGGAAAATGTTTTGAATGTTTTCTTCAAGTGGTCATCAGAAAATTTTAATTGTTAAATCATTCTATTTTTGCAAGTGATATTGTTTTGTATCTACAAGTGGTAAGCAGAGAATAAATTTGTGAAATTTATTTTTGGGTAGAGAATGGGCAGGTTAGCCAGGTTTCGATTTCTAAGAATTGGATGAAAGCCAGGTCACAATCTTGAATCTGTGAAAGCCAGACTACGATCCTAAGCACAACTTAAGGGGGAGTCTGAAGTTGTAAGAGCCAGCCACAGATCTTGGGATAAAAGGAGTTAGAGTCAGATCGAGATCCTGAGATGAAGAGAAGAGAGAAGATTGAGGATGCTTTACATTGTTAGATACTTCAAAAGAGTTCGAGAGGACTGATAAAGACTGAAGGTTTGACAACCGAAGACTCGACACTGAAGACTTCGTCAACATTCGAGGGGGAGTCTGTTGGTGCATACGTCTGTCGACTTCGTCTTGTATCGAGTCTTGTTTTGTATAGATAGATCAGGGCACGAAAAACGAGAAATGTGGTTTATAGGTAATTTCGCTTGAAATGACACAGTGTCATTTCAAACAAAATCAAGTGGTTAATTCCGCTTGAAATCAGATGTTGATTTCGTTTGTGCCATTTCATGCGGAATTACCTCTCCTATAAATACATGTTGTGCCATTTCATTTGTAACGAGATTAGATTCCAGTTTGAGAGCTGAAGTGCTGCCGAAGTGTTTACTCACTGTAAATCTTTGTCAAATCAATATAAAGACAGTTTAAAGTGATATTCTTGCTGAATTGAACTTGATACGTTTGTTTCCGCCATTCATATTGAGAAAAACTCTTCTGATCGACTCGTTTGGGTCACAAAACGATCCTACAGGCTAAGCTTGCCCTTCTTTCCAAAACGCATCACACCTTTCCAGGGTGATACTTTTAGTAAAACTTTATCACCAACCTCAAACTTTAGAGGTTTTCGCCTTTTGTCAGCATAACTTTTCTGCCTATCCCTGGCAGCCTTCAGGCGATCACGAATCTGGACAATCTTGTCCGTCGTTTCAAGGACTATATCGGGTCCTGACAACTGTGCTTCTTCTACTTCTGCCCAACAAACAGGCGTTCTGCATTTCCTACCATACAAAGCCTCAAAAGGCGCAACCTGAATGCTAGTATGGTAGCTATTGTTATAGTAGAACTCAATCAAGGGTAGATGATCATCCCAACTACCTCCCAAATCAATTACACATGCTCGAAGCATGTCTTCCAAAGTTTGAATTGTACGTTCACTTTGTCCATTGGTTTGAGGATGGTAGGTCGTACTAAAATTCAAACGTGTGCCCAAAGATTGTTGGAAACTTTTCCAAAAGTGTGAGGTGTATCTAGTATCTCTATCAGAGATAATAGACACCGGCACTCTGTGTAGAGACACAATCTTATCCACGTACAACTGGGCTAACTTGTCGGAGCTATAAGTCTCCTTGATGGGTAAGAAATGTGCTGACTTAGTCAGTCTATCAACTATAACCCATATGGTATCATTTCCATGCTTTGTTTTAGGTAACTTGGTTATAAAGTCCATAGTTACCATTTCCCATTTCCATGTGGGAAGTTCTGGCTGTTGAAGCAGACCTGATGGCTTTTGATGTTCAGCTTTAATCTGAGCACAGGTCAAGCACTTAGCTACATGGGTGGCAATAGATTTCTTCAATCCTATCCACCAATAATTAGCTTTCAAATCCTGATACATCTTGTCACCTCCAGGGTGAACTGAATATTTGGAGTTGTGAGCTTCCTGGAGAATTACATCTCGAAGTCCTCCATGAATGGGAACCCAGATTCTTCCATTCAGTCTGAGAATTCCATCCTTGTCAGGTGTTAATTATTCAGCAGTTACACCTAACTTTTCATCTGGAAGGTTAGCTTCCAAAACAACATCTTTCTGTGCAGCTAATAGCTTGTCACTCAGGCTATTCTTCAGTTCAATGCTCTTAGCATTAATCCTGATAGGTTTAACTCTCCCTTTTCGGCTTAAGGCATCGGCGACTACATTCGCCTTGTCGGGATGGTAGCGAATTTCACAATCGTGATCATTTAAAGTTTCCATCCAGCGGCGCTGTCTCATATTGAGCTATTTTTGATTAAATAAGTGTTGAAGACTTTTGTGATCCGAATAGATCACACACTTTGTTCCATACAAGTAGTGTCTCCATAACTTTAGTACGAATACAACGGCACCCAACTCCAAGTTGTGGGTGGTATAATTCTTTTCATGCACCTTTAGTTGTCGTGATGCATAGGCAATCACCTTGCCTTTTTGCATAAGTACACAACCCATACCGGTGTGATGCATCACAATAAACGACAAACTCTTCGATTCCTTCAGGTAATTTCAACACTGGAGCATTGATCAACTTCTGCTTAAGAATCTCAAAGGATTCTTGTTGTTTTGGACCCCAATCAAATTTTACATTCTTACGGGTTAAAGAAGTCAATGGTGCAGCTATTCTTGAGAAGTTCTCAATGAATCTTCTATAATATCCAGCTAGACCCAGAAAGCTGCGAATTTCTGTTGGCGTCTTCGGTGCTTCCCAATTCATAATGGCTTCTATCTTGGCGGGATCTACTTGGATGCCATGTTCATTAACAACATGTCTAAGGAATTGGACTTCACTAAGCCAGAATTCGCATTTGGGGAATTTAGCATACAACTTCTCCTGTCGAAGTAATCCTAAGATACATCGAAGGTGCTTCTCATGATCAACTTGATTACGAGAGTAGATAAGTATATCGTCTATAAAGACAATGAAAAACTTATCTAGGTATGGTTTGCAGACTCTATTCATGAGGTCCATGAAAGCTGCTGGCGCATTAGTGAGCCCGAAAGGCATCACTAAAAATTCGTAATGTCCATACCTTGTTCTGAACGCCGTTTTAGGCACATCTTCAGTTCGGACCTTAAGTTGATGATATCCAGACCTCAAATCAATCTTTGAAAAGAAACTCGCCCCATGGAGCTGATCAAATAAGTCGTCGATCCTGGGTAAGGGATATCGATTCTTGATCGTTATTTTGTTTAGTTCTTGGTAATCAATGCATAGGTGTATGGATCCATCCTTTTTCTTTACGAACAATATTGGGTCTCCCCAAGGCGAAGAGCTAGGTTGTATGAAACCTTTCTCCAATAGGTCATCCAATTGGGTCCTGAGCTCTTTCATTTCGGTAGGCGCTAGACGATAAGGAGCTCGTGCAATTGGTGTGGATCCTGGGAGAATATCTATCCTGAATTCAATTTGCCTCTCAGGAGGTAATCCAGGTAGATCATCAGGAAAGACATCAGGATACTCAGAGATAATAGGAATGTCTTCAATCTTGCGTTTCAGATCATTTACTGATACTTGTGCCATGTAAATGACGCATTCGTTCTTCAAACACCTTGATACTTTGAGAATCGTCACATTGCTGGGCAACCCATACTGTGTGTCTCCATGGATAGTGATGGATTCACCAGTAGGGGTTTTGATAATAACTAGCTTTTTATCACAGGCAATTTGGGCTTGGTTATGCGATAACCAATCCATGCCCAAAACTATATCAAACCCAGCCAATTTCATTGGCAAGAGGGATAGCGGGATAGAATGATTCTTAATGGATATGAAACATCCATCAAGAAGAGTTGAAGCTGTTTCTAAGGTACCATCGGCAAGCTCTACCTCATATTTTATGTCTAGAGTCTTAATAGGCAGATTCAGTAACTTACAAAACTTATGGTCTACAAAAGACTTATCAGCACCTGAATCAAATAAGACTCTAGCATAATTATTATTAATGAGGAAGGTACCTGTTATGACGTTCTTGTCGTTCACCGCTTCCCTTGCATTCATCTGAAAAACTCTCTCATTATTTTTCTTTACCTCCCCGGGCTTCTTAGCATTCTTGGGGCAATTGGTATTGATGTGCCCCTTTTCATTGCAACCATAGCAGGTTGCATCTTTGATATTTCGGCACTCAACAGATTTGTGCCCTTTCTTTTTGCAAATCCCACATGGTTTAGCTTGTGGGTCTTGGTTGCACCTTCCAAAGTGCCTTTTGTTGCAGGTATTGCACCTGGGTTTGTCATTCGACTGCCCTTTCTTAAAACCAAAGTTCCCTTTGTTCTTTTTGTTTGATTGAGATGACTTGTCTTCCTCCCTCTTCCTCTTCCCGTCATCGATAGTTCTCTTAGCTCTACTCCTCACAATATCAAGAGTAAGAGACAAAGATAGATCCACAGTAGATCTATACGTAGTAGGCTTAGAAGCCTTGACGTTTCCTTTTACTTCAGGGGCTAAACCACCGATGAAACGCGCAATGCGTTTGGGTTTAGGAGTCAGTAAATATGTTACAAGCCTTGACATCGAGTTGAAACTGGTCACATAGGACCTACAGTCTAAATCCTTCATCACCAAGGTGAGGAAGTCAGTTTCAATCCTCTCAACTTCATGCTGAGGACAATATGTGTATTTTACAAGATCTACAAACTTGCTCCACAAAAGGTTATACAGATGAACCTTTCCAGTGGACTGTACTAACACTTTCCACCAAGTGAGGGCATCACCCTTAAAAGATTGAGACACAAACATAACTATGTCTTCCTTAGCACATCCACTAATGTCAATTACAGTCTCCATTTCGTCTAACCATTTCATGCAGTCAATTGCTCCCTTTTCTCCTGTAAAATCCCTCGGTTTACAAGAGACAAAGTACTTATAAGTAAAACTCTTTTTGTACTTAGGAGTCTGGTTTGGCACCACTTTTTGAGGCTCGGATTTTTGATTGGATGAATGCTGAGATTCATCCCTTCTAGATGCATGTGACTGTGATAAGGGTTTTGAGTGAGTTTTGGACCGAACACTACTCGGTTCCTTGAATATCTTATCTACCGCTTGAGAAACTGTGGTGTCAATCATAGCTTGCAGTTCAACGTTTGTAAGAATTATTTTGGCCTCATTATTGTTTCCTTCCCGTGGATGACTGTTTACTTCATCAGATCCAGCCATGATTTGGGTACTATATTAAACAATAATGCTATATTTAAATTATGCAATAAATCATCATATTGATGATTAGATGGTCATGGTATTATTAAACCATGTAGACCATTTTAAGAAAATAATAATAATAAATGAGATATAACTCTTTATATTTTATTAGACAGGGGAATATAAATCACAACTATCAATGTCATGAAAGACATTTTAATTTAGCACAAGGCTCGTCTCGAAGGACATTTAGACGGCACAAAAGGCCATGTCACAGGGACGATTAAACTATAATTAATGATCTCCTGGATCAGTGATTTTTAAGGGTCAAACATAGTTCGTCGCCTTACTGACAAGAAGTTTATAAAGTAGAACTGTCATTGTCATTGTTACACCTTTGCTTGTAAGTGTACATCTCAAATGGATGTTTTAGGTGTATACATCATATTGATGTTTATTAGCCATGATTCATATAGATCATATAGGCTATGATAGTGACTTGGGAAAGTCCAAGTACATTTGGAAGCTTGTGTGGTTTTCCGTACCGCACAACCAAGAATGTTAACATGTTTTCAGATGTTAATAGGGAGTTATTTTCTTAAAAAGGTTATACCATCATAGCCATTAATATTTTTGGCTAGGTTATACCTCTAAGAATTCCTTTGGCGGATTAATTTAAATTTGAAAGGATATAGCCTGATGATGTAATAAAATACATATTTAAAAATCTAAAATAACTTCATTAAATCACGAAACTAGTACAACGATGCCCTAAACTGGACTTGAAACAACACACTGCCCACGCAGGGGCTTCAGAATAGAAGGTAAGTCCACGCAGGGACTCGGTACAGAAAATAAAATAATGTCCTCGCAGGGACTTGATTAAAAGACAATACAAAATAAAATAACAACTTCCTATTTCTTCTTGCCTTTAATGAGGCTCGCAAGGCCCTTGAGAAAGCCATTATGTTTCTTCTTAGTTTCATCGGCTTCATGTTCAACCCGATCTAACCTCTGCAGAATCTCCTGAGTTTGCTCCTGTTGGGGAGGAGGAGGAGGTTGATGGTATGGTGGGTATTGATACCCTTGCACCGGATATCCAGTTGGGTAAACTGGTGGGTAAGAAGGAGGATAAAGTGCATTGTATTGCGCTGCAGTAAGGTATGGGTCATGGGCTCCATATTCCGCAGTGGTTGGATACCCTAATGGGTTATACCCAGACGAACCTGGGTATATAGGTATCGGGTTGTCAAAACCCACTGGCGGTTGTGGTGGTGCATGAGAAACTGGCGGAGGGTTGACCTCTGGCACCGCGTGCGAGGGCCCACCCAATTGGGGCTCCTCGGGAATAGGAGGGTAAGAACTTGAACCATGAAGAGATACGAACCGTGGTCCCCCACGCACAGACATTTGAGCATTTCTCCTTTGCCTTGGCGGCTCGGGAGGTGGTTGAGGTGGTTCTTCAACTGGTATAGGTGGTGGGGTAACTGCTTGAAGTTGCGGATCAATTAAAGGAGGTTGAGCAGGAGAGTTATGATATGAAGGGGTGAATTCCCATTCATACCTTGACCACCATTCCTTAAATGGATCGGGCCCATGGTACGGCGATCCTTGGTACGAAGAACCGCTTGAGATACTGATAGGGTGGCTCGGTGTTCCAGTTTGCATTTTAGGGTCGGGGTCGTCGTCCATTTCAATCTCCTGGGAGAAGTGATCTTGAGGTCCTAAAGGGTTGAAACCAAAAACATTGTTGACATATTCATTGGGATTGAATTGACCCGGGGAATAAACGGAATTAGAGTGATGGGAGTGGTGAGATTGGTTCGAATGGTGTGATTCCATAGAATGCTGGGAATGTTGGGGATCATCAGGAATGGGTTGTCCAAAGTATGGAGGGTCGGATGGTGAGGATCCCAGCGAAACAGAATGTCTCGCCACCTCAAAGTTATGACTCCAACGAGTCGGGACCGGAGAAAGTCGCTGATGGGGTACGTCGATGGGATGGTCCCGCGTGGCTTGATGGCCATCCTCGCATTGGTCCCTTTCCTCTGCCTCTCATACGTGGCGGCATTTTTCAGTTGGTTAACCTATCAAAACAAGTAAATATAATATAAACAATAAAAAGGAAAGTTAAGAATAAATCCTAGGTCATTAGCCTAGACTTGGAAGTCTAAGGAATGTGCTTATTGTGTCATTGAGATTAAACACAAAAGGTTAGTGTTTAATTCACTCAATGTTGGCTCTGATACCAACCTGTCACACCCCGATATTTCCACATATTATCGGTGGGCCCGGCGGGGAGTATTGTGACGTAGTTGATATCATCATTGTCAATACACACAATATAATAGCACAGCGGAAGGCTTGGAGAATAACTATTACAAACCATAATGTCTGAGTGTTCAACGAAAGAATATACAGACTGGATTGTAATAAGATCCACAGGCGGATCATAAATAAAATACAAGAAACAGAAAATGACAGACTTCATGCATCTTAGGGAATTGCAAGATCCTCTTATATGACACCTAATAGCTCCAGTCTATTACGAGAGGTTCCTGTCAATCAATCTTTAGAAGATACGTCAGTTTACACTGGTAAATACAATTAACTGACTCTTTTGAAAAACATTTATAAAAATCAATTTAAGTGCACATGGCACAAATCATGTATAACTTGGGACAATTATTTAAATATAATCTTGTATACATATTTACATGTTTGTCTTACAATTGGGGCCGGTTGGTAGTCGGTCATGATTAACCGACTCACCACTTATAGAACCCACAAAGGAGTTATCCCAACATGTGGGTTTATATTTTAGCATTTGCATCTGTCAGGTGTATGCCTACACCCCGTGTATAGGTCGTGGCCATTTTCAAATGAAATGAGCCGAGGATATCCAGGACCCGGTTGAATTAACCCCAAATGTTTATGTTATCAAACAAGACAGATTAAAACGGGTTATGTAATTTATTAATCACAATCTAATTAAATGACTTCATACCCGACCAAGTGGTATTATTATAATACCATATCCCAAGCCCGTATAGGGAAAATAAGTTAAAAGTATTTACCTGAGCTTAAAAGTGAAGATAACTCAGCCGTAAATCCTAAAGCTTTATGATGGTACCTTCTACTTGATGCTACTTAATCTGTATAGAAGGTTTAATAACCTATTAGGATGCTAACGGGTCTTTAATTAAGTCAAGGACTTAGACCGACTTGCTAGAAAGGAAACCTTACGGTTCTAAACGCTAGATTAAGTGGAGACTGGAAATGAAATATGGTTTAGACCTGACAAGCTTGGATACTTGTATAATATGGGTAAACTAAACACATTCTGGAATTTGAGGAATTAATGATAATGTTAAACCCGTTTAGGCTATTTTATGTAAACTAGTCACATAAACCGATCCGAACGCATAACTGCGTAACGGGTATCCAAATGAATTATATACAGGTCTTAATTTTTAATATGCTTAAGACATGTTAATACATCAGTAGGATGTCAACACCTATGCCCAAAAAGTATTTCAAACCAATTTAAGTCCCGTAGGGGCATTTTGGTAATTTTAATACTTATAAAAGAAATTTTATAACAACTGAAGTTCTGGTCTTTTGAAATCAGTAAAAATATTTAATTTAATAAGTTATATCAGTAGGGTGTTGCCTATATGTGAAATTTATCATTTATACTCAATTCATGCACCGAAGGGGCATTTTGGTAATTTCACATAAGCTTTAAAGGTCAATTTCGGAAATCTGGGTTTAAAACTTTTGCTTACTGTTAAAGTATAGAAATTTACTAAAAACATCAGTAGGTATTAAGTCTTATATGTTTAAAATAGTTTTAGCTCATACTATGCGTTAAAAACGCGTAAAAGTCGCTTTTAAGCGATTTTCGGGTTATATAAGAAAAGCTGATATTTTTATCATTCCAGAAAGCTTAAAATATTTTATTTATCATATAAAATCAGTAGCAAAAGATTTGGTATCAATATGTGATGTAAAACTCATTTTATTCAAGAAAATGGTATAACCGGCAATTACCGAATTTAAGCTAGAACCCTATGATATGATCGGTTTAAAAATAAATAAAAATCTTCAAAAATCCCAAAATATTATATTACATCAGTGGTTAAAAATTTTGGTGTCAAAATTTGGGTTTAGATAGGCTTTATACTAATTATGCCGTTTAATTAATAAAAAACTTTTTAATTACGATATTGAGCATAACTCCTAATCTACACCTCAAACTGAAGTCAAATTTTTAGGACAATTTTATAAATTAGTAACAAAGGTTTTTGTCCTCTCACATTTCTAAAAATCTTATTTTTATGTCAAAAGGGTATTTATGGCATTTATAAGCATATTAACGATCAAGAGCATATAACTCAAACCATTATGAAACATGCACTATAACTCCAGAGTGTTATACTACTGACTAATGTGGTCCTAATGGAAGCTTAAAATATGGGAGAATTAAGCTTGAATGGGTCAGAACTGAAAGTCAAAGCAAAAGTCAAGCTTTTGGGACTTTCGGTTATAAACTGACCTTAGACTGATAATTGTCGCGTTAGAACTGATAAAACATGTTTTAATATTAATTACCAAGTCATTAGAATGTTAAAATATAATTTAGAACCTCTGTTTCATTAATTTAATTCATTTTTAAACATTCTGTTCAGTTTGACTTTTTGTCAAACTAGTTTGACCCGACAATTAACTAGTCAAACGAAATAATTAGGAGGCGCCCTTTTTTGGGTTAATCACCTACCTTAATATGGTTCTATAACCACTTTCATTTTGGTTAGTGGCTGGACCATTTGTGATTAAACCGGAAGTCAACCCTTAATTACGATATGTTTGACTTTTCGGTTTTTAAAACTAATTAAAACAACTAAGCACGGATTAAGACTCTTACTTAGGGTCCTTGCTATCTTTTCTACACTTGGTATTCTTCTCCTACTGATTGCAAGCTCCAGGTGAGAGTTCTTGAAAGTTTGCAAATGAAGTGATCATAAGCTTATGAACAAGTGCCCTTATATACTAATTTCCAACATCATGGATTACTTGCAGCTGTTATGGGACTTCCTAGGATCACCCCAGGTGTCCTAGTGGGTTAATAAAACCATTTTACAGCCGCTAGAATCGATACAAACGAGTTTAAGGCGGTGTAACAGTTGAAACCCGCACCTGTCCACTTTTTTCTGCGCTGAGCACTTTAGGTGGCCCGCGTAAGATCAAGAAGGATCTTACGCGGCCCGCGTAGACCTGATTTTCAGGTTAAAACACTTTACAACTTGGCAGCTTTAGTCCCTGGTCGTTTAAAACCTCATTTAACCTCATTGTTGACATGTAAAGCCCTTGTAGTTAGTTTGTTGAGGCTCAAGGATGTATAAACAAACTTCTTTAGGCTCGGTTTCGTTAAATCTCACTATAAATGCAAGTTTCATCAAGTTGACACTTTTCACCCAAAGTCTTGAAAACTCGCTTAACGATCTCGAAACCACGTGAAATTTTATCACTTAGTCTTGAGAGTATATTTGAATATTTCGAAGCCTCGGGTCCGTTAAAAGGTCACTCAGAGGTAGGAATTAACATGTTGACACGTTTAACCCTTATAGTTTTATAATCTTCCGATTATTTTTACAAACGGCTTCTTATATCAAATTAATCACTCGTTTAAGAATATATTCTTCACGTATGGTCATTCAGAGGCTCAAGTTTGGCAAGTTGACACTTTTAGTCCGTGTGGTTTCATATTTCCACTGTTTGTCAACTTTAGTCCTTCAAACTAAATCTTTCACATATCCAGAGTTTAGGACACGTGTCTTTACATAATTGGACACGTTTTTACGTGGTGTTACAGAGCTGAACTAAATCTTGCCAACAAGTTCACTGCAAAAGAAATGTCAGGTCTCGTACAATTGGTAAGATATATAAGTGCTCCAATTGCACTGAGGTATGGTACTTCTGGACCAAGAACTTCTTCGTTGTCCTCACAAGGACGAAATGGATCATTTTCGACATTAAGTGATCTAACGACCATTGGAGTGCTTAAAGGATTTGCTTTGTCCATATTGAAATGTTTCAACAGCTTTTCAGTATAATTCGTTTGATGCACAAGTATTCCGTTGCTCATATGTTCAATTTGTAAACCAAGACAATATTTGGTTTTTCCAAGGTCTTTCATTTCAAATTCTTTCTTTAAAAGAATAATTGCTTCATGAATTTCTTTTTGCGTCCCAATTATATTTAGGTCATCAACATATACAGCTATGATCACATATCCTGATGTTGTCTTCTTAATAAAGACACATGGACAGATAAGATTATTTGTATAACCTTTACTTGTCAAATAGTCGCTAAAACGATTGTACCACATCCTTCCTGATTGTTTCAACCCATATAAAGATCTTTGTAATTTGATCGAATACATTTCTTTGGGGTTTGAACTTAACGCATCAGGGAGTTTAAATCCTTCGGGAACTTTCATATAGATGTCACTATCAAGTGATCCATACAAGTAAGCTGTAACAACATCCATAAGACGTATTTCTAACTTTTTAGAAAATGCTAAGCTAATTAAGTATCTAAAGGTTATTGCATCCATAAGGGGAGAATATGTTTCTTCATAGTCAATCCCTGGCCTTTGTGAAAAACCTTGAGCTACAAGTTTTGCTTTATATCTTGTAACCTCATTTTTCTCATTTCGTTTTCGTACGAAAACCCATTTATACCCTACAGGCTTTACAGCCTTAGGTGTAATGACAATAGACCCAAAAACCTTTCATTTGTTGAGTGAATCTAATTCAGCTTGCATAGTGCCTTTCCATTTATCCCAGTCATGTCTATTTTGATAATCATTAACAGATTTTGGTTCAGGATCATCATCTCCACCCATGATGTCACTTGCTATAGAATAAGAAAATATCTCATCAATATTTTCCATTTCATATCGGTTCCATATGGTATGTGTATGACCATAGTTGATTGATATCTCTTTGTTAGTATCATCAACATCTTCCTTATGAGTGGTTTCGGTATTTACTGTTTTATCAAGATCATTCTCTTTGTGGTAAATTTTCTTTACAAGTGTTTTTCTTTTTCGAGGATTCTTATCCTTTGAACCGATTGGCCTTCCACGTTTTAAACGTTTTTGAGATTCATGAGCTATCATATTATCTATTGCCTTACTTGGGATCTCAACTCGAGCTGGAGCATTAGAAGCTGGTATATGAGATTTAGTAACTATGTTTGTATCAGTAAAAGCATCAGGCAATTGATTTGCAATGTCTTGCAAGTGTATTATCTTTTGAACCTCTGTCTCACAATGTTTTGTTTTTGGATCAAGATGAGACAATGAAGGCACACACCATGAGACATCATTTTCTCGTTTTTTTTATTTTCTCCCCCTAATGCTGGGAACATTACCTCGTTAAAATGACAGTCATCAAAACGTGCTTTAAATACGTCACCTGTTAAAGGTTCAAGATATCGTATGATGGAGGCTGTTTCATATCCAACATATATTCCCAACCTTCTTTGAGGTCCCATTTTTGTGCGTTGTGGTGGTGCAATAGGAACATACATTGCACACCCAAAAATTTTAAGGTGGGAAATGTCTGGCTCATGGCCAGAAACAAGTTGTAGTGGGGAGTACTTATTATTTGCACTTGGTCTCACACGAATCAGTGATCCAGCATGTAAAATTGCATGACCCCAAACCGACACAGGAAGTTTTGTTCTCATTATTAATGGTCTAGCGATTAGCTGTAAACGTTTGATCAATGATTCAGCTAAGCCATTTTGTGTGTGTACATGAGCAACAAGGTGTTCGACAACAATTCCCACAGACATGCAATAATCATTAAAAGCATGTGATGTAAATTCACCAGCATTATCAAGTCTCACCCTTTTAACAGTGTAATCAGGGAAATGTGCTCGTAGTTTGATAATTTGAGCAAGAAATTTTGCAAAGGAAACATTACGAGTTGATAATAAAGAGACATGAGACCATCTGCTGGATGATTCTTTCAAGACCATGAAATATCTAAACGGCCCACATGGTGGATGAATTGGTCCACATATATCACCTTGAATTCTTTCAAGAAACATTGGTGATTCTTTGTCAACTTTTAAGGACGAAGGCCTTGTAATTAGTTTTCCAAGTGAACAAGAGGTACATAGAGGCATTTTATCTGATTGGGGGATCTTTTGATATTTCAATGGATGTCCATGTGTGTTTTCAATAATTATTTTCATCATTGCAGATCCTGGATGGCCTAGTATGTCATGCCATAAGTTAAATGTTTCAGGATCACAAAAACTTTCTTTTACTGCCATATGTGCTTGAGGCACATTAATGTGTGTATAATGCAAACCAGAGTGGAGCATTGGCAGTTTTTCCAGTATATGATCTTTGCTCATGATGGGCAAATATTTTTTTATTATCAACAGTCCTTGACTGAGTATCATATCCGTTATGATATATGTTTTTGAAACTCAACAAGTTTCTTGTTGATTTTGGGGAAAATAAAGAATTCTCTATTAAGAGCTTTGTACCATTTGGTAATATTAAATTAGGTTTTCCCACTCCTTCTATCAAGTTTGTAGGACCTGATATTGTATCAACGGTTCCTTTTGTTGGTTTCAACTCTTAAAAATATTTCTTAGATTTAAGTATAGTGTGTGCGTGGCTCCACTATCCGCTATACATATATCTGCATCATTTTTCTGCTCTTTTGCACCAGTGGTATTCATTTTAATCTTGAAATATAAAGAGAAATAATAATGAGTGTATAACGAAGGCATTATGATTTATTTTTTAATAAGAAGTTTATTTGTAAGCTAAAAACGTTACATGAAAAGAAAGACTAATGAAACATAATAAAGATAGTTATAATAAAGGAAATTACATAATTGTTGCATATAATTATTATGGTTTAACAACATTTGTTTCAGATTTCCATCTCATTAGTATAGTCGGCGACATTCAGTTCGACGTTGATATCATTAAAATTATCTACATGGTTCATATCCTTTTCTTTTTCTTTTGAGAGATGCTTGGTAAAGTTTACATAAATGTGAAGTTGTACGACAAGCCTTTGACCAATGGTTTGTACTTCCACATCTAAAACAAGAAGTGTCATTGTTTTCGGACCTACCAGCTTCATTCCTTTTGTTATACTGGTTGGAATTGATATTTTGTGGAGTATGGTAATTGGGGGTTCTTTGATTTCGACCACGTCCACGACCATGGGAATTACCTCGGAAATTATTATTTCTTTTGAAGGAATAGTTGCGACCATTACCTTTACCAAAATGGCCACGGCCACGGCCTCGTCCCCATTTTCTTCCAGAGTCTTTAGTATCATCATTAATAACAGCATTTGCTTCTGGAATGGCTAATGATCCAGTGGGACGAGCTTGATGATTTTTCATTAGTAACTCATTGTTTTTCTCTGCTACGAGGAGAAATGAATTTAGATCAGAATATCTTTGAAACCATTGCAACCGATATTGTTGTTGCAAGTGTATATTTGATGCATGAAATGTGGAGAAAGTTTTCTCCAACATATCTTCCTCCATAACAGTTTACCCACAAAATCAGAGCGTTGAGCATATTCTGAACAAAGCAGAGGTGTATTCATTCACCTTTTTAAAAATCTTGGAATCTGAGATTGTTCCATTCATCTCTAGCAGTGGGAAGTAAAACTTCCATTTGATTATCAAATCTGCTTTTTAAATCTTCCCACAAAACGTATGGATCCTCAAAATTTGAATATTCAAATTGCAACATCTCATCAATGTGTTTATGGAGGAAGACATCGGCTTTTGCCTTGTCTTGATCGCTACAATTATTCCACTTCGTTATCGTTTCCAAAACACCCATTGACTTGAGATGTCGCTTAACATGTGTCGTCCACGGCATATAATTTTCTCCGGTGATATTAAGAGCCGGGAATTCAATTTTTGCGATGTTTGCCATTTTGTTGCTAAACATAAATAAGATATATATAAAAATCTAAATACTCATTAAAAATGAGATAACATACAGATGTACAACTATAAACAAATAAATGAATACATGAGTACCAAAAAGATGAGGTGGAAGCTCATATATTAAGGTCGGCAACAATATTAATATTATGCCGGCGAATATTAAAACCGGGTGAATCATCTTCGAAATTTTTTCTTGAATAACCTTGAGAAGAAGAGTGTTTGTTGCGAAAAAATGAGATTGATAATTGGTAATTTATAGTGGTAAATTATAACCATTTTGCAACGGTTATATTACCGTTTTATAGCCGTTATAAAACGGTTATATATATATATATATATATATATATATATAGGGTAAGGTTCATGCGAGAACCACCTTTATTGCGAGAACCGCGAGAACCAATGTGAACACAACCTAAAATAGCTAAAAAAACCTAAAAAAAACCTAACCCCCACCCCCCCCCCCCCCAAAAAACCTAAACCCCCCACCCCCCCCCCCAAAAAAAAAAACCTAACCCCCCCCCCCCCAAGCTAAATGCTAAAAACTAAACCCCCCAAAAAACCTAACCCCCCCCCCCCCAACTCCAAAAACCTAAACCCCCCTCCCCCACCCCCCAAAAACCTAACCCCCCCCCCCCCAGCTAAAAAGCTAAAAACTAAACCCCAAAAAAACCTAAAAAAATCTAAAAAAAATTTTTTTGATTTTTTTAATATTTTTTATGTTAAAATCGCTACTTTTAGAAGACAAAAAAAAAAAAATTTTTAAAAAAAAATTTTTTTTTTTTTTGCTACGAAAAGTAGCGATTTTGTTATAAAAAATATTAAAAAAAAAAAAAAATTGTGTGATTTTTAGCTATTTTTAGGCATTTTTGGTTGCGTTCACATTGGTTCTCGCGGTTCTCGCAATAAGAGGTGGTTCCTAACGGATCTTTGTCCTATATATATATATATGTATGTATGTATGTATTTATAATAAATGATGAATTACAGATATGTTATTTTATAAGATATAAAAATAGGATGCATAATAATAAGAAGAATAAAAATGTTAGTATACATAAATAAACGTAAACTTTAAATGAAATGTGAGCGTGTGTGTATAAATAAAAGTTAGTTGCGATAAAAGTAAAAGTTAGATGCATAATTAAATGTTAGACTGTTAGTAATCCCGTAATTATGAAATATGTATATTAAAATGTTCTTTTGTACTTAATTTTTTTTTCAACGTAAATTATAAAGTTAATGATGTGCTTACATTGCTTGTGATGGATATGTTTGGGCTTTAAGTCTTCTTTGATTAAAATATAAGCGACTCGTGCTGATAACGTGTTATAATATAACAAGAATTAACACAAGATTAGTGCTAAAACTTTAAGAACTTTAGAAATGTTATAAGAGAAAGAAGAAGAGAATTGTATAACTTATGAAAGTGTATACATGATGTGCATTTTTTCTTCTATCTTGAGCTAGTATTTATACTACAAAAAGATTAACTATTTGGTAGACAAGATTAACTATTTAGTAGATAAGGCTATCCATAAGTTTGACAAAGAGTTCATCCACTTGCTTGGTAAATCTAGAGATAGATCTTGATCTTCATGGTAAATCATTTTGTAATATTATAACATAAAGCAATATGTAATTATTTATTATAAATGTTCTTTAAACTCAACGTGGTGTAGTATATGTAATGTTTTTCTTCTTCTATATCTAGGCATTATTGGAGCGTGACATGCATGCAAGTGTTGTGGATGTTCTTGGCTGTTGACATTGTTAACTCTTTTCTAGGTATTATTGGAGCATGTCATGAATGCAAGTGTTGTGAATGTTTTTGGATGTTAGAATTGTTCTCTCATGATGCATACGCTTATCTTTGTTGATTTTGTTGGAAATATAGACGAACCCACTAAACCTAGAACCATCTATTAGCATCAAGGACTTAACGAAGTCAAATATAATTGATTTTAAGAGTTAAGTAAATATAAAACCGATGATGTTAACAAGTGACATATGTAAATGACCCTCATTTTTAGCAACATGTGATCTATGCGTTGTGATGGGGCTGCTAAAAATTTGTAAAACATGAAAAGTATCACGAACCAAAGTTGAAAATGGAAGAGTGTTAAGGTTAAAAAAAAAAAGCTTTGTGACAACGTTGTAATGATAAAAGTATAGGTGTTAAAGCAAAAAAGTTGAAAAAATAAAAATAAATCAAAGCACAATATACAACCTCTAATGTATAAGAAAGTTGATATTTAATAAATATAATAAGAGTAAGCTACTAAAATTGTTTCTAAGGTTTGGATACAATTATTAGATCTATCTAAAAAGTTTTTTTTTCTCAACTGGACCATTGTGATTTTAAAATCATTTTCGAATCTATCCACTCTTCTAGTCTTGTTAAAAACTAATGTTAAATGAGGGGTATTTTGATTAAATTACATAGGGTAAGTTTATTGTAAAAAAGGCCAAAAGTGTGAGAAAGGTAAGAAACAATCTCAGCCATTAGATCTAAATTAATTGAAAAGGGTAAACAAGTAATTTTATCATTAATTCAATTAATTGAAAACTTCCCATAACCGCCACCTTAATTATAGGAAGTATATAACACCATTCAGCAAGTATATAACACCATTCAGCATTTAGCAAGTATATAACACCATTTAGTAAGTATATAACACCATTCAGCAAGTATATAACACCATTCAGTAGTTATATAAACCATTCAGCAAGTATATAACACCATTCAGCAAGTATATAACACCATTCAGCATTCAACAAGTATATAACATCATTCAGTAAGTATATAACACCATTCAGCAAGTATATAACACCATTCATTGACTAAACATCTGATCGAAACATATTTTTTTCTCTGTATAAGTATAGCAATATGGTACTCATATTAAAGATAAAAAAACGCTCGTTATTATGGTGTAATTTTAAAAAAAAATTACGTATAAACAGTTATTGACGTTTAAAAAAGACGGGGGGAAGTTACATGTGCATTACCTAATTTCTAGTGGGTTTAAAAGACTATAATGCCCCTAAATATTTCAAATAAGTCCAAATTAATGAAAATATTTTACAATTTGGTCCCTATTGATCTCAACCATTAGATCAAAAGATCTAATGGCTGAGATTTTTTCTTACCCTTCTCACACTTTAGGCCTTTTTTACAGGATCCTCTACCAAATTACATATATCACTTTCCCATAAAGGTCAATATATCAAATTTACTTATTTTAATTTATTTTATTAAAATCAAAATTAAATGACTAATTTACCCTTTTTTTTATACTAAAACAACCTTTTTTTTAACAAATATTATTATCTTAAAATTTTAAGATCCTTTTTTCATTTGCCATAGATGAAAGCTACTCCAACCAAAAAAAACCATCGACATGCTCTTTGTTTTATCAAACAACTTCGATGCATGACTAGCTAAAGATCAATATTATAAAGAAACAAAATAAAACCCAACATTCAACTTATATACTAGTTAACTTTTAACAACAATTGCTCTGTATCATCTACTCTTAAATCTGAATACAGTTATCACTTGATATTGATAGGTAACCTGTAGGTAACCTGCTAAGACACGATAACAGAAAAGTACACCACGTTACTTTTTACGTTTTTAAAAATAATCAAAATTTGAAAGTTAGGATCCATTATTTCTCTTTCTAGATGCATAAAATATAGATATGTCTTATAGAAATTGGATATAAAGTAGTTAAACGAGTCGTATTCATGTTTAAAATTTTTGTTGTTCGCGTTATCAGATATCTGTTAAACCTGCTAAGACACGATTTACCAGCCCTATATTGAATCAAGATAGCATAAATAAAACTTTTAAGGAGACACAACACCGATTGATTAAACATCGGAATAACAAAGTTCCTGAGCCAATATGACTGAGATCCAATTGGGTTTAATTAAAAGGGTATTTTTATCTTTGTTTGTAACTTCACGGGGATATTTGTAATTTAGCTTTTGGGTTGAGTATATATGTAATTAGGCTAGTAAATATAGGGATACATATAATTCTTCCAAAGAAAACAAATAATAATTGATCAAAATTTCCCTCATTTAATATTAGTTTTTAGCAGGGTTAGAAAACTGGATGAATCTGACAACAATTTTAAAACATAAGTGGTCCAGTTGAAAACAAAATCCTTTTTGGATGGATCTAACAATTGTATCCAAACCTCAGAAACGATTTTAGCAGTTTACTCATATAATAATTATTTGAGCAGTTACATATCCAGGGCCCCTGACACAAATAGACGTCTCACAAGTTCCATAGAGATTACTTCTCAATATGATTTCTTTCAAATTCATTAAAATTTCATGTACCGATTCTTGAATACCCATTATGGTAGCATATTCGTGTGAGATTTTCTCAGATTTTGCGCGTGTGATACATGTTCCTTGGATTTCTCCAAGCAAAGCTCTTCGCATCGCAATGCCTATTTTGTCTGCTTGACCTTTCATAAGCGGAGACAGAATAAAGCGCCCATACAAAAGATTCAACACACTTCCACTGTAGTGTCCGAGTAGATACTTTTATTTTCTCTCGAACCGTAATAATATTATTTGATCTGATCATTGAATCATTTATTTCTCTTGTTTCTCTTCCTCTCTTGTTTCTCTTGCTATTGAAATATCTTCAATTTTGATTTCTACACACGTCTTTTTTTCGGGGCTGGCACTGAATTAGCGCGATGCGAAAGAGTCCGGGCTTTGTCGGCGGGGATAAGATTTTATTCTCGGAGTCAGAACTACTCCTATGCAAGGTTGTCGTCTCATGCTACTAGGGCACGCTCCCTTCTCTAAAAGAGGACAGGCCGAAAAGCAGGAAACTCAAAACAGCAACTCACAATTGCATAAGTGATCACGGAAACTTTGCACTTTGAAAAGACCTGCATCTGAGAGGGCTCCTCGACTAACTTGGAAGGGTGCAACTAATTTGAAGTGCTAAGACAAGAAAACAGGGATGTGCCTGGCTCAGTTTCTAGTATGTGCCCATATTCAAAATTAAGACTAGGACATGAATACTAGGCTATGATATTGTTTTATCAAGAAGGAATTGACAATCATAGTGGGCATCTTTCTCCCTCTTTATTTTCGGGTTCAATAAGTCTCTCGGGCGGGTGAAGGAGATGCATTTCTGGTACTGGTGGTATTGGACAAGAAAAAAGGGAATCATTTCTTTCTTCTTTCTGCCTTTCTTTCCCATGACCTCAACATCCCGCTGCTCATCGTGTTTCACGATCAGTATTGGAAATGAGCGGAGAAGTGGTGGAACGTGCGGAACCACATATTGGATCACTCCAGTGCGGCACGAACTCGCTGATGCCGAGTCGGCTCCTATGCCGCTAGCTATGCCCTGCTTGGTCCCCCGGCACGGTGGAAGTTCCGTAGCGCGTCATGAGCACCGGGCTAAGGGGTGGTTGAGCAACTAAAGCGAACCGCCCTACCTTACTACAACATAAGGACATAAGGGAGAAGGTTGTGAAGGTGGCCTCGTTATCCACACCTCCAGTCGGATGAATGGAGGACCGACCGACCCGGGTTTTCACGAGCGTTGGCGGGTTCTGGAGTGCCTGTCAAGGGCGCTAGCGCATACCTCGGGGTGATAATCACCACCTGCACCTCAAATCTCGGCACAGTGGAACGTGTAACCCGCCTTCTATTCCATTCAACTACATTTGTTCCTGTAATCCATAGCCTAACAGAACGCAGACAACCCGCCCATACAGCCAGCGGGGAGGATGGCACTACTGGCAAAGACCGTCTGGCGAAAACGCCGCAGGTGCGAAGCATGGTAGGCCTGCGCCGGGGGAGCATACCGAAATCCCCAAAAGTGGGTGCCGATACCGAATATACCTGGAACGGTATGGATCGATACGGTCGGTACTAGTACAACACCGGTATTTGAGGGTAAAAACCGATGAATACTGGTGTCGAACCGGTACCGAAAATACAACCGGTTTGGTAAATTTAATACCGATACCCGATACCATTTGCTCATTCCTTAGTGATGTTACTATTCATTCAATTCTATTTTTATTACTGTTCATTCAATTATGTTTTTAATACATAGGTAAAAATTTAATACCGATTCTGGTACCCGATACCATTTACTCATTCTTTAGTGATGTTACTATTCATCCAATTCTATTATTATTACTGTTCATTCAATTCCTTTTTTAATATATTATATATATATATAGGTAAATAGGTAAATTATTATTAATAAATAAAATTATGATTTAATAAAACTGAATAAGTTATATATATTATATTATATACAAAAACTATAATTAGATACATATTAAAAATAATAATAAATGTATAAAACTAATTAAGAAATAAGAAACCAATTAAACAAGATCTTGAAAAACTAATCACGAGTTAAGCTAGAGCTTTAAATGCAGAGCTGGAACCGAGCCGAACTCAATTTAAACGAAAACTTTGTTGCAAGAAGACAAGAATCCCCATTCTCCCTCTTTTCTAACCGTTTCAGCTTTTCCGTTGCATCTCCTTTCCCTCCATAAAACCCACTCATCTTCTTCAAAAACACACACACTCTTCTTCTTCTTCAAAAACACACACACACACACTCTACGTAAACTTCAAATCCAAATTGCTTTCTTGTTCGGTATGGCATCGATACCTCGTACAGTTGCAGATATTTTCGGAGATTACTGCGGTCGTCGTAGAGGATTGATTAATGCTTTAACCCATGGTAACTTCAGTTCCTAACCCTCATGGTATCTTTTCCCGATTGATTCAAGTTACCGATTATCTTCTTTGTTGTTTGAATTTACCCAGATGTTGATACATTCTTTGCTCAGTGTGATTCAGGTACATTGTTCTGTGAATTCGGTTATTTGTTTGTTTATAATCAAATGTGGGTCCGTTGTGTTGATATGTAATCCAGATTTCTTGAATTATGTTTAGTGGAGTTGTTATAGACTAGATTCTTGTTTCTTGTGTCGAACAAGAACATGTCATGGACCAAAAATTGTGTCAACATGTGAAGGCGAACAAGACGCATGCACTTATGGGTTGACACGAATACGACCCGTTTAACCCGTTATTTTTATTCTTTTGCATAACAACCACAAATTTACGATCAAAAAATAGAAAAATGTATGTATAAGCTTTAAACTATAAAAACCTAATGGTGATTTCTTTTTCAACGTTTACATTTTGGCAATCCACTTGAGATTAAGACATAAAAGTCTAGTATGGGGATTATTAGGGGAGGCGGGGCGGTGCTAATTTGGTATGTGGTGGAAATTATCAACGTGTGGAATTTGATCAATTTCCTCCGCCACCCATCAAATATCACGAGTGATGAGATATTTCCGTGATAAAATCAACGCGTGATGGAGGAAAGGATGTGAGGGGGTGTGAATTGTTGGGTGTTGTGAGTGATGGGCATTGCCACTAAAAAAGGTTGTGAGTGATGGAATAATGGTTGATGACATGGCGGAACTTGATTGGATGTTGTGAGTGATGAGTGATCACCACCCCCTCCCCCCTTAGAAATTGATATTAACTACTTTCTCAGAGTAACTATGAACGAATATTCTCAGAGTGGTGTATCAGTTGATAATATTTTTTTTGAACTTGTATAAAAATAAATGGGTTAAACTGGTCGACTTGTGAACCGCCAGGCTGACCCAAACCTGAACGTGGCGGTTGTTTCGACCTGACCCGTTTGAGAAGTTTTATTGATACTTTTGAATGTATGGTTGTGTTGTTCCAGACGAAGACAACCTCTGTCTATATGGATATCCAGATGGAAGTTGGGAAGTGACTCTTCCATCACATGAGGTCCCACCAGTGATTCCTGATCCCGCTCTTGGAATCAACTTTGCAAGAAATAAGATGAGCCAAGACGAGTGGCTCTACCTGGTTGCAGTCCACAGTGACTCGTGGTTATTCAATGTGGCTTTCTTCTACGCTGCATATCTAAATAAAAATCAAAGGTTCACACTATTTTTAACTTTTAAATGCGTGATGTCTACTGTTGCAGTCTACAATGACTCATATTCTTTTTTTTTACAGGAAACGTTTGTTTAACTTGATTAACCGTCTGAACAATGTGGTTGAAGATGTAAAAAAATGGAAAGCTGTACAAAGCACGCCTAGAATAGACAAGAGTAGTGAAGCCAACGGAAGCAAATCTAAAGACAAGAGTTGTAAAGCAAGCGGAAGCAAATCTAGGATCCCCCAAATGGTAAGCAAATATGATTTAATTAGTTATGTTTTAAATACGGGTCAAGTGACCCTTTTGTGTAGGTTAAAAAGGGCCGATCATATGTTAAGTAGTTGGTGAGTTAAATACAATCACAAAACTAGAATTTTATCTAAATATAAAAGTTAGCTTTTTTGTATGTGTTTTGAAGTAGTCTGTGTGTTAAACATGATCACAAAAACTATAATTTTATCTAAATATATAGAATCAAAAGATTTTAGAAGGATGTGGATTACTAAAGATACACTTTTGGTGGTTTTCAACCTGTCTATTTGACCCGTTTTCTTTTTACTTAACATGTTATTATGATCATATAATCCATTAAGTCCTCATATTTTCAGAGATCAAGTGATGGACCGAGTAAAAGCACCTCAAAAATTGTTGAAGATAGTCATGTGGAGAGTGAAGAACAAGAGGAGACACCATGTGGCCGTTGTGGCGAAGTCTACCAGAAGAATGCGTTCTGGATCGCGTGTGACTTCTGTCCGTTATGGTATCATGGCAAGTGTGTGAATGTCACAACCACAATGGCCGATGAGATAGACAAGTATGAATGCCCTTTGTGCGCCCAGAAACGAAACAAAGCATAGACTACAGAAACTGACTGGATTTAGCGTATACCCGTATAGCCATTTTGCTTCTTGTTGTTGTGAAAAGATTAACTCAGTCATGCTATAGTTACTTGTAAATCATGGAGTGAAAGTTAGACGTTGCGTCTATGACAAAGGAGACATAAGCTTGATGAATTGTATAGGTTCTGCTCATTTGCAGATTTTGGATTTGATTTTGATTCAAAGTATACTTTCTGTAGTTGTAATATACTATTTCATTTGGTCTATTCTTTCTATCTTGTGAGAGTGGCATACAAGATTACTTAACTGACAGAATAATTCCTTCAAGTGCTGTTCAATTAGGACTTACACAAGAGTTGAATTTCAGTATTGAGATTTTTGTTGGCTTTTATAGTGGGTGTTTGGCTTATAGCTTATTTTATCAACTTATGACTTATTTTTGAGGTAAAAGGACTTTTGAAAGTGTTTGGCTTTCCTTTTTTGTGGCAAAAGTCCTTGTAAATTTCCAAAAGTCAGGAAATCCTGACTTTTTTTTGGCAAAAGTCCTTCTCCAAAAGTTGAAAATAAGGTAAGCCAAACATGCCCATAGTCTCCACTTAACAGATTATTTAAATGTGATTCCTTCATTTATTTTACAAAATAATTTTCTTAATATTTTGTATAAAAAATGTAGGATGTTACATAGGAAGCATGTTACAATACTGTATGAGGTAGATGTACATAAGGATTTAGGGGGGGTGGGGGTGGTCATCACTCATCACTCACAACACCCAATCAAGTTCCGTCATGTCATCAACCATTTTTCCATCACTCACAACCTTTTTTAGTGGCAATGGTCATCACTCACAACACCCAACAATAAACCCTCACACCCCCTCACATCCATTTATCACTCAACTTCCATCACTCGTTGAATTTATCACGGACATCAACCCAGTGGCGGAGCTTGACCAAAAGTTTCGAGGGGGCGTAAAGTGATGGGACCCAATTTTTTTTTTTCCTATCCTTATGTTTCGGGTGGGGTTGGGTTGGCTATTCGATTCAAATCGGATCAAATAATAATAGTTCCAAAGAAAACAAAGTGTATATCTACCAAACTACCCATAATTTATATACAAAGTTTATAAATATTTAGGATATACGATTTAGGAAAAATAATCAGGGGGGCGATCCTATATAATTTTAAAATTTTCGGACTAAAAATCAGAACTTATACACTTCTAACCGAAATATTGGGGTGGGCGGGTGCACCCCCGGGCATCCACAATACTTCGCCCCTGCATCAACCCATCACTCGTGGAATATTAGGGCTGGCAATAGGTAACCTGCTAAGACACGATAACAGAAAAGTACACCATGTGATTTTTTACGTTTTTAAAAATAATCAAAATTTGAAAGTTAGGATCCATCATTTCTCCTATTAGAGATTATAAACATAATTCGTATATTTATATGTATTAAACATAGGATTTATTATTTATGTGTGTGTATGTGTAACGATATAATCGAATGGATATGTCGGTTGGTTGATGTCATTCTAAGTGACGGTTATTCCCGCCAATTTCAATCACCTTCATAACCGTTCATCCTAATGTATTTATTGCTGTTGCCGGGAACGTTTCTCGGCACCAAGACAATTTCCTTAACTGTCGAATTGTCCATATTTTGATTACCATTCATTGATCAATCAAGATCAGACTATGAATCCCTATATGATAATACTTCCGCTGTGAATCAATCTCATGATCAAGAAAGTGGTATCAGAGCCAGTTTCTTCAACAGTGATGAACTCCGGCCAACTTCAACAATGATGCCGTGTAAACACTGCTCGGATGAGAGAAAGGAACGCAGATGGCTGCAAAGACGGTGCTACTACTGCAACAAATCTGGTCACCAAATTGCAACATGTCAAGAGAAAGAAAAGGATGAAGAAGTTCAATTGCTTCGTCTGGCGGTTGATACCGGAACACAGAAACAACTACATGCAGATTCCGATCAACAAAATGATCAAAGATTGGAATACACAATGACTGGAACAGATGGAGGATATTGGTCAGAGATGTGGTATGTTAGTAAAACCCCTAAACACCATTTTTCTGGAAACTTAGATATGTTTAAGTGAATAAAAAACATGTCTAGTATTGAAACAATGACCGGAGAAAATCAATTTTTCTTCATAAGGGGTATTGGTGTTGTTGAAGTTATAACTGGGTCGGAAAAGGTTCGCGTTCAGAGTGTATTTTATACTCCGGACATAGACAGAAATGTCTTAAGCCTTGATCAATTAATAACTCAAGGTTTTACGGTTAAATTTATGGGGGATAAGTGCAAGTTATTTCCAACATTTAGTGTTCCTTTGATCAACAAAAGAAATGATCAAACAGGAATGCCAAGGGAGGAGGAAATCGGTAAATTAGAAAAACAGTTTATGATAAGTAAAGATTCAGAACATGAGAAGTATAAATCTGAATTTTTAAACGAGTATTTTGAAAATCTGAACATCTCAAAAAATGAACCGGATTGGAATGTATTAATATTACAAGCTATGTCCTTTAAGGATTTTCAAGATTGTAAGGCACTACTGGATATGCTCGATGATGAAGATTATGTTATTAAGTATAAATACCATCTCGAAACTATATTCAGTAGCATGATAGATTGGTTTCTCAAGGAGAAACTAGGAATTAATTCGAGGCCACTACCAGCATATGCATCAAATAACCGGAAGGTAAGTTTATTAGATCTGTATATGGCTGTGAAAAGAGAAGGCGGTCACCGGAGAATCACCGAGAACGGGATGTGGGCAATGATAGCTAGGGACATAGGATTTGAATATGATGATGGAGAATACATGCGGCTGATATACGCGATGTATTTGGATGTACTTTTATACTATTACAGGTATAAGATGAATCAAGAAAAGGCACTCGAAAACGAAGAAGTGAAGATGGCAGTTGATCCGAGACGGAGCAAAAGTGAAGGAGACAAGGTAGCAGTGACTGATGCGGATCAAACGGAAACTGATGGTTGTTCAAGGAGTGCAGGAGCAGCAGGATAAGAAGCAGAACATTACGCATTCTTTGCCGGCAACGATTGGTATGGAATCAAGAAGCTGAACATTCGAAGGAGGTTTGATTTTAACCGAGCAAAAGCTGCAGTAGACGATGCTAACAACAGTGTTCTCAAGAACTCTCATAAACACAATTATGTTTAGGGGAGAGTATTAGAGATTATAAACATAATTCGTATATTTATATGTATTAAACATAGGATTTATTATTTATGTGTGTGTATGTGTAACGATATAATCGAATGGATATGTCGGTTGGTTGATGTCATTCTAAGTGACGGTTATTCCCGCCAATTTCAACCACCTTCATAACCGTTTGTTTTGGTCAAAAAAATATGTTGAGGATATTGCAACCAAACTCTCTGTTACAGGGTATGATGCTTGAAATGTATAACAATGACAAGGATCACTTCAATGTAAATCGCACAAACAACACAAGGATTTATACGGGGAAAAAGCCCTTGATCAAGAGTTGATCTCCGGCACAAAAAACCCCGGGTGATGGAAACTACCGATCACCAAGCTCAAATAAATGGATAAATGTTTACAACTTCGGATAGTAACGAGCTAGGTACAAGGATCACTAGAATGTAATGTGTAGAAAGTGTATAAAATTGCTAAGTGTTTGAACGAGAGCTGGTATGAGTGTTTGTACGAGTGTGTGTGTAACTCAGAAAATGACTAAGTGTTTTTCTACTAGCTCGTTACCCCTTTAAAATGAGAAAATAACTAGCTAACAAACTGTCTGACTTTCGTGCCATGCCTCCACGTTCTCCACAACGTCTATTTTTGGTCAAGCACGTGCGGGATAGTCTGGGAATATTCTCCAGGAATGTCGCCAAGACCAAGTCAAGCTTGTTACTCCTGCAAAGTAACACAAAACACAAATAAACAATCGTCAGTACGAGGATCCGTAAAGTGATCCATGATCCTGATCCTGAAGCTCTTCTGAGGATCACTATCTGTCACAGAAGAAAGGATCATTAATTAGGATAACGTGTAAGGATCACTAATTGTTAGAAAATCCTCCCCTAACAATTGCCCCCAAAATATAAGGAGTAATTTGTAAAATAAGTGAGTTATATTTTCTTGATCTTATCCGCAACCAACTAACGGATACATAGCCGTTAAAATAGAACTAGCCGTTACGATCATGACGTCACGGAAGTGACAATCCTGCAGAATCATAATTATAAATAGAGATATAGATAGGATCAATATGCATTCAAATTCGAAAGAAACTCCCTTTATATTCTCAGTCGAAGATCAATCAGGTATCTCTTTCTTCTCTTTCTTACTCTGTTTTTCTTTCTTTACCACCATCGCTCTAAGAATGATGCTCCGAAGTTCACCGGGCAAGGATCACAAGAAGGATAGCCCTTTGAAGAGTCAAAAGATCATCAAAGACTCATCGAATGAGAGGTGTTGTTTTAACGATGCACAAGTAGATAAAATCCGTCACTGTTTTCCGGCGAGTGCCTTCTTCAAACCCTTTGATCCCACTGTTCTTAGCGACTATGTTTCTGAAACATGGGTTGCCTTTCCAGCTACTCCATTCACTATAGGGTACACATATCCTTTCCCAGAATTCACACAATCCTTCTTTTCCCTGACCGGCATATCTTACATCCAAGCCATGCCGATGATTTGGAGGGTTTTATATACCCTAGAGAGGATCATCGAGCAGGAAGGCGTTGATTTAGGAATGTCGGAATTGGCAGAACTGTATGATCTTACTACCTTTGGTTCCCATCGTTATTTGTTCAAGCGAAAACCCGGTGCAGAACATCCCCTTCTCAAAGTCACTAAGAACGACAAAGATTGGAAACGTCGCTTCTTCTTTGTCAGAAGGAATTCCATTCTAAACGGAGAGGATCTACCAAAAACATGGTCCACCAATGGTAGGCCGGAGGATCATGAGAAGGATCACCAGGTAGTCTCCTTCATGTGATAGGATCACTAACCCCTTTTGTCTTGTGTCATGCAGCTATCTCTGTTTCGCATCTCATCACAACATCCGCAACCAGGGAAAGGCTTGCTGCTTTCTGGAAACTCGATCCTAAAACTAGAACTTTCAAGACAACAACCCAAGACTCTCAGGAGGTATCCTCAGGCTCTGTCACAATGTCAAGTAAGTATCCTTGTTTAAAATTTGAATAAATAGTGAAATGTAAAATAAGAAAAGATACTTATCTTGTTTTGGTTGTGTAGGTGCTAGAAAATCTGCCAAAGCTGCTTCAAGGTTCAGTGTCACCGATCTCACATGTCACACCCCGACCACGTAGAACATACAAAACGTGGCGGAAACGTCGGGGAGTGTTGTAACAGAATTAATTGTTTCAAATCCATGGCAATTGAAGTTTCGTTTTATTGATTAAAAGTGTTACCATGTCTTAACAAACAAAGAAGTACAACATAATTAACTCGTCTTGTCTCGTTTTAAATCACTAAGGCACAGGTCCGCCTAAGTATGTCTTGATAAGTCCTATGCATCATCTCCTGAAAACACATGTGAAAATAGGTACGTCAGCATAAAAATGCCTGTGAGATACATAGGTTTTGTGAAAATAGGATTCATGACTTATGTTTGTGAAAATGTTTAGTCATGAACCTTGTAATTTGCTTTGTCTTGTAAATCATTTGAAAAACGATAATATAAGATGATATGTATAGATAAGTGAATAATGTATGGTTAAAGGAATAACCATATAAAATAAGTTTGTATAAGATAAGTTGTTTGTAAATCAATGTCTTGTGAAAAGTATGTTATTTGTATAAAATGTTCTATGTCTCAAACTGAAATGATTCAAATAACGCTACGATATGTAATACCATACAAACACTTATATATAGGAAGTACCAGCGGCGTATCCACCATGCTTGTATCATATTACACACGCATCGTTACTTAATCACTTAATCAAACCAAACCAACAATGTAAATCATGTAATGTGTAACCAATGTGATTTGTATAAATAAATGTGAAGTTAAACGAATAACCTTATAGTAGCATATCAAAAGTATACTTTGGATTTGTAAGTAACATATTAAACTATGTTTTGGTTTCATAAGTAACATATCAAAATATGCTTTGGATGTGATAAATAACATATTAAACTATGTTTTGGTTTCATAAGTAACATATCAAAATATGCTTTGGATGTGATAAATAACATATTAAACTATGTTTTGGTTTTGTAAATAACATATCAAAATATGCTTTGGATGATGATAAATATATGTTGGTTTGTACAATACCACACATGAGAGTATATCAAACTATACTTTAATAGTGTGATTTAAGAATTCATTCAGACCTGGTGCATCAAAATACACCTTTAAGACTATAGAAATACCACAAAGGCAATCCCTATTTGGATGGAGCAACAAATTGGTTTCAGACATTCCATGACAACAGGAATGGGGTGTCAAATCCTATAGCGCTATATCATACTAACAATCGGTCTGGTGAACATAAAATAAGTACAATTCAACATTTTATTTTATGTTCATTGAGAAATCAGTATTTAAATCATAGATAGTCATTTAGTTTGTCAAAAGATAAGTAATAACATGTATAAACAAATGTCAAAATGTAAGCATGTGATGAAATCAGCTGTACTAAGTAATGCACACAATAGGCACACGTAGCATGAAATGTAATGAAATCATGTACTATAATGTACTAGCGAACATAGCAGGTATATGATGTGAAAACATGGAAAGCATGAAAGTAACAAGTAGCACATGTGTTCCACCCCAAAATGTTTGGAAAACAGTAAAAGAGGGGTCTATGTACTCACTTGAGATTGCTCAGAAGTCCTAAGATAACCACCAAGCAATGCTAGGGATCACGGAATATCAAACGGCACCTAATATAGGTAACTACATTAATAAACCGGACCTAAATCGGAGGATTTAGATAGAATGAGGGTTCGCAAACCAAACGAGTATAGAGACTCGTGTCATATGGTTTAACAAAGCCTACATACTAAATGAAACCTAACCTAAGTGCTTGTGACCCATTACGACCCGTTTAAGTAGCTTATGCTACTTTAACGCGTCGTTCGCGTAAAACGCGTTCGGACCGCCTAACTAGTCCTATGATAAGTAACATATGCCTTAACATGTCTAATATGGTTGTCAAATCAGTTTAGATGTCAAAAGTTATGTTACATATGTTTAAAATGAATTTTGGCATCAAAGGGGTATTTTGGTAATTTACCTAAGGCATATAAACTACCTATCATACAACTACTTAAACGAAGCGACCATAAGGTATAACCTCGTAAGGTTATTCCCTATATACTATGGTCACCTAATGTGCTTGGTCAGATCCTAATGATCGACCAAACGGGTCGGGTTCGAAAGTATAAGCGATTGTTTAGATCGCTTACCTTACGACCCTATATAAGCACTAAACTAAAAGTGACGAGCTAAGCATGTTAAAACATGCTTAACTAAGTTTAGAAAACAGGTTTGGTATCACAGCAAACGGTTGTGATACCTAAGAGTAGTTTGGTTACAAAATACGTAAGAATACGTATTCTGCCCGAAACTACGGCTCGTCACTGAGCCTAGATAACGTGGTAATCAGTAGGTATAGTCGCTAGGGACTATAACCATCGTGATCACGCTCACGTTATGAAGTTCAAACGAACTTCGCATCGACCATAAACTGGTCAATGCAGAAAGTCAAACAAAGTTTGACTTTCGGACTCGAAAGCGATAAAAGAACGAAAGAATACATACCCAGGGTCCCCGAATGCTAATCCCGATCCAAGAACTCAGGTATGAAACAATGGTTTCAACTTAGAGCTCTCAAATCAGAATTCTTGTTGGTTTAGAAGCAATGGGGGGTGGGGTATTTATAGTATTCGGTCCACCGTTAAGATCGTTTCAAGGAAAACGTGCCTTAATCTTGTGCGTACATTTGTCGGAACCTTATGGTAGCTAAAAATGATGTTTATCAGCTGATTAGGCAAGTGGGAAATGTGTGGATATGGATCAAACAGCTGGAATCTGCTGAGTCGTTAGTCTGATCTTGTTCTGCAGACCCCTAGCGCACCGTTACATAAAAAGGGTAGCGGTGCGCTAGCCACAACTTTCACAGAATTACACTTTTGGTCCCTGTTATGCATTCAGCCCATTTTCGACACGTTTAAGGCCCGTTAACCCCATTTCAAAGCTCTAAAATGAAGTTAAAGTATAGGGAACTTAAAACATGTTCAAAAATATCTCGGATGTCGGTTCGTTTAGCCGTACGAACGCGATGTTCGCTTAATTACGACGGAATGCGCATAAGCGCGAAAAACGAACCAAATGACGCGACGAATGGATTTTTCTTATGGCGAACACTAAAATAAAATATTTTAGTGCTTACATAAATTTTTGGATGTCCGGATGTATTCAGAACGTAAGTTATGCACGAAAATGCAAACTTGTGCACTTTTTGACACTTTTAGTCCCTGAATGACCCAAAAGTTTATTTTAGCACACCGAACCCCTCAAAGCCTATTTCTAAGCTATGTAAAGGATATTTAAGGTGTGTTTAACTTATGGCCATGTTCCGGAATGTCTTTTACAGTTCAAATTGGCATACTTTCGCAGTTTGTCAAATGTAGTCCCTGTAAGCGAATAAACTTTGATTTCACCATACCAAACCTTCCAAAACTTATATCTAAGTTATGTAAAGGTTATTTAAGGTATGTTAAGCCTATTTCACTATTCCGGAGTGTTCGTTGGATTTAAACTGGTTATATTTACGCATCAGTGCGTGTATAACCTTCCAGAAAGCGATTTAGAGCTTGAAATCGAACAAGAGTTGATATGTGCAAAAGCTACACATATTTATACAAGTCCAAAGTATGAAATACAATATTTCATTGGTTTGGCATTTGTTTGATGGTTGAAGTGACACAGGTGTTACAGTCTCCCCTACTTTAGGAAATTTCGTCCCGAAATTTAATTTTAGAGGAAACTTGTGAAGACAGCTGTGACGATTTCGCCTTCTAATAGATCCATTGAACCCTTAAGTAAAAACTTTGGGCCATTTTAGAACTCTTAGCGAATTTGTTAACCCTCAAAGTGAATTCCTTGTAGCAGTAAAACATGGAATTTTTGAACTACGGACAGAAGAACGTTTCTTATGAAGACTTATCATAGGAAACTTGTGTATGCTTGAAATCAGAATTGGGGAGTGTAAGATAAAATGACATCGGTCAAGGTCCAAGACTTCTCCCGTATCATTATTCTTGTCACTATGGGTCTTAACACATGGCAAAATTCCCTGTGGTTTCTGTGCACTGACTTCCATAATTATGTAGGCCTCCATAATTACGTAATCCCTTGCACAGTCCGCACAGTTCATTTCATAATGTGTAGTGGAAAATCAATTGAATAAGCATGAAGCGACCTGTCTAGACCACCAAAGGATCTTTTCAACTAGATCAGCGAACGATCTTTTTAACTAGATCAACGCATGATCTTCTTAGCTAGACCGTCGTACGATCTTCTTGGATAGATCACTTAAGGGATCTTTTTAACTATATCATCACATGATATTTCTAATCAGATTTTCAAAATCAATCTGTTTAACCAGACCACCCAAGGGGTCCAATTATAAAATAGTACTTTAAAATCCATGGGATTTGACTACTACGTAGAAGTCCATTAAGGATTTAAGATAGTAACTTTGGATATCCTATTATGAATCCCTCATATAAGATATGAAAGATTTTACGAGGATTTGGATGGATCACATACAACCACAAAACATGTAAGAAAACACATAAGCACAAAATTAGTTAACTTGATTCTTTAATTCGTTCTCTTTAGGTATAGATAATTAAAGCACACTAGAAATCCAATCCATGAATTTTATTCGGTACTTTAATCATTTTCAAGGATCCATCTATAAAGATAGAAGGATTCTCAATAAAAGTTTGGCTTTGTTTCTTAAAAGAAACGAGTGTTTAAGGTTCTTGGAGAGATCACAAGTGATCATAAGATAACTGAACCATACGAATAGTTTGTCTTTGGGTTGACATCATAAGATTGTATCCATCGTTCACACAATCGTATCAGTCTTGCAAAAATAAAAACGACGAATTTTTATTTATATAACAACTGACTTGTCTTTGAACATCACAAAATAACAACCAAGGAAATAACAAAACACTAATTGTTCACTGCTGCATCATTGTTCATGTTTGCCTCATTGATGTTAAACACTCGTCCACGCGCTGGAGGTATGTTAACAAGTCTTGGGCAATTGTTCCTGTAGTGGGTAAGGTCACCACAATTATAACATGACCCCGGAGGGAACCGTGCTTGAACAGCAGCAGGGTTTGCAGCAGCTTGATTCGCATAACGACACACATTGATCAAATGTCCCAACCGCCCACAGTGGGTACATTTGTGACACTGCTCTTGCTCTTGATGATGACGGTTGCACTTGTTGCACAAAGGTGCAGTACCAACATAGTTTTGCCTTTTGCGAGGTTGTGCTGGTTGGTTTGGTGCAACCTGTTTGTCTTGAGCAGTTACAGCGCAGTTCTGAGAGGCTTTGCGCTTCTTCTTCTTGGATAGCATGTTCTTCCTTTGGTTCCACTTGAGCGGTCTTGTCAGATGGTCTTGGGTCACCTTTTCGAAAAAGCTTTTTCTTTCTGATGTGGGATTCAGTTAGAGTAGCAGACAATTCAATGGCTTGTCTGACAGTAGTAGGGTTGCTGCCAGTAACAATATCCTGAACTAGGTCAGGAAGACCATCAGTATATTTCTCGATCGCCTTATCCACAGGAGTAACCATTGCAGGGCACAAAAGGCTCAATTCTTCAAAACGGTCAGTATAGGCTCGATGCTCGCCACTGTCTTGCTTCAAATCATCAAACTCCCTCTCCAAAGCTCGCAGTTCATGACGAGGGCAAAACTCCTTCATCATAAGAGCCCTAAGCTCAGCCCAAGTCTGTGCTAATGCAACCTCAGCACCGCGGTCTCTCATCACCCCGTTCCACCATGTGAGAGCCCTCTTCTGAAACACACTTGAAGAAAACTCGACCTTGCGATTTTCAGGACACTGAACGTGACGGAAGGTATTCTCAATGCTCTCGAACCACTGAAGGAGCCCAGTTGCTCCCTCAGAACCACTAAACTTGAGTGGTTTAGCCGAGTTGAAACTCTTGAAATTGCATGGAGCATTGTTGTTGTTGATGGCTTGCATCATTTGAGCATAAAGGTTTGGGAAGGCAACAGCCATTTGCTGCGCGATGATTTCCGCCAGTTCGGCATTTTCCATCTGATTGTCGCGTCGAGGAGGCATTCTAAAAGAGGAAACATGAAAGGAAACGAGTGAGAGAATTAGACGAAAAGAATGAGATGAAACAAATCTGATGAAAGCAAGGATAGTGGTCACTTGTTTGTTACTAAAAAGCAACAAACGACCTTGGTAATTAATCAAAGTAAATAGGTCAAAAATAATGTATCGCGAAGACATGCTCGCCTATAAGTGAACACTCATCCCAAGAATTCCCAGGTAAGCACAACTGGTCTCGCGTCTGATGAGATATATACGAAGTGCTTGCCTAGACAGAAAACCCAGAATACAGGCATTCACCCTTCCAGTTTGCACGTGTTCACATTATTTAAAACCTAAAACCTTGACGAGATTTTGAAAACTCAAAGGGGTTCAAAACCATATAACAGAAGGTTCAAAACCTAGCAATCAATCATCCTAGAACAGATGATTAGTTTTCAAAGCGGTTTTAAATTTTGTGTTCTTGTTGTGGTCGTCGCCTAAGGATAGGTGACGGTATTGTTTTATGACTAAACGCAAGTAAACTCGCGTTAGGGTCCTAAGAAAGTTATAGACTAGGTCAAAGCATTACTAATAACCTAATTCCCTATAACCATTGGCTCTGATACCAACTTTTCTGTCACACCCCGACCACGTAGAACATACAAAACGTGGCGGAAACGTCGGGGAGTGTTGTAACAGAATTAATTGTTTCAAATCCATGGCAATTGAAGTTTCGTTTTATTGATTAAAAGTGTTACCATGTCTTAACAAACAAAGAAGTACAACATAATTAACTCGTCTTGTCTCGTTTTAAATCACTAAGGCACAGGTCCGCCTAAGTATGTCTTGATAAGTCCTATGCATCATCTCCTGAAAACACATGTGAAAATAGGTACGTCAGCATAAAAATGCCTGTGAGATACATAGGTTTTGTGAAAATAGGATTCATGACTTATGTTTGTGAAAATGTTTAGTCATGAACCTTGTAATTTGCTTTGTCTTGTAAATCATTTGAAAAACGATAATATAAGATGATATGTATAGATAAGTGAATAATGTATGGTTAAAGGAATAACCATATAAAATAAGTTTGTATAAGATAAGTTGTTTGTAAATCAATGTCTTGTGAAAAGTATGTTATTTGTATAAAATGTTCTATGTCTCAAACTGAAATGATTCAAATAACGCTACGATATGTAATACCATACAAACACTTATATATAGGAAGTACCAGCGGCGTATCCACCATGCTTGTATCATATTACACACGCATCGTTACTTAATCACTTAATCAAACCAAACCAACAATGTAAATCATGTAATGTGTAACCAATGTGATTTGTATAAATAAATGTGAAGTTAAACGAATAACCTTATAGTAGCATATCAAAAGTATACTTTGGATTTGTAAGTAACATATTAAACTATGTTTTGGTTTCATAAGTAACATATCAAAATATGCTTTGGATGTGATAAATAACATATTAAACTATGTTTTGGTTTCATAAGTAACATATCAAAATATGCTTTGGATGTGATAAATAACATATTAAACTATGTTTTGGTTTTGTAAATAACATATCAAAATATGCTTTGGATGATGATAAATATATGTTGGTTTGTACAATACCACACATGAGAGTATATCAAACTATACTTTAATAGTGTGATTTAAGAATTCATTCAGACCTGGTGCATCAAAATACACCTTTGAGACTATAGAAATACCACAAAGGCAATCCCTATTTGGATGGAGCAACAAATTGGTTTCAGACATTCCATGACAACAGGAATGGGGTGTCAAATCCTATAGCGCTATATCATACTAACAATCGGTCTGGTGAAGATAAAATAAGTACAATTCAACATTTTATTTTATGTTCATTGAGAAATCAGTATTTAAATCATAGATAGTCATTTAGTTTGTCAAAAGATAAGTAATAACATGTATAAACAAATGTCAAAATGTAAGCATGTGATGAAATCAGCTGTACTAAGTAATGCACACAATAGGCACACGTAGCATGAAATGTAATGAAATCATGTACTATAATGTACTAGCGAACATAGCAGGTATATGATGTGAAAACATGGAAAGCATGAAAGTAACAAGTAGCACATGTGTTCCACCCCAAAATGTTTGGAAAACAGTAAAAGAGGGGTCTATGTACTCACTTGAGATTGCTCAGAAGTCCTAAGATAACCACCAAGCAATGCTAGGGATCACGGAATATCAAACGGCACCTAATATAGGTAACTACATTAATAAACCGGACCTAAATCGGAGGATTTAGATAGAATGAGGGTTCGCAAACCAAACGAGTATAGAGACTCGTGTCATATGGTTTAACAAAGCCTACATACTAAATGAAACCTAACCTAAGTGCTTGTGACCCATTACGACCCGTTTAAGTAGCTTATGCTACTTTAACGCGTCGTTCGCGTAAAACGCGTTCGGACCGCCTAACTAGTCCTATGATAAGTAACATATGCCTTAACATGTCTAATATGGTTGTCAAATCAGTTTAGATGTCAAAAGTTATGTTACATATGTTTAAAATGAATTTTGGCATCAAAGGGGTATTTTGGTAATTTACCTAAGGCATATAAACTACCTATCATACAACTACTTAAACGAAGCGACCATAAGGTATAACCTCGTAAGGTTATTCCCTATATACTATGGTCACCTAATGTGCTTGGTCAGATCCTAATGATCGACCAAACGGGTCGGGTTCGAAAGTATAAGCGATTGTTTAGATCGCTTACCTTACGACCCTATATAAGCACTAAACTAAAAGTGACGAGCTAAGCATGTTAAAACATGCTTAACTAAGTTTAGAAAACAGGTTTAGTATCACAGCAAACGGTTGTGATACCTAAGAGTAGTTTGGTTACAAAATACGTAAGAATACGTATTCTGCCCGAAACTACGGCTCGTCACTGAGCCTAGATAACGTGGTAATCAGTAGGTATAGTCGCTAGGGACTATAACCATCGTGATCACGCTCACGTTATGAAGTTCAAACGAACTTCGCATCGACCATAAACTGGTCAATGCAGAAAGTCAAACAAAGTTTGACTTTCGGACTCGAAAGCGATAAAAGAACGAAAGAATACTTACCCAGGGTCCCCGAATGCTAATCCCGATCCAAGAACTCAGGTATGAAACAATGGTTTCAACTTAGAGCTCTCAAATCAGAATTCTTGTGGGTTTAGAAGCAATGGGGGGTGGGGTATTTATAGTATTCGGTCCACCGTTAAGATCGTTTCAAGGAAAACGTGCCTTAATCTTGTGCGTACATTTGTCGGAACCTTATGGTAGCTAAAAATGATGTTTATCAGCTGATTAGGCAAGTGGGAAATGTGTGGATATGGATCAAACAGCTGGAATCTGCTGAGTCGTTAGTCTGATCTTGTTCTGCAGACCCCTAGCGCACCTTTACATAAAAAGGGTAGCGGTGCGCTAGCCACAACTTTCACAGAATTACACTTTTGGTCCCTGTTATGCATTCAGCCCATTTTCGACACGTTTAAGGCCCGTTAACCCCATTTCAAAGCTCTAAAATGAAGTTAAAGTATAGGGAACTTAAAACATGTTCAAAAATATCTCGGATGTCGGTTCGTTTAGCCGTACGAACGCGATGTTCGCTTAATTACGACGAAATGCGCATAAGCGCGAAAAACGAACCAAATGACGCGACGAATGGATTTTTCTTATGGCGAACACTAAAATAAAATATTTTAGTGCTTACATAAATTTTTGGATGTCCGGATGTATTCAGAACGTAAGTTATGCGCGAAAATGCAAACTTGTGCACTTTTTGACACTTTTAGTCCCTGAATGACCCAAAAGTTTATTTTAGCACACCGAACCCCTCAAAGCCTATTTATAAGCTATGTAAAGGATATTTAAGGTGTGTTTAACTTATGGCCATGTTCCGGAATGTCTTTTACAGTTCAAATTGGCATACTTTCGCAGTTTGTCAAATTTAGTCCCTGTAAGCGAATAAACTTTGATTTCACCATACCAAACCTTCCAAAACTTATATCTAAGTTATGTAAAGGTTATTTAAGGTATGTTAAGCCTATTTCACTATTCCGGAGTGTTCGTTGGATTTAAACTGGTTATATTTACGCATCAGTGCGTGTATAACCTTCCAGAAAGCGATTTAGAGCTTGAAATCGAACAAGAGTTGATATGTGCAAAAGCTACACATATTTATACAAGTCCAAAGTATGAAATACAATATTTCATTGGTTTGGCATTTGTTTGATGGTTGAAGTGACACAGGTGTTACATCACCACCGTCAAATCCTCCAAAAGAAAGGTTCCTGCCAGCCCGACAGCCTCAATCCCCAAGGCACCCCTCAAAGGAAAGGGAATCAAGAGGAGAAAGGCCTCTGAGGCTGAGGATTTGCAGGGTCTGCCTCTAATCCGCCACCAATTCCTCGAGTACTTCAATGAGGTAAGGATCATTGTCTCTGCTCATATATCCTGTTGACATATCCTGCTGATTTGAGGATCACTTAATCCTGACCTTATCCTTTATCCTTTTTGCAGAAATTCTCTGAGATCGAGGATTATGTTGGCCACGTTGAAGATCAGGATAAGAAGATTGCCGACCTCCAGCAGGTTGCCGTGCTCAAGGATCTTGCACTTGCTGATCTTCGGAAGGAACTCCATGATACCAAACAGGAGATGGCCAAGGTGCAGGTTAATTTTGACTATGAAAGGCAGGAGATCACAGATGATGCCAAAGTCTCTGCCGCCATAGCAATGTACAAAACCAAGCTGCAAATGGCCTTGGAAGCTCAGGATCCTGCCTTCGACAAAAGTAGCTGGGAAATTGAAGAATGGAAGGCAAGGCTGGCTGAATTGGGTGATGAAGAGGAGGCTGAAGAGATCCTGAAAACTGAGGCTGGAAGCAAGGGTGAAGCTGGTGAAGCAAGTGGAGCCGGAGGTGGTGATGCAGCAAAAATTTAGGCTGCTTGATTGGGCGATGAAGGACATTTCTAGACGTAGCCGGAGCCCATTTTTTAAGTTTGATGGTAGTTTTTTTTTTGTGGTTGTGATGTTTAAAACAATGATGGTCTGTACTGAACAATAGGTTTTAGGATTAAGGATCATGTATGATCCTTTGGACAATGGGCAGGATTGCAATTGGTGGAGGGATCCTCTGTTTGGGGGATGAAGCCATTGTGATCCTGCCGCCTTTATATTCTTGCACTACTTTTGAACTCATTATCATGGACACCCTTTACCTACCCCAGCGGACGGGCCACGTTTTGCTGGTAGAAGCTCGGGTAGGTAATTTTGACAACCTTTTAAGGGTTAGTCTTTTGTTAATAAATAAAAACTTAACCTTTTGTCGCTTATCTTGTGTTTTTATCCTTTTTAATATCTTACTTTCCAACTGTTGTAATGTTCATTCTGTTTATACTTATCAAGCCTTGAAAAATATCCAAAAAGCTTAGGATATGATCAGGATCACATATCCCATAACCGATAAGTTCTAAAAAGTGATACGATTTAAGAATCACAAGTTCAGTTGTCAAGTATAAGGGTTACTCAAATAAATAATGAATAGAATTAAAAATAGTTAAGGATCATACTTGAGGGTCCAAGTTAGGATCCTAACCATAATAAGGATAACTATAAGATAAACCTTAGAATAAAGTAAGGATCAAGGATCCTTAGTTGCCTATCTTCAAGAACCTGAAATAGAGCATAACTTGGGACTAAGCCAACATAAGAAAAGAGTTAGCAACTGGGGGCAAGCCCAAGGATAACTGGGGACAACCCCAAGGATAACTGGGGACAAGCCCAAGGATCGTATGTAAACTGGAGTATGGCCCTAACTGGCGACTATCCAAACTTAGTGACATGAAAATGCCAAAACCTTAGCTAACGTGAAAACGTTAGAAACCTTAGCTAACGTGAAAACGTTAGAAACCTTAGGAACGGATGTATGGTACGTCTACCATTATACGTAGGATCCTAAGCATAGCCAGTACAATGGAATTATCAGCCCCTAAAACGAGTACTGGTCCCACTGCCTTGAACTATACCAGGATCATCATGCGCTACAGGCGAAACTGGGGTCAAGCCCAAATAACTGGGGTTAAACCCAAGGAACGAATTGCTTCAGCGGATAACCAATGTTATGCTAAGGATACCTGGACTTTCAAAACTTAAACTCACGTGAGAGATGGATAAATGATACATGATCCTTATCCTTATATGAGAAAATGAAGAAATGAAATAGTTTAAGTTTAAGATATTACCTAAGTAAGGATCACCGATACTTTGAGGATCCTTTAAGGATACCCCTATCCTGAGGATCATCTGTGCCATAAGGATCCTGCTCACATAAAATATTTCTTCAAGTGGACAGCATTCCAAGCTCTTGGTAGCAAATCACCTTCCATGGTTAGCAATCTATATGCCCCCTTTCCTGCTTCAGCTTCAATCAAATAGGGGCCTTCCCATTTTGGAGCCAATTTTCCATCAGCAGGATTGGTGGTATTCTGAAATGCTTTCCTTAATACCATATCTCCAACTTGAAACCTCCTGATCCTGACATTTTTGTTGTAAGCACCAGCCATTCTTTGTTGATAACTGGCCATCCTTATCCTAGCGAGATCCCTGATTTCTTCAATAGTATCCAGGTCTTGAACCAAGTTCTCATCATTTTCCTTAGGATCACGGGTACTTGTTCTTGCAGTTGGAACCACCATTTCTGTTGGGATCACTGATTCTGCCCCAAATACCAAAGAAAATGGCGTTTGACCAGTAGCATTCTTAGGGGTTGTTCTATCAGCCCAAAGCACATAGGGTAGTTCTTCTGCCCATTTCCCTTTCTTGGATCCAAGCTTCTTCTTCAAATTGTTGATGATGATCTTGTTGGATGATTCTGCCTGACCATTAGCTTGTGGGTGGACTGGTGTTGATGTTATCATCTTAATCCCCCAGCTGTCACAAAAGTTAGTGGTTCTGCCCCCAATAAATTGGGAACCATTATCACATATAATCTCAGAAGGAATTCCAAATCTAGTGATAATATTTCTTTTAATGAAGGATATAACTTCCTTTTCTCTGACTTGGGCAAAAGCTTCAGCTTCTATCCACTTGGAGAAGTAATCAGTCATAGCTAGCATGAATACTTTTCCACCAGGTGCCTTAGGGAGCTTTCCAACTATATCCATACCCCATCTCATAAATGGCCAAGAGGAGGATATAGGATGCAATAATTCAGCTGGTTGATGAAGGATATTGCTGTGTCTCTGACAAGGATCACATCTTTTAGCATACTCCACAGCATCTCTCTTCATGGTTGGCCAGTAGTATCCTGTTCTCAGGATCCTTGAGAATAATGCCTTGCCCCCAGTGTGGTTTCCACAATCTCCTTCATGGAAGTCTTTTGAAACTTCTTGGATTTCAGGATCCTCAATGCATCTCAAGTATGGTCATGCAAGATATCGTCTATACAACATATTATTTAAAATTGTAAATTGAGATACCTTAGATTTGAAAGCCCTAGGGTTTTCTCCTGTACGAATCTCTCCATGTTGTAAGTATCTTATAATTGGTGAGATCCATGATCCTGATCCTGAATGGGATTGAGTATCCTCACTACGGATAATTGCAGAATCATTTCCTATCTCCATAGCCACATGATCCTCGATAGCCGGGGTTAGGATATGGATAATAGGAATCTTGATATCCTCCGGGATCTTCAAGGATGATCCTAAGTTAGCCAATGCATCAGCCTCTGTATTTTCTTCCCTTGGTACCTGCGTCAAACTAAAGGAAACAAAAGAGAGTGCCAAACTTTTGACTATCTCCAAATATTTGGTTAGCTTTTCACCTTTAACAGCATAGGATCCATTAAAGTGGTTTGTAATTAACAAAGAATCTACATGTACCTCAAGATACCTGATTCCCATATGCTTAGCAATTTGCAAACCAGCAATTAAGGCTTCATATTCAGCCTCATTGTTAGTGGTTTAGAACTCACAAGTTATAGAGTGGGGTATTATGTCCCCCTGTGGCGATTTTAGTAGTATTCCAAGCCCTGTGCCTTTGACATTTGAGGATCCATCAGTATAGAGTATCCAAGGATCCTTGGTCTCTTCTAGCTGCTGGACTTCCAACTCAGCTTCTTCTTGTAAATCACTACTGAAATCAGCCACAAAGTCAGCTAATGCTTGGGATTTGATGGCTGTCCTAGGCTCATATCTTATATCATATGCACTTAGCTTCACTGCCTACTTAGCCATCCTTCCTGACATCTCTGGTTTCCTTGATGATCCTTAACAAGGACCGCACTTACTGCTTTTGAGGATACTGCCAGATACAAGGATAGCACATCGCCTTTTTCTGGTTTCATCAAAGCCAGGGCCGAGGATAGGTAATCTTTGAGGGCTCTTAAAGCATTTTCATGCTTCTCCGTCCACTCAAATTTCTTGTTCTTCCTTAGGATATCATAAAATTCTTTACATTTCTCGGAGGATTTGGATATAAATCTGTTCAAGGCTGCTATCCTGCCTGTTAGCCTTTGAACATCCTTAGCATTGGCCGGAGATTTGATGTTCACTATTGCTTTGATTTGTTCCGGGCTAGCTTCAATGCCTCTCTTTGTCACCATATATCCTAAGAATTTACCTGCTTTAACACCAAAGTGACATTTTGAAGGATTAAGCTTCATATTATATTTATCAAGGATATTGAATGCTTCCTCCAAGTCTCTTAGGTGATCCTCAGCTTTTAAGGATTTTACCACCATATCATCTATGTAAACCTCCATAGTTTGTCAAATCTGGTCCTTGAACATCATATTCACCAGCCTTTGATATGTTGCACCTGCATTTCTTAGTCCGAAGGGCATAGCAATATAGCAGTATATACCAGTTGGAGTCATGAAGGTTGTATCCTCTTGATCGGATGGTTCCATTTGGATTTGTTGGAATCCAGATGAAGCATCCATAAAAGTTAACAGTTCATGACCCGCAGTTGCATCCACCATGGAGTCAATGTGGGGTAATGGGAAAGGATCCTTGGGACATGCCTTATTTAAATCGGTAAAATCGACACATACCCTCCACTTTCCGTTTTTCTTTTGAACAACAACCACATTGGCCAACCATCTTGGATACTTGACCTCTCTGATCATACCTGCCCGGAGCAATTTCTCTACCTCTTCCTGGATAATGGCATTCCTCTCTGGTGCAAACTTTCTTCTCCTTTGATGGATTGGTTTGAAGGATCTGTCAATCCCGAGTTTGTGAGTGATTACATCTTTGGATATACCAGTCATGTCTTCGTGTTTCCATGCAAAGGTAGTCTTTCTCCTTTTGAGGAAGGATACGAGGTCTTCTTTCATTTCGCCAAGGATCCCTGATCCGATATAGATTTTAGATTTAGGATCATCAGGATCCACGAGGATTTCTACCACATCCTGCTCTCTTGCCTCCAAGACATCCCTTGGAGGATACCTTGATTGCTATTGCTCCCTTGACTTCGAGGCTGGTTTCATCGATGAAGTGTAGCAATTCTTAGCCTCCTGCTGATCACTATCAATCTTCACTATTCCCCAAGGACTAGGGAGCTTCACACATTGATGGTATGTAGATGGGGCTGCTTTCATATCGTGTATCCAGGACCTGCCAAGGATAACATTACAACAAGATAAACAGTCAATAACACAAAATTTTTGATAAGAGTGTAAGCCTTCAATATATATTGGGAGTTTAATGTCCCCCAGGGTGCTCTTAGTTTCGCCACTAAATCCCACAAGCACGGAGGATCTTGGTATGATATCTGATTCAGGGATTCCCATCTTCTTCAGAACATCAAGCTGGATAATGTTCACTGAGCTTCCTCCGTCTATAAGGATCTTGCGGACAAAATGGTTAGAAATGAAAAGAGTAATAACTAAACCATCGTGATGAGGATCCTGGATATCAACTCGATCATCCACATCGAAGGTTATGACTTTTCCTTCGGAGACACTTGATGTTCGAACAGGTCTTTCTCCATTATCCATTTTAGTTTCCTTTGCATGCCTTTTAGCTGCTGAGAAGGATGTGCCGCAAATGTCTGATCCTCCAGAAATAAAGTTTATCACTTGTGCATCTGCTGGAGGGGCTGGAGCCTTCTCAGGGATCCTTTCAGGATCCTGAGTCCTTGACTTTTTTCTTCCCAACAATTCTTTTAGATGCCCCTTGCTCAACAAGTATCCAATTTCCTTTCTTAGTGCAATGCATTCTTCTGTGAGATGCCCAAAATCTTCATGGTATGCACACCACTTTGATTTATCCTTAGTTGCAGCTGGCCTATCATTTTTCTGGGCCATCTAGCTTTATCACCTAGACTCTGCATCGCAAGGATTAGTTCATTGTTATCAACACTAAAACAATATTCAGAAATTGGAGGATAATCCTCATCATCCTCTTCTTGATCAATAGAATGCACGTTCTGGTTATCAGATCTGTTGTAGGATCTGAACTTGTTGTTCCTGAATGAGGATCCTTGCTTATCCTGCTTTGAGGATCCTGCTAACCTCTCCTAGATCCTCTTGTCATCTTCTAGTCGAATGAACCTAAGTGCTCGGGTTCTTACCTCATCTAAGTTCCTGCATGGTGTCATAACAAGATCATCATAGAAAGACGAATCCCTAAGCAATCCCATTTTAAAGGCCTCAACAGCCGTGGCTATATCTAAGTTGGGAATGTCTAAGGATTCTTTACTGAATTTGGTAATGTAATCCCTTAATGATTCATTATGACCCTGGGTTATCCTATATAGATCACTAGTTAATCGTTCAAATTTCCTACTACAAGAAAACTGATTATTAAATAGATTAACTAGATTAGCAAATGAGGTAATAGAGTAGGGGGGAAGACTTAGCAGCCATTTGAGAGCTGATCCAGTAAGAGTGGATCCGAATCCTTTGCACAGGCATGCTTCCTTTAACCTTTCTGGGATTGGATTGATCTACATCCTCTCCCTGTATTGTGCTATGTGTTCTTCAGGATCCGTCGAACCATCATACAGTTTTATTGTAGGCACATGGAACCTCTTGGGTATCTCAGCATCACAGATTGGTGGTGCAAAACGAGATATCTTATGGCTCCCATCTGCAATCTCTGGGATAGGTTTGACTACTCCCGGAACACTTGATATCATATCCTTTAGCTTTTGCAATTCTCTGGTCATGGCATGATTGATACCTGGATCCTGCATAAGACCATGGTTAGTAGTATGAGAATTATTAAAAGTGTTACCACCCATTGGATTCAAGTTAGGAAGAATGGATGTTAATCCATATTGTTGAGGCTCTGGAATGATCGAGGGACCAGTAGAGGCATTGGTCTGCATTGGAATAAAATCTCCCTGATGGACATCTGAACTTCCTGTTTGCAAACTCCTCAAGGATCCTGGCATCTGGAAGGATCCCTGAAATTGGGATGATCCTGGAACAAGGGAGGATCCTTGAACCTGGGATGATCCTGGTACAAAGGAGGATCCTTGAACCTGGTGCATTCCTGAATATCCTCCTGAGCTCGTGAGGGATCCCATATGCTGAGGATAGGGTCCCGCTGGCTGGAAATATGAACCTGATACCTGGGTCATTGTTGTTGTTCCGTAGTGCACTCCTTTCGGTCCACCCATATATTGAACGTCTGGAACCATTGATGGCTGAGAAGTAATCACCGGAGTATCAAAATTCAAGGATTTCGGCACCAGTGGGGAATGATCCTCTGCCGTTGTCTTTTGTTTCTTGATATCTCCGATTTCTTTGAGAATCCTCTCATTGGTCTTATCCTGTTGCCGTATCTGATCCTTCATCTGCAAAATTAAAGTAAACATATCACTAGTAGTGGGAGTGTAAGAAGCAGAAGAAGTTGGAGGTTTTGAAAAAATGGGAGTTGGTTTCTTCGCAGCATTCTCAGCATTCTTCTGGGATCCAGAAGGTGGTGGAGGCAAAGGGGGAACGCCTTGTGAAGAAGTGAATGTGGGCATCAAGTTTGAAGCATTCTTCGCTGAGGAAGCCATTTGCTTGATTGTAGTGAACTGAAATAAGCACAGAAATGCAAATTTTTCTAAGGATGAAGCACCAATTGCCCCACGGTGGGCGCCAAACTGTTTTGGTCAAAAAATCTGTTGAGGATATTGCAACCAAACTCTCTGTTACAGGGTATGATGCTTGAAATTTATAACAATGACAAGGATCACTTCAATGTAAATCGCACAAACAACACAAGGATTTATACGGGGAAAAAGCCCTTGATCAAGAGTTGATCTCCGGCACAAAAAAACCCCGGGTGATGGAAACTACCGATCACCAAGCTCAAATAAATGGATAAATGTTTACAACTTCGGATAGTAACGAGCTAGGTACAAGGATCACTAGAATGTAATGTGTAGAAAGTGTATAAAATTGCTAAGTGTTTGAACGAGAGCTGGTATGAGTGTTTGTACGAGTGTGTGTGTAACTCAGAAAATGACTAAGTGTTTTTCTACTAGCTCGTTACCCCTTTAAAATGAGAAAATAACTAGCTAAGAAACTGTCCGACTTTCGTGCCATGCCTCCACGTTCTCCACAACGTCTATTTTTGGTCAAGCACGTGCGAGATAGTCTGGGAATATTCTCCAGGAATGTCGCCAAGACCAAGTCAAGCTTGTTACTCCTGCAAAGTAACACAAAACACAAATAAACAATCATCAGTACGAGGATCCGTAAAGTGATCCATGATCCTGATCCTGAAGCTCTTCTGAGGATCACTATCTATCACAGAAGAAAGGATCATTAATTAGGATAACGTGTAAGGATCACTAATTGTTAGAAAATCCTCCCCTAACACCGTTCATCCTATTGTATTTATTTTCGTTGCCGGGAACGTTTCTCGGCACCAAGACAATTTCCTTAACTGTCGAATTATCCATATTCGATTACCATTCATTGATCAATCAAGATCATACTATGAATCCCCTATATGATAATACTTCAGCTGTGAATCAATCTCATGATCAAGATCTCCTTCTAGGTGCATAACATATAGATCTGTCTTATAGACATTGGTAAAAGCAATATGGCTGTAAAATATTCGATGATCTCTATTGATAAACAAAGGCCCTATATACAGGGAAGAGTACAACCAAATAAGAAGGAAACGATGTATACAATAAATACAAAAGATTATCTCTATATGACCCCAACAATCTATTCCTAAAATATATCTAATAATCGGCTGGCTAAGACACCCCCTCAGTTTGAGCGGGCGGAGGACAGACGCTCAAGCTGGACCGAAATGATTGGAATAGTTCACGAGATAATCCCTTAGTAAATATATCCGCGTACTGCATAGAGGATGGGACATGAAGAACTTTAATGTGCCCAAGACGAACCTTCTCTCGTACGAAATGTATGTCAATCTCTATATGTTTGGTCCGTTGATGTTGAACCGGGTTATTGGACAAATAAACCGCTGAAACATTGTCACAAAATACCACTGATGTGCGCGTCAAAGGAGTGTGGAGTTCAAACAACAGATTACGAATCCACGTTGTTTCAGTGACTGCATTCGCAACTCCCCTATATTCAGCTTCCGCACTGGAGCGTGAGACAGTAGGCTGACGTTTAGTGGACCATGATATGAGATTGTCACCAAGAAAAACACAATAACCCGATGTGGAGCGTCTCGAATTTGGGCAACCGCCCCAATCAGCATCAGAATAAGCAACCAAATCACAGGAGGCTGATTTCAGGATCCGTATACCGTAGTCAATTGTACCTTGCAAATAGCGGATGATACGTTTCATAAATGCAAAGTGAGGATCACGAGGCTCATGCATGAAGAGACATACCTGTTGAACTACATAAGACAAGTCGGGACGTGTAAAAGTTAAATAATGCAATGCACCCGCCAGACTCTGATATAGTGTCGGGTCTGCGAACAGAGCCCCATCGGTAGCACTCAACTTAGATGAAAGATCAACCGGTGTTGAGCACAGTTTACAGGAAGACATTAAAGCACGAACAATGATGTCCTTTGCATACTGAGCCTGTGACAAGAAAATACCGTTCTTTTGCTGAGTAACCTTTATCCCCAAAAAATGATGTAACCGGCCCAGATCAGTCATGGCAAACTCCCTAGAGAGCGTGCAAATAATGTTGTTTAAAAGACGGTCATTGGAAGCTGTGAGAACTATATCATCCACATATAACAATAAATATGCAATATTAGACGAGTCCTGTTGATAAACAAATAATGACTGATCACAAGTGCTGCTACGAAACCCCTTGGAAGTGATAAAACTAGCAAACCGGGTGTACCATGCCCTTGGTGCATGTTTAAGACCATATAGAGATTTCTTCAAACGAAAAACATGATTAGGAAATCTTGCATCATAAAAACCCGGTGGTTGATGCATAAATACTGTCTCATGTAGGTCCCGTGTAAAAAGGCATTCTTAACATCAAGCTGATGAATAGACCAAGCCCAAGATACTGCAAGAGACAAAACTGTGCAAATAGTGGCCGGTTTGACCACCGGACTAAATGTCTAATCACAATCAACACCAACTGTTTGTGAATTTCCATTTACCACCAACCTAGCCTTATAACGTTCCAATGATCCGTCCGATTTAAATTTATGCCTAAATAACCACATGCAACGAATGACGGGACGGTCATGTGGACGGGGAACAAGCTCCCATGTTTCATTATCCTGTAATGCTGTATACTTGGTTTGCTAGCACGCAACCAATTAGGATCAGTTAGGGATTTGGCATACGAGGTAGGAACTGGTGAAAGGTTGAGGGTGTGGTGTATGGTCGAAGAGTTGGACCGGGATTTGGAACGAGTTGTCATAGGGTGTTGGTTAGTAATCGGAGCGGTGGATTGGGCCTGGGCTTGGGCTGCTATGGGTGTAGGGGCCGGTGTGGGTATAGGGGGGCTGGTATGGGTGGAACAGAAGGGTTGGACGGGCCGGTCTTGTGACGAGGACGATGGGAGTATGTAAACTGGTATGGGGCCGTGACCGGGTGGGGTGCTGGCTGGGTAACGGGCTGGTGAACGGGCTGGTTAACGAGAACGGGTTGGTTAACGGGAACAGAAGGGTTGGACGGGCCGATGAAAAGTGAAGCCTGGTGGGGTGGTGTCGTCCAAAAAGTTGTAGGATGTAGGATGATTAGGACGTGTGAACGGAAATACGTACTCATCAAAGGTCACATGGCGGGAAATGTGCACCTTGCCTGTGGGAGGGTCCAAGCAACGGTAGCCACGGAAGTCGGGTAGATACCCGAGGAAGACACAGCGCATTGACCAATGGTGAAGTTTGTGAGGCTGGGTAGCGGATGTGTTAGGGTAACAGGCACAGCCAAACACTCGTAAGTGTTCGTAATCAGGGTGACGGAGGTAAAGGGCAAATGTAGGTGTGTAAAAATTTTGGCGTTTGGTTGGTAAGATATTGTGAAGGTAAGTGGCAGTGTGTAAGGCTTCAACCCAAAAGGAAGGAGGTAGATTCGCATGAATTAAGAGAGCCCGAATTATGTCATTCAGGCGGCGAATCATACGTTCTGCTCTTCCATTATGAGAGGATGTTTGAGGACAGGAAAAACGAAAAAGCAAACCATTTTGTTGAGCAAACGTTTTAAATGCTAAATTGTCAAATTCACCCCCTAAGTCACATTGAAAGGTTTTTATGTTGCGGTTAAATTGGGTAAGAATTAATTGATGAAATTTGGCAAAAGTTGGAAAGGTTTCGGATTTATATTTTAGGGGGTAAACCCACACGAAGTGTGAGAAATTGTCAATTAGAACCATATAATACTTATAGCCTGTTTTACTCGTAATCGGCGAAGTCCATAAATCGCAATGAATAATGTCAAAAGGAGCAAAAGTGTATGTATTAGACGAATAAAAAGGTAATCGTTTACTATTCGAAATTTGACAAGAATTGCAAAGATGGTGACTTTTGTCCTTATTACAATGAAAATTAAAATTGCGATTTAAAATGTCTAGAACTTGCGCCCCGGGATGTCCTAAACGATCATGCCAAGGTAGGTGATGGGAAGAAATAAAGGTGGCTTGAGGCGGCAGTTGAGGCGGCGTGAATGTGTAAAGAGTCCCGGTACTATTGTGGCGAGATAGAGTCTTCTTAGTTTTGAGGTCCTTCAAAGAAAAACCAAACGGATCAAATTTGATAGACACTTGATTATCACGAGTAAAACGTCTGACAGAAATAAGATTTTTAATTATTTGGAGGCTGTAAAGGATGTTTGGGAGTATGTAGGTTCGGTTTGGTAAAGGGTGAAAGCCCGTACCTGATCCTTGAATTGGTAAAAACATGCCATTACCGACCAAAATATTACGACGCACAGGAATAGAATCAGGGATAATAATTTTACCTTGGTCTTTAGTGACGTGGGACTCGGCTCCTGTATCCATAACGTCTGAGTTCCAAGCCATATTAGGGCTGTTAACCTGCAAATTAGCCATTGCGTCACTCAAATCGGTTGGGCATATGTCACGGCCCCCGACCCGGTTTGACCCGTTTCAGGAGCCGCGGGACAGAAATCCCGTGGTATTTAATTAACAGCGGAAGTTTCTTCAGGATCTTTTTAAAACTGAAATATTTCCCGATTATTTTATTTCACAACTCGGGATAAAACCCGGTAATTTACAACCTTAAGATTTCATGAAGAAATCTTTTATTTTACAAAACATATTTCTTTATTTTATACTGAGCCACTTCCTTAAGCTTCTAGTGCTTCTCGGCACTTTTCCTGGATCACAACAGATCACCTGAAACATGTTTGAAAAAGGTTTTGTCAGCGGGAAATACTGAGTGAATCATTCTTTTATAAAAACGACTCATGTATTATAATTCACAGTATTAAGAGAGATTACAATGTTTATTTCACCCAAATACCCACAGTACTTGTCATCGACTCGTTTCGGTGACAGTGGTCATATTACTATTGAGTCCGTTCACCCAATAGTAACGAGTATCATTAATTAGGTACGCCCACCTAAAGTGATAAAAACAGAAATGTGCACAATACCCCACATACCGGCTGTAATTTGGTGACTACATAAACTTAATCACTGTAATTATAATCTTGAAAATAAACATACTTTTTGTAAACAGATTTGATAAAAAGAGAATGACTCACATTGCAGATTTAATTTTTAACAGAGCTTAGCCTACTGATTAGCCTTGATAACCAAGTTTAATAACAGGCACACAATTTGGTTAGTAACTTAATACAGCATTTACGATAACTCACGAGATTAAAACCTTCACAACGAATGACAAAGTGCGATACTTAAACATCCATCGATTTAACGACGAATGACAAAGCATAAACCCTAATGTGAGCAGCACTTAAACATCCATTGGATAGTTTAATCGATCGGACATTGAATCATATCAGCGATCGAGTTATTACCCTGATTGCGGCGTCGATTAGTGAACCATGTGTGTTAATTGTGGTAAACAGAACGTATCTCAGTACATGCAGCGAAGTTTTACGTCGTTTCAATACCAGAAATCAAGTGCCAAACCCAGCTATTTATACCCGAATTTTGCCCCCCCCCCCCCCCTTACGGACCGTAAGACTCAACCCTTACGGTCCGTAAGGGTCACCTATATTTTATAGAGTAGCCACGGTTGGGACTAGCTTGGCTGACTTGACAGATTCTTAATTTCAAATTTTGACAACGAGTAATTTAGATCATCGTTAACTAGGGTATACCCCCCCTTGAGTTTTAGGGGCCCTGATCCTGATTCCGATTGTTCTGAAAATTTTAGGGTTTGTGCAGAATCACTTGGGTGTCTTAATTAGGGTTTCCTATTGGAGAAAATAATATAATAATTAGGACTTTTGATGAGAGTTGTTACATTCTCCCCACCTTAATAAAATCTCGTCCTCGAGATTTACTGGAATAAATGAGGATATTTTCGCTTCATTTCTGATTCCAGCTCCCAAGTGTATTCAGCTCCTCTCTTTGAATCACATCTGACTTTGACTAAAACTAGTCGTTTATGTTTGAGAAACTTGATCTTTCGATCCTCAATTTGAAGAGGTTTCTCAACAAATTTCAGCTTTTCGTTTACCTCTATATCTCGAAGAGGTACTACCAGTGATTCATCTGATAAGCATTTCTTGAGATTAGATACATGAAATACATCATGTACTCCAGCTAATTCTTCTGGTAGTTGTAAACGATAAGCAACTGGTCCTATACGTTGGATCACTATAAATGGTCCTACATACCTTGGACTTAGCTTTCCTTTCTTACCGAATCGAACAACTCCTTTCCAAGGGGAAACTTTTAATAGTACTCTGTCTCCAACTTGGAATTCTAACGGCTTGCATCTATTGTCTGCATAACTTTTCTGGCGATCTCGAGCCGTTTTCAGCCTTTCCTTGATTTGTGTAATCTTATCAGTCGTCTCTTGCACTATTTCAGGACCTGACAATTGACTTTCTCCTATTTCTGCCCAACAAACTGGAGTTCTGCACTTTCTTCGGTACAGTGCTTCAAATGGGGCGGTTTCAATACTTGAATGATAGCTATTGTTATAGGAGAATTCAATTAATGGTAAATGATCATCCCAATTTCCACCAAAATCTATTACACATGCTCGGAGCATGTCTTCTAGAGTTTGGATTGTCCTTTCACTTTGCCCGTCTGTTTGTGGATGATATGCCGTGCTTAAGTTTAAACGATTTCCCATTGCTTCTTGGAAACTTTTCCAAAAATGAGAAGTGAAACGACTATCCCTATCTGATACAATGGAGAGTGGAACTCCATGTAAAGATACGACTTTATCTACATACAACTTTGCCAATATTTCCATGCTAAAGGTTTCTTTCATAGGCAGAAAGTGAGCTGATTTGGTTAATTTATCCACAATCACCCAAATCGCATCATTACCTTTTCTGGTTTTGGGTAACTTAGTAACAAAATCCATTGTTATGAGTTCCCATTTCCATACAGGCATTTCTAATTGTTGTAGTAGACCTGAGGGTTTCTGATGTTCTGCCTTAACTTGTGAACAAGTGAGACATTTAGAAACATATCGCGCTATATCCTTTTTCATTCCTATCCACCAGAAGTTCTTTCTTAAATCTTGGTACATCTTATTGTTTCCTGGGTGCATAGTATACCTAGATTTATGAGCTTCTTCTAAAATCTTAGGTCTTAAGTCTCCTTGCTTAGGTACCCAAATTCTACTTTTGTGGAATCTCCAAATTTCATCTGCTCCTTGTTCTAATTCCTTTATTCGTCCTTTCATTCCTTCAGCATCTTCCTTGATTGCTGTAGCTTGAACATTCTTCAATTGTTCCATTAAATCTATTTGTAGATTTAATCTGAGAGCACGAACCCGTCGTTGTTTCTCAGAATACTTACGACTTAAGGCATCTGCAACTACATTTGCCTTTCCTTCGTGATATTGAATATCATAGTCGTAGTCACTTAAAATTTCCATCCATCTCCTTTGTCTCATATTTAACTCTTTTTGCCCAAATATATATCTTAGACTTTTATGATCCGTATAGACAGTAAACCTACTTCCATACAGATAATGTCTCCATATTTTAAGGGCAAAAATTACAGCTCCTAATTCTAAATCATGAGTTGTAAAATTTTCTTCGTGCTTTTTCAACTGTCTTGAAGCATACGCAATTACCTTCTTGCGTTGCATAAGCACACATCCAAATCCTAGTTTTGAAGCATCACAATATACTTCAAAATCTTCAGTTCCTTCTGGTAAGGCTAAGATTGGAGCATTTGTTAATTTCTGTTTCAAAATCCTAAAGGCTTCTTCTTGTTTAGGTCCCCATTCAAACTTAACGGCTTTACAGGTTAACTTAGTTAATGGTACGGCTATCTTGGAAAAATCCTTAATAAACCGTCGATAATATCCAGCTAAACCTATAAAACTTCTAATTTCCATCGCGGTTTGCGGAACCTTCCAATTGGTAATTGCCTCTATCTTAGCAGGATCTACGTGAATACCTTTGTGATTCACCATGTGTCCTAGGAATTGCACTTCTTGCAACCAAAATTCACACTTCGAGAATTTGGCATAAAGCTTTTCTTTTCTTAACAAAGTTAAGAGTATATGCAAGTGCTGACAATGTTCGTCCTGACTTTTTGAATAAATAAGTATATCATCTATGAAGACAATTACAAATTTATCCAAATACGGTTTACAGATCCTATTCATCATGTCCATGAATGTGGCAGGTGCATTTGTTAACCCAAAGGGCGTGACTGTAAACTCGTAATAACCATACCTAGTTCTGAAAGCAGTCTTAGGTATGTCTTCTTCTTGTACCTTTAATTGATGATACCCGGAACATAAGTCGATCTTAGAAAAATATCTAGCTCCTTGAAGTTGATCGAAAAGATCATCAATCCTAGGTAATGGGTATCGATTCTTAATTGTAACCTTATTTAATTCTCTATAATCGATACACATTCTCATTGAACCGTCCTTCTTCTTTACAAACAACACTGGTGCTCCCCAAGGGGATGAACTAGGTTGTATGAAACCTTTACTTAGTAATTCATCTAATTGCTTTTTCAATTCTAATATTTCTGTGGGTGCTAACCGATAAGGTGCCTTAGCTATCGGTATAGTTCCTGGAATTAGATGAATCCTAAACTCTACCTCTCTATCTGGTGGTAATCCTGGTAATTCTTCTGGGAATACCTCTGGGTATTCTAAGACTACAGGAATTTCCTTAAGTTCTTTACCCTTAGTGCTAATGATTACCTAAATCATATACACTATTCCTTGTTTTCGTTCATAATTAGCAACTTTCATTACTGATATGAACTTCATAGGCTTACGTGGTTTATCTCCTGTAATCCTAATTATTTCCCCAGTAGGTGCCTGAATTTCTATAGAGTTTTTATCACAAAGGATTCGAGCATGGTTGGCTACTAACCAATCCATTCCTAACACAACATCAAATTCGGCTAATTTCATAGGTAATAGGTTTGCAAAGAATTTATGACCTGAAATTTCTATATTTTCCTTTTGCAAAACTTTATCTATACTAACAGAATTTCCGTTTCCCGTTTCGACTGTAAAAATCTGCCTAAGGTTGGTTAAGGGTAAATTTAGAGCTTGGCAGAATGAAGTATTAATAAAACTTTGGTTTGCACCAGAGTCAAATAATACTTTGGCGTAAATGTTGTGAACTAAGAACGTACCAGCTATCACATCTGGAATGAGTTCTTAGTTAGCTGGAATGCTCTGACATTCTTCTTTGTAGCTCCGCCAGCTGGTTTAGCTTAGAGCTTTCCCTCAATTTGCCTAGAGCTTTCCCCAATTTCCATTTTCTTAGGCTTAGGTTTCTCGAGAGGTGAAGCATTGAATTCTATAGGTTCTTCTATGTCTGGTATATACCTATTGAAATCTCTGGAAATCTCTATTCTTACTGGATAAAGATTTAAATTCTGAAGGGCATCAGACAAGTCACTTATGCTGTTTAGCAAAATACACACAAAATAATTATACACAGTTCATAACATAATTATGTAATTAGTAAAAACACATAATCACATAATTGGCAATCAGTAAAATTAAGTATTTCTAAATACATAATTGGCTTAAATCAGTGGCTCTGATACCACCTTTTTCTGTCACGGCCCCCGACCCGGTTTGACCCGTTTCAGGAGCCGCGGGACAGAAATCCCGTGGTATTTAATTAACAGCGGAAGTTTCTTCAGGATCTTTTTAAAACTGAAATATTTCCCGATTATTTTATTTCACAACTCGGGATAAAACCCGGTAATTTACAACCTTAAGATTTCATTTAGAAATCTTTTATTTTACAAAACATATTTCTTTATTTTATACTGAGCCACTTCCTTAAGCTTCTAGTGCTTCTCGGCACTTTTCCTGGATCACAACAGATCACCTGAAACATGTTTGAAAAAGGTTTTGTCAGCGGGAAATACTGAGTGAATCATTCTTTTATAAAAACGACTCATGTATTATAATTCACAGTATTAAGAGAGATTACAATGTTTATTTCACCCAATTACCCACAGTACTTGTCATCGACTCGTTTCGGTGACAGTGGTCATATTACTATTGAGTCCGTTCACCCAATAGTAACGAGTATCATTAATTAGGTACGCCCACCTAAAGTGATAAAAACAGTAATGTGCACAATACCCCATATACCGGCTGTAATTTGGTGACTACATAAACTTAATCACTGTAATTATAATCTTGAAAATAAACATACTTTTTGTAAACAGATTTGATAAAAAGAGAATGACTCACATTGCAGATTTAATTTTTAACAGAGCTTAGCCTACTGATTAGCCTTGATAACCTAGTTTAATAACAGGCACACAATTTGGTTAGTAACTTAATACAGCATTTACGATAACTCACGAGATTAAAACCTTCACAACGAATGACAAAGTGCGATACTTAAACATTCATCGATTTAACGACGAATGACAAAGCATAAACCCTAATGTGGGCAGCACTTAAACATCCATTGGATAGTTTAATCGATCGGACATTGAATCGTATCAGCGATCGAGTTATTACCCTGATTGCGGCGTCGATTAGTGAACCGTGTGTGTTAATTGTGGTAAACAGAACGTATCTCAGTACATGCAGCGAAGTTTTACGTCGTTTCAATACCAGAAATCAAGTGCCAAACCCAACTATTTATTCCCGAATTTTGCCCCCCCTTACGGACCGTAAGACTCAACCCTTACGGTCCGTAAGGGTCACCTATATTTTATAGAGTAGCCACGGTTGGGACTAGCTTTGCTGACTTGACAGATTCTTAATTTCAAATTTTGACAACGAGTAATTTAGATAATCGTTAACTAGGGTATACCCCCCTTGAGTTTTAGGGGCCCTGATCCCGATTCCGATTGTTCTGAAAATTTTAGGGTTTGTGCAGAATCACTTGAGTGTCTTAATTAGGGTTTCCTATTGGATAAAATAATATAATAATTAGGACTTTTGATGAGAGTTGTTACAGCATAGGGGGTTATACACGGGCTGAGTGAACCCGGGTGGTGCAAACAGAGCCGGAGAATAACCAGCAGCCGGAGTAAACCCTGTGAACTGAGCCTGTGAAGCCAAAGCTGGGCCGGTTTGCTTATTTGTGGACCACTGTGGCTGGGTCGGGTACGGGCAGGGTGGAGGTGTAACACCCCGAAAACGGGTTTGGTAATCAAACTCCGATAATACTAAAAGACGGGTAAAGTACCGTTAGTAGTAAAAAAAATATAATAACCCGGTAAATATTTGGATTTAAATAAGAAATCCTAATATTAAATACAAGCGAATCAAAGTTTTAAGGAATTGAGTTTATAAGAGCCCGAGTTAACGGGACTTAAAATAAACCGGGTTATAACTCCCGGGACCCACTAAGTAACTAGGAATATCAACCTAGTTAGTTAAGTGTTTTAAGAATAATAAGAAAACTTGGTTAAAACACCCTTTATAAAACTTGAATAAGTGGAGGGACCAAAGTTAACAAAGAACTTAAATGGTTTTTAATTTATTAAAAATAAAACACCACAACACACACTATAGTGTGTGTTCTGGTCGAGATTTCCACAGGAGAAAAAAAGGGGTTCTCTACATTGAACCCTAGCATACACAAAATCAATCAAATTGAAGGCCAAATCGGGCTCGAATCAAAGGCACGAATACATACAAATGATCACCAAGTCGAGGGGATCAAGAGGTATGTAAAATTTTGTTGTTACATGAAGTTGTAAAAATTGGATGAACATCACTATATGCGATTTTGGTATGAATCGTAGAAATTAGGACTAAATTAGTGATGTATACATGTTTAGTAACAAAACCCTAAGTGAAAATCATGCATAACATGATATGAATTGAAAGATTGAATGAATTCCCACACTAGGCTAAGTGGGTATTAGTCATAAGATGGATTTGATGATATGATTATGATTAGAATCATCATGCATGTTAAGTAATCAGGAAATACTTAAACAATTTGCAAGTTTGAGTATTTGATCATAAGTGATAGTGGTTGAATTTTGATGTTAATCTTGGTAAAAATGACTAGTTATGAACTAGTTAGCAAATGTGTAGAATTATGCCCATTAGGTGTTTGTTAAAATGCCTAAATGAGAAGTAAAGTGTTGAAATTCAAGTGAAACGCGTAATTGGCAAGCTTGACTAATTACATGAGATATGGGATAAAACGGGTCCTAATCATAATGTTCATTTGCCTTAATCATGCATATTATATGATTAAAGGTAGTTGACTTTAGAAAGTCAAACAAACCTATGATGAAGTCGAATAGAAGTTTCGACATAAGATCTGTAAGATGAAATAGTCATAATAATGATGACTAATCTAACCATCTTACGAATTATGATGCTAGTTTGACTCTTGACAAGCTAGATGGAGGCTTGGGGAAAGAATCGGGTCAAACGGATCGTATACGCGGAAAAGAGCATAATCCGGATACAAGGTAAGTAAAGCTTACACTCTAATTATTTAATACCTATTGGTTCGATAGGTCGTGAATAGTAAGTATTGTTTTAATCTATGATGTTCCGACACGGCAAGTGCGGTCCGGAACAAAAGACAATGGTCATAAATCATGTTTAATGGATAAAAAGGACCTAATGCGGTTAATTAGTCATGAAATGACTAAAAGATAACGAGTTTTTAAATGGTTACCTTATAAGGTAAACCATTGCAAATAATAAGGGTAAAATGGTACTTTGGTCACTTGTTGACAAAAACCGTTAAATTGGGGAAAGACACGTTATAGCATGGGTTATAATGGGTCAAAGAAATCAATAGATGATTTACAAGTAGAACGACTATACGGTGTAAACCGGAGTTAGTCATATGGATAAGATGGTAATAAATACCATCTCATAGAGTTTCATGGTCCTTTAGACCAAACGGGTCAAAAGGTGAAATTATCACCCTTTGACAATATCGACTAATGGTTTGTTGAGCTATATGTTTATAGGAATAAATATCAGATGGATATGTACATCGCTATTGCTTAGCGGCTACTAAGGCAAGGTATCGAAACGGGTCAATATATTGATCCGAGCCAGGTTTGTATAATGATTCAACTCATCATGTAGAACTTGAGGTTCTTTAAGAGTTAGACAAGGATAAAATATAGATATTCGGTTATCTTTGCGGTAAACCGAATAAGTTGAGTTATGATTATGGTATTCTAGAAATATAATAGTTTCTGAACAAGATTATAGTTTTAAAAGTGGGATTTTGGTCGAACATGGCTTTAAAAGTGCTTCGTTGTAATAGGAGGGGTAAAAGTGACCAAAATGCCCTTATAAGTGAAATTGAGCAAACGACCCTTAAGGGTTGTTTAGAAATGAGAATTTTGATCAAGCAAATACTTTGAATAAGTATAAAAAGTGAAAGGGGTAAATCTTGGGTCAAATGACTCTATATGGGTCTTTGCCGTAAAATGATACTCCGAGGGGTAAAACTCGGAACATATAGATATTCTCATTAATTCCACCACACATATAGTTGTGGTGGAAGATTACTTGATAAGAAATGTAGGATTACAATGCAAGAAAGGAATGAAAGTGATTTTACGCTTAAAAGTGCTTAAATACCCTTAATGGGTCAAAATAAGCATTTAAGCGTAAACGGGTTTTTATTATATAAGAAACCCGTGATTTGAGATTAATATGATAGGAGATATTGAAATAATGAATTTCATGAGTTTAAAGATCAAATAAACATGTTTGTTTGAGAAAATCACAAACGGGTCAAAATTTTGGTTAAAAGGGTAATAAGCCGAAGACTTAAAAGTCTTAAATTTTGTTAATCCGGATGTTGGATTTTAACTCCATATATGATGGAGAATTTAATTACGAATGCGTAGGAAAAAGAATCGCGTAAAACGGACTTGTATAGTGAAAGTTATGCAAGTTCTAAGTTAATATTTGGTGAATTTTCGTAGCTGGGCAAAGTGCAGCAACAATAAAGGAACTTGCTGTTAAAAAAGGGGCTAGGTGGGGCGTCTACCCCCCCCCCCCCTGAATCCCAAAATTGTTTAATTTTGTTTGTTTGACCCACATAACTTGTTTAAACTTGTTATTTAACTATCAAAACTAACTTTTAAGTTGGTTTTGATCATAGGTGAATGTCAAGAGTGCCCGAATGAAGATCAAGCTCGATGAGGAACCGAACACGATAAAATACAAGCTTCCGTGCGGCGTTTCGTCGTATCTTTTAAACAACGAATTCAATTACATTAAGTTGTATATTTTTTTAAATTGTAAAAGTTTTAACTAACCTAATTTATCAAAATTACATGTTTGTTTTCATAAACTATACGAAAACCACAAAATAATAACAAGGGTGTTACAGGAGGTGTCCACCAAGCCCAAGTGGGAAACGAAGGCTGCTGCTGACCCGGATAGGCGGTCCAGGGGGACTGATTCTGTGGTCGACCTCTGCTCCTGCCGCGACGATTTGAAGCCCCGCCACGGCCTCTGCTGCCTCGGCGATTGGTGGCCGAATATGAGGCTTCAGAATGCTGGTTGCTGTTCGAATGAGAGCCGGCTGCTGACCCAGAAGTTGGCGCTGCAGTAGCAGTCAAAACAGTTGTTTGTGAGCCCTTTTGTGCCTCGATGTGGATAACTTCATCATTAAGCATGACGATGGCCTGGTCCCAATCAACACCCTGCTGATTAATCAAGGATGTTGTAGTGTTATATTCAGCCGGGAGGCCGCGAACCAGCTGGAGAACAAGTCTGGATTTGGTGACAGGCTGATCAACGTCGGCCAATTGACTCACTAAATCAGAAAACTGTTGACAGTAGTCGTCAACCGACGAGCAAGCTGTGAGTGTAAGATTGCAGAACTTTGTCTCGAGCGCCGCAGCGCGAGCCTTTTTGTTGCCCAAGAAATTTTTTTCGATTTTCGTCCAAGCCGCTTTGGCTACAGTCGTATCCATGAGTCGTTTCAGAAGATCATCTGAAACGGTGCTGTAGATCCACTGAAAGACCAATGCATCCAGTTCCTTCCATTCGTCGTATTCTGGCGATGTAGTGGCCGGAGCGGCTGAATCATCGATGTGGTTTGACACCTTATACGCAACAGCATGAAGGCGAAACAGTTTAACCCAGGCTGAATACGTAACCTTCGATCCGTCCAAAGTTCGGATCTTGGATTGAATATTCGACACTGAGTAGGCGGGGTGGAGGGAATTGGGTTTCTTCGATGGTTCAGCGATGTCTTCCTTTGGCGGCATGATGAGGAGGCCGGACGTATCCGGTTAGGGTTTAGGGATCGAAAAAAAACAGAAAGAAAGAAACGAGAGAAGGTAATCAGAAGCTGGTTATGGCTCTGATACCGTAAAAGCAATATGGCTGTAAAATATTCGATGATCTCTATTGATAAACAAAGGCCCTATATATAGGGAAGAGTACAACCAAATAAGAAGGAAACGATATATACAATAAATACAAAAGATTATCTCAATATGACCACAACAATCTATTCCTAAAATATATCTAATAATCGGCTGGCTAAGAATTGGATATAAAGTAGTTAAACGAGTCGCATTCATGCTTAAAAGTTTTGTTGTTCGCGTTATCAGATACCTGTTAAACCTGCTAAGACACGATTTGCCATGGTGGCGGTGGGAATTGGTGGACTTCCACGCGTGGTAGACTCCCTATCACGCACCACCCCCACTGGCCTTATAGGTTCAATTCATCTCAACACACATCAACTTGTTGACATCTTCACTATATCTTTCCGATTTTCTTTCAAGCTTCAAGTTGATTCCGGCCTTCAAGCATATTAAACCGAGTGTATACATATAGCCAATTTTAAGACGTTGAAAATCGTATAACATTGTAAAAGCAGCCATAACGAGCTCCTATGAATGCCCAAAAACGCCATATGGACGGTGAAAAATGCATAACCAGATATAAGAACACGTAACTAAATGTATCGAAATGACACTGAATATAACGGGAAGGAACATAGAAATGAGCTAACGGGATGGAACACAGAAATGAGCTAAGAATCAAATAAAATGGATAACCGAAACTTATATAAGCTAGTTTATTTACATAATTACAAATATACCTTCAAAACTAATTAAGCACTTAATGATTGGATTAATAACTCGGAAAGAATCTCTTTTCCAAACATCTATATTTATTTTTATAAAACCCAATTAAAATGAGTGTAATAAAAAATTTCCGTAGTTTTAACTTTGCCGAAAATTTTGGATTTTTTTTACGTACAGTATTGGATTTTAAAGAGTTCCCCCACCCACCCAACCGATTTGAATTTTGGGAATCTGGTCCCACTGTGTTTTTTATGCAGAGGTTGTCTTTTAATGAAATCATTAAGAGACGAAGAACCCCTGAGAAAATTACTATACTATATGACACTTAATGTACCAAGTATTCAAGTAACGGCATAGTTTTCTTTATCGACATGAATAATTGAGTAACTTTTAATTATATAATAAATATTAAAGCCAACTACAAATTTAATTTTACAAGTTTATGCATAAACTCATCCAAACAATGTAACGTATAAGACATGTTACGTTCTGTCATACTGAGATAAACTAATTTTCGAATGTTTTTATACTTTTTTTCATATTTTATCATTCAAAATCATTTTGTATGTATTTGACCTATCATTTACAATCAGATTTGTTTAAACTATAATAGAAAACATGTTTACAGACTAAATAATCAAATTTTGACAAAAGTTCTCTTTCGCTTCACAAACTAATTTTGGAAACCAAATTTAGACAAAAGTTTTCTTTCGCTTCACAAACTAATTTTCGAATTTTTGTTTACGTTTTTTTTTTCTTTTGTATTTGATAATTCAAAGTCATTTTTTATGTATTGTCCCTATCATTTACAATCAGATTTGTTTAAACCATAATAGAAACATGTTTACAGCCTAAATAACCAAATTTAGACAAAAAGTTCTCTTTCGCTTCACAAAATTTACTAACTTCTATTCCTTTTACAAAACCCCATTAGTTTTCAACTTTTTATTTTTCAACCCTTTTAGTATTCATTTTTCATTTTAACCCCAATACTATTTCATTTCAACTTTAGTTTCCTATACTTTTCATTTTTTTTACAAATTTATCATTTTACGTTTCGGTGTAAATATTGCTAGTAAACACGCTACAACGTGTATGTGGTTCAATGTTTTCGCGTCTATTTTTTGGCTGTTTAATTTAACGCCCCGCCACAACTCGCGGGTATAACCTTTGCGACACGCGTGGTTGAACATTTTTACGTTTATTTTTTGTGTGGTTTAACGGTCCACCGCAAAGCGCGATTCGTAAATAATAGTTCTAATAAAACCTTAAACTTAGGAAGGTTTAAAATAATATAAAATTAAAAATAAAACTTTTATTCAAGAAAACTGACACAAAACACAAAATCCCTATTCTGTCCCTCCCGCCCTTTTCAGTTACAAAAATCCTCGGATGTTGATACATTCTTTGGTCATATTGTGATCCAGGTACTTGTTTATTATTGCATACATTCGCTGTCAATTCGTTTATTTGTTTCGATCAAATGTGAGTAAATGTTGTTGAAGTTAATCAAGAAAGAACATCTGCTTATGCACAAATGTGGGTAAACTGTGTTGAAATTTTAATTCAGGTTTCATGAATTAAGTTTAATTATGACATAAAAGTCTATTGTGGAAATTATTAGAAACTCATATTTCTTGGCTCTTTTTTTATGTTCAGAATTTGTCAATTTGAACTATGAACAAAGATTATCAGTGTGGTTAATTAATTGCTTAGCAAGGGCTGTTGGATCGTGTTAGCGGGCCGAACCTGAACAAGGCACGGGTATGTGTGGGTTGACAAATGACAACACAACCCATTTAACCATTTTTTTGCATATTAATATTCTAAAATTAAAAATTTACAAACAAAAGTACAAATGTGTATAAGATAATTGTGTTAGGTTCTTTTTTTACTTCTATATTTTGGTCCTTCCACTTTATATTATGATATAACAGACATTCTAAATTTTTTTATAAAAATAAATAGGTTAAACCGGTCGACCTGTGAATCGTCAGGCTGACCCAAACCTGGCCTGTTTAGCTAAACGTGTTTGTGGTTTCGTCCTGACCCGTTTGAGAAGTTTTTTTTTAAGATTCTTGAATGTATGGTTCTGTTGTTCCAGGAAAAAGACAACCTCTGTCTATATGGATATCCGAATGAAAGTTGGGAAGTGACTCTTCCAACAGAGAATGTCCCATCAGATATTCCCGACCCGACACTTGGAATCAACTTTGCAAGAGATGAGATGGACCAAAAAGACTGTCTCTTCGTGGTTGCAATCCACAATGACGCGTGGTTGATCTCTGTGGCTTTCTTTATGCCTCATGGTCGTTGCTAAATGCAGCTGATAGGTTCTTACTTTCTTTCGACATTTGTTACGGGTTCTTACTATTTACTACATATTGATGATGAAAGACAGCATGTAGAAGAGTAACTAATAAGATAAGGTTAAAAGTAGTGTTTGCTGATAGGTAAATACGATCATGAGGCATGTAGAAGAGTAACTAATAAGATAAGGTTAAAAGTAGTCTTTCTAAGAAATCCTTTTTTTCTTACAAAAATCGTTTGTTTACCTCGATTAACAACCTGCCCACTGTGTATGAAGCTGTAAGAGAATGGTTAGCTGTACAAGACAAGAGTAGTGATGCTAGCGGAAGCAAATCTAGGATCCCCTTAAAGGTAAGAAAAGTTAAACATGTACAAGTATGTCTGTACTATAGGTAAATACGATCACAATTGGATTGTTATTTTATTTGTAAGTATTTGGGTGGTTAAATGAATACTTATCGTATGGGTTGAGACGGGTCGACTGGGCTGACCCAAAACACTTTCTGTATAAAGCCTTTTTCCATTTTTGAAGTAGTTAGTGTCTCTTAAATATGATCACAAAAACTAGAATTAGTACTTTATTTTGTAAGTATATCTGTATTTGGGTGGTGGTTCAAATGAGTAGTTTTTGTACAGGTTGAAAGGGGTCGAGTGGGCACACCCCAAACACTTTGTGTATGAATCCTTTCTCCGTTTTCAAAGTAGTTAGTGTCTTAAATATGATCAAAAGGGTGTGTTGACCCAAAACGCTATCTGTCCAAATCTTTTCAACATTTTTGAAGTAGTTTGGTTCAGATGAGTAGTCTTTATCTGGGTCAAAATGGTTTGACCCAAAACAATTTCTGTCTAAATCTTTTTGTCATATTGTAAGAGTTAGTGTGTTAAATATGATCACAAAAACTTAAATTAATTTGTAAGAATAAAAGTGGTTCAAATGAGTACTTTTTTGTATGGGTATAAACGGCTCAGATGGGTTGATCGCTCACACTCTGTCTAAATCTTTTTAACATTTTTTAAAGTAGTAGTTTCTGTTTTAAATATGATCATGGAAACTATAATTATTACTTTACTTTCAATTGTTTGGGTGGTTCAAATGTGCAGTTTTCTGTATGGGTCAAAACGGGTCAGGTGGGTTGACCCAAATCTTTCTGTCTAAATGTTTTAAATATTATAACAAAAACAAGAATTATTACTTTATTGCTTCAAATATTTGACTCAAATGATTTAGGAGGTTGTGGTCATTAAAGATACACTTTGGGTGGCTTTCAACCTGTCCATTTGACCCATGTGCTTTGTTAGATAAATTGTCATTGTGACATATCATATTTGCAGAGATCAAGTGATGGACCGAGTAAAAGCACCTCAAAAATTGTAGAAGATAGTTACGTGGAGAGTGAAGAAGAACAAGAGGTGACACATTGTGGCAGCTGTGGCGAAGTCTACCACAAGGGTGAGTTCTGGATCGCGTGTGACTACAGAAACTAACTGGATTTAGCATATAGCTAGTTTGCTTATTGTGAAAAGATTAACTCAGTCATGCTACGGTTACTTGTACATCATGAAGTGAAAGTTAGATGTTGAGTTTACGACAAAGGAGGCGTAACCTTGATTGAAGGTATAGATTACATTTAGGTTATGCTCATTTGCAGATCTTGGAGAACTAATCAACAGTTTGACAATGTGATTTTGATAAAAGTTTACTTTCTTGTAAATATACTATGTCCTTTGGTCTGTTTTGTGAGAGGGTCTCAAGTGCTATTTAATTAGACTCGCACAAGAGTTGGATTTGAGTATTGATCTCAATGTTGAGATCTTTTGTTTGCTTTTTAATGTCTACTTAACACAATTTTTTAATAAGAATCTTTCTTTTATTAATTAAAGTAAAATTTTCCAATTTGTTATATCAAAAAATTTAAAATGCTACATAGGAAGCATGTTATAACATTGTATGAGGTAAATATGTACATAAAGAGCTACTGGTTCAATTCTTCTACACACATCAAGTAGTTGAAATCTTCACTAAACCATTCCTCCTCTTTGCAATTCTGTTTTATTCATTTCAAGCTTCATGTTGCTCCGTGCCTCCAAGTGTATCAAACGAAATATAGTCGGGACTCGGGCCCACCCCAAGTCTATAGAAGATTGTATAATATTGTAAAAGCAACCGAAATATGTCTCATAGAGACGCTAAGAGAAAAATCACACAGGTGGTGATGGACTAAAAACCCAGAAACGCCATATTGTGCACGTGCATGTGTTGGACGCTTTTGGCTTCAATGTTTGTAGAGACAAACGTCCATAGACAAATCCGTGTGGGCCCTCTTGAATTTATTTTATATTCTTCATTTTCTTTTTGGATACAAATGATAAATATACATTAGTTTAGGCGAATTGGAAATAAATAATCTCACCTAACTCAATTTGGCCGATAATAATCCCAAGTTAGTTATTGGCCGATAATAATCCGAATTAGTCAAAAAAAAATTTGTAAAATAGTCTGCCGTTAAAATAGCTTAACGGAGTTAAGTTTTTTTTCCGAATTTGAAGGGGTATGGTCCCAAAAAGGCCGCGCAGACCTCATTCAGGTCGCTCGCAGGACCATACTCCTTATTCATCAAGATGTTTACTTCCAACCTCGCGCTCGTTACATCATCGTGTTTCGATCTAGCGCGAGGTCTCAACAAGAGAAAACACCACATTCAACACTTAGCATTCTGAATAGGAGCCTCCAACCACCCATACCCTGTGCGGGCTAGTTACGTGCACAGCAAGAGTGGCGCAGGGCTACTTCAGAAGGGACACAAGGTACAAGTGGCAGAGGAAAAGGGCCAATCCGCGTCCTCCAGGTTCTGCTCAATCGTGCTCCACGATCGTCTGACATGCAGGAGACAGAAAGTACTTAAGGACGCCTACGTGGCACCAATCACAGGGCAGAGACACCTGCCCCACGATCTCCACTTACCTGCTGATGACAGAAGGACGGCCAGGCCGACAACGGTGACACGTGGCTCCAGTCACAGTGCGCCACCACCGGAGAACCTCTAGAAGCCACTAACTGTCGACACCAGTGAGACAAGGAGCATATCCCCTATGTTGTCGTCTTCCGGCCCAAGGCCCATCAGCCCGCATCCTCTTACACCTCTCCGGCTATAAATAGAGACCTCAGTTCACAGGTTAAACATTCTATTCTCTGGATTCTCATTCTTTACCACACACTTATTTCCTCAAAGCAGATACTTATTCTCACGCCGGAGTCTGGTTATGAGGGAAACCCCCATATTCCCCTCTTAACGAGCTAACGGTGTTCTGTTTTGCAGGATTAGCGGATCATTATGGAGCTCAGAAAGTTATAAGAAGATTAACCCTTATGGTAGAAACATAAACTAAACTAATCAACCCCTAAAATTAGTTATGTGTTTCTTCATTGGCGCCCACCGGTTTTTACAAATCACTTTCATCTTTTTTTTTTCTGAGTTTTCTAAGCTATTTTTTCTTTCGATCATGGCTGGTCAAGGAATTATTCCCGATTTTGGTTTCGAAACAAAATCTAATGCAGTGTTAGGGGAGGACAATCAAAATGTCCAAGTCCAACATGTTGAAGAAATCGGTGAAATAGAAGTAACCAACACTGGGGGACCCCGCGCGAGTGCCGCTCGCGTCACTCAGACGGTAACCCCAGTGAATCACGTCGCTGGTCCTTCGAATCCAGCTCCACCTCAGAATATTCCGGCGCTATTAGGGCTGCCAGAGGGCGAAACTCCAGCCTCTTGGTATGCTAAACAAATTGCTACTATAAATGAGGCGTATCAATCTTTGAGAGCACAGCAAGCAGTCTTACAAGCAGATCCATCTCTGGTTACACCTGCGGGTCCAAGTCAGGGGGCGCGCCAGATACCCCCGCAACGAAACTTGCACGGGAGAGTTAACAGGCCTCCCCCCCTAAGAAGGCCAAGCGCGCATGACACGCGCGAGACACGGGGAGAGAGCGAAAGCTATTACGACTATCCATCAAATGTTCAAAGAGGTCCAATTCATAGCCGGCTCGGGCCGCGCAACATGAATAATGAGTGGGATGACACGGACCCAAATGACCCAACTTGGCAAGACGACGAAGGATCCTCAGTCTTTAACCGTTTACAGCGGAATCACGAAAATTACAAGCCAAGGCAGCGCATTGCATACAGCGAAGAAGCAGAACGAGACTTCAGTCTCGCCTATAGACCAACTGAAGCAGCAGAACACTCGAAGTTTATCCCAAAGATTGCTTTGGCACCGCTTTCAAGAGAAAAGTTACCCCCAACAGTGGGAAAATTTAACGGTTTAACCGATCCTGACGATCATGTCAGAGTATTCACAAGTGTCGGTTGTATGGGAGGATAGAACATGCCGATGTGGTGTCATTTGTTTATCCAGACGCTTACCGGGGCTACTCGCGCTTGGTTCGACAGCCTGCCGCCTGGAAAAATCAGTTCATGGGTTGATTTCAGAACACAGTTTCTGAATCATTTCAGCCAGCAAAGGCGCTATCTACGAGATACGTCTGAAGTGACAGACATCTGGCGAAGAGAAAACGAAGGTTTGGAAGACTTCAACACGCGCTTCAGCAAAGAATGTTTAGAAATCGACGGCGTAAGCGAACAACTCATGCGCGCTCACTTTAAGAAACCAATTCGGTGTGATAGTCTCATCAGAACTATCACCGGAAAAGATGGTATGCCTAAGGAATGGAGTAAGCTGATGGAAGCCGCAAAAATCGTAGCGCAAACCGAGGAGTCGCTAGCTGGAGCCAAGAGCTCATACTCTGAAGATCGTTTTTCCAAGAGAAACTCGCGCGACTATGGCAAGCGCAACAAGGGCAAAAGTCATGATTGGAAATCTGGAAAACCAAGTGATTATGAGGAAAGATCGCGCTACAAAGAAGACGCGCGGGAAACAATTGACAGAATTGGATATCGAAAGGCAGTCAGGGATGATAACCGAGAAAAACACTGGACTCCGCTCATAAAAACACCAAAAGAGGTGCTAATGACGGAGAACCACGATTTCAAGGCTCCAAGGCCTATGACAAACAAAAAGGGACAAGACCCGAACCTGTACTGCGATTTCCACAAGGATACAGGTCATCTAACAGATGACTGTATCAGCTTGCGATAAGAGATTGAGAAAGCACTGAAAAGAGAAAAGTTGAGCCACTTGGTGAAGAACGTGCGTAAAGAAACACGCCAGATCCAGCGCCACGATGATGGGAACCACAAGAAGGTCCGGCGCCTGGAAACCCATATGGTCAACGGACCAAGATACAGCGCTTGAGAGAAAGGAAAACGCCCTTATGAACCTTCATGGCAAGAGCAGCAGGTCATTTTCCCGGTAGTACGTGGGGGTCCACGCGCCACGCACCCCGTCGTCATCACCGGTATTATTGGTCATTACGAGATGGAATACGTATTCATTGACCCGGGAAGTACAACAGATATCATCTATGAGCAATGCTTTAATCAGTTTGACGAAGAAGATAAAGCAAGACTTGAGCCAGTAGACTACGCTCTGTCAGGATTCTGCAACGAAATGGTCTTCCCACTAGGCCAAATCAGCTTCCCCGTCACGCTGTTTGACGGGAAGCACTCAAGAACCACAACTGTCAACTTCATGGTGATGCCTGTCAAATCAAGGCATGATGTTTTGATTGGGAGAGAAACCCAAGGAGAGCTAAACATGGTAACTTCCACACCCCACTCAGCGATCGGGTTCCCAACCGAGACGGGGGTGGCAATTATATATGCAAAGAAGGAAGTAATGTCAGCAGAGAATGTGCGCCCGACCAAAGCGGCGAAGGTTTCAACGACCGAGCCAGAAAAGTGGGTTTTAAACCGCAAATACCCAGAGTAAACGGTGACAATAGGCCACGCAATCTCACCAAACATCAGAACGCACCTCAAACAACTCTTGTTCAGAAACATGGACATTTTTGCCTGGACCCCGGAAGATATGACCGGCGTCCCGTGCGATTTTACTGAGCATTTTCTGAACACTTATCCCTCTGTTGAACCCAAACTGCAAAGAAGGCGCAGCTTAGGGGCGGATAAGACGAAAGCAATGAATGAGCAAGTGTGTGAGCTGTTGAAAGCGGGAATCTTAAGAGAGGTGCGCTATCAGAGTTGGGTTGCAAACCCCGTGATGGTGGAGAAGTCTAATGGAGGGTGGAGAATGTGCGTCGATTATACCGATCTCAACAAGGCATGCCCTAAAGATTGCTACTCTTTGCCTGAGATCGACAAAAAGATAGACTCTCTCGCACCGTACATATGGAAATGCTTCTTAGATTGTTACAAGGGGTATCATCAGGTTCTGATGTGCTCGAAACGGGTTAACTAAATTAACTAAATTTACCCTAATTCTAGACTCTCTAAGTTTTAAATTTATAAAACTAAGACTCTCTAAACCCTAAACCACACAATCGGCAAGTGTACCGATCAATGTAGTATAGCCTAAGGAAGTCCGAGTATCGAACCCAAGAGACTCTACTGAATACGCTAATGACTCAATCTAGACTCAAACTGACACGACTTAACTAAATGGTTGTTGATTGGGGGGGGGGGGTTTCTAAAAATCCTAAAGAATGCAAAAACGACTAAACTAGCAAGACGAACTAGAAATGAACTCACACGAAGACTGAACTCAAGGATGATGAAGGAACTACCTAGACAGGAATCCTGATTGCTTTTAGTTATGATTATAATTGGAAGTTGTCTGCTATGGAACCGGGATCTTAAAATTCTCACCTCTCGGGAAATCTAAGGACCCCTAATCCTTCTCAAGGGCACGCTAAGATCCCCTAAAGGTTGTTAAATTACCGGTTATTAGACTCCCTTACAAGACATCTAATGGGTTTATAAAAGTATCCTACAAGGCTCACTCCCTTACGAGACCTAAACCTAGGATAGGTTTGTTTTCTCAGCTAGACTTGCTAGACAGCAGCCAAAAGGTTAACTTCCTAAGAAGGACCCACCTTGCGGTTTAATCACTTAGACCTAGCAATAATCTCGCACCTTACAGCTATTGATGATTAGTAGAACACTTGATTTTATTAAATTACCAACTATTACTTCTAAGGTTACTTGTGCACTTTTCACCCTAAAGGATCAAAGGTTTATTATGTGATATAGACACTCACCAAAACCTAAAACCCTAGCCCGACTCTATTCCGTGATAAAGACCGTCACCAAGATTCAAGCGAAGCAATAATCAATAATAACATAATATCAAGCACGCAAACACATCTAGCTGATAGAACAAACCGTTTACAATTTATAAACAATCCATAGCGTTCAAAATCCAAGAATAATCAATACTTATACGCAATCATTCATCCATGTCTAGGTAGTAAAGGAAATCTAGCCAATAATCATGTCTAAAAACATAGCAATCAATGTATAAACTGAATTCATCATTAAACAATAAAAAACAAACGAGAAACGATTGAACAAGATGATAAAACCCGTAATCTTCGATCCCGTGTGCTCTTTAACGTTCTCCGATGATTCTCAGCAATCCCGAGCCTTCAAACGCCTCTAAACAGCCTTCAAGACGTCCAAAAAGAACTCTAAATTCGTCTATGTTCGTAATGTGTTCGGCTGTTGTTGATGATGATCATATATAACCACAAAACCCTAATAACCGACGCTGATTAAACTGATTTTGCGTAAACACCTTCCTCGCGGCCCGCTTGAGATATGATCATAAGTTGTCGCAGGCCGCCCGCCTTCAAATGACCGGAAACATTATTTAAGTTGATGCGGCCCGCTTGGAAATGTCCATAAGCTTATGCGGGCCGCCTGGTAACTCCATAACTGCATTTCTGCTTCGTTTCATTCCCGAACTCTTCGGTTTCCGTGCCAGACTTTCGTCCATCCAGATTTTAACTCATATCTGCTCCGTTTGGCTGCAAAGACCTGGAAACACAAATAAATCAAAAGCAAATACATTCTAATCTAAAACGACACTAAATCTAACTAAAACCGAACAAACCTAGACGCGAATAAAGATGTATTTTGCAATACATCAAATATCCCCACACTTACTCTTTTTTCGTCCTCGAAAAAGAATTATGCATAACGGAATCATAGTCGGAATAATCATTCGGGCCAAAAGTATAAGTTATTTTATTAAAATCGAAACTCGTGTTAGCCGCGATTGCAAGTATTTTGATCCACTTAAACCCAACCCGGTTCCAAGCCCTTATCATGCAATTTAGTTCAAGTACGGTCAATCTACCTAGGGTCTCACGCTAAGAATTTCAAGTCCACCTAATCCCCCCTCAAGCTTATAGGACAAAAGGAACAACCACTGGGTTATTTCCTAACCGTTTTATACCAAGATCCAAAGAGTTTAGAATCAAATCTATTTTTTTTTCATACGAGCTTAGACTTTGCTTTTTGCTCTTTTTTTTTCTCTCGTGAGTCTAGACGATGCTTTCCCTAACCAAGAGGTATTCCGGCTGTAGAGTCGCGATCCCCAACCACAGATTACTTAGGTTTCGGTACTTTTATTCGGCAAGGCGATTTCACACATCTCAGAGGCATTCCGGCTGTAGAGTCGCTATCCCCAACTCGGATTACATAGACCTGTGCTACTTTCATTTAGTTTCTAGCTCACTTTTTATTCTATTTTTTTTTTCTTTTTCAACGAGATAATGACCAAAAACTCTAACGATCTTAGCTTATAACGGCATCCCTTATACTATTTTTGGCGGTTTCAATTTCCCCACTCTCCCTAGATGAGAACCCACTAGTAGACCGACAATTATGTAATTTTAAGATCAAAGAAACCCAGAACCGAATCGAGCCTACCCGCGCATCCCAAACTAGACACAAGCACGATTATTTTAATCTCATATTATTATTATTTGAACCCGAACAAAAACTCAACTTTTCTATCATTTTCCGTTTTTATTTTTGCAAACTTCTAATTTCAAAAGACATTTTCTAATTTTTTTTTTTTTTTATTTTTTAATTTTTTTGTATTTTACGACTTTTATAACTCAAGACTCACTAACTAATGACACTAAACGATAGTTCCCATCCCCACACTTAAACTCTACATTGCCCTCAATGTAGGATGGAAACCGACTCAAAAAACTAAAAATAAATAAGAAATAAAAGACTAAGGGCAAATTGGAAAGGACTTAGCTGGTAATATGACGCATAGGCTCCAAAACTCTCGTCCAATCCAGCTCGATCGTATAGCATTTCATTCGCGATCGGCTTGACACTGACTAGTATGGTTGATAGATGCCTGAAATCTGATCAACAGCTCCAAATTCACCCGAATGGAGATTGAGTACGGGTGGTACATATTCGAACCTGCATCAACAAAAACAAGCAAAATACCAAAGCAATACCGACTCGACCCAAATGACTAAAGACTACTAACTTAGACGCTTGGTACAAAATATAAAAGTATAATGCAAGCACAAACCCGTACACGACAATCCGAATCAGCAATGGTGATGGTATGGAACAGTGGTGATGATGAAATTAGTGATTTAATGGATGAATAGATGGTAATTATGAAACAATGTTGGGCCAAATCCTGCTGTTCATCGAAGTAATAGACCCACGCGGCCCGCTTGGGGATTAAGTGTAAGTCAATGCGGGCCGTGAGTGTCCAACAATTCGAGATTTCCCTTAAGTTCATGCGGCCCGCCTCAAGATGTATCATAAGTTCAAGCGGGCCGCCTGAACAGCAAACAGCAGTAAAACACTAGACAGCAATAGCAGATTGTTTTTTTTTATAATTTTATTAATGCCTAAACTGCCCTGCCCCGTATTTCGTCGTTTTAAACAGTAGACGTACCTGGGCAACTGCTCGTCTGCTGAGTTCGGCCTTCATGAAGCGGAGTGTTCCTGCAAAAACTTTTACGACACACAAAACGACGCAAAAACACGAAACGACGCAAACGGCACTAATAACCTAACTAACGACACAAAACGAAGTACGACTCAATATACAAACTCTACAAGTAATCACAAATGTTCACGCACTTACGGAGGATCGTATATGCGGAGCTCACCTCCACACCAACTCGTACGGGCCTTAGCACTACAATTCGCAAAATCTCCCGCATCTCTCCTAACTTTCTCAGACTCTCTCCACTTTTCATCAAACGGTGGGAACCTAAATGTATCATCTTTAAACCTATCCCCACACTGAGCCTTGCTCAGTTTCTCTATCTTAGATTCTAAACTCGTCACTCTTTCTTCCAACTCTTCTACTCTTCCATCCGGCGGATCCCCACACTTGGGTTTTAACATCTTCTCTAGACTCGGCTCACTCTCCACCTTCTTCACATCACTCTCAACCTTCTCACTCTCCTCCATCGATACTATCGCCTCCACGCTCTCACTCGGCCCTCTCGCATTATTCACCTTAAAAACTACCGACTCATCCTCCGCTCTAAGTGTGATTGTGCCTAAGAAGACATCTATAAGCGCTTTAGAAGTGTTCAAGAACGGGCGCCCTAAAATCAATGGCACTCTATCATCGGCCTCCATATCTAGCACTACAAAATCGGCAGGAAAAACAAACCTATCAACTTTTACCAACAAATTCTCTACTATCCCCCTAGGATACTTAACTGACTTATCCGCTAACGAGAGGGTCATACGTGTTGACTTCAAATCACCAAGGCCTAGTTTTTCGTAAAAGGAATATGGCATCAAATTAATACTAGCACCAAGGTCAGCTAACGCATGGTTTTTAACATCACCACCAAACAAACATGGAATCGTGAATATACCCGGATCAGTGAGTTTCTCAGGAAGTTTATTTAAGATCACAGCAGAAACCTCTCCACTCAACGGATTACTAGAACTCTCACCTACCTTATCCTTACGCTTGAGAAAATCCTTAAGGAACTTAGCGTACTTAGGCATGGATCTCAAGGCCTCTATGAACGGAAGATTCACCTTCAGCTGGGTGAACATCTCAAGAAACTTCTCGTATTCCCTAGCATATATCTGCTGCCTAGCACGAGCGGGAAACGGAAGACGAGAAATATCAATCACTCGAGGTGGTGGCCGAACCTTCTTCGGCTGCTTCTCCTCTTTCTTCTCTACTGGCAACTCCTCGGCATGTGCGGTACTTGCTGGGTCTAGCCTAATGTGCACCTTTCCTGGAGCCTCCATCTCAATCACCTCATCTACCTCATCATCACTCCCTATCTCAACATTCTCTTTCACGACCTCTCCTAGACTCAACCCACTGCGAGTAGTAATTGCTTTAACAGAATGGTGGACTGGGTGAGTAGTACCTGAATACTGACCAGAAGGGGACTCTTTCAACTGCCTAGCTATATCCCCTACTGTTCTCTGAAGATCTAGAAGAGTGGACTCTTGATTTTTAATCTGAAGATCGTGATTCTTATTAATTTGACCCTGAGCTTGCATAAACTCAGTGAGGGATTTCTGGGTCGCCTGACTCTGTGTAATCATCTGAGCGAGCATCTCCTCCATCCTACTCGTACTACCCTGACTCTCCCGATTCGACCCTCCACTCGCCATCTGACCTCCTGAACCACTAAACTGACCACTCTGACCTGAACCACCACTCGCATAAAGACCCGGCCCCCTATTTTGATACTGACCAGATGGAAAACCAGGGGGATTGCCAGAAGGGCGGAAACTACTACCACTACCCTGCCAGTTGGAGTTATAATTATTATTATTACCAAATAGACCCCAAGACTGACCGGCTATGTACTCTACCTGCTCTAACGTAAGTGTGGGACAATCTAGTGTATCGTGGCCTCCCATACAAACCTCACACCTATCAACTTTCTTCTTAATCTCATCCAACTCTCTCCTCATCTCTTGCCTCAAATCTTTCTTCACACTCTCGACTATAGCAGCTACCGATGTACCCAAGCTAACTTGGTTTACCCCTCGACCGGCCGAGGTGGTAGTAACAGGAATGGAAGTCCTGCCAGTAGTGCTGTAATCCATATCAGAATGTGCAAAGCTCTTAAACAAATCATTGCACTCCGTCACTGTCTTCTTTCCCATAAGCTGACCTCCTGCTGAAGTATCGAAACGAGCTCTAATCTCAGGAGTAAGAACATTGTAAAACTTCTCAACTAACGCCCAATCCGACAAACCATGCTGCGAACAACGAGAGAGAAGCGTCTGAAAACGCTCCCAAGCTAAGTGATACGGCTCATCAGGCTCCATACGGAAGGAGTGTATCTGATCACGAAGGCGAGACGCCTTGGCTGGCGGGAAGTATTTTGCTATGAAAGCATCGTGAAGACCAGCCCAAGTAGTGAAAGTGCCTGCGGGCTGAGAATCAAACCAAACGACTGCCCGTCCAGCGAGCGAGAATGGGAATACCTGAAGATACCTAGCATCTAGCTTGACACCCTCAATGGAGTAGGTGCCACAAAGACGAGTGATGCGATTTATGTGGGCGGGTGCATCCTCGTCATCACGACCATGGAACTGGCAAGAATTTGTGATGGCGGTCAAGATGTAGGAAGGAATCTGCCAGGACCTATCATTCGCAATATTCGGAAGGGTGATGGGTGAAGTGGCACCGGTGAAACCGGTGGTAGCCTGCTGGTAGACGGTTCGGTTTGCCATGACGGGTGCAAGACTAGGCGAACGAGAACGGGAGGGTGGTGGGGAGACGTGTGGTGAAACGTGTGGTGATGGCTTTGGTGTAAAATCAAAGGCGGGGGTGGACTGTGGAATCGAAGAAGACGACTCAGAAGACTTGACTGTAAAAAAAGGTGGCGGCGGTCCCTGCGAGCGCGTATGGGGCATCCACCAACTACGAACAACGAAAAGACTCTAACAACGACTCACTAACCTAGAAAAGACACTAAATCAAATATTTTTGGATTTTTTATGATTTTTAGACTCCTACGACTCAACGAACACAAATAGCACGTAATATGTCAAACAAGTCGAAACAAAGTAGTCAACGCAATCGCCAAGAGTCCCCGGCAACGGCGCCAAAAACTTGATGTGCTCGAAACGGGTTAACTAAATTAACTAAATTTACCCTAATTCTAGACTCTCTAAGTTTTAAATTTATAAAACTAAGACTCTCTAAACCCTAAACCACACAATCGGCAAGTGTACCGATCAATGTAGTATAGCCTAAGGAAGTCCGAGTATCGAACCCAAGAGACTCTACTGAATACGCTAATGACTCTATCTAGACTCAAACTGACACGACTTAACTAAATGGTTGTTGATTGGGGGGGTTTCTAAAAATCCTAAAGAATGCAAAAACGACTAAACTAGCAAGACGAACTAGAAACGAACTCACACGAAGACTGAACTCAAGGATGATGAAGGAACTACCTAGACAGGAATCCTGATTGCTTTTAGTTATGATTATAATTGGAAGTTGTCTGCTATGGAACCGGGATCTTAAAATTCTCACCTCTCGGGAAATCTAAGGACCCCTAATCCTTCTCAAGAGCACGCTAAGATCCCCTAAAGGTTGTTAAATTACCGGTTATTAGACTCCCTTACAAGACATCTAATGGGTTTATAAAGTATCCTACAAGGCTCACTCCCTTACGAGACCTAAACCTAGGATAGGTTTGTTTTCTCAGCTAGACTTGCTAGACAGCAGCCAAAAGGTTAACTTCCTAAGAAGGACCCACCTTGCGGTTTAATCACTTAGACCTAGCAATAATCTCGCACCTTACAGCTATTGATGATTAGTAGAACACTTGATTTTATTAAATTACCAACTATTACTTCTAAGGTTACTTGTGCACTTTTCACCCTAAAGGATCAAAGGTTTATTATGTGATATAGACACTCACCAAAACCTAAAACCCTAGCCCGACTCTATTCCGTGATAAAGACCGTCACCAAGATTCAAGCGAAGCAATAATCAATAATAACATAATATCAAGCACGCAAACACTCTAACTGATAGAACAAACCGTTTACAATTTATAAACAATCCATAGCGTTCAAAATCCAAGAATAATCAATACTTATACGCAATCATTCATCCATGTCTAGGTAGTAAAGGAAATCTAGCCAATAATCATGTCTAAAAACATAGCAATCAATGTATAAACTAAATTCATCATTAAACAATCAAAAACAAACGAGAAACGAATGAACAAGATTATAAAACCCGTAATCTTCGATCCCGTGTGCTCTTTAACGTTCTCCGATGATTCCCAGCAATCCCGAGCCTTCAAACGCCTCTAAACAGCCTTCAAGACGTCCAAAAAGAACTCTAAATTCGTCTATGTTCGTAATGTGTTCGGTTGTTGTTGATGATGATCATATATAACCACAAAACCCTAATAACCGACGCTGATTAAACTGATTTTGCGTAAACACCTTCCTCGCGGCCCGCTTGAGATATGATCATATGTTGTCGCAGGCCGCCCGCCTTCAAATGACCGGAAACATTATTTAAGTTGATGCGGCCCGCTTGGAAATGTCCATAAGCTTATGCGGGCCACCTGGTAACTCCAGAACTGCATTTCTGCTTCGTTTCATTCCCGAACTCCTCGGTTTCCGTGACAGACTTTCGCCCATCCAGATTTTAACTCATATCTGCTCCGTTTGGCTGCAAAGACCTGGAAACACAAATAAATCAAAAGCAAATACATTCTAATCTAAAACGACACTAAATCTAACTAAAACCGAACAAACCTAGACGCGAATAAAGATGTATTTTGCAATACATCAGGTTCAAATGAAGCTTGAGGACGAAGACAAGACAGCTTTTCGGACCGATCTCGGGATCTTCTGTTATACAAAGATGTCGTTCGGCCTCAAAAACGCTGGCGCAACATACCATCTCCTGATGGATAAGACCTTTGCTAGAGATATTGGGAAGCATATCGAGGTTTACATCGATGATCTGGTAATTAAAAGTCCCGAAGAGGACCAAATGTTAAAAGATATCGAGAAAACATTCAACTCGTTGAGACGCGTGAATATGAAACTGAATCCAGCCAAATGTTCCTTTGGTATGGAGGAGGGAAAATTCTTAGGCTTCGTGGTTACAAATGGCGGTTTTAGAGTCAATCCAGAAAAAATTCAGGCCATAGAGCGGATGCCGTCACCACGAACGATCAAGGAGATGCAAAGGCTGGCCGGCCGCCTAGCCGCGCTTAACCGCTTTCTGTCAAACCACGGTGCAAAATCATATCCTTTTATCAGCACTCTGCGCAACTGCGTAAAAAAGCAAGAATTCAAGTGGACGCCTGAAGCAGAAGTTGCTTTTCAGCAAATGAAAGAATGTTTGATTGAGCTCCCTACTCTGACCGCGCCGTTTGAAAAGGAACCGCTCATCCTGTATTTGTCCTCTTCGGACAAGGCAGTGGGGTCGGTATTATTGGTGGAAAGAAATGGAGTTCAGACTCCAATTTACTACGTAAGTAGGGTGCTTACCGATCCAGAAACGAGATATTCCACAATGGAAAAGTTGGTACTTGCGCTGTCACACGCCTCCAGAAGGCTGCGCAGATATTTTACAGGGCATGTGGTCACGGTACTCTCCAACTTTCACATCGGCACCATATTTCAAAAGCCAGAAACGTCAGGTCGCCTAGCTAAGTGGGCAATCGAACTAGGGGGCCACAACATTCTCTACAGGCCGCGCCCGGCGATCAAGGGTCAAGTTCTAGCGGACTTCATCACAGAGGTCCCAGAAGATAAAATCAAAGATTGTGAAGTGGTGGATACTCCTATCAAGGATACATCAGACGAACTATGGTTGCTATCCACCGATGGGGCTTCAAACGAAGATGGTGCAGGGGCCGGATTGCGCCTAGTTAGCCCTGAGAAGCATGAATTTACATACGCCATCAAGTTGGACTTCAAGAATACCAACAACGAGGCGGAATACGAGGCATTCCTAGCAGGCTTGCGCCTCACCATAAAAATGGGAGCTCAAAATCTGCGAGCGCATGTTGATTCACTCTTGATTGCCAGTCAAATCAACGGTCTATACGACGCGAAGGGCGAAGTTATGGCTTTGTATCTAGATCAAGCAAAGGAGTTGCTTCAGCAATTCAAGTCCTACAAGGTGGTGCATATCAATCGCTCAGAGAACAAACCAGCAGACGCCTTGAGCAAGCTCGCTTCAACTTCTTTTCAACATCTCGCTAAAGATGTAAGAATCGAGGTACTAAAAAACTCGTCGGTTTTGCTGCGTCAAGTGAATGTGATAGAGATAGGAAAACCATCCTGGATGAGCCCTATAATCAATTATTTTCAAGAAGGAATACTCCCTGACAACAAAGCAGAGGCAAGGAAGATACAGAACAAGGCCTTGCATTATGAGATGAATGGCGGTATCTTGTACCAAAAATCCTTCTTGGGGCCACTTTTGCGCTGCGTGGACCCCCAAGATGCCAATTACTTGATCAGGGAGATTCACGAATGAATCTGCGGCATCCATGCAGGACCGCACATGGTCGTGGCGAAAATTATGAACGCTGGATACTATTGGCCAGGGATGCACGTTGACGCTATAAAGGAATTGCGCAAATGTGACTCCTGTCAAAGGCACGCCCCTAAGACCCTGCGCCCGAAAAATGATCTCATTCCTGTGTCCACTGCATGGCCTTTCCAGCAGTGGGGAATCGATATGGTGGGACCTTTCCCGGAAGCTCCTGGAGCCGTGAAGTTCATAATTGTTGTCGTCGATTATTTCACCAAGTGGGTGGAGGCCAAAGCACTCGCTTCAACAACTGCAATGATGGTGAGAAAGTTCATCTGGGAACACATCATTTGCAGGTTTGGCCTCCCACTCACAATTGTAACCGACAACAGCACCAACTTTGCGTTTGACGACCTCCAAAAGTGGATGAAAGAGATGAACATCGAACACACTTTCTCATCTGTTGCGCACCCTCAGGGCAACGGACAAGTCGAAAGTGTTAACAAGAGTATAGTTGAAGGGATAAAAGCCCGCCTGGGCACTAAGAGAAGAGGCTGGGTAGATGAGCTCCCAAGCATCCTGTGGGCTCATCGAACCATGCCGAAAACGAGCACTGGCGAAACCCCTTTCAACCTAGTCTATGGCTCAAAGGCGGTTATCCCAGCCGAAATTGGCTTGCCCTCGCCGCGCTTGACAGCAGTCAACACGATCAACAATGAGGCAGAGCGTCGTCTTGACTTGGATTTACTCGAAGAAAGGCGTGAAATTACGCGAATTAAAGAAGCCAAGTACAAGACACGGCTGGAAAGGTATTACAATGCGAGAGTGCGCATTTGTACCTTCACTCCAGGAGAGTATGTCTTCAGAGACAATGAAGCTTCGAATGTTGAACGCCCAGGAAAGCTTGCACCCAAATGGGAAGGCCCATACTTAATACACGAGGTGCTAGGGAAGGGGGCATACAAGTTGCGCACTCTCGATGGATACATCATCCCGCGCACGTGGAACGCGCAACAACTGCGCAAGTGCTATATGTAACTACTCTCGGCCTTGCGCCTCTACGCACTCATGTTGGCCACACGCCTTTTTTAATTTCCCATGTTGGCTAAATGCCTTTTGTGTTACTTGCATGCGATGTATGTTGGCTTAAGCGCCTGTTTCTTAATCAATGAAAGCATATGCCTTATGTTTTCTTTTATCATGATGACTACGTTACAAATGCATGTTAAACTTTTGATTAGCACGAAAACACTTCAGTAAATTACGAGCTCTTGAGTTACGCCTCCAAGGTCCTCCGCGAACATAGCGCGAGACCGGGCAGTTACACTCGCACAAGAGCCACACTTACATTTATTCGTGCTAACTTAACCAATGTTTCTAACAAAAGTGCAATAATTGTAACTAGGCAAAGAGAGCAAGCATAAACATCATATTCAACAAGCGCAACCGCGCAATAGTTACATAGAAATAAACCATCATCATTTCAATTCAAAATAAGCGCGACCGCGTAACAGGTTACATTTAACATCTAAAAATAAAAATTACAAGGCACAAAGCCTGTCAATGCTGCCTACTCATAACCATCACCACCATCATCATCATCGTCATGCTTATCACCATCACCATCATCTCCACCATCGTCATCACCAGCTGGCTCTTCTTCATCGGATAGCTCGACAGTCTCTGGTGGATCAATGATGGCCTTTAGCCGTTGACACCAATCATCATGCTTCAGCGCCTCTTCAACCAAATCCACCACAGGTAATGACAGATGGTCATAAGCCTTTTCAGCGTGAGCTAACTCAGCATCAGCCTGATCAGTCACTGAGCAATGACTAGTATCGAACGCTTGTCCAAACACCTCTTCCACATGCTCCGCACACTCTAGATAACCTCCACGGTGACCAACCGTGCGTGAGGCATCTATAAGAGCAGCAACAGCTCCATCCAGTTCTCCAGCGTTTAGGATAGAGTTGGCCATCTACAGCAAAGGCATTGAATAAGAAATAGGCCTTAACAAATAAAAGCCTAAGTTGAGAAAAGAGACGTACCAGAACTACTCCCCTGCCGCGCATCCACTCAGCCTCAACAGCAAGAGTATCAACGATGCCCTGAACCTCTGAATAGTTATTCTGCGCTACGTTGAGGGCCGCCGTACTAACGTCTCACGCCTCCTCGGCTCTCGCCTTAGCCTCCTCAGCAGTGGCAGCCTTGCCCTTCTCAGCTTCAAGGTCGATCTCCAAGGACTCACTTTTGTCAACCTGCTCTTGCAGGCGACGTTTTAACTGTGCAATCTCGACGTCCTTGGCAGCCAGGTCCTTGTCCTTACCAGTTAACTGCGCTTTCAGCTCAACCTGCAAAGGATAAAGGACTTAGATAATTTTACAGACAAAAAGCACAAGGACAGAAAAGGTCACACTCAACGAACCTCAACTTTCTCCTTAGCAGTTTGCCCTTCTTCAACTTTCCCGGTAAGCTCAGCAACTTTACCCTCGAGCTCGGTAATCTTGGCACGAGCCGCATACATGCGATCGTTGTCTTTCGCACAAATCTTCTTCCACTCATCGCGCTCCTTCGCCAGGAGGTCTTCAGCAGCACGAAGCTTGCCCCTAAGACCCTCGCGGCCCCATTCCTCTGATTTCCTATCAGCCACGAACTTGGCCTTCTCCTCCTCAAATTTAGCATTCGCCTTCTTGAACTCCTTCACCTGCCTCACAAGGCGCTCACTATATTTCTCCCAGTCAGCTCGCTCCTTAACCGTTGTGAGCCACTCACGTACAATTTGGTGATTGGTGGCGCGAGTATTAGCCTCTCCAACCACATAGGCTTGATACAGCCCATCGTGAGTCCGCGCCCTTTGCCGGCTAACCTCACCGGGAGGGAAGGAGTTCAAAAACCAATCACGGCACGGGCCAAACTCCTGAAAGGTATCCTTCTGTTTCAAACCCCAGGGAGCTTGGTGAGGAGCATTACCGCGCGCCTCCTCCATATAAGTCTTGTAGTAAATGTCACCGAGGGTATCCTTTGGGCCGATTATCTGTGGCATATATCCTCCAGCGCCACCGAAACTCGCACCACCTGCAGCATGAGATTTTTCCTTATGAATCGGAGAACCTGATCCCCCAGTAGTAGAAGTAACTTTAACGGATTGGAGGGGGCATCAGGTTACGCAGCTTTGGTGGGTTTCGGCCCGTTAGCTAGTAAGCCCGTAGCCTGGCTATATAATGTTTGTTTTCTTTTCATTTGTAAACTATGCTTTCTATTGAATATACCCTAGCCACTTTTGATCCTCTATGTTCTATACATGTTTATCGATTAACAGCAATTTCATCAAATTGCATAGGGAATTCAGCCCAAATCTAATGCATGTACATGAATTCTTGATCATCTAGCCCTATAAATCACTTGGTAAGTTGTAATTTATGATTTGGTGATTTTGATATGAAGTGGGTTATGATCAATCCACGAATTTGTATGAAATTAAGCATGAATATGTGTTAGCATCATCTTAGGAAACATGTGTTAGGCATAATTTTGATTAATTGATGTTTAAAGATGAAAACCCACTAGTTGAGTGATGAAGATAACATCGGTGTTTCACCATGTTCAATGTTGATGTACCATGATGAATATGTGTGAATAATATTGATTGATTAGTAGGAAGATTTGATGAATTATGTATGAACTTGGAAGATTATGCATGAATTAGTTGTACATTGTGCATTAAATGGTGTACGCACACCAAGTGTTTGATGAAATGCCTCGTATAAGCTAGTATGTGAAATTGTATGCTAAACACCAGATGAACATGTGTAGAGTTGATAATGACATGATTGATGATAATTAATCATGAGAAGATAATTTGTAGAAGGATTTCATAAGAAGGTGTAGTTGATGGAATGATTGGGTGAAATTATGCATTAGAACTTGTATTCTAGGCCTGAATAATGAGGTGCACATCATATGACGGATTAGTGGCTTAATAGTAATTTGGATTTGGATGTGCACTAAATGGATGGCTTATGGACTTACTAGTAAAGAATGGTGTTGAGATTATGTCAAATTTCTAGCTTTGAATATGGTTGTCAACTATAGAATCATGAATATGTTAGTATGTGTGGAATTGATGATACGTGTGCATATATGTAATTAGTTGATCATGTGCTTATGTATGTGTGTGTCCTACACCATGATTATGAAATGTAAATGGTATCATTGGTATGGTCGACTAGGTTTAGATGAGTATATGTTCATATGATGAAAGTATGTAAGTAAGATGGTTGACTTTCTGAAAGTCAACAATGTATGAATAGCATGACTAGGTCTTTGGATGCACTTACAAGGGTAGAGAGATCACGGGATACAAGTTAGATTATTTAATGTGCTATACATGATGGTGAATGAAATTATAGCATGGATTAGAATAAGTAAAATTGCTAATGCGAGTCTTATGCATGCTAATAGTTATTTAATGAAAGTCAAGCAACCGTTTGGGTTGGAATTGAATGCTAGTGTTGATGAATATATGTAATAACAATGTTTTGAATATGATGGCATGAATGGGTTGGAGTTTTCACTAGCATGGACCAAAGAATGGAAGACCAACGGGTCAAGCGGAGGCGAGGAAGCAAGCATGAACACTAACGCTTAAGGTAAGTGAGTTCCGACTCACGTCTTAGTATACATAAGAACTTTCTTGTTTATGAATGAGGGGAAATCATGTATGGTATGAAATGATTGAAGGTATTAAGATAAGTATTGATCTAGATAGTCGAAGGTAGTTTGTGGGACCAAACAGGTCGAATAAATAAGAATAAGTGAGGTAACGGTACTAAAATTGGTAATGATTAAGGACCCGGTGTAAGGATTCTTAGTCTAATATGTAAGGAATTGTTTTACGGATGTTTAGGAACAAGTTTCAAGTGAAACGGATGCAAAACGAGCAAGTTATGCAAATTTTAGTGTTAAAATGGGGGGCTGATCTGGGCATCACCGTAGCTTACGGTGCCCACCGTAAGCTACGGTGGGAGCTGGGACTTTATTTCTGCCGTAAGGCAGTTTAAAGCTGTCGTAAGGCTTTTGGGGGCCACCGTAAGCTACGGTACCGTAGCTTACGGTGGAGGTCTGATGTAAATGTAAAGTTTATGAAATTCTTTGTTTTTCCTTCAATTTCGGACCCCGTGAACCCATTCCAAGCCTCGTTAAGTCTTTATAATGTTCATCAACCCTACCAAATGGCTTGGTGAGTTACGAGTGAGCACGGAACTCATTCTTAAGATCCGAAACATACCCGAAAGACACTTAAAAAGCGTTTATGATGTGTGAGTAAGATCGGGATTTGGGAGCGAGTATGCGGGGTAATGAACTAAGTATTGGGTATGCATGTATAGATTTAACTTCATTCCATTACGCTTAAACTAATAAGTAATCATGAATAGGAGTGAGTATGAATATAAGTTTGTTCATACATGTTTTATTATACGAAGGTTTGTAATTAAGATACGGCAGTAATTCGTGGGGAATTAGGTAAGTGGTATGTACGAGTTAGTATGTATGAATGAATGTATTTATGTATTTATGTAAGTATATGTACGTGTGAGCGAAGGTATACATGTGAGTAGTTATGATTCGTTTTATGTATGCTTGTAAGTATGTAGTTACGTATGCAGGTAGGTATATATGTAGGTATCGGTGTATGTATATACGCAAGTAGCTATGTATGGGTGTAAGCATTATGTATTTAAGTATGAAGGTACATACGGGTGTAGGTATGAATGTAACACCTCGAAAATTTCACGTCCTATAATGTGTAGACACGTGTCAAATGTTAAACGTGTGAAAGAAATATTATAGAAGGACTAAAGTTGACAAACATGGAAAGTATGTGAAAATACGTATTCTAAGTGTCAACTGTGAATAAATATAACGTACATTAACCCTACACGATGCTCATATCTTCAAACGAATAAATCATGGATCATACGAAGCTAAAAGTGAGAGATTACAAACTACAGGGGTTAAATGTGTCAACATGTTTAAAGATATACCTCTGAGTGACCTTTTGACAAACCCGAAGCTTTGTAAATATTAATTATGCTCACTAGAATGCATGATTTAAATTTCGTAAAGTTTCGTTAACGTATGAGAAAGTTATGATCGAATTCGTGTGAGAGGGGTTAAAGCGTCAACGTTGAAAGTTAGGCCTTTTCGGGTAACAATAAAGTTACCCGGGGACTTAACAAAGTGGGTATATGTCTTAAAGCCCTTATAGTTCAATAACGAGGGTTCAAAATGCAAGAAACAAGTGTATGTACAAAGTTTGAAGAGCCAAGGACTAAAACTGCAATTTATCAAAGTTTTGTTGGAAGACCTTAGGGGCTCGCGTAGCGCGAGCTTATGGGCTCAGGCAGTCGCGCTACGCGACTGCCATATCTGGACAGAAACATATCTTTCTTGATTCTTTGTCTGCCCATTGAACTTGGATGCAACTTAGATCGATCTTGCCCTTCATTTGGCCCCTAAAACACCCCCTAGAACATGTAGGACACTTGTGGGATTGTTGTGGTGTGTGCTAGACTTATTTGTCAATCAATTGTGGTGCTTGATTCACTATAAAAGGCCACCTTCAAGTCACAACACTCCTCACATCTTCACACTTCACTTGTGCAATTGAGGAGCCTTTCTGGAACTTCAAAGCAAGCACAAGACCTTCCTAATCAAGCTTAGGACTTCAGTAAGTGTTCTAATCCTTTCTTGTTTGAGTTTAGCTTAGTTAATTAGCTAAAAGTCAAACCGTCGTAATTACGGTTTGACTTCGAGATTAGTCAATAATGGCTCAGTCAAATCTCGAATTAAAAGTAGTTATAAGTTGGTATTTATGTGGGTAATAAAACCCCAAAAGGGTTTCCCCTGATCACCACTTTAACTAGTTCAAAAGTCGGGTCAAACATATACTTAAAAAGTCAACAGAATTCTTAAAAGGTCATTTATGCATAATTAGCTATCTAGACCATGTATAACCTGTTGGATTATTGTTATAACTTAGTAATTAGTGTAAGAACATGTCCAAACCTGTTCAACCCGACTATTTCCTGTTTAGACCCGGTTCGGAACCGAAAGTCACATAGTTTGACTTTCACTTTGACTTTCAGTTCTGACCCGTTTAGGCATATTTTAGAAATGCCACAGAGCTTAAATTGGACTAGGTTACATGTTAGAACAACCCTCTATGATTATGCACCTCGGTTCATTAGTTATCCAATTAATATGCAAGTTTCCGTTAATTGTTCATATGTTGACCGTTATGCCCTTATTACCTTAAAACATGATTTATGAAAATGTAAAAGTGTAGAAACCTTGAATATTGATATATAAACTTGTATGCAAAATTTGACATCAGTTTAACTTGTAGATTAAGAGTTATGCTCATTAGCGTAATTACGGTGCTTTATGTTAATAAAATGGCGTAATTAGCGTAGAGCCTAATTAAACATACTTTTTGGTATCAAACGAATTACCCACTGATGTAATATATTATTTTGGGAATTTTAAAGATTTTTAATTAATTTTAGGCTGAGCATAACTCATAGTCGTAGGCTTAATTCGGTAATTGTCGGTTTTGCCCTTACGGGCCATAAAATGAGTTTTACACATCTAAACGACTCCAAACCTTTTGCCACTGATTAGTTATGATAAATGAATTATTTTAAGCCTTCTGGAAATATAAAAATATTAGACTTAAGTATCGAACCCGGTAATGGCTTTTAATCGCCTTATTTAGCGTTATTAACGCATAGTATGTCTTAAAATCATATTGGACATACCCGGGTTGATACCTACTGATATATGAGGCAAATTATGATATTTTAACAGTAAGCAAAGGTTGATTAACTCAGACTTCGTTTTTGAGCTTTTCGGCTTATGTGAAATTACCAAAATACCCCTACGGGGCATAGTTTGGTCAAAGATGATAAATTTCACATATATGCTTTAGCCTACTGTTATAACTCATCAAATTGAGTATGTTTGCTGTTTACATCAGACCTGTAACTCAGTTAAACATTTAAACTCTTTTACAACCTTTAAAATGACCAAACTACCCCTACGGGGCATAGTTTGTGTTTAAATTCGTTTCGGGCATAATGAAAGACATCTTACTGATGTCACAACATATTTGAGGCATAATTAACTTAGGAAACCTGTAGATGGCTCTAATGAATACCCGTTACGCTTGTTACGCGTTCGGTTCGGTTTATGTAACAAGTTTACATAAATTAGCCGAGACGGGTCAAACCTTATTGGTTTTATCTCAAAATCCAGAATGTGTTTAGTTTACCCATATTATACAAGTCTCCAAACTTGTCGGGTCTAAAACACATTCTATTCCGGTCTTCGCTTAATAGTGCGTACGAACCGTATCTTCCAGTAAGACTAACCGGTCTAAGCTTAATTAAAGACCCGTTAGCATTCTAATTAATTATTTATACCATCATTCCAGACTAGAGCTTTCCGGTAAATTGTACCTACGCTTACTTAAGTGACTACGGCTGAGTTATTAGATTCTTGCCATTTTAAGACAGGAGCTAGCTCAGGTAAATACTCTTAACTTATTTTCCCTATACGGGCTTGGAATACGGTATAATGATACCGCTTGGTCGGGTATTGAATATTTAATCTTAATGAAGGTTAAATTATTGAGGTAACCCGGTTTAATCTGTATTGTTTGAAATAAAAGCCTTAGGGGTTAATGACCATGTCCCGGATATCCTTGACATCATTGTGTTATAAAATGGCCATGTCTTATGCACGGGGTGTAGGCGTACACCTGACAGTTGCATAAGGGAAACGGTATCTCACTCTCTTGTGGGCCTATACTTGTGGCGTGTCTGTTAATCTTGACTCGGTTTCTATATCGGGCCCTGAACGTACAACGAACATGTAAATCTGTATACAAGGTTATAACTATAATTGTTCCAAGTATAAAAGATTAATTTTGCCTCTGTGCATTTTAATGAAAGTGTCAATATATTTTGTGTCATGTGCATCCAAACCAATTTTCAATCATTTTTCCAAAATGAGTCGGTTGAGTGTATTTACCAGTGAAAACTGACGTATTTTCCAAAAGGGTTAAGTGACAGGTACTGAACATAATTGGCTGGAAGCTCAGGGCGCTAATAAGGAAATCTTGCAAGTTCTAGGCGTCTAAAGTCTGTTGAACAAATGATATGTTTTAAGATCCGCCTGTGGATCCTTTACTTTCCGTTGTAATATTGAATATTACTTTATATACGGAAAAGTAATGATATTTATCTTTTGCTTCCGCTGTGCATTTATATATATATATTGTGTTGTTTGACCATGATGTTGCCAACCACGTCACGATACTCCCCCACCGGGCCCACCGGTGACACGTGGAAAAACGGGGTGTGACAGGTTGGTATCAGAGCCAACACTGAGTGAATTAAACACTAGCCTTTTGTGTTTAATCTCAGTTACACAATTGCACATATCAAAACTTCTGAGTCTAGACTTAACATAGGAATAATCTCAATCCTAATCTGGAAATTTCACTTCAAATTTTTATTTGATACGTCGCCAAGCAAAGAAGCTGTAATAAGAATTCTCCACATCTGGAGCCTGGAAATGCTGAGCTTTGTACCGCGACCCGGATGAAACGTGCAACCACTAAGAAAGCATTCAGGAATTGAATGAAGAAGAAACTCCTTTTGCTGAAGAACGTTTCCGTATATAGTCCTTATAAGGACATATTTATCATTCAGTCCCTCCGAGGACGACATTATTCTTTTGAAGTCCCATTTAGGGCAACCCTATAATTGTTTAAATTTCAAAGGAACGATTAAGTTTAAAAATATCATTCCTATATTATAAGATCTACCATTATAATAAAAGGGCAAAATCTAAAAGGACAAGACCTAGCTTCGGGTCATATTAAAGACCGGCCAAGATGGCAGTTCCTCAATGTAGATTCAGATCCCTATTAACAGTTCAATTCAGAAATTTTTCTGTGTTAAATATTAATAAGAATCTTAAAAGTGAAACCTAGCCTTCGGGTCATTTTGAGACCGGGCCAAGATGGTAAGACCTGTTTAAAAGGTTCGAATCCCTGTTAACATCTATAAATATGTTAACACTCCTGAGAGATGTGATTCGTTGGGGATCACACACGTAATAAAGGATTCTTCAAAAGATTCCTAACCCAGTTTAATGATCCCTAAATCCTGGGTTTACATCATCAATTAAAATGATCATATTTTAACCATACGTGGTAATAAAATGCCTACGGGCCTTGCTCATTTCTACATGAACCAAAGTACAGTGGTAGCAATGACTCCCTGTCAGAAAAAGGTAATGAACTAGGTTCAAACCTCCAGGCTTTGATTCTCTGAAATCATGGCTTATAAATTAAACTTGTCTACGTGACTAGGCCATTTGTGCTATTATAACCTTAATGCCTCGATTCTCTGAAATCATGGCTTATAAATTAAACTTGTCTACGTGACTAGGCCATTTGTGCTATTATTAAAACCTTAATGCCTCGATTCTCTGAAATCATAGAGAAAAATTTATAAATGTCCTTGTGACCAGGCCTATTGTGCCAGTATACCTTAATGTTATGATTCCTTGAAATCATAGGTTAAATAAAAAAAAATGTCCACGAGACTAGGCCTTTTGTGCCACAAATAAAACTGTTATTGTTTTATAATTAGGATAAATTATTATAGAAATCCTAAATAAACATGATAAATAAATTAACCAAATGTGGCCTCTGTTTACCATGGTTAACGAATTTCCCTAAGGGGCAATTCCATAATAAACTCCCAAATAAACTATTGCCCTTGTTTTCTGCAACAGTTAAAATTGTAATGGCTAACTCAGACGAGGGTAATAGCCATCCAGTGGAGCCTAATGTGAACGCCCAGATTACGTTAACGGGTGCCGAATTAAAAGCGATCATAGACGACGCTGTTACACAGGCTTTAGACAGGCAGTATGAGGAATACAGTGGTACTCGAAGTAGGACCCACTCTACACAGCCTTCAAAGCCTAAAACACACTCTGAAGCTCACATCAAGCCACCTCCCAAGAAAGATGATCCCAAGAATGGAGATGACGATCGTCGCTCCTCGAACCATCACAGTGATCCGTCTCAACAAATCATACTGAATAAAGGACCCCGTGATAAGGGTTGCTCCTACAAGTACTTTGTGTCATGTAAACCCCGGGATTTTACAGGGGAGAAAGGAGCCATTGACTGTATGACATGGCTGGACGAGATGGATACTATTGTGGATATCAGCGGATGCGCTGAGAGGGATGTAGTTAAGTATGCATCCCAATCATTCAAGGGAGAGGCACTAGCATGGTGGAAGTCTCTCATTCAAGCTACGGGGAAGATCCCTTTGTACGAGATGACTTGGGATCAGTTCGTTGCAATTATCAAAGAAAATTACTGTCCTCAACATGAAGTTGAGAAGATTGAGACTGAATTATTGACATTAGTCATGGAGAACTTAGATTGTCAAGCATACCTTACAAATTTCAATACCAAGTCTCGATTGGTTCCTTATTTGATCACACCGGAACCCAAGAGAATTGCTCGCTTCATAGGGGGTTTAGCCCCAGAAATAAAAGCCAGTGTTAAGGCTTCAAGACCTACTACATTCAGGTCAGTGGCAGATCTGTCGCTATCTCTCACACTCGATGTGGTTAGAAACAAGGCTGCCAAAGTCTCGGAAGACGGAAAGCGAAAAAGGGAGGATGAGAATTCCCATCACTCCGATAGGAAGAGGAACTCTGAAGATAAGAAGAGTTCCGGGTTTAAGAGAGACAGCCAGCAGTCGGGAGAGAAGACCAGGTGCGAAACCTGTAAGAAATACCATCTTGGGAAATGCAGATTTGAATCTCAGCCTCTACCGTGTGGAATTTGCAAGTCTAGGGAACATAAAACCCTGGATTGCAAGAAGTTGAAAGATGCAACCTGTTATGGTTGCAACGAGAAGGGGCATATAAAGACCAACTGCCCTAAGTACGCGAGGAAGCCCGAGTAAGCCAAGAGAACAAACGCACGAGTTATCAGGATGAACACCCAAGAGATGATGCAGAATAATAATAGTATAATATGTACCTTTCCTTATCAAACAGTTATGCAGAAACTTATTTGATATTGGCACATATAAATATATTATGAATGATAAAGGTTGAGAACTGTTGTCTCCACCTGATTAAGACTCCGGTCATTTAATGCCCGGTAGAAAGTGACCGATGTTACGTTGAAAATGCTCCAACAAATCCTATATTGATATTTAATATCTATTAGAAATCACTCTTTCTAATACCCTTATAGCAAACTTTTGGTTGCATACATAAGGACTCAATATAGTGATAAAAATCGATGGTTGCCTCGAAAAGTCAAGCCCACATCGTGGGTGATAAGAAGCAATTAATTATCAAGACTCCTTAAGAGACAACTCTCATAATTACAGGTATCTGTACGAGTAATTAATATTAAACATAAAAAATGGTGGAACTGGCCGTCCCCGGATTCGAACCTGGGTCTAGGCCGGCCGCACCCTTTCGCGCGCCTAACCAACTGAGCTAGGTGCCTAGTTTGTGAAAATCTCCATTCTAATTAAATATAAGCACTTGTACAATAAACTTCCTTATCATTTATCAATAATAATTTCCGCTAAGTGTCATGTTTTTAATACAGGCAATAATAAATCTTCATGAACCATAAACTTAGCAAAATTTTTATTATCATCCACAAGGTATAACTTACCAAGGAAACCATAGTAAACGATGCTTCTAGTATCGGCAAGGAATCCTTCCGAAAATCTAAGAGTACTCTTTCTTCGCATAGAGTACGACAACATATGTTATTTTAATTATTTTCTCATTGTTTTCTATCGCCTGCGAATGCCAAACTATGTTTGATAAAAGTGCCATATGAGGATTGGCGTATCCTAGTGTGTCCCATAGATTATTTCCATGTCTGATCAGCATGGAGGTTTAATACATGGAACCCTAAGATATCCCAATGATCATATTGTACTAAAGTCGACTAGTAGTATTCAAAGAAGATATCCAAAAATGGAATTTTTTTTTCTTTTCAAGTAAATGTTCCCGATTAAGGAATTCGGGGACTTATAACATAAAGGTGTCACTCATTTGACACGAATAATGATGGATGAACTGGAGCCTGAGATATGGAAAATCTCTGTAGCCTCCTTGTATCTTAATTATCTTCTCATAAGTTTCCCTGCTTACCTCCTGGAAGACAGGTAGAACTAAGATTAACATCCCGCTGTGGGCTGGGGTATTATGAAAACTCCATATCGAATATGGAAAAATCAAAACCCTGAATTAGTAAGTTTTAAGATATAGGCACATATAGCCTGACTCAATCTTCTGAGGGTTTTATATTGTTAAATAAGGAAGACGGTTCATATTACTTACGTATTAAATGCCGCAACCCTATTTAGGCAACGATTAAGAATTTGCCATCAGCTACCCAGGATCTAAGGGCAAATTATTGGTGGATAGGCTTGAACAAGTCTGTAGCCACCCATGTAGCTAAATGCTTGACATGTGCGCAAGTCAAAGCCGAGCATCAAAAGCCGTCAGGCTTGCTACGACAGCCTGAACTTCCTACGTGGAAGTGGGAAATGGTAACTATGGAATTTATTACCAAGTGACCCAAGACAAGGAAAGGAAATGATACGATATGAGTTATAGTTGACAGACTGACTAAGTCCGCACATTTCCTACCCATCAAGGAGACTTATAACTCCGACATGCTAGCCCAATTATACGTTGATAAGATTGTAGCCTTACGTGGCATACCTGTGGCTAATATCTCTGATAGAGACACTAGGTACACGTTACATTTTTGGAAGAGTTTCCAACAATCTTTGGGCACACGTTTGAACTTTAGTACGGCTTACCATCCTCAGACAGACGGTCAGAGTGAGCGTACTATTCAACGTTGGAAGACAGGCTGCGTGCATGTGCGATCGATTTGAGTAGTAGATGGGATAAGAACCTACCATTAATCGTATTCTCCTACAACAATAGCTACCATACCAGCATAAAGGATGTGCCTTTTGAGACATTATATGGTAGAAAGTGTAGAACGCCAGTTTGTTGGGCGGAAGTTGGAGATGTCCAGTTATCAGGACCAGAGATAGTGTTCGAAACGACGGACAAGATTGTCCAGATTCGTGACCGTCTCAAAGCTGCCCAAGATAGGCAGAAGAGTTACGCTGATCCAAAGCATAAGGATTTTCACTTCGAAGTAAGTGACAAAATTCTACTGAAAGTGTCACCCTGGAAAGGGGTGATGCGGTTTGGTAAGAAAGGCAAGCTAAGCCCGAGATACATAGGACCTTTCGAGGTTATCGAACGTGTCGGGTCGGTTGCCTATAAGTTAAACTTACCTGAAGAGCTCGGTGGAATTCACAATGTGTTCCACATCAGCAATCTGAAAAAGTGCTTCGCTGATGAATCACTGATTATACCGCATACAGACGTGCATATAGGCGAGAGCTTGAAGTTTGTGGAAAAACCTTTGTCGATTGAGGATCGACAGGTAAAGAAGCTTCGAAGGAAGCATGTACCTATTATTAAGGTCAAATGGGATGCCCGTAGAGATCCTGAATTCACGTGGGAGGTTGAATCCACGATGAAAGAAAAGTACCCTTACTTATTTCAGTAAATCTCGGGTCGAGATTTATTTTAAGGGGGTGAGGATGTAACACCTCGAAAATTTCACGTCCTATAATGTGTAGACACGTGTCAAATGTTAAACGTGTGAAAGAAATATTATAGAAGGACTAAAGTTGACAAACATGGAAAGTATGTGAAAATACGTATTCTAAGTGTCAACTGTGAATAAATATAACGTACATTAACCCTACACGATGCTCATATCTTCAAACGAATAAATCATGGATCATACGAAGCTAAAAGTGAGAGATTACAAACTACAGGGGTTATATGTGTCAACATGTTTAAAGATATACCTCTGAGTGACCTTTTGACAAACCCGAAGCTTTGTAAATATTAATTATGCTCACTAGAATGCATGATTTAAATTTCGTAAAGTTTCGTTAACGTATGAGAAAGTTATGATCGAATTCGTGTGAGAGGGGTTAAAGCGTCAACGTTGAAAGTTAGGCCTTTTCGGGTAACAATAAAGTTACCCGGGGACTTAACAAAGTGGGTATATGTCTTAAAGCCCTTATAGTTCAATAACGAGGGTTCAAAATGCAAGAAACAAGTGTCTGTACAAAGTTTGAAGAGCCAAGGACTAAAACTGCAATTTATCAAAGTTTTGTTGGAAGACCTTAGGGGCTCGCGTAGCGCGAGCTTATGGGCTCAGGCAGTCGCGCTACGCGACTGCCATATCTGGACAGAAACATATATTTCTTGATTCTTTGTCTGCCCATTGAACTTGGATGCAACTTAGATCGATCTTGCCCTTCATTTGGCCCCTAAAACACCCCCTAGAACATGTAGGACACTTGTGGGATTGTTGTGGTGTGTGCTAGACTTATTTGTCAATCAATTGTGGTGCTTGATTCACTATAAAAGGCCACCTTCAAGTCACAACACTCCTCACATCTTCACACTTCACTTGTGCAATTGAGGAGCCTTTCTGGAACTTCAAAGCAAGCACAAGACCTTCCTAATCAAGCTTAGGACTTCAGTAAGTGTCCTAATCCTTTCTTGTTTGAGTTTAGCTTAGTTAATTAGCTAAAAGTCAAACCGTCGTAATTACGGTTTGACTTCGAGATTAGTCAATAATGGCTCAGTCAAATCTCGAATTAAAAGTAGTTATAAGTTGGTATTTATGTGGGTAATAAAACCCCAAAAGGGTTTCCCCTGATCACCACTTTAACTAGTTCAAAAGTCGGGTCAAACATATACTTAAAAAGTCAACAGAATTCTTAAAAGGTCATTTATGCATAATTAGTTATCTAGACCATGTATAACCTGTTGGATTATTGTTATAACTTAGTAATTAGTGTAAGAACATGTCCAAACCTGTTTAACCCGACTATTTCCTGTTTAGACCCGGTTCGGAACCGAAAGTCACATAGTTTGACTTTCACTTTGACTTTCAGTTCTGACCCGTTTAGGCATATTTTAGAAATGCCACAGAGCTTAAATTGGACTAGGTTACATGTTAGAACAACCCTCTGTGATTATGCACCTCGGTTCATTAGTTATCCAATTAATATGCAAGTTTCCGTTAATTGTTCATATGTTGACCGTTATGCCCTTATTACCTTAAAACATGATTTATGAAAATGTAAAAGTGTAGAAACCTTGAATATTGATATATAAACTTGTATGCAAAATTTGACATCAGTTTAACTTGTAGATTAAGAGTTATGCTCATTAGCGTAATTACGGTGCTTTATGTTAATAAAATGGCGTAATTAGCGTATCGCCTAATTAAACATACTTTTTGGTATCAAACGAATTACCCACTGATGTAATATATTATTTTGGGAATTTTAAAGATTTTTAATTAATTTTAGGCTGAGCATAACTCATAGTCGTAGGCTTAATTCGGTAATTGTCGGTTTTGCCCTTACGGGCCATAAAATGAGTTTTACACATCTAAACGACTCCAAACCTTTTGCCACTGATTAGTTATGATAAATGAATTATTTTAAGCCTTCTGGAAATATAAAAATATCAGACTTAAGTATCGAACCCGGTAATGGCCTTTAATCGCCTTATTTAGCGTTATTAATGCATAGTATGTCTTAAAATCATATTGGACATACCCGGGTTGATACCTACTGATATATGAGGCAAATTATGATATTTTAACAGTAAGCAAAGGTTGATTAACTCAGACTTCGTTTTTGAGCTTTTCGGCTTATGTGAAATTACCAAAATACCCCTACGGGGCATAGTTTGGTCAAAGATGATAAATTTCACATATATGCTTTAGCCTACTGTTATAACTCATCAAATTGAGTATGTTTGCTGTTTACATCAGACCAGTAACTCAGTTAAACATTTAAACTCTTTTACAACCTTTAAAATGACCAAACTACCCCTACGGGGCATAGTTTGTGTTTAAATTCGTTTCGGGCATAATGAAAGACATCTTACTGATGTCACAACATATTTGAGGCATAATTAACTTAGGAAACCTGTAGATGGCTCTAATGAATACCCGTTACGCTTGTTACGCGTTCGGTTCGGTTTATGTAACAAGTTTACATAAATTAGCCGAGACGGGTCAAACCTTATTGGTTTTATCTCAAAATCCAGAATGTGTTTAGTTTACCCATATTATACAAGTATCCAAACTTGTCGGGTCTAAAACACATTCTATTCCGGTCTTCGCTTAATAGTGCGTACGAACCGTATCTTCCAGTAAGACTAACCGGTCTAAGCTTAATTAAAGACCCGTTAGCATTCTAATTAATTATTTATACCATCATTCCAGACTAGAGCTTTCCGGTAAATTGTACCTACGCTTACTTAAGTGACTACGGCTGAGTTATTAGATTCTTGCTATTTTAAGACAGGAGCTAGCTCAGGTAAATACTCTTAACTTATTTTCCCTATACGGGCTTGGAATACGGTATAATGATACCGCTTGGTCGGGTATTGAATATTTAATCTTAATGAAGGTTAAATTATTGAGGTAACCCGGTTTAATCTGTATTGTTTGAAATAAAAGCCTTAGGGGTTAATGACCATGTCCCGGATATCCTTGACATCATTGTGTTATAAAATGGCCACGTCTTATGCACGGGGTGTAGGCGTACACCTGACAGTTGCATAAGGGAAACGGTATCTCACTCTCTTGTGGGCCTATACTTGTGGCGTGTCTGTTAATCTTGACTCGGTTTCTATATCGGGCCCTGAACGTACAACGAACATGTAAATCTGTATACAAGGTTATAACTATAATTGTTCCAAGTATAAAAGATTAATTTTGCCTCTGTGCATTTTAATCAAAGTGTCAATATATTTTGTGCCATGTGCATCCAAACCAATTTTCAATCATTTTTCCAAAATGAGTCGGTTGAGTGTATTTACCAGTGAAAACTGACGTATTTTCCAAAAGGGTTAAGTGACAGGTACTGAACATAATTGGCTGGAAGCTCAGGGCGCTAATAAGGAAATCTTGCAAGTTCTAGGCGTCTAAAGTCTGTTGAACAAATGATATGTTTTAAGATCCGCCTGTGGATCCTTTACTTTCCGTTGTAATATTGAATATTACTTTATATACGGAAAAGTAATGATATTTATCTTTTGCTTCCGCTATGCATTTATATATATATATTGTGTTGTTTGACCATGATGTTGCCAACCACGTCACGATACTCCCCCACCGGGCCCACCGGTGACACGTGGAAAAACGGGGTGTGACAATGAACGTATATATGTGGATGCAAGTATGTATGTATAACTGTATGCCAGTAGGTAAGTCCGTATGCTCGTATGTTTTCAATGCGATTGAGTATTGATGCTGTTAACAGTGTATCTGGAGAATGAACATTAATGCAGGTACTTTATTGAAGACTCACCAGGGAATGGATGTAATGCTTAAAGATAGATATATAATTGAACGGGAAGTGTACATATATGAATCTTGTATATATATAATGTGTGCTAATGTTATGAATGAATGTGGTGAGTGCAGGTTGTACAAATCACGGACGATTATCACGAGGAATAGAGATCGAAGACCGGGTCACAAGATAGATTGTACGGGAATAATTGATTATGTACCTTAGCAAACAGAAGTTATGCTTATGTTTCATAAAAGAGTTATTTTAAAAAGGACTTTCAAGTAAGCCAAGACGTTTGTAATGAAAGAAATTTTATGGCACGAATTTCCGCTGCGACTTTTGTCAAATACGTGTTAGGGTCTTACACATATCCCTGATTGTTCGAGCTTGATGAGCTTTATGGAGATATTTGTTCTGATGTCTTGGGATTCGGCTCATAACTTGTAAACGGTGAAGGCTTGTTGTTGCTTGAAGTACTAGACGAAGCTCCAGATGTTGAATCTGCACTAAAAGCTGTTTGAATCTTCGGGCTTAGATTCATTGTTGCCGGAGAACTGCCTTTGTAATATAGTGAAACATCCTGTTGAGCATTTGCAGAATTCATCTGTTTAATCTTTGTTAACTCTAACTCATGTGCTTCAATCTTTTCTATGAAACCACTAAGATTCAAATTAACATAATCTGAATTGTTCTTCATCACCAGCAAATAAGTACCCCATTCATCGTATGGCAATGCATCTGCCAATTTATCGATCCACTCCTCATTAGTCTTGGTTATCTCCAATCTCCCCATCTCCACAACTAGATGGCAGTATCTTTCAATCAATTGTTTTATAGTTTCACCTTTCATACCAGTGAAGATGTCAAATTGTTTCTTTATCAAAGCCTTTTTGCTTTTGATCATGGACACACTTCCTTGAAACTTTACTTTCAACGACTGCCAAATAGATTGTGAATTATCCTCATGCTGCAACAATACCAAGATATCTTCTTTAATGGCATGTTGTAGAATACTCATCATCTTCTTTTCTGCCTTAAAATCTTCTTGTTCAGCTTGTGTTAAACTGCCAATCGACTTCACAAGATTTAAACCATCTTTCGAAGGAACATATTTCGATTCAATCTTCATCCAGCATTCAAAGTGATTTGCTTGAACCCATGTCTTAAACCTTCCAGACCAACCCGAATACTCATCGATATTCATCAGTTTAGGTGGTTTCTGCATTGTCCCTAACTCATTCTCCATATTGACGTTTTGTACTATACTTGCTGGATTTTGTGCTGCTGTCATACCACTGCCGGCAAAGAAGTTATAAAAATCTTGATTGTCCATTTTAAGAAATCAGTTTACCGAAAAATCTTTCAAATTTTGAAAACAGAACTTTTAAGTGAAAATACTTTCTACACACAATGAACTTCAAACGAAATACTACGAATGAAATGGACTTTCACAACAAACACATGCTTTCAAGCAAAATTAGATTTCAAGCTGAATCAGCACTTTCAAGCGAAATCAAGTGATTTTCAAGCAGAATCACCTTCTCAAGTGGAATCAGTTGTATTTCAAGCGGAATCACTTATTTCTCTTGAAACTACTTCAACTTTTCAAGCGGAATCAGATGTTTTCAAGCGAAATCACTTATTTCGCTTGAAATTATTACAATTTTCAAGCGGAATCAAATATCTCGTTCAAGCGGAATAAGGTTTTTAGTCCATTTTTATCAGATTTAGACCGAATTTTGATCTGATTCTCTCAAGGGTTTGTTAAAACACTGTTTTACACACAATACTAGAAAATCAGTCCATTTTGTCTGTTATTTTGTCCAGAAATCCAAAAATGTGTAGTAAAAGGCACTGATTCAAGTGTATTGGCTCATAACTGGCTCTGATACCAATTGTAGGATCGTAATATGACCTATTTGAGTCGGTATGAGTCAATACAATGTTGTTTGAAAGGCGGAAACTAACAAACAGAGTAGAATCAGTGAAGAATGGAATAGAAAACAAAGTATATCACTTTAACACACGTTTCTCATTAATATTTCACTAGAAAATCCGGCAGCAGTTCGGTATACAACTTGTGATTCCGTGCCAAATGAGAAACAAGACTAGCCTATATATAGGCATATGATTTCGCTTGAAATGACACATGTCATTTCAAGCGAAATTACATCAAAAACACATAAAATTACACTTTGACCCCTGTAAACCCTATACAAACATGACCTAGACATAAGACGTAGGCTATAGACATTATACACCAACAGCAAGTCCTAACAAGATGCTCACCAATGCAGCACTAATCATTCTCCAAAACTTTGTTTTCTCTGACCTTTAATAACACATAATAAGCATGTCAAGTGCAAAAACCAAAAATATTTCATTTCCGTTTATAGTCAAACATATAATCATTAGAAATATGTTTAACAAAAGGAAGAAATTAAATCACTGTGTTTAAATTTAAAAAATCGAGTAGATGCAAAATTTGAATCCAGATATCATCAAACCGAAACCGAAACCGAAACCGAAAAACATAATCGATAATTCGTTTACTCACACTGTGTACAAATTCATAAATCATAACCTAACTATAATCCATAAACCCTAAATCCTCACTCGAACAACCTATGTTTACAGTTTCTACAGCATAAAATAACTGTAAATCCATATAAACATTTATCATATCGAAATCTAACACACATGATTCCAAACTAAATTGGTTCTAAAATCGCAGAATTAACAAGAGCATCAACTTCAATCATGTATTCGGATTCTTCATCCATACATTAAACCTAATTATTAAAGGAAATGAAGAGAGAAACTGACCTAATCGGAGTCTTCAATCACGTATTCGGAATCAGTCGTCGGATTTAACACATGGTTTCAAACTGGAATCAGTCGTCGGATTGCTAACATACCGTGAAGTCGCAGATCTGTTGTGACACATACCGTGAGTCGCAGATCTGTTGTGAAGAACGAGTAGTTACAATTTCAGAATCAGATCGGTGAAAGGATTTCTTAAGCATATGGTGTTGCGCGGAGTCGTCGGAATTAGATCTATGAATGATGAGGATGATTGAATTTGGGAAGTCGCAGATGAGGATGATGAAAGATTAACGGATCTGTTCTGATTGAAGCTTCTAAACTTATGGCTACTGTCAATTTTAACCCAGAACTTAAGACTATTTGTAGTTTTTACCCTAAAACTGATGAATAATTTTTTGCTTTTTCTATTTTTTCTTGTATCTGCGACCGCTTTAAACGGTCGCAATTTTTTTTATATATTTCTTGTATTTGTGATGCTTTTATACGGTGGCAACTTTCGTTTTTTTATTTGTGATTGCTTTAAATGGTTGTAACTTTTGCTATTTTTATTTTTCTCGTATTTGCGACTGTTTTCCGACCACAAAATTTGCCATCGTTTTGCGATCGAATCTAGATTGGTCTTTAATTTTGCGATTGTTTTGGTTTTAGTCACAAATCGGTCGCTAATTTTGCGACTGCCTTATGTTAGTCGCAAAATTTGATCGCAATTGCCTAGTTTTCTAGTAGTGCAAATGCATAAGCCTTTCCATCATCATCATAGGCTAACAACATAGTTCCATGGTGTGAAGCTTGATGCAAAGAGCTAAGCAATTTCGTGGTTATGATTGCTCCACATTTTCTCTTTGAAGTAACCTCATGAGCAAATGCCACCTAAAAAAATCAAATTAACATAATAAGGCAAAGTCCATTATAATCCATGCATTATCACCTCGTAAGCATCATAAACACACTCACATAAACAATATAGGTACAGATTGTTCATAGACCCATAAACACAATCACACACACAAACAAAAAAAAAACAAAAAAAAAACCCTTACATTATACTGGTGAGGATCTTTTTAACTATGATCCACCAAGGAAGTGATTCACCTAATCACCTTAACAAAAACATTTTAGAGAGAGAAATAGCCAAAGAGTTGGCAGAGGCTTGCATGCGATGAGTGAAGAGTGGGGTGTATTATATAACAATAAGAAGTACGGTGAAAAAGAAACATGCATTTAGCGTGTATTGGACCTTTTGACCTTTTATTTGTCCATATCTTAAGGGTCGTTTGGCAACTTTTGAATGATTAAGTGCTAAACCAATAAGAGGTTTGAATCATTAAGTGCTGGACGAGTAAGAGGTGTAAACCATTAAGAGTCAGTATAATGCTTAACAGTTCAGAGGCAAATGTCTAACCAATTCAGATTAGAGGTCTTAACCATTCAGACTCTATATAATGCTTAACCATTCAGAGGCAAATGTCTGAACTCAGACATTTGCTCATGAAACAAACAGTCTGAACCAGTAAGAGGTCTGAACCATTAAGAGCCCTATTAAGAGGTAAACAAACAGCCCCGGCCCTTGGTATCTTAGTGATAATACGACACGAACCGACACAAAGTTATCATGTTTCGTGTTTGACCTTAACAGGTTTCGTGTCTAAAACAAGTCGACATGATAAGACCTTAACATATATCGTGTCTAAACAGGTTAAAACCCGTTAACCTGTTAAGACCCGTTAAGTACATGTTAATAATTAAAAAGTTAAAATATTATATGTGGGTGTGGGCATGGGGTCATCACTCGTAAGGCCTGAGATGAAATATACACAAACACACGCGGTTCTTTTTCCACATTCCAAACCCTAATTTTTAAATCTCTCTCACAAACGCCACAATTCCCAATTCGGTTCACAGCTTACCTAATTCGGTCGTGTTTGTGTCTTAAACATGTCGTGTCCGTGTCTTAACAGATCGTGTCCGTATCTTAAATAGGTCGAATTATACGTTGGTAATTTTTTCCCTGTCTTAACAAGTCGTTTCGTGTAACCTGTTTATTAACAGGTTCGTGTCGTGTTCGTGTCTTAATAGATTGGGTTGACCCGTTATGTCTGCCCTAGGTTTTATTGATAAACGCAAAAACTGTATTAAAACTAGATAAAATTTCTAAAATATTAAGATAGATAAATACTATATCCTTTTAAAACTAGATAAAATTTCTAAAATATTAAGATACATAAATACTATATTCTTTACCGTCATTCAGTTAGTTATCTATCTTTTTTATTATTATTGAATAATGTAGAATGGAATGTTAGGGAAATGGATTTTATCACTTCAAACTAATCAATTTTGGTCGCTATCACTTCTAACTTTTCACTTTGGCTTCCACCATCCTTAACTTAACACTTCGTGTGTTATGTCACCATGTCGTTAACCAGGCACTAACTCAGTTAGTGTTTTTTGTTGACGTGGCCAATTTATCCAATGTGTTATGCTGACGTGGCAAGGTGATATGTGAGATAAAAGGTTTAAGCTTCATATTGAATTAACCACTAAACTATAGGGGTCGGTTTTACAAAATCATTAAAAGTTGAATCAACCCTAAACCATTCTCAGCCGCCGTCTCCATCTCTTTCTCTACATGAAATCCCTTTTTTTATATTTTTCCCTCCACTTCTGCCGCCACCACCCTCACCTCCACTTACGTCGCTGCCGCCGCCCTCACCTCCCCTCATGTAGCCATGAGACGATGCGGATCTTCCCACTCTCCTTTTTTGGTTCAAACCGATGTCGTTCATTTATATGCAATGACGATGAGATAGATTTTGATAAATATATAACCGCCATGAGAGGGGAGGACGAGCTTCGTCCTGGTCAACTCTACTTTCAGCTACCGGAAATTTGGTTAAAGACGGTGGTAAAGGGCGGATGTTTGGCTTGATAGGATTGCTGAATTTGTTTATTTATTTATTTTTATAGAAATCATAACTATTCTTATAAGGGATCCATTTCCACCACATCATGCAACATGGGATTATAATTGACACGTAGGACAATAAAACTAACCAAGTTAGTGGCTAGTTAACAACGAGGTGACATAACACACAAAGTGTTAAGTTAGGGGTGGTGAGAGCCAAAATGAAAGTTGGGAGTGGCAGCGGCAGCGGCCAAAATTGATTAGTTAGGGTGTTAAAACTATTTCCCCTTAGAATTGTGAAGGGTTTTCTTGACAAGTATAGTTGGTCTAGTGTTTGCTACTTCTTATTTGATATACAAATTTGAAGTGAATTATGTCGAATGTAGTCCATACATCAATCAATCCTAACAATAGTAACAAAAGTGAGCGTTGAGTTATAATACAAAGTATTTAAAAATAAGAAGGATAAGGAGTCACTAGAGAGTGACAAGTGTCCTAGAAAGAATCAAATGAGAAGGGCAATTTTGTCTACGATAGGAAAAATAGTATGCACATGCAAGTCACATACTATCCCCCCCCCCCCCCAATCTTTAAACGTCCGTAACTTTTTATACATCATTTGTTATAAAAAAAATATTATACCATAAAATCGAGCGTCTTTTTATCTTTAATATGTTGGTGCATCTAGTGTCTGTTAACTTCGTCTTAATCGAGTCTTATGTCTAGATTAGATAAAAGAGTGCACAACAGGGATCAAATTAGGGTTTGTTTAGTTGAAAGCATGTAATTTCGTTTGAGGGAGACATGGACATGTTCAAACGAAATTATCACATGTAATTTCGTTTGAACAGGGATGTGTCATCTTCAAACGAAATCATGATGTCTATATATAGAGGTTGTGCTAGTTCATTTCATACGGAATTAAGTGTGTGAGAGCTGAGGTGCTGCCGGATTTTTGTCAGAATTGTATTGTAAAAGCTCAGGAAATCATCAATAGATAAAGATTGAAAAGGAACAAGCTATTTGACATCTTTTACATTGATTCCGCCTTTGTATTTGATGATGAACTACTCAACTTGACTGTTTAGGGTCACCGGACGATCCAACAAGTGGTATCAGAGCTCAGGACGAGGAGTTCATACCAAATTCAGCTTAATTTTACCGGATCCTCTTACTTCTACTCATTCTTTTCTGATTTGAACAAGTTTTCACGGTTGAAATGGCTTAAAACTCTCACATATCAAGCGAAACATAGTGTTAACTAATCCTTGAAAGTTTTGGACCCAAATTCGACTTAAAAGTGATAAAAACCTTTAATTCCGTTTGAAATTGTTCGAAAAATGATGACGTCATAGACTATTTCGTTTGAAATAACTTGATAATCTCGTTTGAAAAAGCACATTTACCTGATTTCGTTTGAAGATTCTGGGTAATCTCGTTTGAAAACACACATTTACCTGATTTCGTTTGAAATGTATGGTTGATTTCGTTTGAAACGGATATCTCGTTTGAAATGTGGGCTTAATCTCGTTTGAGAGTGCATGCTATTGTGATTTCATTTGAAACAGGTGTATCTCAAACGAAATTAGACATTTTGTTTGAAAATCATTATCTCGTTTGAGTGGGAATACAGTTTGAGCAATTTCGCTTGAACAGATTCCGTTTGAATCTGTCATTTTTCAAAACCAAAAATTTTCTAAGTGTTTGCTGATTGTTTCAGGTACGCGAAAAATGGATGATTACACGAATCCGTTCTGTGACATTTTTGCTTTTGCTGGAAATGGTGGAGATGATACTTCAAACGACACGTCAAACAACACAAATGAGAAAGCTCAGAATGCGAGAAAGAATCTTTCTGATACATTAAGTGTTGAAAGTGCGTATGGGACATACAACAAACCTCCAAAGTTGTTGGCAATAGAAGATTATAATAGGTGGGCTACAAGATTTGACGAGTGGCTTCAAGCTTTTGCATATCAAAGCTGGAAAAGTTTAAAGCTTGGTTATATTAGAGGAGAACGGTTTGGTGAAAGTTTGACATATACTGATGATATTGAAAGATATATTGCTGAACAAAAGTGCATCGCGTTGATTCATCAGTCTGTGAGAGATGATATAATTTCATTGATTGAATATGTAAATTCAAAAGATCTTTGGGAAAAACTGAGGGTAAAATGTGTAGGCAGTGCTGAGATAGTCAAAAACAAAAAGAAACTATTAAGAAAAGAGTTTGATTTATTTGGTTGTCTAAAGAACGAATCTGTTTCCAAGATGATTGAGAGATTCGGACATCTGAAATTGGAGCTGACGAGACACAAAATTGTATATACTCAAGAAGAGTTGATTGACAAATTGTTCGACTCGCTGCCGAATGAACAAGATTGGCAGTACTTTGCATTAATGTTGAAGAATACAATCAAGTCTGAAGAGATGACAGTAGATCTGCTTATCGAAAGACTGGAGAGTCACGAGTTGGAGATTAAGAAATCTAGCAAAGTCAACAACTCATCTTATCAGCAGAATGTGGAGTTGTACTACAGAGGAAATCTACCAAAGACTGGTTCTCCAAGAACAGCATTTTCTGCAGAGAGTTCAAATAATATGAATCAAGAAATTCCTCACAGTGGTTTTCACAGTGGATCTTCTTCAACAACTTCAAGCCAATCTGCATCAAAGAATGTATTTCAATGCAATATTGCAGTGGATTTGAAGAATGGTCAAAATTTCAGTGAAGAGTCCGCAAAACAACAGATGGTGTTCTTAGCGTCAGTGTTAGAATCGTACGAGAGCCTCGTGGCGGGCAAGATTGGAAACACCAACCTGACTAAGGAGGACTATGATCAAATAGATCCTGAAGAGATGGAACTGATAGATATCAGGTGGTGTATGGCTAGTGCAGTCCGAAGAGCGCAACGATTTATGGAGATTACTGGAAGACACTCTATCGGAGGGCCGTCTACAAAACTTGGTTTTGACAAATCAAAAGTCATGTGTTTCAGGTGTAAACAAAAAGGACATTTTAAACGTGAATGTCGTAACGCTCCTGCTGATGATACTGCAAATCCATTCCGCGAGGATTACTACAAAAGAGTGATATATCATCAGAATAAATCAGAACCACCCAGAATGAAGCAGCTTGAGGATGCCCCCAAAGAAAAATCAAGAGCTCTTGCTATTATTCATGATGACGAAGGTTTTGATTGGAGTGAACTGCTACCAGAGGAAGATGCAGTAGGATATGCTTTCGCAGCAGATGAGATTATTCCTGTCAAAGACACCCGAACTGAAGAACAAAAATGCCTCGCAAGAAAGCAGAAAGCAGAATTCAAGTTGATGAGATTATCTAGGGTGTTCAGTGAAGCCAGGAAAGCAAAGAGATGGGATGCTGATAGAGAATGTTACCTTGATCCTCTAGGAAACATTGCTATTGATACGAAAACTCTTAGTATAGAAGCTTTCATTGAGGAATTCAAAGCAGAAGAAGATGCCAGACAGAGAGAATGGTCGGGAGGAGGAGAATCTGATGAGAAAGAGAAAGAGACAGCAAAAGAACCGCAGTCAAAGAAAGTGGATGATGGAATTATTGATACATCACAGGATTTCACCGCTGAAAATCTGACGAAGATGGCTGATAAAGTGCTTGCTGCAAAGGAACTTGAGGTAGACTCTAAGTCTGAAACTGAGTCTAAAAGCAAGGTCAGTTCAAACAGTTCAACAAGTGAGACAGGTAAGAAAGTCAAAGGTGATAGTGACTGCAAAAATTGCATGAAAAATTGCAAGTTTTGTTGTACATTCACTTACCTTAGTGATACAAAGGTTGTAGAACTGACAACAAGAGTCAGAAAGGTTGAAGATCGGATTCTAGACCGTGATAAAATGCTCAAAGCTTCAAATGATCGAGCTAAAAATTTAACTGAGAAAATTGAAAATGATAAAATTGAAGTAGAAAAAATTAAGAAAGAAAATGAAAAATTGGTTCTTGAAAACCGTAAAATTTCAGAAAATTTTGAAAAATTAAAACGAACGGTAAAAGATTCTGATGAAAGAAATAGTAAACCAATAAAGAAAATGAGCATTTAACTGTAGTTCTTAGACACAAAGAAGAGCAAATCAACCAACAACTGGATGAGATTGCTAAATTGAAGCTTCAGTTTGAAGAAGCTAAGATTGAGAATGAGCGTATCAATCTGAAATTAACCAGTTACAGCTCCGCAAGCTTTGTTTTGCAACACATTGTTCCTAAACCCATCGGGAAAAACAAAGCAGGCGAAGATGTTTACTCGGATGGAACTGGGGTTGGGTTTCATCAGGTTCCATCACCTGTTCTAAACAATTATTCAAAGAAAAAGTCTGGGTTGGTTAATGATGAAGATGAAACGAATGAAATAAAACTTCCAGAATCAATTGATGTTACATTTTCTTCATCTGATGATAGTGTTCAAACTGAGATTGTGAAAGACATGGATGAAAGTGTTTTAAAGTCTGATAGTGATTCAGTTGAGGATGAAGAGTGTTTTCTGAACAATTACATTCCGAAATCAAAATCCAAAAACAACTTAGGTGATCAACCGGGTCTTGTGATGTACAAGATGGCTTGATCTGATAAGTTGTATTCGAATTCTGAGTTTCCTCTGGAGAATGTTAATGTGAACAAATTGAAAAATGTTTTCAAACTGGTTGAAATTGATTTGTCTGAAGTAGAAGGTTTGAATCAGACAAAGAGGCAAATGAATTTTGAAAAAGATAAAGCTTACTACAAGAAACCTGTTGTTCCACCGCGTTTTTATAACAACAATCGAAACAAATGGTTGGGTGGTTATCAGGGTGGTAAGAATTATCAGAAAAAGAATGTTCAAAACAAGAAGTTTGCTGAGAAAAAGGTGTTTGTGAACGGTTCAAGTTCACTTTTTGATGAAGAATCTGAGATTTTTTCAAAATCAAACAAAGAGTTCTTTGAGAAGAAAGCATCGCAACCTCAGTCTGAAGGCACAAGTCGGGCAGTTGACACCCGAACATGCTTTAAATGCAATCAAGTTGGACATATTGCACGAAAGTGTACTAACTTGAAACTAAGACTGAAGTTGTGATGAATTCAAGAAAGAAAAATGATGTGAAGGGAAAAGCTCCATTGGTTGTTGAGAAAAAGGTTTTGAAAAATGACAACATCAAAGTCAAAACTGAACCCGTAAAGAATATGGTAACTAAAACTGACAAGTTTTACAAACGGGTTGCTTCGCCTCAACAAACATGGAAGCCAAAAGTGGTTGAAAAGAAAACAAGTTCTCCAAAACCAAAGGTTTCTGAGACTGCAAAATCATCATCTTCAACTGAGAAGATGTATGTACCTTTGGATTACTATGAGAAACTTGTACCACAAGAGGCTACTACTTCTGAAAAGAAGAATGTACCGAAGAAAGACCAATCAAATGATCAACCTTCTCAAAATGATTTCTTTTTATATAAAAAGGTTGAGATTGGATCTAAGGAGAGCTTAAAGATGAATGATAAAAATTTTCCACCACTTTACACTACAAAAACTCGCATTAATGTCAAGCTACCTGAGTCAAAAGAGGCTTGGGTGGCATCAACTTCTAACTAAGTAATTGGGATATGTGCAGGAGCTTCCAAGATCCGTTTCACGTTGGATTATGGATAGTGGAGCTTCTCGGCACATGACAGGGAAAACAGCCCTGCTGTACGATGTTAGAAATTTCAATGGTGGTTATGTAGGTTTTGCAGGCAATCAAGGTGGTAGAATAGTCGGTGGATGAACGTTATCCAATGGGATTGTTACGTTTGAAAGAGTGAACTACATTGTCGAGCTTGAAAACAATCTTCTAAGTATCTCTTAGATTTGTGATCATATGTATACAACGCACATTACAGACAAAGAATGTTTGATCTTAAAACCAGGATTTGTTGTTCCTGAAGAATGGGTTATCATGAGAGCGCCCAGAGTGAATGATCTGTATGTTTTAGACATGAGTGTAGCAACTACTACAACGAGTCAGGCACACTGTTTTATGTCAAGAACAACGGAAAAAGAATCAAAGTTATGGCATCGAAAGATGGGCCATATTCACTTGAGGAAAATGAATCACCTGGTGCATAACGACTTAGTAACTGGTGTTCATGTGAAAGGTTTTCATCTTGAAGGAGAGTGCATTAGCTGCATCAAAGGCAAGCAAAAGAAGAAATCTCACCCTGGAAAGAAAGTCAACTCAGTCTCAAGACCGTTAGAAAGACTTAATATGGATCTTTTTGGTCCAGTCAATGTCAAAAGTATAACCGGTGATCTCTACTGTCTAGTAGTTACTGATGACTATTCAAGATTTTCATGGGTATCATTTTTGAAGTCGAAAGATGAGACGTTTGATAGTTTGATGGCGTTGTTCAGAAAAATTGAAAACTTGTACCAAAGGCATATCAAAAGAATCAGAAGTGATAATGGTACTGAGTTCAAGAACAACAAGATGGAAGAATATTGTGATGAGAGAGGTATATTGCATGAATTTAGTGCTCCTTACACTCCGCAGCGGAATGGAGTAGCTGAAAGAGAGAATAGGACGCTAATTGAAACGGCTAGGACGATGCTTGCTGATTCAAAGCTACCAGTAAACTTTTGGGCAGAAGCTGTATCTGTCGCATGCTATACACTCAACCGGGTTTTAACAGTGAAGAAATTCAACAAGACATGCTTTGAGTTGATCAATAACCGCAAACCGAACCTGAAGTATTTACAACCGTTTGGGTCTCCCTGCACTGTTCTAGAGCCTTTTGGAAAATTTGGTGCAAAGAGTATTGAAGGAATTTTTGTGGGATACTCAAGTCCTCAGAAACGAGTCTTTGTTCCAAGCATGAAGCGGATTATTGAGGCACAAAATGTTGAGTGTCAAGGTTACACAATGCCACCGCAGAATCCTGGAGATTCATGGCTGTCACACCCCAACCGATGGCGGAATCATCGGGGCGCGGCACTGAGCGAAACAGATTGTCCAGAAGTCTCCATAACAACCATCATTACCATTTAATTTAAGTTAACATGTCCCATACCATGTCTCAAATAGTAAAACAAGTTATTACAGACAAAACTAAACAAAAATTCTGTTCCGACAACTCAGATTTAAACATAACTAAATTATTCGTTGGTTTCTAGGACTCCAGTTCCTAGCTTCAATTTCATCACAGCCCGAGAAGCATATAAACAACCTAGGCACCTGTCACATACGTTAAAGTAATGTCAATACATAAAATGTAAATGTGAGCATACAAGTTTGATAAAAACATATAGAGTTCAAATTCGTTTACGCATAACCAGCACGTACACATAGTGAAATGAAGCACGTTAGTTATCGACATAGATCCATCGATACCAATGACTGTGGGTTGACTGCCCGAGGCAGTTCGCAATACATGTTTACCACTGTAATCCATGCAAGTAAAAGATCCTTAACAACCCCCGTGGAAACGGGTGCTGAGTCCAAACTATAGTACTATCGTTGCTAAGGCAGGTAGACAGCATTCCATGTGTAAACATAACAAACAAGCATTCATAAGCCACGTATAACATGCAATAAAGGTTAAGCGTTAAAATAGCTTGAGTAGTGTGATAGTTGTAGTTTGAATAGTTGTAACGTATGTAACACCCAAAAGTGCTAAAGCAAAAAGGGTTCGAGTATACTCACAGCGATATGGATTGAAGGGAGCGCTTTACAGCGAGTACGAATAGCCTGAATAGATTCGATAACGTAACGATAAGTGATGCGTAAAACAGTACAAGTGAGGGTGGGTAGGAGGACTGATCGTGCGGATCAGTCATCCGAGCGTAGAAGTCATCCGTGCGCATGACCTATCCGTACGGATGGTGATGCGTGCGGATGGTGTTCCATCCGGTTTGGTCATCCGTGCGTGTGACTGTCCGTGCGGGTGGCAACCCGTGCGGACGAGTTATACGTGCGGACGACTTACCCGTACGGTTAGATTGCTTGTGTGGATAAACGTTCTAGTGGATTGTTTCTTCCTAAGGTGTGTTTGTGTATGATGGCTTGTGCTTTGGAGTTTTCGTTGTAGCATTTAGAAAACACCAAAGTGTTTCTACCTTTTAAGCCGGCCGCGCGGACGGTAGTCCGTGCGTATGGTAGTCCGTGCGGACAGCCTGTGCGCGCGGGCAGAGTCAATCCGTCCGGATAGCCCGTCCGTGCGCACGGCTTGGCCGTGCGGGTGGGGTTTGCTCGATTTTCATTTTAAGGTCTTAGTATCTCATGATCCGATGAGTAATCCATTCAGAGGTCGTCTGTCCGGATTGCTCGTTCGTCGATACTCAAACCTCGCTTGGAAAGTGGGTCCCAAGGGTAGTCCGTACGGGTGGCAACCCGTGCGTATGACCTGTGCGTGCGGATGGTAATCCGTGCGCACAGCTTGTCCGTGCGGGTGGCTAGTCCGTGTGGGTAGCCTGTCCGGGCGGACAACTGCTCCGGTTGTTCCGTTCGTCTACACTTGGTTTCTGTTTGTCGTTTATCGAGACGTTCTGATTACGTGGCAACCACTTGGAGTTGTGTTCTCACCCGCGTGACTAGACCGGTTAGGAATCACCCTAACTCGTCCTGCCGGCGACTCAGAACGGTCGTCCCGGTTAACCCCGAAATCAGTTGCCTAGGGTACAACTCCAGATCTGGAACTAGGGTATCACTATTGACGGGCAAAACACTAGGACCGATCGGATTTGCACCGGTTTTAAGGGTAAAAGAAGGAGAGAACATTAGGTTTATTTCTTTCAACTCTTTTATCCTTAGAAAAGTGTAGATCTAGGTGGAATCATTGTAAAAACTTGTAGAAATCGTTTGGATCTGAGGTATTCTTGGTGGAATGAGGCCTAGCATGAAGTTCTTACGAATTTCATGGTGACGTCACCCATGAGTACCTCAAATCCGGATGATTTCATGGTTAAAATTAAAGATTCGAAAGATAGAAGTGTGTAGAATCGTGTAGTGATTGAAGATGTACAAGAATCAGTGAAAGATCTTACCTGGGTTGAGAGAAATCTGAGAAAAAGGTGAAGAATGCGTGTGGTTCGGACGTCACTTGCCAAAAGTGGAAAAAGTGGAGAGTGACCCGCGTATTTATAGGATGCCAAAAAGGGAAAGGGGGTGAGCCGTGCGCACGGCACGCACCCGGGCAGGTCATCCGCGCGGGCTGGCCATCCGTGCGGACTGGCAATCCGTGCGGATTGGCCATCCGTGCGGATGGGCCATCCGTGCGGATGCCACCACCTTGGGCGAGCTCGATGCGAGGTTGATTCGGCTCGGATTTACGTGCGGTTTGATAGGGTTTCCTAATTCAAATTACTTTCAGTCCCAACTACTTCTTATGCAATTCGATGCGGGATTCGAGTTCGGGTTCGATCATATTCGAGTTAGACTTCGAGTTCGATTGAGTTCGCTTGATTATCACCACACAACATAAAATAAACACGCACAAGTAACACGTAAGGCACACACACACGTATAACTGACAAATAAAATACAAACTTTCGAGTTACGATTTGGTGTCGATTTGATTAGCTTGCTTGATTATCTTTATCGCATTGTTACTTCCTATCGTTCACAGTTGTAGATCGATCGAAATATGATTGGTGAGGCTTGATTATTGTAATGTACGACATTTACTCCACATAATCTAAATATAATAGAAACAATTCTACAAGTCACGTTGCGCGAATCCGGTCGTTGACTTTGACCTTGACTTTGACTTTCACTCGTGAAAACACGGGGTGTTACAATGGCGTTTTCATTATGCCACTTTGTGGGATTCGTTTGACATGGAAGGAGAAAAGGAAGAAGAAGAAGATTTTTTTGACGAGTTGGATATTCTAAGAGATTATGAAGAATCACAGGAAAGATTTCCAGCAGAAACTTTCAGTCGTCAACGACAAGCTTCGAACGATGATGAAGCAGGTCCAAGTAATGCTGGAGAACATGATGATATTCAACAAGAGGAAGTTGCTCATGATAATCAGACGGCACATAATGATAATCAAGAATCTGAGAACATGCCAGTATTTGATCATGGTGATTCAGATTCTGAGGGGGAGCAAATCCAAATTTCAAGTCAAACAAACCCAGTTAGTGAACAAGGTGTAAATCAAAATATCACAAATTTGGAAGGTGAGGTAGATGTTTCAGGCGAGGTGATGCCAAGAACTCTTTCATACCATCCAGAGGAGTTGATCATTGGAGAATTGCAATCAGGCGTTCGCACTAGACGTCAAATTGACCAAGGCCTTACTTGTTTTTATTCTACAGTAGCACCTTTACAAACTGAGTTTTCACTAAGTTGTTTTATTTCGCAGATCAAACCGCGAACATACAAAGAGGCGCTAACTGAAGATTCTTGGGTTAATGCTATGCAAGAAGAGTTGAGTCAGTTTGAGAAGTTAGGTGTGTGGAAATTGGTAGACTTGCCTGATGGTCAAAGGAAGATAAACACCAAGTGGGTGTTCAAGTGTAAGAGAGATGATCGAGGGGTTATTTTTCATAACAAAGCTCGACTCGTAGTCCAGGGTTTTGGTCAGCAAGAGGGGATAGATTTTACCGAAGTGTATGCTCCAGTTTCTAGACTTGAAGCGATCAGAATCTTCCTAGCATTTGCATCTTGGAAAAATTTCAAAGTTTATCAGTTAGATGTTAAATCGGCTTTTCTCTATGGGAAGGTAAAAGAGGAGGTATATGTCGGTCAGCCACCGGGCTTCACCGATCCAATCCACAAAGACAAGGTCTATTTGCTAGACAAAGCGCTGTATGTTTACACCAGGCCCCGAGAGCTTGGTACGAGATATTGTCTCAACACCTGCTAGCCAACAGCTTCATTCGTGGAAAAGTGGATGCCACTCTCTTCACTAAAGAGGTCGACGGACATCTTCTGATCGTTCAAATATACGTGGACGACATCATATTTGGGTCTACAAATGAAAATTTGTGCAAAGATTTTGAACAAGTTATGAAGAAGAAATTCGAAATGTCATCAATGGGTGAGATGACATTCTTTTTTGGACTTCAGGTTGATCAACTGCCTAAGGGAATTTTCTTACATCAAACGAAGTACGTTCATGATATCTTAGAGAAATTTGGGATGTCAGGTTCTACTCCAGCTTCCACCCCATTAGCAACGAATCATGGGATAAACCCTGATCTCACCGAAGAGAAGGTAGATGAAACGATGTATCATTCCATGATCGGATCGCTGATGTATTTGACAGCTTCAAGACCCGATATTATGTATCCAACCTGCCTCGCAGCAAGATTTCAATCTAACCCGAGAGCTTCGCATATGGTGATTGTGAAAAGGATATTACGCTACCTGAAAGGAACTCCCTCACTGGGGTTGTGGTATCCAAGAGAAGGCGATTTCATGCTCGAAGGGTATTCCGATTCTGATTTCGGTTGCTGCAAAGTTAACGCTAAATCAACAACAGCGGGGTGCCAGTTTTTTGGACCAAGATTGGTTACCTGGCAATGCAAAAAAGCAGACCTCTGTGGCTTTATCCACATGTGAAGCGGAGTATGTATCTGCTAGCAGCTGCTGCTCTCAGATCTTGTGGATCCAGCAACAGATGCGCGACTACGGTTTGCAATTTCTTAACACCCCTATCTTTGTTGATAATGAGGCAGCGATTAACATTACTAAAAATCATGTTCATCATGCTAAAACCAAACACATTGAAATTCGACATCACTTCATTCGCGATTGTTTTGAGAAGAAGTTGATACGAATTGAGAAAATCCACACTGACGAGCAAAAAGCTGATTTACATACCAAAGCATTTGATAAAACACGTTTTCAATATTTGCTAAAACTGAATGGTATGAAGCTTTTATCGGTGTTGGAAGAGATTCTTGGCGTTGATGAAGGAGACATTGTAGATGATGTTGAGAAGCAATCTGCAATGGTTTGTCGATTTTTTACCTGTTTTGGTATTTAGGGGGAGAGTAGGGTAATATTTTCAGAAAATACAAAAACAGTAAAAAAATTCAAAAATCCAAAAACATGAGATATTTTCAAAATCCAAAAACAGTATAAAACCAGAAAAGAGCTTGTGTAAAAAGGGAAAATGATAGTACATCAGCTTGACAGTTACAGTATGCTAAAGAATTGTAATGTTTAAAAGTCTTAAACAGTCTCGCTGATGATATGCCGATAGGTTTTTGCACATTTAGTAGCTTTGTTCGGGATATAAACCTAAAATCCTTACTTGCTTATTTCGTGGGGAACACTACTTGGATATATAGGTAACCCCTGAAATCTCGTTTGAAGGATCCCTCTTTCTGAGATACTAGGTCTTTATACTCAGTGATATTTGGGGTATTATCCCGGGACTTCTGATTTTGCGGGAGCAATAGCCTAGTCCCCGAATAATACTTTCTGCTTGCTTGAAACATAGCATCGCCCTCAGCTAAAAAATGATAAAACATTGAAAAATGCTAATCATGGCTGTTGTAAAAAAGATCCTCTAAAGGGGACACACCAAAAGTTGAAGCCGTCATCTCTCTGCTGAACGGAAGTTCTGACCTGAGCTCTCACGGTTTCACAATTTAACCCTTTACAGATATCATTTGTGGTATACTCACCTGTAAGACTGAATATTGGGATTTGGATACGGGAGTATATTCAAGAGGTGGGACACATGAATGAGTTTAAGTCCCTAAAACACTAAATCTGTATCCTGGACAGATTGAAATGTGTGTGAGAATTTAAGTGGATCAGTATATCGACAATCTAAGTGAATTGTTTAATTCTGTGTATGAAATTAAAGCTTAACGGTACTTGTGACTTGTCGTATAGCTGATATGATTCCCTAACACGCTTACCAAAAATATGTTTGTAAATAGTTTTATTTCTGCATTTTATTTCTGTAATTCATTTTCTAGTTTAGAACTTTATTAAAAATTCAAAAAGATTTTTCATTTCTGCTTTATTTTCCGACAAACCAAAGTGGAGAGTTGATCTTCAGATTCTCAAATTTGAAGCAGATGCAGGAAGTTTCTGGACTGGAGGATGAGTTTGGAGCTTATCATGTTAATTGAGAAAATGGAAAGTCAAAAACAAGTTCATTAATTTGAAACTTGTGAATTTCAGAAAATTGATTGAAAAAGTTTTACAAAATGTCAGTGTGAATTGTTTCAGATCAACCAAGGTCATTAAGTTGGACTTGGTAGATAAATTGAGTAATCAGGGTCATTAATTTGGACCTGAATACTTAAGTGGATTTCTAAATACTGATAAGATCATCAAATGAAGGTGAATGGTAAGTTTGGATTGAAACTGTTATTGTCATATATTTTACATTTAGGTAGAGATTGTGCGGGAAACAGGAGTCTAAAACCCCATGGCAAAGCAAATGTCAAAGTTTGAACCAGAATTCGAGCCCTAGCTTATAGTGAGGGGGAGTCTGCGAAAGGGGGAGTCAAAATTCTAGATCAACATTCAAAGGGGAGTTTGAAGATAGAAGATTGAAGGAAGCTTTTACAATGTCAAGACAATTTGGAAAGAGACAAAGACTAAAGACTCGACGCCGAAGACTTCGTCAACATCCAAGGGGGAGTCTGTTGGTGCATCTAGTGTCTGTTAACTTCGTCTTAATCGAGTCTTATGTCTAGATTAGATAAAAGAGTGCACAACAGGGATCAAATTAGGGTTTGTTTAGTTGAAAGCATGTAATTTCGTTTGAGGGAGACATGGACATGTTCAAACGAAATTATCACATGTAATTTCGTTTGAACAGGGCTGTGTCATCTTCAAACGAAATCATGATGTCTATATATAGAGGTTGTGCTAGTTCATTTCATACGGAATTAAGTGTGTGAGAGCTGAGGTGCTGCCGGATTTTTGTCAGAATTGTATTGTAAAAGCTCAGGAAATCATCAATAGATAAAGATTGAAAAGGAACAAGTTGTTTGACATCTTTTACATTGATTCCGCCTTTGTATTTGATGATGAACTACTCAACTTGACTGTTTAGGGTCACCGGACGATCCAACATAATATTTTGTGTTATAGGTTTTGATAATAACACGATGTATAGAAATCCTACTAAAACGTAATGACTAAAACTCAGTTAAAAGACAATGACCAGAATCTTTAATAGAATGCAAAAAAACCCAGTAAAAATGTATTTTTTATATGAAAATATGATACTCATATTAAAGATAAATAAACGCTCGTGATTATGGTGAATTTTTTTAAATGTCGTATGAAAAAATTATGGACGTTTTAAATTGACGGGGGAAATTGGCATGTGTCTTAGATGTGAAGAGAAAATCAATAAATATAGGATTCCCTTTATGCCATTTCATTATCTTCCTTTCCCTAAAACTAATCTCAACCCTCCAAATCTAAGAGCAATAGACTAGAATCCTTCTTACCCCTTCTTATTTATTTCATCATTTGTATTTGATCTTTGAATTTGATCTTAATTCGATAAGTAATAAGTAATAGAGAAAAATGCCCGGATAGTCCCTGTGGTTTCACCTTTTTTCACCTATAGTCCCTATCTTTCTAAAACTACTTGAATAGTCCCCAAGATTTTCCGTTTTGTTCTCGGATAGTCCCTGGGTCTAACTTCAGTTACTTTTCTCTGTTAAAATGATGTGAAATGACAAAAATACCCTTTCCTTTAAAAGGCCAAACCACAGGGACTATCCGAGCATCTTCTTCATTTTTGTTTATAAAACCCCACCACCACACCCTCCTCCACCCTCCACCGTGCCGCCGCCGGTCTCCGCCGCGCAGAACCACCGTCGTTGACTGGTTTGACTTTGTTTGACCCGAACTCCTCGTTGACGGCTATTGACCGAGCCCGAAACAAAACCCAAACCAACTCTGTTGAGACCCAACCTGAATATTGAACAAAATAACCACCATCATCACCACTGCCATCATCCTTCAACCTAGTAACCGAGCTGCAACAGTTCTTCACCCTCCTCCACCATAATCACCACCATTCCTAGTCAATAGTCATGGCCACCAGCTATCAACACCATGTGAGCAAAAATATGAAGCATAACTGGTATCAATTCGCAATCGTCGATACACAGTTCCCCACATAATAATTTCCACAAATTTTAAAAACATAACATAATCACCTTCAATAAAAAAATAAAATTTCAATTTTTCATACCTGGATTTTCCTTGCAGGTGAAACTAGACAAACAAATTGAACAATTTTCTTGTTAATAAGAAGTTTGTTCTGGTGTTATGGTTGCCGTCGTGATTACGGTGGTCCGTCAGGAGGTGAGAAACAGTGGTTATCAGCGGTCCCGAGTTCTATTTGTGTGTTCAGAGATGGTGGTTGTGATGAATGGTGGATGACAGTGGATATAGTAGGTATACGGCGGTCGGCAATAAATGAAGAGGGTGGTGAATCGATGGTGTTGGGTGTCGGCAGTGGTCGACAATCGATTTAATCGGAGAGGTGGGTAGAAGATGGTTGCTGGGGTGGAAGTTAATCAGAGGTGTCGGCGGTGGTTGTGGCCACCATTACCAGCTATCAACACCATGGCAGCGTCCTGATTGTGAGGGAGAGATGATGAGGGTGTTGGCTGAATTATGTCTGTACATATGAGAATTAGGGTTCTAAAAACAAAAGGGAGTGATAAAGATAGGGACTATAGGTGAAAAACAAACTGAAAGGGTATTTTTGTCATTTCACATCATTTTAACAGAGAAAAGTAACTGAAGTTAGACCCAGGGACTATCCGAGAACAAAACGGAAAACCTTGGGGACTATTCAAGTAGTTTTAGAAAGATAGGGACTATAGGTGAAAAAAGGTGAAACCACCGGGACTATCCGGGCATTTTTCTCTAAGTAATATCAAAGCCATAATTACGTATTTCACACTTGTTTAGGACAAGAACAAAACAACTATTACAATACAAACCACCCCAACTACATGAATGTGATACAAGCTCAAATGTTCGTTCCTGTTATTTACAAAAGTTGATCTCCTTGTAAACTATACGCAACATTCCTTAAGCCTTTGAAACCTAATTTCAACTTTTTAGAATTCTCCTAAAATTAGGGGTGCAAACGAGCCGAGCTACTCGAGCTCGGCTCAAAAAAAAGCTCGAACGAGCCGAGCTTAAACGAGCTCGAGCCTAAAACAAGCTCGTTTAGTAAACGAGCCTGAGCCCGAGCTTCGCTTATCGAGCTCGAGCTAGCTCGCGAGCCTAATCGAGCTTTATGTTTATATATTTTTTATTAATATATTAAACATATATTTATATAATTATAATTACCATTTATATAAATATAAAAAATAACTAAATTATGTGTATAATAATAATTATATTTAATATAAATTAATTAATAAATACTAAACGAGTCGAGCCCGAGCTCGAGCTTGAAAAATTACCTTCGAGCCGAGCTCGAGCTTTAGAAATAAAGCTCGAATCGAGCCGAGCTCGAGCTTTTATATGTTAAACAAGCTCGAGCTCAAGCCTGGTCGAGTTCGGGCTCAGCTCGGCTCGTTTGTACCCCTACCTAAAATAAATAGTTCAAGCATGTTGTAGGACAAATTTACCATAAGCGGCATATGAATGGTCCACTAACTCTAGCCATCGGTTTGTGACCGGGGGTGAGCTTGGGTTCGTTCAGTACGGCTAACGCCTAAGACCAAACCATAACCGAATACTTCAGTTATTAAAACATAATAACTGACCGGTTTAAGATACATAGAATTTGTATTCGCTTATTAAAACAGGAGGTGGTTTTTGTTAAGTATATTTGTTTAATCAAATTAGTAAACATATAGCCAAAAAAATTTATCATCTAAAAAAAACTTCAACCCATAACTGGATCCAGGGTGCATCTCTAACCATACCCAAAACCGCAGATTAGAACAACATATTAACCGAAAAATGACTACAAAAATATGACAAGCAGTGTCGGAAAAAAAAAGTCGGATTCTGTTCAGTCTTTTTCTCACAAGCAAGATGCGAATAACTTGATTCAATGACAAATCATCATCCTATTAATCACAAAATCGAAGGTGGATAACTTGAAATTATTTTAGTACTCGTCATCAACATCTTCACTATAAGCATTATCGTCTTTGTCGTCATCATAGGCCTTGTTATTGTCATTGTCATCATCATTGTCCGAATCCCCATACAGGTTGTCACTGGAAGCCGCGTTTCCATCACTATCGCTATATAAGTTACTTTTCGAAGACTTGATTGACCGATCAGGAATATTAAGGATGCGTCGATACTTCTCGGGGCTATCCCACCATGTAGGAGTAGTGATTATGGCTTTTTCCAGCCAGTACGGGTCATACGGGACTTTGACTCTGAACTTTTGATAGAATTGAGCAAACTCGTACATTATGGTCCTGAGACGAGGACCTTTTTTTCCCAATAGAAAGTCAACAGTATCCCTTATGAATAGCTTGAGCTGGTCACGTGCGATGATGTACATGTACTGAAAATACACAATAAGACGAGACAAAAAGTGTTAGCGGGTCAACTCACAATGTTTGGACCCAAACGTAAATATGACATGTTTTGACCCGAACCCATATTGACCCCATTACCCAACTGGCAAGACCCACCCATAGGGCTGCAAATGGACCAAACGTTCAGCAAACAGTTCGTGAACCGTTTGGCGAGAAGTTCGTTTGTGTTCGTTCGTTTATTAGACAAACGAACACGAACAAGAAATTTTGTTTGTTTAGTTTAGTTAAATGAACGAAAATGAACAGAGGCAGCCTTCGTTGATTTATGTTCGTGAACGTTCGGTAATGTGTTCCTTTATGTTCGATTGTGTTTGATAGTTCATTAGTGTTTTTAGTTTTTATATTTTATTTAAATACCTCAAAATTCCGACAATATTTAATAACTGTTGGTGTATTATATATTATGTTCATGAATGCTTCTTTGTGTTCATAAACATTCGTTGCCTAAAATTCACAAATGAACATGAACAAGTTCATTTCCTTAACAAACGAACACGAACATAAAATCTCGTTCGGTAAGTGTTCATGAACAGTTTGTGAACAAATATATTTCTTAACAAACGAACACGAACAAGGTCTTGTTTGTGTTCGTTCGGTTCGTTTGCAGCCCTACTACCCATAAAGACGATTGTTTGACCTGCTAGAAACAAAACATAACTCGAATCGACATGCCCTCTTTAAGAAATTCTGATTTTGTTGACCATACTTTGACTCCTAAAAAATATTTTTCTTGAACAATTTTAAAAAAATAGAAGCAGGTGATAAAACGGATTACCAGAACAATAAGCGCAAGGATTGCCAACGTCACTTGCAGTATATCATCCCAGAGCCCAGCAAAGCCTTCATCATCGGTCCCACCAAACCCACCGCCACCACCGCCACCACCACCGCTAGGAGGATCTCCATCATAGTAATCTTTATTCTCCATTTGTTGCCTTAGTACATCCTCTAAAGACGGTTCCTTTTTAAAACTACTCATAGCTTTTTCAATAGATTTCCATGGGGAAGCCTGTTAAGAAAATTATAAAAAAAAAATATTTTAATTCATGTCTGTATCAGTATATCACTCGACATGAACTTTATTAACATATCGCAACATATAGATTGCACATTATTATGATGTAACCTTTATTTTAGTAGTAACAAATAAAAAGTAGCTTTTTAGATAGCTTTTTTTTGTGTTAGATGTATTAGTATTATAAATATTTATGTTCTATGTGTTTTTTTGTGTTAGAAGTATTAGTAATATAAATATTTATGTTCTATGTTTCAATATCCACGCGTCATCAAATATATGTTCAAGGTTCTGTATCAATTGTAGTACATGATTACCTACAAATTACGGGCATGATTGACCTAAGCAGTTAATGTGGCCTTTAATTTTTTTTTAATATAAATAGCAATTAAATATAGCTATAAAATAGCTAGATTTTAGGTTTTTGTTAAATAAACATGTAAAATAGCGTAAATACCCAAGGTTTATAAGTACGGAATCGTGCCTCGAGGCGTTTTCCCTTCGCCGAGGCGTAAGCCCGAGGCAGAAGCAGAATTAAAAAATAAAATACAAACCAATTTCATCATGAGATTCATCAGAAACATACATAAAAAGACATGAATTACACAAAAAATAAAAACACACATAAAAATCCCCTGAGGCGTTAGCGCCTCAGCCCTATGAGGCTCACATACAATATACCCCCCCTGAGGCGCCGCCTCAGAATCGTTTTTTGGGTGCCTCGCCTTGAGGCACGCCTCGAGGCGCACGTCTCAACCGTTTTTTAAAACCATGTATGTACCAGGGTATTTTGATATAATATATATAAAATTATGTTAAAACTTCTTTCTAGTGTATCGCTATTTATAAAATAGTGCCCGCTCTTTATCGCTATTCGCTATGTAGCATATATGTACCTCATCGTTATTTGTCGCTATTCGCCATTAACAACTATGGTTATCGGTCAAGGACCAATATTTGAGATATTGGTTATCGGGGTGGGATATCGGTAATTTTAATATCATGCAGAATTTATATATATAGCAATCTAACATTAACAATTCAGTATACTTTCCTACCATTAACAAATTAACCTTTCGCAACTTGCAAAACACTAACAATTGTAGCAAGTAGGAACTGAATAAGACTTAAAACACGAGCAATTAACAACTAAGACTTAAAACACTAATAGCAGTAATATGAAGGACGAATGATAGAACTAAGAAGAAAGGTACTGATATCAGGAAAATCGGTGATATATCGGTCAATATCGCCGATAATATCGGTACCTATATTTTACATGGGAACCGATAAGTGATATATAGGTGATATATCACCGATATTAACTGCATGGTGATTGACATCTAAACTAAAACTTTATAACTATTAGACACATTGGTAGTTTAAGTTTTATGTATTTTGTCGTACGCCAATCTAGATAATCCATATTCAAAATTCTCCCTCTAATAATAAGAATAATAAAACGTCGTACGCCAATCTAGATAATCCATATTCAAAATTACCCCTCTAATAATAAGAATAATAAAACAAATTCTATTTTCCAGACTAGTTCTATTTTCCTGTTTGCGCATATGGACGACATATATATTTGATATAACTGGTTTTAGTGATTTATAAACAGAGGGAACCAGACATAGCATCGGAGAAAAAAATCTTTCAAAGATAAGCTTCCATATAGTTTCAGCTCTCCTTTTCTACATACGAAAAATATTGTACTCTTTGTTGCAGATATTATACATACAACTCTACAAGTACACGAAACAAAACAAAGAGTCGATATAATACCTCGTCGCTATTTTTCGATTCTCCTTTGCCACCAAACGAACACACAGGTGTGCATTGTCGATAGCGAGATGAACTGGTTATTTGTACCACGTTACATTTCATTAATTCTGTGCATCTCTTTGACGAACCAACGGATGGTTTTGAAGCATTATGAAGATTAAATATGTTCATTGGAGGAATGCATTGAATACTTGATCTACGGAGTGTGTTATATTGATCTGGTACCCGTAAAGAAGGCCGGACTGCAGTGACTTGTAGGTAACTCATCTCATCAACTTGCTTATTTATTGTACGCAAAACATGAGCTTAATATAAAGAAGTGTAGTTGCAAACTCTTTGTTCAAATGAACCTGCAAAGAAAATCATAATAAACCATTCAACTCCTTAGAAAAAATATGATTAACAAATATAAAGAGGTTTAGTAACACTTTTCGGGCCCAGCGCAGCTTTCTCGCTTCGCTTCAAAAGCCCCACTTTCAGGCCCTCAGGCGCATTTTTCAGGCCAAGTTCCGATGAAATTCCGGCAAAATATCGTTCGAACGGCGAACAGGTCTGAAACAATTATACCAGCCCCTATGTAGTTAATATCCCGATATATCACCGATGTATCAGTGATATATCGGTTATTGGTCCCCGTGGTGAGATATCGGTGCAAAATATCGGTTAGAATATCAGTACCCATAATATCAAGGATATTGACCGATACTGGACCGATATTTGAATGATATATCACCGATTTTCCTGATATAAGTACCTTTCTTCTTAGTTCTACCATTCGTCTTTCTTCTTATTGCTGCTATTAGTTTATAAGTCTTAATTGTTAGTTGTTAAGTGTTTTAAGTCTTAGTCAGTTGCTACAATTGTTAGTGTTTTGCAAGTTGCAAACGGTTAATTTGTTAATGGTAGAAGAGTATACTGAATTGTTAAGTGTTAAATTGACATATATATAAATTTAGCATGATATTAAAATTACCAATATCCCACCGCGATAACCGATATCTCAAATATCGGTCCTTGACCAATATCTGATATTTTACCGCATTAGACCAGCCCTAAAGAAGCCTGGAATCAACCTAAACTAGCCCTAAAGAAGCCTAAAACATGTCTAAAACCCCTAAAGATTGTATTTTTATACTATACTCCTCACCTAAAAAAAGCCTTTGCTCAACACCTCGACGCTCTATCGAAAATATGCTTGTTTGATCTCGGCTCAGTTTTGTAAACAAGCCAAACACGAGCAAAGGTACAGAAGAGCACTAACTTAATCAACAAAAGGAGTGTTTCCTTAAATTCATTTCCCCAAATAAAACCCCTAAAATTGATTCCAAACCCTAAACCTACAAAAATAAACTTAAAACAAAATTAACCTAATTAAATTGATTGTTGACCTAACATTTCCCAAACAAACACAGTATATTTCAGTTTCAATTTCAAAAAAAAAACAAGAATCAAGCACACATGATGCAACTAACAGATACAACGAAATATAACATTGTGTAGTTACTCATAACTATGGGTTTGGGTCATAGGTTAGGATGTGTTTGGGTCATAGGTTAGGATGGGTTTGGGTCAGGATGGGTATATTAAAAGAAAAGTTAATACAAGTTTGGGTTAGGATGGGTTTGGGTAAGGATGGGTTCGGGTCAGGATGAGTTCGGGTTAAGATGAGTTGAAAACAAAATAAACTAACAATAAAAATGAAAAAATATATAAATATAAATACAAAAAATAGAAAAAAAATAAAAAATAAAAAAACTTTAAAAAATAAATTAATTAATTAAAAATTATAAAAAATTGAAAATATATAAAATATAAAAAAAAAGTAAAAAAAATAAAAAAAAAGTAATCAAAATAAAAAATTCCTAGCTACTTGCGAGAACTCGAGCTTGGCTCGAAACAAGCCGAGACAAGCTCGTTTGCAACTTTGCAAGGTTTCTAGAACCGGTGTTTAGACCCAGGGGCCTGTGTGGCTTTTGGTTATTGTAAATATGGTCATATTTGATGTAACAACAATGTTATAATACAATGCAACCGAAGCAAAGCTCACAATCCTTAAAATATCTTTATACAATGCAACTAAAGCAAAGCTCAGAATCATTAATCTTTAAAACAATCAGAATCTGTAATGTAAACAAGTCGAGTCACTCAAGATCGACACGCTAAAAGCTTGAAAAATTACCGAGCTAAGCTCGGGCTTTAAAACACAGCACCAAACGAGCCGAACGCAAGCTTAAAAAACTACTGAGCTAAGCTTGGGCTTAAAAAGAACACCATACGAGTCAAGCTTACGCTTGAAAAACACTCACGAGCTAAGCCGAGCGGAGCAAACTTACAAAGTCAAATCAGAATAGGCTATCATCACAACTTCAAACAGCATATTATCATAAATTCTCCTACAATTATCTGACATCAACTATTCCATATGACCTAATTACCATAAAAACCAAATACCAAACACCCTAACATTTATAACCAAATCTTGATTAAAAAAATTACAACTTTAATACCTTGTAGGATCAAAACCAGCATGCAGGCCAATCTAAGTTCATTTCCAGTAACCAAATCAGCCCCACAACCCAACCCTCTCAAATGCTTTAAAATCACAAAATTATTATTAGCATAACCAATAATCGAACTCAACCCCTCCAAAGCATCCTTACAGGCCTCAACATTTCTTGTTATCTGGGGCTTACTATAAAGATAAAACGGTCTCCATGACTTCTTTTTTTAGTGTATTGTGTGAATAACCAAGACTATATTGCCCTATGTAAATCTAATTAGAGGAGTAAACTAAATAAACTTGACCAAAACTTTAAACAAACGAAAACATATAAAACTTGTTTACATTAATATGAATCAATGACAGAATAAGTCAATCAAGGTTGATTAAGAAGAATAGCAGAAGAAGAACCAGCGGGATTAGGGCTATGTCTCAAGTTGAAGTAGCGAGAAATCAGAAATAATTTGCATCTCAAGTTGAAGTAAGGCTCTGCGATTGAAGGAAGGCTCTGCGATTGAAGGAACCAGCGGCTGTGTAAGTGAAGAAGATCCTCCTTATCTTGCAATCAGGCGATTAGGGATGAAGATCGCCCAACCTGTAATTTTGTATCACCCATCCTGATTTTATCTGTTTTATTTACTTTGGCCCATCTAATTTACGTCTAGCCCAACACAACACAACCCAAACTGTTCTTGACCCAAAATTTAGTTAATGGGTTTGTTTTGCCATGCCTACTCATAACTAAAGTAAATTTATAAGAAAATAGCAACGAAATTTGAGAAAAATACCGACGGAACAGCAAAATGGAATATTCCGGTGAAGGTTTGAACGCAGCGATACTTTTGAGGCCGGTGGGCAGAGTTATCAGAGCGACTAACAAGATAAGAGTGATAAAAATGAAAATAAATGATTTTCCATCAACTATTGCTTACACTACATATTTAGTCCCTCAGGCGTAGGGCTACAAACTAAAAGTTTAGCGAATTGTTTATGAATCGTTTGACGGAAAGTTTGTTTACGTTCATTCGTTTAATAAATGAATGGACATGAACAAGGAGTTTTGTTCGACTAACTAAATGAATGAATGTGAACAAAGGTCACGTTTTTTTTAATTGTTACAAGCAGTGGCGGATCCAGGATTTTATTCAAATGAGTTCCTTTTGGTAAATTCTCTTTAATTCTCACTACTTTTTTTCTAAATTTTAAAAGGTTCTCACTATTTTTTTTTTTTCATTTTCTCTAAACGCACTAGGTTTCTGGGAACCCACAAATGTGGGCTGGATCCACCCCGGTTACAAGAGTTTTAATAGAAGTCACCAATGAAAAAAGTGAAGATAGATTTTTGATAGCTTGTGGAATTGAGTTAATCATATTTTCTACGTTGATTTTAAATGGTCTAAAGAATACACTAAATTCGAGTTTTTTTTTTCCAAGCTAGCGTTGGTGGAAAAATTATTTACCGAAATGGTGTTCCTTAAAAACATGAAACATTTTGGCAGAAGTAAATATATAACTGACTTATGAAATTTTACCAAAATGGAAACATTTTTGCAGAAGTAAACATTTTGGAAAAATTATTTACCAAAATGGTGTTTCATGAGAAGAACTTTGGCCATTGAAATATGCAGACCTTTTGGCAGAAGTAAATATATAACTGACTTATGGAATTTTACCAAAATGGAAACATTTTTGCAGAAGTAAACATTTTGAAAAAATTATTTACCAAAATGGTGTTTCATGAGAAGAACTTTGGCCATTGAAATATGCAGACCTTTTGGCAGAAGTAAATATATAAGGGTGTACGGGGCGTAAGCGGTGACCCCATGCGGGGAGTTGATCCACCGAAGAGTGGTGGTACCGCCATCAAGGCGGTGAGGTAGAGAGAGGGAAGAAATCGGTGGAAAGTTACCGAAGAGAGGGGAGGAGAGAGGGAGGAGATGGCCAATCAAAAAAAATTTTATTTTTTTTTAATAAAAAACCAAGTCACCTAAGAGGGGAGTGCCGCCATCAATTTAGGGTGTTAGGGGAGTTTAAGAGGGGAGTTGACGTGGCACACGAGGATTGGTTTGGCGTAAGAGAGGGGACTCACCTCTTAGGTGAGCACCCCTTACACCCTAACTGACTTATGAAATTTTAAGAGTTTGTTATCGATTTATTGTATAGCTTAGTGTTAGGTTTTAAAGTTCCGAATTTTATTCAAGATTTTCCTTTGAACCTTCTTTTTTTTGAACGGCAAATTTGGATCACTGACGGACCACTAGAGTATCATCGTGCCACCAGCGGAACCACCCGATCATATCCATCTCCACTAGGCAATAATGCCTATACACCAATTCAGGAGGAAACCCAATAAATCTGAGAAAACCCCCCATTGTGGGAATCGAACTCATGACCTAATGGTCATAAGCCTTATCCCACCACCAAGATACCACTAGGCTATAATGCCATGGGTATCCTTTGAACCTTCTACATATACCTTTTTGGTGCCACTGGTTATCCAGATGTTTCTTGTTATCTTTTTTTACGCGTGTCGAGATTGTATCTTACTGGTTGGCTCATTGTGTTTATTTCTTCTATACAATCTCCAATGTATACGTTAAAACATAAAAGTCATGTTAACTGTAGTGTAAAGCACCTTGAACCAACACCAAGCCACCAAAATGGTGTGAAATTGTGAATACATTTAAATTACTTCGTGTAGATACATTTATGTACAAAATATGAAAATATTGTGTAAGCATATTTAATATGTTTCTTTTACATACTAAATTGTTAGTGTTTAATTGCTATATATATAAATTTAGCATGATATTAAAATTACCGATATCCCACCACCATAATCGATATCTCAAATATCGGTCCTTGACTGATATCCGATATTTTACCGCATTAGACCAGCCCTAAAGAAGCCTGGAATCAACCTAAACTAGCCCTAAAGAAGCCTAAAACATGTCTAAAACCCCTAAAGATTGCACCGAGGCCCAAGGCTCACCCTTTGCTCGACGCTCTATCGAAAATATGCTTGTTTGATTCCAGCTCAGTTTTGTAAACAAGCCAAGCACGAGCAAAGGTACACTCGGTTCGTGAACAACAAAAGGAGTGTTTCCTTAAATTCATTTCCCCAAATCAAACCCCTAAAATTGATTCCAAACCCTAAACCTACAAATAAACTTAAACCTAATTAAATTGATTATTAACCTAACATTTCCCAAACAAACACCGTATATTTCAGTTTCAATAAAACAAGAATCAAACACGCATTACAAATCACGCACACATGATGCTACTAACAGATACCATGAAATATAACATTGTATAATTACTCATAAGTAAAGTAAATTTATAAAAAAAAAAAAAACAACGAAATTTGAGAAAAGTACCGACGGAACAGCAAAATGGAATATTCCGGTGAAGGTTTGAACGCAGCGATAGTTTAAATTTTGAGGCCGGCGGAAGAAGCCGCTGGGCAGAGTTATCAGAGGGACTAACAAGATAAGAGTGATAATAAAATGAAAATACATGATTTTCCATCAACTATTGCTTACACTACATATTTAGTCCCTCAGGCGTAGGGCTACAAACTAAAAGTTTAGCGAATTGTTTATGAATCGTTTTGATGAAACGTTTATTCACGTTCGTTCATTTAATAAAGAGTAAACTGCAATTTTACCCCCTGAGGTTAGGGGTCATTGGCACTCTTACCCCCCTAAGGAAATAATTGCAATTTTACCCCCCACTGTTCACTGTTATGTCGCAACCTTACCCCCTAAGCACAGTCAACGATAGTTTGACCATTATATGTAAGGGTATTTTGGTAATCTTGCCCTATATTTATTTTTATTATTTTTATTATTATTTATATTATATATAGAGTAAACTGCAATTATTATTGAACCTCCATCATCATCTTCAAGCATCACCCTCCATCATCATCATCTTCAACCATCACCGTCGCCAGTTGAACCGCCACAACCACCACTGTCGCCTCAACCATCACCGTCGCCATCATCACCATCCCCGCCACAAACCTCCATCTTCAACCATCACCGTCGCCATCTGAACCGCCACAAGTCAACATATTAAAATTACAGAGTAAATGGCGGATTACAATACCTTTTCTCCAATATTTAGGGATTTTTATTGGATGAATACAAGTTAGGGTTTCAATTTTGTGTTTTTGCCTATTTGGGAATTTTTTATATTTAGGGTTTGATGCTTGTATGTAATGGGCTTGAAGGATTCATCTAGAAGGGATATATTTTGTGTTTCTGGATGATATAAGACGGTTTACTTTTGTTATACTGCTGATTGAAGTTATTTATGAGATGAGGGTCTGTTAAGTTGGTGAAGTATTGATGCTTTTTGAACTCTGTTTTGATTGGAATTGAATTTACAAAGGGTAGAGGGGAACAATGACCAGTGCCTAACAACTTAGGATAGTATTCAAAGCTTTGGTTTTTTTTTTCACACTGGCTTTTGTCGATGCACATTGGTTCTATGTTATTCGGTTTTTATAATGTTCAGCATTAAGTATGGAGAGAAGTGAGCCAACGTTCGTACCCGAATGGTTAAAGAGCAGTGGAAGCTTAAGCACTACATCTCACCACTCTGGTAATTCTGTTATATTTTATCTAATGTATTGTTTTCACAGTTTTGGTTGTGTGTATACTGTATATGTATATGACAATGTTGTTTTGTAGATGAACAAGGTGTGTCGAAGACCTCACGAAATAAGTCACTTGTTAACATAAGTGATAACGAGTTAGGACGCCCATCTGTTTCAGAAAGGACGACTTCTTCATACTTCAGACACGCATCTAGTAGTAACGGATCACCTTATTTGAGATCTTACGGTAGTTTTGATCGGTATTCTGATAAAGAAAAATCAGAAAGTAGGCATCGTGATTATTCTGATCCTTTGGGTGGTGGTTGAGGATGGTGGCTGGAGGTGGCAGTGGTGGTTGTGGTGGTGAATGGCGGTGGCAGTGGTGGCAGGGTGTAAAATTACAGAGTAAACAAAACACAGGGGGTAAAATAAAAGGGTATAATAGTCATTTCACCACCAAGTCAACAGATCAGTCAACAAAATTGAGCTTAGGGGGTAAGGTTGCGACATAACAGTGAACAGTGGGGGGTAAAATTGCAATTATTTCCTTAGGGGGGGTAAGAGTGCCAATGACCCCTAACCTCAGGGGGTAAAATTGCAGTTTACTCTTTAATAAATGAATGGACACGAACAAGGAGTTTTGTTCGATTAAGTAAATGAACGAATACGAACAAATGTCACAGTTTGTTAATTGTTACAAAAGTTCTAACATAAGTGACCGATGAAAAAAGTGAAGATAGATTTTTGATAGCTTGTGGAATTGAGTGATTCATGTTTTCTACGTTGATTTTAAATGATCTAAAGAAAATGTGACGTGTGTATATATTTTTTAGATGTATTTTAGCTCTTTTTACTCGCCAATTCAAGTTTTAAATTTAAAAAACACGATATTCTACTATCACTATACACACACGTTAGGGCAAGTGCATCCAACGTGGACGTAGTATAGTGATGGAAAGATACCGAGGTCGTCCAATGACACAAGAGCTTTTAATATCGGTTTATCGTCAACGTCTAATCGAACCAAACTTTGAAGAAGAGATTTTAAAGCTATAAAAAGATAAAATACAAAGTAAAATAAAATATAAGGAAAATAGATAGACAAGAAGGAATCACTTGTTCCGGCTCCTCTTTCATGTATCCTTTGATTATTTCCGCACTTTGGGCATTTTAAGAGGTTATCTTAATTATAGTGGTAGGCCCCTCTTGTGAAGGCGAAGTTACAATCAACCTATTGGTCTGGGTCAGCAAGGATACAGTCCCGCAAGGTCGGATTATTGAAAGATAATTAAGTAAGACTTATCATAGGACTAGTTTAATCATCCGAACGCGCATTTGCGCAAATGACACGTTAGAGTAGCGTAAACTACCTTAACGGGTCATAACGGATCAAAAGCACTTAGGATTCATTCCAAATCAGAATGTAGACTTTGTTAAACCATTTCATATGAGTTCCAACACTCATTTGGTTTACAAGATCCCATTCTATCTGATTCCTCTGATTATGTACCGTTACTATAACATAGTTACCCGATGTTAGGACACATACGAAGCTTGATACTTCACTTGATTCAAGGATACTTTGTGTAAGACCCTTAGTAATATTTAACATTTCTATATCATTAAGGTAAGCATTTTATGTTGAAAATGCCATCCAACAAAATTTTTACATCAAAGGTATTCTGTCATGTTTGAAACATTAAAAAAACATAGTTATAAGTGTTTACACAATTCACTTATAACAAAACAAACAAGATTCAACACAGAAGCTTCATTTAGACGTGTTTTCGGTTCTCGTCCGTCGCTTGATCTTCATCGTTAGCCTATAACATTTACCTAGAATCAAAACCAATATAAAAGTTAGTTTTGATAGTTTTATAACAAGTTACAACAAGACCCATGAGTCAAACAAACAAAAGAACAAAATTCAGTAACTTTTTCACCCGTCGCGTGCTGCGACGGGTTGGGCATCTTCTTGTCACGTGCCGCGATAGGTGTCGCGTTCCGCGACGGGTATACCCCCTAGTTGTCGCGCAGAAGGGTTCTTTCTTTCAACTGCATATTTGCCCAGCCATATTTTCATCCAAAATTCCAACTTAAAAACTTCATAACTTCCGATCTACTTATCCGAATTACGTGATTCTTTTTCCTATACGACCGTAATTAAATTACGGATCCATTTATCATCTTTGTTCGCACCGAAATCCGATTTATGAGCTAACGACTTACAAATCCTTCGTGCCATTATTTGACCCTTTTAGTTTCTAAGTTAACTACATGTTTGTTATCAATAATTGTTTCTAAACATTTTTACCCATTCCCGGGCTCATCAACCATTGGCGTTTTCGCTCCCATTACAGGGTTTACGTACGCGTTTACCTTCACCAATTTATTTCTATCTTTCTAAACATTTCAACCACATTTAACTTCTTAATCTATTTTGACCCGTTTGGGGAACTTTTAAGCATTTAAGCATCAAACACGCTCTTTTCTTTTCACACTTCGCATTCCCATATTAATCAACTACTTATATTCCACCACAACTATTTTTGTGGTGTATTTTACATAATGAACCAATTATCCCAAATTTTACCCGTCGGTTAGTCATTTTACGCAAAAGACCCATTTTAAGGCATTTGACCCACGAATGTTTAAGCCTATAACCTTCATACGTAACTAAGGATTCCATAATCATAATACCAGTTCTTAAACAACCCAAATGGGTCGTTTTCCCAATTTACCCTTCAAGGGCGTTTTGGTCAACTTTAGTCCCTCCTTTTACGACGAAGGACTTTCGCTAATTATTTGACCAAAATCGCATGTTTAACTAAAAACTTATTTATGCGTACCTGTCTCGGGTCAACATATTGACCCGTTTTAATACCTTGTCTCAATTGAATTGTTAATTCATAGCATCGCTAATTCACAAGCCGTTTTATCCTGTGAACATAACTACATAAGACTCGACAAACACTTATTAGTCGTCAACTGTCAAATGGTATCAACATTACCATTTGACCTGCTTGGTCTAAACGACCCAAAATCTTGTGCTTATGTTTGAACGGTATTTATTTACCATTTTGTTAAGTAGCTCATTTTATATTAGTCTTTTCACGACTAATTTACCGTTCCACCCCTTTTACCATTAACATGGTTTTTAACATTCATTTTTTTCCCGACCCGTGTCATTTTGCGTCGGGAACCATATTTCAAATGTTATCACTATTGTATTTATGACTTATAGAATAAACATGTATTCTACAAAAGGTGTAAGTTTCACTTACCTTGCATCCAAATTGCGCTTTTCTCCCATGCTTGATTTGTTTGACCCGCTTCATTCCCAAGCTTCCATCTAGCTTGTTAGGCATCAAACTAGCATCATAATTCGTAAGACGGTTAGATTAGTCGTCTCTAATTATGACTATTCCATCTTACGTGTTTTGCGTCGAAATTATTATTCGACCTTATCATCGGTTAATTTGACTTTTAAAAGTCAATTACCCCTGATCGTATGAAATGCATAATTGCGTTCAATAACTCATTTAGGAAATCTTATCAATTACCCGGTAGACATTATTATGATGCTACTGTTTTAAACTATTTTTCTATCCATGTTCATGCTATTATTAACATCAAGTTAACCTAGCTCCCGTTCATCAAGGATAGTTTATTCTTTCGTTATGCAAAATCTACGGATTTTCATCTATAAGTAAAACCTGTTTTATCACTTTATTAGGCATTCATCCGAATACCTAATCTAATCAAGTTATACTTACAACTAGTAGATAACATTCTTTTAAGTATCAATTTACTTGAATATATGTAACACTCGTTCTTATAACTCAAGGTTTAACGTATATTTTACGAAAACAATCATGTAATTAAGATTACATATACATCGGAAATACGGGTTTATTAAAACTTTTACAAATCATAAGTTATTCAACACAACGTGATCGAATTCGTCGTTTAAAATTTACGACGAGGCAATGTGCAGAAGCATGTATCTTTATCGTGTTCGGTTCTTCGATGAGATTGATCGTCTTTAGGCATCCAAAATGTACCTACATTTCATAAACATGAAATGCTTTAGTCATACGGGGTTTAAAACGTGTCTAAACGAGTCCGGGAAACGAAACTGATTAAAATACATTAAATTGCAGGGTCCACCGTAAATTACGGTGGCTACCGTAATTTACGGTAGCCCCTGAATGTTGATTCTCCCACCGTAAAGCGGGGGGTTTGTGGCGTAAGGATTTTAAGGCTACCGTAAGTTACGGTAGCTACCGTAACTTACGGTGGCATCTGCAGGATTTTACAAGTTTGTCGTTTTCTAAAACGGAAACCTTCATAACTTTTAATCCGCTTGTCCGTTTTACGCGATTCTTTTTCCTACACGTTCGTAATTTAATTCTCCATCTTGTGGAGTTAAAATCCAACATCCGTCATAATAAATTTCAGACTTTTAAGTCTTCGGCATATTATCCTTTTTACCAATTTTTGACCCGTTCATGATATTATCAAAGAAACATGTTTATTCAATCTTTAAACTCATGAAATTTATAATTTTAATATCCTCTATCATATTAATCTTAAATCACGGGTTTCTTACATAAAAAAACCCGTTTACGCTCAAGTGCTTATTTTGACCCATTAGGGGTATTTGCGCATTTTTAAGACTTTGACTCATGAAGATCAACTCTCCGCTTACTTGATTGTCCAAAGTAATAATTTAATCTAATGACTCGTTTCTAACAACCTTTTAAAGTTGTTTGCTCAATATACCTATCGAGGGCATTTCTATCAACTTAGCTTCGTCCTTTACCATAAAGGACTTCATTGCACTTTCAGCCAATCCAATCACTTAGCCTAAATTTTAAACACACATACCTGACTCGGATCAATATATTGACCCGTTTCAATACCTTGTCTCAATAGCCACTAAGTAATAGCGATGTAAATATCCACTTGATAATTATTTCTGTAATCATACAACTCGGCAAACCATTAGTCGATATTGTCAAAGGGTAATAATTTCACCCCTTTGACCCGTTTTGTCTAAATGACCGATTATATTGGCGGGATGAAGCTTATTGCCATCTCGTTCATACGACTCGCTCCTGTTTACACCGCGCGGTCATTTCAATTATAAATTTCCACTTAACGCTTTTTAACCTATTAAGGCTTACGAGAATAAGTATCTTTCAAAACCAACAATTATTGTCACAAGTGACCAAGTTACAATTTTACCCTTATTGGTTATCATGATTTTACCTTATATGGTAACCTTTTAAAGTACGTGTTTCATTCGTCATAACATGATAGAATTACCGATTTAACTCATTTTTAACCATCAATACAGTTTCTTATCCTATTTAGTTATCTTGTTCCGTACGACTACACGCCGGAACACCATAACTCAATTATGCATTTGCTTTATTCGTAATCAAAACGACAAAAGAACATTCTAAAATGTATGACTAGTGTAAGTTATACTTACCTCATTTCCATATTACGCCTTTCTTCTCATACTTGATTTGTTTGACCCGCCTTCTTCCCAAGCCTCACCTAGCTTGTTAAGCGCCAACTATTATTCACCATTCACAAGGTGGTTAGTTTAATCATGGCTTAATACGATTATTCCACCTTACGTATTTCTATATCTAATTATCATTCATCACATCTTAGGTCAGTTTGACTTTAAAAAGTCAAATGCCCATAAGTGTATAAAATGCGCATCCAAGTTTATCAACTAATTTAGGCATTTTCTTAATCACCCGGTATGCGTTCTTTTAAGCCACCGTCTAACAAATCTTTTACCCGGTTCCTTATATTTCTAATATCTCAACTAGTTCAAGTGATTATTAAATCTAACTTATTTATTTATTTTCGCAAGAACTAAGGTTTCTCATTTATAAGTGAAAACCCGTTTTATCATATCACTAGCATTCGTCCGAACACCTAATAAAATCAAGTTCTACATATCAACTAGTAGATATCATGATTTCAAACATCCATGTTCATGAATAAAATCATCAACTTCACCATAACATAATTGGCCCATTTCATGGCAACTATGAACATATACCTAAACTCATAATTTGTTCAAGTGTCATTCCTAATACTACCATCCATGATGGTTTCAAACATGATTATCTCATTAGCTTCATCATATCATCAAAACCCACTTGATAATCTACTTGTTCATCATTTAGAAGTAATCTACATCAAGTATTTCATATTCTCATCATATCTAACGAAATTAGGCATACATAAACATCTAATTTCATCTTTGGATCATAATCCATCAGTTTATTCGCAAGTAATCTACTTGTATCGAATTTCAACTTTAACCAATCTAGGTTTTGTGACATACCTTATGATCCCCATGACCCGGTGATCGTTTTTATGCGTTCATGCAGTGATTTTGGGCTTGGATTGAGCTTCAATTTGATGATTTATTGAGATTTGGGTTTGAGCTCCATGGCAGCTTCCTCCTGGCCCTCTGGTCGATCAAACACACCATTGTGTGTGTGTTTTTAATTTTTTTTATAAATGTTTTCATTAAAACACTTTCTAAATTACCCACCTTTAGCCCCTCATGTTTTGGTTTGTTATTAAGTAGGCTACAACCTACTTATTTCTAGTAATATTCCCTCTTATTAACCAGGTTAATTATTCCTAGTTATCTTAATGGGTTCGGGGGTTTTATGACTAAGTTTATTTTAAGTCGCGTTAACTCGGGCCTTCTATAAACTTTATTTCATCAAAGCATTTATTCTCTTTTTTATTAATTATTAGGCTTATTTATTTAAATCCTAATAAGTTTCCGGGTTAATCTTTACCGCTAACGGTATTTTACCCGCTCTTTTGTATTAGCAGGGTTTAATTACCAAACCCGTTTTCGGGGTGTTACAAGTCTACCCTCCTTAAAGAGGTTTCGTCCCCGAAACCTTTTCCATGTAGTCCATTAGATTTATACCTAATGCATTTGATCTCAATAATCCTTCGAGCGTTATTCGTACCTTAACCCTTTGTTAGTGTTACTAGAATAATATGGTAATATCCTTTGGGTTACAAAACATATGCGTATAACCTCATACCTTAAAGCTTTACCCTTCTATCGTGCTTTCGCTCGATATGACTTCCGACACTTCGTTTAAGTTACCTTATGATCGCCTAGTATAGGCGATTTATGCTCTTCGTTAGTAAGATCTCATGGACCGTCACTTTCGTTTCATACTCATTTACCTTTATTATTTTACTTGACCGAGACGCCATTTGGTCACTCGGTCATATCAATTTGTTACTAATCTCTTTTCTAATTTCTCTTCAAACTACCCATATTTGTTAAAACGTTGTTTCTTACTAAAACTGGATTTTAGTTTAACGTTTTCCTCTTTATCTTACGTCAATCACTCATATCGAGGAAATTGACAACTAATAATTTATTCTTTTCCGTTTTCGTTTTACACGGGGAATCGTAGCCAGTTCCCTCGCTTTACCCTATTGACTCGTAGGTTCTTTCACTTAGCCTCATAGGCTATTTCTTTAGATTTTCACCTTCCAAGGTGAAACCCCTTTCAGTTCGTTTCTTTTTATCTGTGACCCAAAGGTCTTCTTGGTCCCGTAGACCTTATCACTACGTTTAATCCCGTAGGTTATGATGATCCCGTAGATCATCTTTTATTCGTATTCATATTCAAATGTATATATACCTATATAGCTTCAAGGCATCCCTTGTTATGTTTGGAATCATTTGTTTTAGCTTTTGTTTTTAACTTTAGTTGGTCGTGACCGTAGTCTAAGGCTTCATTCGTTTACTTTCGGACTAACCTTCCGACTTATGACTTCTGACGTTGCTTACGCGACAGTTTGTCCTACGCTCACCGTTTCCCCCGATTTATAATTATATTTCTTTTAAACCCTTTACATAGCTTCATTAATATTTCGCACTTTTATTTATTCGATTCACGCTTACTTACATTAGCAAGCGTCATCATTTATTTAATTCTTTTGACTTGTTCGTATGAAATTTCATCGCTTATGAATGAAAATTTTCATTCTTTATTCAACCCATTCAACTTTAAAATAGTTGAACATAATTTATCAAAATTTCTATTTACTTCATCTTGTCGTCTTTTAGTCATGACTCAAAACCCGAGTCTTTTGACTTTCTATGCGGATTCCCCTTTCTCGGTCTACTCATGTGTTTAACTCCTTACCCATCAACCGGGTGTTTTACCAAAGTCGTTATTATTGCAACCCTTCCGGTATGCATTAAGACTTCGTTTCACTTTTATATTCCGACTTTGTCCTCAGGTTTGGCGTTTTACAAAAACGGCCCGTTTAGAGTCATATTTGCATTCTCCGGGTTCGAGTGTAAGTACGCCCCCTCCCAATGCACATCTTAGTTATTTTACATGTTTGAAATTTTCGGGTTCAAGTGTAAATACACTCCATCCCGTTGCATATCTTAATCATTTTACATTAATCTTTATCCCTTCACTCGGGCTCATTATCATAATGTAATACGCTTCCGTCACCCGGCTGTGCGTTTACATTATTATCACGTATTTTGCTCATTTGGGTACTTTTAATTTGTCCCATTCACCCCGTCCTTACTACATCGGATGTAAATGTGTCCGCTATAAGAAACTCATGGTAACATATGCCACTACTTACTTGGCCAGAGTAAGCGATTAACACATGACACACACGACCTTTTTATAGTTTTCACATCACGCCCTATGTAAGTAACACCTCTATTTAGTTTTCTTGTAAATAATATCCTGGATAGGTATTCTATTCAGGTTTTCCGAGTTTCTAATTTACATATGCAACAATCGTTCTCTACATGTTTGTTGCATATTGCTATTTGTGCGTTTATATTTAAAAGCGCGCACCTGGTAATGCTTGCCCCAACGGGCGTTCCTTGTCATTAACCTTGTTCGTGGTCGTTACGCGATTTAGCCCTTGATGAGTACGCTCTTCTTGTCATACCTCGGACCGTTCCATTATCATATCCGCAATTCATTCATCTCTCGTCATCTTCAGACGCGAGTGTCCTTAAATTAAAACATTAACAAGAATTAGTAATGTCAACTTCAATAATTGCCCGTATTATAATACAAGGCTTTTTTCTACTATACGCGTCAACGCACGAAAGTTCGTCAACTGCTTCAATCATTTAACTGGGGTAACATGTATTACACAATAACCCTATATGTTGTTTACAACACCTTAACATGCTAACCATTAACATACATGTACTTACCGGATTTGCGATCAAGCCTCGAACCGAACACTGATCTATATCAAGAGCGTAAGGTTTAAGTCCAAGCATGGTTTTCCCCACCATACTTGAATCTCTTAAACCAGGGCTCTGATACCAACTTGAAACACTCGTTCTTATAACTCAAGGTTTAACGTATATTTTACGAAAACAATCATGTAATTAAGATTACATATACATCGGAAATACGGGTTTATTAAAACTTTTACAAATCATAAGTTATTCAACACAACGTGATCGAATTTGTCGTTTAAAATTTACGACGAGGCAATGTACGGAAGCATGTATCTTTATCGTGTTCGGTTCTTCGATGAGCTTGATCGTCTTTAGGCATCCAAAATGTACCTACATTTCATAAACATGAAATGCTTTAGTCATACGGGGTTTAAAACGTGTCTAAACGAGTCCGGGAAACGAAACTGAATAAATACATTAAATTGCAGGGTCCACCGTAAATTACGGTGGCTACCGTAATTTACGGTAGCCCCTGAATGTTGATTCTCCCACCGTAAAGCAGGGGGTTTGTGGCGTAAGGATTTTAAGGCTACCGTAAGTTACGGTAGCTACCGTAACTTACGGTTGCCTCTGCAGGATTTTACAAGTTTGCCGTTTTCTAAAACGGAAACCTTCATAACTTTTAATCCGCTTGTCCGTTTTACGCAATTCTTTTTCCTACGCGTCCATAATTTAATTCTCCATCTTGTGGAGTTAAAATCCAACATCCGTCATAATAAATTTCAGACTTTTAAGTCTTCGGCATATTATCCTTTTTACCAATTTTTGACCCGTTCATGATATTATCAAAGAAACATGTTTATTCAATCTTTAAACTCATGAAATTTATAATTTTAATATCCTCTATCACATTAATCTTAAATCACGGGTTTCTTACATAATAAAAACTCGTTTACGCTCAAGTGCTTATTTTGACCCGTAAGGGGTATTTGCGCATTTTTAAGACTTTGACTCATGAAGATCAACTCTCTGCTTACTTGATTGTCCAAAGTAATTATTTAATCTATTGACTCGTTTCTAACAACCTTTTAAAGTTGTTTGCTCAATATACCTATCGAGTGCATTTCTGTCAACTTAGCTCCGTCCTTTACCATAAAGGACTTCATTGCACTTTCAGCCAATCCAATCACTTAGCCTAAATTTTAAACACACATACCTGACTCGGATCAATATATTGACCCGTTTCAATACCTTGTCTCAATAGCCACTAAGTAATAGCGATGTAAATATCCACTTGATAATTATTTCTGTAATCATACAACTCGGCAAACCATTAGTCGATATTGTCAAAGGGTAATAATTTCACCCCTTTTACCCGTTTTGTCTAAATGACCGATTATATTGGCGGGATGAAGCTTATTGCCATCTCGTTCACACGACTCGCTCCTGTTTACACCGCGCGGTCATTTCAATTATAAATTTCCACTTAACGCTTTTTAACCTATTAAGGCTTACGAGAATAAGTATCTTTCAAAACCAACAATTATTGTCACAAGTGACCAAGTTACAATTTTACCCTTTTTGGTTATCATAATTTTACCTTATATGGTAACCTTTTAAAGTACGTGTTTCATTCGTCATAACATGATCGAATTACCGATTTAACTCATTTTTAACCATCAATACAGTTTCTTATCCTATTTAGTTATCTTGTTCCGTACGACTACACGCCGGAACACCATAACTCAATTATGCATTTGCTTTATTCGTAATCAAAACGACAAAAGAACATTCTAAAATATATGACTAGTGTAAGTTATACTTACCTCATTTCCATATTACGCCTTTCTTCTCATACTTGATTTGTTTGACCCGCCTTCTTCCCAAGCTTCACCTAGCTTGTTAAGCGCCAAATATTATTCACCATTCACAAGGTGGTTAGTTTAATCATGGCTTAATACGATTATTCCACCTTACGCATTTCTATATCTAATTATCATTCATCACATCTTAGGTCAGTTTGACTTTCAAAAGTCAAATGCCCATAAGTGTATAAAATGCGCATCCAAGTTTATCAACTAATTTAGGCATTTCTCTAATCACCCGGTAGGCGTTCTTTTAAGCCACCGTCTAACAAATCTTTTACCCGGTTCCTTATATTTCCAATATCTCAACTAGTTCAAGTGATTATTAAATCTAGCTTATTTATTTATTTTCGCAAGAACTAAGGTTTCTCATTTATAAGTGAAAACCCGTTTTATCATATCACTAGCATTCGTCCGAACACCTAATAAAATCAAGTTCTACATATCAACTAGTAGATATCATGATTTCAAACATCCATGTTCATGAATAAAATCATCAACTTCACCATAACATAATTAACCCATTTCATGGTAACTATGAACATATACCTAAACTCATAATTTGTTCAAGTGTCATTCCTAATACTACCATCCATGATGGTTTCAAACATGATTATCTCATTAGCTTCATCATATCATCAAAACCCACTTGATAATCTACTTGTTCATCATTTAGAAGTAATCTACATCAAGTATTTCATAATCTCATCATATCTAACGAAATTAGGCATACATAAACATCTAATTTCATCTTTGGATCATAATCCATCAGTTTATTCGCAAGTAATCTACTTGTATCGAATTTCAACTTTAACCAATCTAGGTTTTGTGACATACCTTATGATCCCCATGACCCGGTGATCGTTTTTATGCGTTCATGCAGTGATTTAGGGCTTGCATCGAGCTTCAATTTGATGATTTGTTGAGATTAGTGTTTGAGCTCCATGGGAGCTTCCTCCTGGCCTTCTGGTCGATCAAACACACCATTGTGTGTGTGTTTTTAATTTTTTTTTATAAATGTTTTCATTAAAATACTTTCTAAATTACCCACCTTTAGCCCCTCATGTTTGGTTTGTTATTAAGTAGGCTACAACCTACTTATTTCTAGTAATATTCCCTCTTATTAACCAGGTTAATTATTCCTAGTTATCTTAATGGGTTCGGGGGTTTTATGACTAAGTTTATTTTAAGTCCCGTTAACTCGGGCCTTCTATAAACTTTATTTCATCAAAGCATTTATTCTCTTTTTTATTAATTATTAGGCTTATTTATTTAAATCCTAATAAGTTTCCGGGTTAATCTTTACCGCTAATGGTATTTTACCCGCTCTTTTGTATTAGCAGGGTTTAATTACCAAACCCGTTTTCGGGGTGTTACAATATAACTTTAATTTCATCATAACATACTTAACCCATTTCGAATCATGTATGAACAAGTACTCAAACTTGTAATTTGTTTAAGTACCTTGCCTTTACTATCTAATATGATGCTTTTAATCACAAGTTAAACACTAACATCATCATATTATGAAAAACCCATTTAGCTATGTCACACCCCGACCACGTAAAACAACAAATCGTGGCAGAAACGTCGGGGAGTGTCGTAACAGAATCATTGTTTCACAACCATGTACTAAATAATTTCGTTTTATTGAATTATTGAACTCATTGTTTTATTACAAATCAGATAAATACAAACAATTGTTTCTCAAGTTTTAAAGTAGCTAAGGCACGAGTCCATCCTATGTGTCGCATGCATCAACAGTCATTACGTAGTAGCACCTGAAACATATGTGAAAATAGGTACGTCAGCATAAAAATGCCTGTGAGTAACATAGGTGGCGCAACCCCCGCCCCATATCTGTCCCAGGAACGGGCGGCCGTGAGACCAGTTGTGGTGGTATCAATTTTGTTTATCATTATTCAATTTGGCAGCGGAAATTTCATCAGGACCGTAGTTAGGAAATGTTTATCAGAGTAAAACCACCATATTTAATAAACACATGGGTAAAACACAAGTTTCTTATTACAACATGTTTATAGGGACAAACCCTATTTTATTGAGTTTAAAACATCGTCTTTTAGGTAACTTTTATAGCCACATTTTTCCAAGCCGTCAGTGCTCTCCAGCTGGCTTTCTTCTAATTGGCTTTTACATTTTGTTACCTGAAACGCGATTTAAAAACATTTGTCAGTGGGAAATACTGGTGAGTGAATCCCAATTTAATCAAGAAACATTTTATCCTTTAACAGTATTGAGAGCAATCACATTGTTTATTTCTACACAATTAATCATTCAGTATTGTCAATCCTGACTGGTGGGTCATATTACATATTGACTAACACGTTGTCCAATGGTAACGTGTTCCACATTTTGTATACAAAACCCCAACATACTGGCAGTAATTGAAGAACTACAAAGACTCAATCACTGCTTAATAGCATTGTAAAACATTTTAAGGTTTTGTAAAACAATTTACAAAAAGGAGATTACTCACATTGCTAATTTAGGTTTCTTCTAAGGTTTCCTGGAAATTATCTATAATTTACCCAATGTACACGCGTTAGTATAATAACCCTTTATATTTACATTAGTAATACCCTCCCCATGACGGTATTCCAACGACTACGTCAGGCAGAACCCTTACAGCCGTTACGGAACCCTGGATCAATCGGGCAGCTTATCTAATACGTAACTGGGGTTATGATACTTACATCGGGGCAGAACTTCGTTAATTAGGGGGGGTGTTATGCCCGGAAATTATGCTATCTATCAGAAATTTCAAGATTTAGAAAAGAATTGAATGAGCAGACTGAAGGCCCGATGCCCTCAACTTATAGGGCTGTAATTTGAGGTTCTCACGGCACGCGTACGGTAAGGCTAAGGCCTACGTGGCCCGCGTAATAGGGGGTCTAGGCGTAGGTGATCCGGGTCACGAACTAGGTTCAACACGCGTCTGACACGTGTCAACACCGGGGCTCGCCTGACCTTGAAGCTGTCGCGCCCCGCGTAAGATCTTTTAAGGATCTACGCGGCCCGCGAGCGACCTATAAGCTTTGTTTTTAATTTATTTTTAATGTTATATCGTATTTTGGGCTCGGTTTTCACGTACGGGGTATATTTTAAGACATATAAAGGTATTTTAAAATATTTTAGGGTGTCAGAAAATATTCAGGAGGGTTGTTATATCCTCCCCACCTTGTTTTAGAGCACGTCCTCGAGGTCTACTGGAACAGGTGTGGGTATTTCCTTTTCATTTCTGATTCAAGCTCCCATGTATATTCTGGTCCTCTTTTGGAGTCCCACTTCACTTTGACTAGAACTAGTCTCTTTTGCTTGAGGTTATTAATTTTCCTCTCTTCAATCTGTAAAGGCTTCTCTACAAATTTTAACTGTTCATTTACCTCTATATCCTTAAGAGGCACTACGAGTGATTCATCAGCTAAACACTTTTTGAAATTAGATACATGAAATACATCATGTATTCCTGCCATTTCCTCTGGCAGTTGTAGCTGATAGGCTACTGGTCCTATTCTTCTAATAATCTCAAAAGGTCCAACATACCTGGGGCTTAGATTTCCCCTTTTGATGAATCTTACTACTCCTTTCCAGGGAGAGACTTTCAATAATACCTTATCTCCTACTTGAAATTCCAATGGCTTTCGTCGGTTATCAGCATAACTCTTTTGTCGATCAAGTGCTGCTTTCAGTCATTCCTTGACTTGAATGATCTTGTCTGTTGTTTCTTGTACTATCTCAGGTCCAGATAGTTGCTTTTCTCCAATTTCTGCCCAACAGACTAGCGTTCGGCACTTTCGTCCATAAAGTGCTTCGAATGGTGCAGCATTGATACTTGTGTGATAAATGTTATTATAAGAAAATTCTATCAATGGTAAATGATCGTCCCAATTACCTCCGAAATCAATTACACAAGCTCTAAGCATATCCTCCGTTTTCTGAATTGTCCTTTCGCTTTGTCCGTCCGTTTGAGGATGATAAGCGGTGCTTAGATTCAACTTGGTTCCCATTGCTTTTTGGAAACTTGTCCAAAAATGAGAGGTAAAACGACTATCTCTGTCAGAAACAATTGAGAGAGGAATTCCATGTAATGAAACTATTTCATTTACATATAATTTAGCTAACTGTTCCATACTGAAAGTTTCTTTCATTGGTAGGAAATGGGCTGACTTGGTTAGCCTGTCTACAATCACCCAGATTGTATCATTACCTTTTCTTGTTTTGGGTAATTTAGTAACAAAATCCATTGTTATTAATTCTCATTTCCATACAGGCATTTCTAACTGTTGCAATAAACCTGAGGGTTTCTGATGTTCAGCTTTGACTTGTGAACAAGTTAAACATTTTTGCAACATATGCTGCTATATCTTTTTTCATTCCTATCCACCAAAAATTCTTCCTTAAGTCTTGATACATCTTATCACTTCTAGGATGCATCGTATACTTAGACTTATGGGCTTCTTCTAATATACGGTGGCGTAGGTTTCCTAATTTAGGTATCCACATTCTTTTATTATGAAATCTCCAAATTCCATCTGTTACTTATTATAATTCCTTAATCATTCCTTTCAATTTTTCAGTATCATCCTTGATTACTGATTCTTGTGTTGTTCTAATCTGATCATTTAAATCTACTTGCAGATTTAATATGAGAGAACGTACTCTTTTTCACTTTTCATGATACTTTCGACTTAAAGCATCAGCAACTATATTTGCCTTTCCTACATGATACGGGATATTACAATCAAAATCACTAAGTATCTCCATCCAGCATCTTTGTCTCATATTCAATTCCTTTTGCCCAAAAACATACCTTAAACTCTTATGGTCGGTGAATATGGTAAACTTACTACCGTAAAGGTAATGTCTCCAAATTTTAAGGGCAAAAATTATAGCTCCTAATTCTATATCATGGGTTGAATAATTCTCTTCATGATTCTTAAGTTGTCTAGAGGCGTAAGCTATAACCTTTTGACGTTGCATTAATACACATCCATAACCTAGTTTGGAAGCATCACAAAAGATTACAAAATCTTCAGTTCCTTATAGTAACGCTAGTATGGGTGCATGGGTTAATCTTTGCTTAAGAATTCTAAAGGCTTCTTCTTGTTTTGGTCCCCATTCAAACTTAATGGATTTACAGGTTAACTTAGTTAAGGGGATGGTTATTCTAGAAAAATCTCGAATAAACCTTCTATAATAACCGGCCAATCCTAAGAAACTTCTAACCTCAGTTGGTGACTCAGGGGTTTTCCACTTGGTTATCGCTTCGATCTTCGTGGGATCTACATGAATTCCTTCATGATTGACTAAATGTCCAAGAAATTGTACCTGCTCTAACCAAAATTCACACTTCTAAAACTTAGCATAAAGCTTTTCTTTTCTCAATAAATTTAGAAGTGCGTGCAGATGCGTTGCATGTTCCTCCTTGTTTTTAGAATAAATAAGAATATCATCTATAAAGACAATTATGAATTTATCCAAATATGGCTTACATATTCGGTTCATCATGTCCATAAATGCAGCTGGGGCATTGGTTAAACCAAATGGCATGACAGTAAATTCATAATGGCCATACCTTGTTCTAAAAGCGGTCTTAGGAATGTCCTCTTCCTGCACCTTTAATTGATGATATCCTGACCTTAAATCGATTTTTGAGAAAAATCGTGCTCCTTGCAATTGATCAAATAAATCATCGATTCTTGGTAATGGATACCGATTTTTAATCGTGACTTTGTTCAATTCACGGTAGTCAATGCACATACGCATTGATCCGTCCTTCTTTTTAATGAATAAAATCGGTGCTCCCCAGGGTGAAGAACTTGGCTGTATGAATCCTTTTTCTAAAAATTCGTCTAATTGTTTCTTCAGTTCCTGCATTTCTGCGGGTGCCAAACGGTAAGGTGCTTTGGTAATTGGTGCGGTTCCTAGGATCAAATGGATTCTGGATTCAACTTCTCTATCTGGAGGTTGTCCTGGTAGCTCTTCTGGAAATACATCTGAAAACTGGGATACTACGGGAATATCCTTTAATTCTTTTCTTTTAGTGTTAGTGATTATAGAAATCAAATACACTAATGATCATTTCCTTATCTAACATACAGTTTTCATCACAGAGATGAATTTTGTGGATTTAGAGAACTTATTTCCTTTAATTGTGATCTTTTCACCCCTTGGTGAATTTACTTGAATTGACTTTTGATCACATAAAATACTGACTTTATTAGATATTAACCAATCCATTCCTAATACAACATCAAATCCAACCAGACTCATGGGATAAAGGTTTGAAATAAATTTCTGATTTAAAATTTATATTCTTGCTCACTACAAGATTTCATAAATCTTAATGGTTTCTCCATTTGCTGGCTCTACTAGATATTCTTGTGGGAGTTTAGTTAATGATTGATTAAGAAGTTTGCAAAATGAAGTATTAATAAAACTTTGGTTCGCACCAGAGTCGAATAATACTTTAGCAAAAACATCATTAACTAAAAACGTACCAGTGATCACATCCGGGGTCATTTTTGCTTCTTCTGCAGTCAGAACAAATGCTCTAGCATTTTTAGTATTCTTGGCGTTTGTAGCTGGAGCTAACTTTGGACAGTTAGGCTTGATATGACATTGTTCTCCGCAGTTGTAGCATATTCTGTTGTTAGGCTTTTTCCTGCAGTCTTTCTCCTTGTGTCCAGATATTTTGCAAAAGTTACAGTATATGGAGCATCTTCCTGAATGCTTCCTTTTGCAATACCTACAGTAAGGTGTAGAGGTAGAACCTACATTTCTCCCACGATTAGAATTTCCAGAATGGAATTCTTGAGTCAGCTTCTGAGTTAGGTTCCTCCTTTGATCCTCTTCTCGCGTACGGACTAACTCATCTGTCAAGGTGTTGGCTAGTTCTACAACTTCTTCTATGGTTTGAGGTCTAGTTGCCTTAACTACATGTCTAATTTCCCCCAATTAATCCCCAGATGTAACGGGAGATTAAAACTGGTTCAGGTGAAGCAAGGGTTGGTACTATTCTGGCATATTCAAAGAATAAGGTAGTATAACCCTTACAATCTACCCCAATCATCCTAAGGTTTAGGAATTTGTTTGCTATCTGTTGTTTTTCATTAGGAGGGCAGAATTTCCTTTCTACCATATTTTTAAACTCCTCCCATCCCATATTATAAGTTCTATCACTTCCCATTGACTAGAGGATAGTGTTCCACCATTATAGTGCTGAATTTTTAAACATATTGGAAGCAAACATTATCTTATCCTCTTCAGCACATTTACTTATTCTTAAGACTGCCTCAGTCTTTTCTATCCAGCGTAGAGATGCAACAGCCCCATCATTGCCCGAGAATTCCATTGGTTTACAAGACCAGAATTCTTTATAAGAACAACCGTAAGACACTGTTCTTCTTCTTTTGGGAATGGGCACTTGAAATTCGGGTCCATTGTTCACGTTGTTTTCAGGTTTAGAGGGTCTCTTACTATCATGTTTACTTTTATTTTCGGCTTCCCTAACTGTTTTGATAATATATGGCATCGCATCTATTATCCCTTGTGCCACTATATGCTGCATGGCACTGTTATCCACTTGGTTTCCATTATTGTTGTTGTTGTTGTTCGGATTCGCATTATCCAAGTTTATGTTACTCTGGTTATCGTTATTCGGGTTTTCCTGGTTTACTTCGTCGTCCATCTGAATTTTAAACATTTACCAATTATTAATATCACAAAGTAGTTAATAATTTAGGCAACAACCACACAACACACATATTAACCAAAAGCGTTGAGCATTGCGACTTTACTCTTTTCTATTATAGTATGCGTCAAATACACACTAATACTAGGAATTAAAAAATTACAATACAATACTACTATGCATCGCTAACCACAAAGTGGTTTATACTACAACATATATTATTTTATATATATATATATATATTCATTATTATTATATTATTATTATTATTACCAACTCCACCATCACATTACTGGTCTGGGTTCATCCAGTAATCCATGTTGCGCTCGTCGTACTTCCAGACGAGTCGCTTTCCTACCTGCCTCATCCTCTCACTACTCTCTAAGATCTCTTCTCCGAAAGTTTAGAGCTCATGCACATTATCTGCACTCATTGGGGGTGCGGGTACTGGGTCCGGGTACTGGGGCATGGGATTCTCCTGAGGGTAAGGATTCTCTAATATCTCCCTAATCTATTCATCGTTGTCGTAGTAGGGATCTAGAGGGTCCAGACCTGGATAGGCTGCTAAGTTCAGCATGGGTTCGTCGTTTAAGTGGTAGCGCGGCACATAATCCCTATGATCATCGAACCATGGATCATAGTCCAGGTCTAAGGGATTAGGGGCTGGTATCCTAGGTATCTCCTCAGGGTTGAAATCATGCATTTCTACTTGATTTCCAGGGTTTTCTTCTATCTCCATCGGCTGAGTAGGGAATAAAGGTAAGGGTTGTGGGGCTACTAGTTGTTCCGGATTTGGGTCAGCAACAGTTGTTGCTAGGATATGGAAATTAGCTAGGCTTCTATTAAGCATATCCTGTGTATGGGAATCTGACTCTCGTTTAGCGGCTGCTAGGACTCTTTGCTGTTGCAACTTTCACATTCTTTTCCTACGCTCGAATGCTCCCTTACTGAACCATCCTCTCTTTTTCTGAGGGAATGGCTCTTCAGACTGAGCCTTAAAGACAAACATCCCTTCTTCATTATCAGCAGCATACCCAGAGAGGGCAGGCTATGAAGAAGTACCTTCACTCCTAGGTGACTCGGACAATTAATGTAACACCCCGAAAACAGGCTTGGGTAATCAAACTCCGTTAATACTAAAAGACGGGTAAAGTACCGTCAGTGGTAAAAATTTAACCAGTAAATATTAGGATTTAAATAATTAATCCTAATATTAAACAAAAAGTCAATAAAAGCTTTTAGGAAATAGAAGCTTAGAAGGCCCGAGTTAACGGGACCTAAATTAAACTTAGTCATAAATATTTCCGAACCCGCTAAGCTAACTAGGAATACTTGACCCGGTTAATAAAAGGGAATATGGATTGTAAATAAGTAGGTTATAACCTACTTAATAATTAACGAAACATGAGGGACCAAAGTTGGATATTTAGAAATAAGGTTTATTTATTAAAAACAAAAAAAAAATAAAAACACACCACACCTAGTGTGTGCGTGTGTGAGGTCGACCAGGAGAAAGCTCAGGGAGCTCAAACCCTAACTTCCACAACTTGATCAAATTGAAGCCCAAATCAAGAGCCAAATCACTGCATGAACACAAATTCGTGATCACCTAGTCATGGGGATTACAAGGTATGTTGAAATTTATGATTTGGTGATACTTTGAGATTATGATGAACAATCATAATCGAAATTCTGGAATGAATCTTGAATCTATGAGTGTTATGGTGAATATATCTTGGTGTAGAAACAAACCCTAGTAGAAAATTGGATGAATTGTTGTCAAAACTAGGGATTTGGTAATTACCCTATATTGTGATAAGTGGGTTTTATGTTAATATGATGAACACTCATGCTAGAATGTTAATTTGATGAATATTGATTGTTATGAAATAAGTTCTTGATGTAGTTCATGAACACTAGACATAGAGGTTTGATTTGATGTAAATCTTGGTGAAAATAATTAGTTATGAACTAGTTAGTAAATATGGAAAATATGCACATTAGGTGTTCGATAAAATGCCTAAATGAGAACTAAAGTATTGAATTTTAGAGTGAAAACGCATATTCGAATGATATGGAAATTACGCGTGATATGAAGTGATAAGAGCTCTAAATACTATGTTGATTTAGACTTAAGGTAGAAAACATGTGATTGAAAGTAGTTAACTTTAGATAAGTTAAGTTAAGCTAACTAATCATGAAGCCGAATAGTAGCATCGGCATAGAAAATAAGTGAGGTGGAATAGTCGTGATTGTTAATGACTAATTTAACCGCCTTGTAAATGTTTGACAATAGTTTGGCGCTTAACAAGCTAGGTGAAGCTTGGGGAGAAAGCGGGTCGAACGAGTCAAGCATAAAGGAAAAGCGTATTTGGGATGCAAGGTAAGTATATCTTACACTAGTCATATATTTATAATATTCTTTCGTCGTATTAGTTACGAAAAAGAAAAATACCTAATTGAGATATGATGTTCCGACGTGTGGTCGTACGGAACAAGATAATCAAATATGACAAGAAAACATAATGATGGCTAAAAATGAGTTGAACCGGTAATTCGATCATATTAAGACGAATGAAGCATGTACTTTTAATGGTTATCATATAAGTTAAATTATAATAACCATTAAGGGCAAAATGGTAATTTTGACAGTGGACAATGGTAATTGGTCATATAGATCAAACGGGTCAAAAGGTGAAATTATCACCCTTTGACAATATCGACTAATGGGTTGTCAAGTTGCATGAATTTAGGAAATAAATAGCACATGGATGCTTACATCGCTATCACTTAGTAGCCACTAAGGAAAAGTATTGAAACGGGTCAATATATTGATCCGAGCCAGGTATGTATAGTAATACAACTCATCATGTAGAATTTGGAGTTTTATAACAGTTAGACAATGTTAAAATAAGATATTCGGTTATCTTTTAGGTAGAGCGAATAAATTGAGTTATGATTATGGTGTTTTAGAAACATATTGGTTTCTAAACAAGAATATGGTTAAAAGGTCGAAGTTTGGGTTCAAACAAGCACTAATAGTCCTTCGTCGTAAAAGAATGACTAAAATTGACTAAAACGCCCTTGTTGGCTAATTCGAATAAACAACCTTTAAAGGTAGTTTTGAAACGAGTTTTATGATCAAATAAATAATTGGAATAAGTGTAAGAAGAGAAAGATGTAAACCTTCGGTCAAATGACTCTATATGAGTCTTTGTCATAAATTAGCAATCAAACGAGAAAAACACGGATTAATTGGGTCACCTCATTAAGTCCACCACAAATATAGTTGTGGTGGAAGATTACTTGATAAGTAATGTCGTATTATAATGCTAGAACTAAATGAAAGCGTGACATGCTCAAAATATGCCTAAATACCCTTAACGGGTCAAAATACGCATATGAGCGTAAACGGGTTTAGGATAGGTAAGAAACCCGTGACTTGAATCCAATATGATAGAAATTATGGAAATTATTAATATCATGAGAACAGGGATCAAACAAATAAGTTTGTTTGATAAATACATGAATGGGTTAAAATGGGTAAATTCTAGTTTAAGCCGAATGCGTAAAAGTCTCAAAATTTATTAAGCCGGATGTCGGACTTTAACTCCATATGATGGAGAATCAAATTACAAACATGTAGGAAGAAACGGTAGGTCAAACTGATAAGCGGTTTGAAAGATACGAAAGATTTCGTGTCAAATTACGACAAAATAGAAGGGTTGAAATGCAGGTGCCACCGTAAATTACGGTGCCACCGTAATTTACGGTGGAGCTTAAAATGTTACGGTGGTTACACACTGATTTACGGTGGAAGGCTAAACTCCCAGGGGTTACCGTAAATTACGGTCCCACCGTAATTTACGGTGGACCAGAAACAAAAATATATTTTATTTAGTTAAAGTTCCCGGATTCGTTTAGACGCGTTTTAAATCCTATATGACTAAAGCATTTCATGTTTTTATGAAATGTAGGTACTTAATGGATGCCGGAAGAAGATCAAGCTCAACGAAGAACCGGACACGATAATGATACACGCTTCCGCACTTTGCCACGTTGTAGATTTTAAACAACAAATTCGATCACGTTGTGTAGAATAACTTATGAATTGTAAAAGCTTTAATAAACCCGTATTTTTATAGCATGTGTAGTCTTAACTACACATCTAAGTGTTGGTAAATTCATACAAAATTGTTAATCAGTAACTAGGGTGTTACAAGTTGGTATCAGAGCACTGGTTTAAGAGATTCAAGTATGGTGGGGAGAACCATGCTTGGACTTAAACCTTACGCTCTTGATAAAGAATAGTGTTCGGTTCGAGGCTTGATCGCAAATCCGGTAAGTACAGGTATGTTAAATGGTTTAGCATGTTAAAGTGTTGTAAACAACACATAGGGCTACCGTGTGATACACGTTACCCCAATTGAAATGATTGATATAGTTGACGAAAATACGTGCATTGACGCGTATAGTAGAAAAAGCCTTGTATTAGAATACGGGTGATTATTGAAGTAGATGTTACTAACTCTTGTGAATGTTTTAATTGAAGGACACTCGCGTTTGAAGACGACGAGAGTCAAACGAATCGTGGATATGATGATGGAATGGTCTGAGATATGACAAGAAGAACATGCTCATTACGGACCTAAATTGCGTAATGGTCGCGAACAAGGCTAATGGCAAGAAAAGCCCGTTAGGGCAAGCATTTACCAGGTGCACGTTTAAATTATTGCATGAATATAAACATGCAACCAATACGTAGAAATTGAAAGTTGCATATGTAGATTTAAAAACTTGGAAAAACCCGAATAGAAAATGTATTCGGGATATTGATTCCAAGAGAAACAAATAGAGGCGTTACTTACATAGGGCGTGATGTGAAAACTATAAAAAGGTCATGTGTGTCATGTGTTAATCACTTACTCTGGCCAAGTAAGTAATGGCATATGATACCACGAACTTCTTATGGCGGACACGTTTACATCCGATGTAGTAAGGACGGGGTGAATGGGACTAATTAAGAAGTACCCAAATGAATCAGATAAGCAAAATCTTTGATAATAATGTAAACGCACAACCGAGTAACGGAGGCATATTACATCAAGATAATGAGCCCAAGTGAAGGGACAAAGAAGCATGTAAAATGATTTAGACAAGTATTGGGAGGGAGTGTACTTACACTCGAACCCAGAAAACACAAGCATGTAAAATGATTTAGACAAGTATTGGGAGGGAGTGTACTTACACTCGAACCCAGAAAACGCAAGCATGTAAAATGATTTAGACAAGTATTGGGAGGGAGTGTACTTACACTCGAACCCAGAAAACACAAGCATGTAAAATGATTTAGACAAGTATTGGGAGGGAGTGTACTTACACTCGAAACCCGGAAAATGCGAATATGTCCCTTAACGGGTCATTTTTGTAAAACGTCAAACGCAAGGACAAAGTCAAAAAAAAAAAAAAAAAAAAATTCGCCCAGAAATAAACAAATGAAGCCTTAGACTACGGTCAAGGTCAACTAAAGCTCATAAGCGAAAATGTACGATTTTAAACATAGCAAGGCATGCATTGAAGCTATAAATGAATATATATACATTTGAATGTAGATACAAGTAAAAGATGATTTACGGGATCATCATAACCTACGGGACTTAAACACAGTGTTAAGGTCTACGGGACCAGAATGACCCTTGGGTCACGAAAAGAAAAGGAAATAAACCTTAGAGTTTTCAGTAAAAAGGGGGTGAAGACCTAAGGAAATAGCCTGCAAGGCTACGTGAAAGAACCTACGGGTTACTTAACAAAGCGAAAGAACCAGTTGAAAATCCTCGCATAAAACTAAGACTGTAAAGGAATAAATTACAGACCGTCAATATCCTGTTACAGATAATTGACGAAAGATTAAGAGAAGATCCTAAACTGAAACCTTGGTTTTAGTAAGAAATAACGTTTTTACGAATGAGAATCCTGATAGGAAATTGAATATTAAGCACGAAAGGTTCAGGTCTTGACACCGATAGGCGCAAGACGTTAAATTCAAAAAGTGATATTTCGGAAAGGAAATTTTGATATAAATTAAACATGATGTAACAAGATTACGGACAAGAAATGTAATGTGAAGTAGAATCACATTATAACCAAGCAAGCGGTAAAAAGTAACTAGACTAATAAGTCTAGTTACTGAGACCGGTCAAGGTCATTTAAATAAATTTGGTTTGCTTGTAAGCGGTAGGTTCGGTATGACCGAATCGAATAAATAAAATTGAAGATAAAAGAAATTGCTGCTAAAAGTGAAAAGATTTCACTAAAGGCCTTTAAACGAGTCAAAATAACGGATTCATGAAGAATTCGATAGTATATGAAAGCGATGGATATCGCTAAGTTAACCAAACTAGCGGAAATAACGAGATTACGTTATTTCGAAGTTACACTATGTCGTATGAGATATGTAGACAATTAGTAACAAAAAGGATGTTACCGTACTTTTCGGACAATACTAACGATTGGTTAAAAAGTATAAGTAATGTTTAAAAGATTTCTCGGCTCAAATACCTTGAGTTTAAACTCAATGAATTATGTAAGAACAGGTTTCGAGGACGAAACCTCTTTAAGGGGGGTAGACTTGTAACACCCCGAAAACAGGCTTGGGTAATCAAACTCCGTTAATACTAAAAGACGGGTAAAGTACCGTCAGTGGTAAAAATTTAACCAGTAAATATTAGGATTTAAATAATTAATCCTAATATTAAACAAAAAGTCAATAAAAGCTTTTAGGAAATAGAAGCTTAGAAGGCCCGAGTTAACGGGACCTAAATTAAACTTAGTCATAAATATTTCCGAACCCGCTAAGCTAACTAGGAATACTTGACCCGGTTAATAAAAGGGAATATGGATTGTAAATAAGTAGGTTATAACCTACTTAATAATTAACGAAACATGAGGGACCAAAGTTGGATATTTAGAAATAAGGTTTATTTATTAAAAACAAAAAAAAAATAAAAACACACCACACCTAGTGTGTGCGTGTGTGAGGTCGACCAGGAGAAAGCTCAGGGAGCTCAAACCCTAACTTCCACAACTTGATCAAATTGAAGCCCAAATCAAGAGCCAAATCACTGCATGAACACAAATTCGTGATCACCTAGTCATGGGGATTACAAGGTATGTTGAAATTTATGATTTGGTGATACTTTGAGATTATGATGAACAATCATAATCGAAATTCTGGAATGAATCTTGAATCTATTAGTGTTATGGTGAATATATCTTGGTGTAGAAACAAACCCTAGTAGAAAATTGGATGAATTGTTGTCAAAACTAGGGATTTGGTAATTACCCTATATTGTGATAAGTGGGTTTTATGTTAATATGATGAACACTCATGCTAGAATGTTAATTTGATGAATATTGATTGTTATGAAATAAGTTCTTGATGTAGTTCATGAACACTAGACATAGAGGTTTGATTTGATGTAAATCTTGGTGAAAATAATTAGTTATGAACTAGTTAGTAAATATGGAAAATATGCACATTAGGTGTTCGATAAAATGCCTAAATGAGAACTAAAGTATTGAATTTTAGAGTGAAAACGCATATTCGAATGATATGGAAATTACGCGTGATATGAAGTGATAAGAGCTCTAAATACTATGTTGATTTAGACTTAAGGTAGAAAACATGTGATTGAAAGTAGTTAACTTTAGATAAGTTAAGCTAACTAATCATGAAGCCGAATAGTAGCATCGGCATAGAAAATAAGTGAGGTGGAATAGTCGTGATTGTTAATGACTAATTTAACCGCCTTGTAAATGTTTGACAATAGTTTGGCGCTTAACAAGCTAGGTTAAGCTTGGGGATAAAGCGGGTCGAACGAGTCAAGCATAAAGGAAAAGCGTATTTGGGATGCAAGGTAAGTATATCTTACACTAGTCATATATTTATAATATTCTTTCGTCGTATTAGTTACGAAAAAGAAAAATACCTAATTGAGATATGATGTTCCGACGTGTGGTCGTACGGAACAAGATAATCAAATATGACAAGAAAACATAATGATGGCTAAAAATGAGTTGAACCGGTAATTCGATCATATTAAGACGAATGAAGCATGTACTTTTAATGGTTATCATATAAGTTAAATTATAATAACCATTAAGGGCAAAATGGTAATTTTGACAGTGGACAATGGTAATTGGTCATATAGATCAAACGGGTCAAAAGGTGAAATTATCACCCTTTGACAATATCGACTAATGGGTTGTCAAGTTGCATGAATTTAGGAAATAAATAGCACATGGATGCTTACATCGCTATCACTTAGTAGCCACTAAGGAAAAGTATTGAAACGGGTCAATATATTGATCCGAGCCAGGTATGTATAGTAATACAACTCATCATGTAGAATTTGGAGTTTTATAACAGTTAGACAATGTTAAAATAAGATATTCGGTTATCTTTTAGGTAGAGCGAATAAATTGAGTTATGATTATGGTGTTTTAGAAACATATTGGTTTCTAAACAAGAATATGGTTAAAAGGTCGAAGTTGGGGTTCAAACAAGAACTAATAGTCCTTCGTCGTAAAAGAATGACTAAAATTGACTAAAACACCCTTGTTGGCTAATTCGAATAAACAACCTTTAAAGGTAGTTTTGAAACGAGTTTTATGATCAAATAAATAATTGGAATAAGTGTAAGAAGAGAAAGATGTAAACCTTCGGTCAAATGACTCTATATGAGTCTTTGTCATAAATTAGCAATCAAACGAGAAAAACACGGATTAATTGGGTCACCTCATTAAGTCCACCACAAATATAGTTGTGGTGGAAGATTACTTGATAAGTAATGTCGTATTATAATGCTAGAACTAAATGAAAGCGTGACATGCTCAAAATATGCCTAAATACCCTTAACGGGTCAAAATACGCATATGAGCGTAAACGGGTTTAGGATAGGTAAGAAACCCGTGACTTGAATCCAATATGATAGAAATTATGGAAATTATTAATATCATGAGAACAGGGATCAAACAAATAAGTTTGTTTGATAAATACATGAATGGGTTAAAATGGGTAAATTCTAGTTTAAGCCGAATGCGTAAAAGTCTCAAAATTTATTAAGCCGGATGTCGGACTTTAACTCCATATGATGGAGAATCAAATTACAAACATGTAGGAAGAAATGGTAGGTCAAACGGATAAGCGGTTTGAAAGATACGAAAGATTTCGTGTCAAATTACGACAAAATAGAAGGGTTGAAATGCAGGTGCCACCGTAAATTACGGTGCCACCGTAATTTACGGTGGAGCTTAAAATGTTATGGTGGTTACACACTGATTTACGGTGGAAGGCTAAACTCCCAGGGGTTACCGTAAATTACGGTCCCACCGTAATTTACGGTGGACCAGAAACAAAAATATATTTTATTTAGTTAAAGTTCCCGGATTCGTTTAGACGCGTTTTAAATCCTATATGACTAAAGCATTTCATGTTTTTATGAAATGTAGGTACTTAATGGATGCCGGAAGAAGATCAAGCTCAACGAAGAACCGAACACGATAATGATACACGCTTCCGCACTTTGCCACGTTGTAGATTTTAAACAACAAATTCGATCACGTTGTGTAGAATAACTTATGAATTGTAAAAGCTTTAATAAACCCGTATTTTTATAGCATGTGTAGTCTTAACTACACATCTAAGTGTTGGTAAATTCATACAAAATTGTTAATCAGTAACTAGGGTGTTACAATTAACGATACACGTCTGAGGGTCCTTGATCACTCATACTGAAAACTAACAAATGGTCAAATAACACACAATAATAAAATACATATATGCACTTATTTCCATAATAAATTTCCTAACAATTTAAATAATATATTGATGTCAGCAGAACACTTATGTGGCTGAATCAGTGGCTTAGCTCTGATACCACCTTCTGTCGCAAGACCCGTCCTCTATCTGTCCCCAGGAACGGGCGGCCGCGAGACCAGTTGTGGTGGTATCAATTTTGTTTATCATTATTCAATTTGGCAGTGGAAATTTCATCAGGACTGCAGTTAGGAAATGTTTATCAGAGTAAAACCACCATATTTAATAAACACATGGGTAAAACCCAAGTTTCTTATTAAAACATGTTTATAGGGACAAACCCTATTTTATTGAATTTAAAACATCGTCTTTTAGGTAACTTTTATAGCCACATTTTTCCAAGCCGTCAGTGCTCTCCAGCTGGCTTTCTTCTAATTAGCTTTTACATTTTGTTACCTGAAACGCGGTTTAAAAACATTTATTAGTGGGAAATACTGGTGAGTGAATCCCAGGTTAATCAAGAAACATTTTATCATTTAACAGTATTGAGAGCAATCACATTGTTTATTTTTACACAATTACTCATTCAGTATTGCCAATCCTGACTGGTGGGTCATATTACACATTGGCTAACTCGTTGTCCAATGGTAACGTGTTCCACATTTTGTTTACAAAACCCCAACATACCGGCAGTAATTGAAGAACTACAAAGACTCAATCACTGCTTAATGGCATTGTAAAACAATTTACAAAAAGGATATTACTCACATTGCTGATTTAGGTTTCTTCTAAGGTTTTCTGGAAATTATCTATAATTTACACAACGTACACGCGTTAGTATAATAACCCTTTATATTTACATTAGTAATACCCTCCCCGAGACGGTATTCCAACGACTACGTCGGGCAGAACCCTGACAGCCGTTATGGAACCCTGGATCAATCGGGCAGCGTATCTAATACGTAACCGGGGTTATAATACTTACATCGGGGCAGAACTTCGTTAATTAGGGGGGGTTTTATGCCCAGAAATTATGCTATCTATCAGAAATTTCGAGATTTAGAAAAGAATTGAACGAGCAGACTGAAGGCCCGATGCCCTCAATTTATAGGGCTATAATTCGAGGTTCTCGCGGCCCGCGTAAGGTAAGGCTAAGGCCTACGCGGCCCGCGTAATAGGGGGTCTAGGCATAGGTGATCTGGGTCACGAACTAGGGTCAACACGCTTATGACACGTGTCAACACCGGGGCTCGCCTGACCTTGAAGCTGTCGCGCCCCACGTAAGATCTTTAAAAGATCTACGCGGCCCGCGAGCGACCAATAAACTTTGTTTTTAATTTATTTTTAATGTTATATCGTATTTTGGGTTCGGTGTTCACGTACGGGGTATATTTTAAGACATATAAAGGTATTTTAAAATATTTTAGGGTGTTAGAAAATATTCAGGAGGGTTGTTACAATAGGATTTGTGTGTTAGATTCATGGCTTTGGATAATACAAGAAAAGGTTTTATATTTTCAAAAATAACCTTGAATCCTTGTAAAAGTTTTGTTTCTAAAATGCGATGTTTTGGAAAAATGTTTATAGTATATACAAGAATATACTTTGGTTTTGAGATAAGCGGATGAGTAGTATATCTAATATGCTTTAGTTTTGAAATAGACAAATAGATAGTATATTAGAATATACTTTAGTTTCGGAAATAATAGATTTGGTAGTATATCACAAGTATACTTTGGCTTAAGAATGAAAAGTATCGGTAGTATAATACATTATACTTCGGTTTTGTAAATAACATATCAACTTATGTTTTGGATTTGAAAATAGCATATCAATTATTTACAAAACCGAAGTATTTGCAACTATGCATGTGTATCATATAGTCGAAATCATGAAAATAGCGTATTGGCACATATGTATCACCCCAAAACATTTGAAAACATAAAAGAGGGGACTATGTACTCACTTGAGATTGCAAGTATCCTCGATTAAGTGTCCTAAGGAAGCTCGGAAATCAAGGAATCATGTGGTACCTAGTAACCGGATCGCTAGTTAAACAATCGGCACCTAAATCGGAAGATTGGGTAGAACGAGGTCTCGTAAACCAAATGAGTATTGGAACTCATGTGATATGGTTTAACAAAGCCTACTTTCTAAATCGGAGCCTATCCTAAGTGCTTACGACCCGTTACGACCCATTAAGGTAGCTTACGCTACTTTAACGCGTCGTTCGCGCGAATGCGCGTCCGAGACGTCTAACTAGTCCTATGACAAGTATTATATGCCCTAACATGTTTAAATATGTTGCATAATCAGTTTAGGTGACAAAATTTAAGTTACATATGCTTAAATACCAATTATGCATGAAAAGGGCATTTTGGTTATTTACCTAAGGCATATAAACTACCTATCATACAACTAATTTAACTAAGTGACCATAAGGTATAACCTCGGAAGGTTATTCCCTATACAACTATGGTCACAATACATGCTTGGTCGGATCCTAATGATCGACCAAACGGGTCGGGTTCGTAAGTCTAAGCAGTGGTTTAGACCGCTTGACTTTACGACCCTATACAAGCACTAGACTAAAAGTGACGAATAAAACATGTTAAAACATGTTTAACTAAGTTAGAAAACAGGTTTTTATATCAAAACAAAGTGTTTTGATACCCAAAGATAGTTTCGTTGCAAAATACGCATAAACACGTACTTTGACCGAAACTATGACTCGTCACTTCGACTAATCGACGTGGTAATCAGTAGGTATAGTCACATGGGACTATAACCATCGTGATTACGCTCACATTGCGAAGTTCAAACGAACTTCGTGTTGACCATTGACTGGTCAAAGCAGAAAGTCCAACACTGTTTGACTTTCATGCTTGAAAAGCTTAAAAAAACATGAAAGAAACTTACAAAGGGTCCAAGCAAGGAAGATTTGAATCAAAATACTCAGGTATGAAGCCAAGACTTCAACTTAGAGCAGGTTTTGATTTAAATGTGTGAAGAAAATGGTGAAAGGGCCTTGCTATTTATAGGAATCAAGGATCAATATGATCATTACACTTGTTTTGACACTTGATCATGGCCATCCACTTGTTAGAGACTGATTTGGGAGCTTGTAAAACCATCAAACCAGCCCACAAGATTGAAAACAAGCAAAGGAAACAAGTACAAGTAGCTGGGTTTTAAAGAAACTGGTTTTTGCTAACCTGGGGATGCTTTACGGACCGTATGCTCTTTGCAGACCAGCAAAGTTTGAAGTTTTGGCAGTTTTGGTCCCTGTGTCTGTTTTATCGCGTTTTGGCACTTCTAACACCCGTCAAACCCATTTTCAAGCTCCATGAGGATGTTAAATCATAGGGAACATGAAATATGCTCAAACAAATCTCAGATGTTCGTTTGGTCGTACGGTTGCGTTGTTCGGTTAATTACGACAGAAATCGTAACGAACGCGTGTACGGTCCAAATTGCGAAACGAATGAAGTTTTGGCATACCAATCACTAAAATAAAATATTTTAATGATTACAAAAATTTTTGGATGTCCAGATATGTTCAGAACGTAAGATATGCGCGAAAAAGCAACTTATGCACTTTTTGACGCTTTTAGTCCCTGTTGAACAAATAAGTTTATTTTCGCACACCAAACACCTCAAAGCCTATTTCTAAGCTATGTAAAGGATATTTAGGGCATGTTTAACTTATGATCAAGTTTCGGAATGTTCGTTACCATACGAATCGGCATAGTTTCGCAGTTTGACGCAAATAGTCCCTGCGATCGAATAAACTTGTTTTCAACACACCAAACCATCCAAAACTTATTTCTAAGTTATGTAAGGGTTATTTAAGGTATGTTAAGCCTATTTCACTATTCCGGAGCATTTTTCGCGTTAAACTGATTTACGTTTACACATCAGTTCGCGTATAACCTTCCAGAAAGCGATTTAAAGCTCGAAATCGAACAAGAATTGATATGTGCAAATGGTGAACATATTTGTACAAATCCCAAGTATGAAACACAATATTTATTTGGTTTTGCATTTGTATGATGGTCGTAGTGGCACAGGTGTCACAGTCTCCCATACTTTAGGAAATTTCGTCCTGAAATTTAATTTTAGAGGAAACCTGTGAAAACAACTATGATTGTTTCGCTTTCGAATGAATTCTTCGTACCCTAAGTAAAACTCTGGGCCACATTTGGATTTTTAGCGAATTTGTTATTTGTCCAAGTGATGTCCTTGTAGTAACAAAACATGGAGTTTCGAACAACGGATAGAAGAATGTTTCCTATGAAGACTATTACAGGAAACTTGTGTGTGCTCGAAATCAGAGTCGGAAAGTGTAAGATAAAATAACTTTGGTCAAGGTCCAGGATTTCTAGTAATTTAAATAACGCTACGTTCGTAATGTAATAAGGAACACTTATATATAGGAAGTACCAGCGGCGTATCCACCATGTCCTTTTTACATTGTTCCCGCCTCGTTATTCTTATCACTATAGGTCTTAACACATGACAAAACTTGTTGTGGTTTCTGTGCACTGAATTCCATAATTATGTATGCATCCATAATTACGTAATTCCTTGCACAGTCCGCACAGTTTATTTCATAATGCGTGGGGGAAAAATCAATTGGACAAACATGTAATGACTTGACTAGACCACCAAAGGATCTTTTAACTAGATCAACGAACGGTCTTTTTAACTAGATCAACACATGATCTTCTTAACTAGACCGTCGTACGATCTCTTTAAGTAGACCACTAAAGGATCTTTTTAACTTTGAACCGAATAATCGTTTTGAAATAGCACTTTGGAATCCAAGGTTCTTACTATTTTTATAGAAAAGCCCCTTAGGGAATGTAAGATAGTACTTTGAGTATCCTTCTAAGAATCTAAAATATGAAAATACGAAAGATTCTACCAAGACTTAGATAGCGAGCTTTAGAATTACACATAAACACATAATCACATAATCGTGTATTCGTTAATTTGTTATTAGCTCGTTTATTAATCTTGAATCAATGCACTTAAAGTACACCAAATCCAATCACGGACTTTAATTGGTACTTTAAGTATCCTCAAGAATCTAGCTATGAGGATAGGAAGATCTTATAAGGATTTAGCCTTGTTTTTGTCGTATCGTAATATTCGTATTAGAATACATAAGGAATCCAATTAAGGACTTACGATAGTACCTTTAGATATCAAATTAGGGATTCAAAATGGTACTTTAAGTATCTGTTTAAAAATTCGTAACTTACACCTTGTACTTTGTTTCTTAAAAGAAACGAGTACTTAGGATTTTTAGGGAGATCACAAGTGATCATAAAATGAAAGAATCACTCAAGTAGTTTGCTTGGCAAGGAACACGGTTCCTCGGCGTCGGCATCGTAGGGTTGTATCAAACAAACACACAATCGTATCAATTCGTAAAATAAAATTGAAACAACAAATTTTATTTATATACTGCTGAATTGTTTCAAATATCAAAAGATAACAACAAAGGAAATACAAAGTCAAATTGTTCACTGCTGCATTGTCGTTTGCGTTTGCCTCATTTATGTTAAACACTCGTCCACGCGCTGGATTTATGTTAACAAGTCTTGGGAAATTGTTTCGGTAGTGAGTAAGATCACCATAATTATAGCACGACCCAGGTGGAAACTGTGCTTGAATAGCAGCAGGATTTGCAGCAGTTTGGTTTTGGTTAGCATAACGGTAGGTATTGACCAAATGTCCCAATCGCCCATAGTGGGAACATTTGTGACACTGCGTTTGCTCCAGATGATGACGGTTGCATTTGTTGCACAAAGGTGCAGTACCAACATAGTTTTTCCTTGTACAAGGTTGTGCTGGCTGGTTCGGTGCAACCTGATTGTTCTGAGTAACTACAGCGAAGTTTTGTGAAGCCTTACGCTTCTTCGACTTTTTGGAGGACTCAATCTGTTTATCCTTCGGTTTTTCTTGTGTGGACTCATCTGATGGTCTTGGGTCCCCTTTTCGGAAAAGCTTACCTTTCCTGATCTGGGATTCAGTCAGGGTAGCAGATAGTTCAATGGCTTGCCGGACGGTAGTAGGGTTGCTACCAGTAACAATTTCCTGAATTAAGTCAGGGAGACCATCAATGTACTTTTCAATCGCCTTATCCAAAGGCGTAACCATGGTAGGACATAACAGGCTCAGTTCCTCATATCAATCAGTGTAGGCTCGATGTTCACCGCTGTCTTGCTTTAGATCGTCAAATTCCCTTTCCAACGCCCTGAGTTCGTGACGAGGACAGAACTCCTTCATCATTAGAGCTCGAAGCTCTTCCCAAGTTTGTGCCAATGCCACATCGGCACCCCTATCCCTCATTACAACGTTCCACCATGTAAGTGATCTTTTCTGGAATGCGCTCGATGCAAACTCAACCTTTCGCTCGTTTGGGCATTGCACATGACGAAATGTGCTTTCGAGACTCTCAAACCATTGCAGGAGCCCAGTGGCCCCTTCAGACCCAGTAAATATGAGTGGCTTAGCTGAGTTGAATGTCTTATAGTTGCATGGAGCATTGTTGTTGTTGTTTGCTTGGTTTACTTGGGTTATCAGGTTTGGGAGTACAACAGCGATTTGCTGAGTGATAATAGCTACGAGTTCGGTGTTATTTAGAGGTTGTGCATCTTGTCGAGGAGGCATATTCTAAAAGAGCAAGGAAACATGAAAAGAAACGAGTGAGATGATATCGGATAGTAAGAATTGAACGCTGAAAGGAATATTGACAAAGCATAAGGATTGTGATCATTTGTTCATTACTTAAAACAAACAGATGACACTGTGACTAATCAAAGTAAATGGGTCATGCTAATGTATCGCGAAGACATGCTTTAGCCTATAAGTGGACACTCACCCCAAGAGTTCCCAGGTAAGAGTGACTAGTCCGATTATGTGGATTTATACGAATACTCTAGCCTTAGACAAAAAACTCGAGGTACAGGCATCCACCCTTCCAGATTGCACATGTTCACATTATTTAGACCCAAAATTTGATGAGATTTTGAAAATTTTGAAGGTTCAAAACCTTATAAATAATCATCTAAGGAGAGATGATTGGTTTTCAAAAACGGATTTGGGATTTGTGTTCTTGTTGTGATTGTCACCTAAAGATAGGCGACGGTATTGTTTTAAGACTAAAAACAAGATAACTTGTGTTAGGGTCCTAGGAAGGTTATAGTCTAGGTCAAAGCATTACTAATAACCTAATTCCCTATAACCATTGGCTCTGATACCAACTTTTCTGTCACACCCCGACCACGTAAAACAACAAATCATGACGGAAACGTCGGGGAGTGTCGTAACAGAATCTTTGTTTCACAACCATGGATTAAATAATTTCGTTTTATTGAATTATTGAACTCATTATTTTATTACAAATCAGATAAATACAAACAATTGTTTCTCAAGTTTTAAAGTCGCTAAGGCACGAACGAAAAGTATCGGTAGTATAGTACATTATACTTTGGTGACCATAAGGTATAACCTCGGAAGGTTATTCCCTATACAACTATGGTCACAATACATGCTTGGTCGGATCCTAATGATCGACCAAACGGGTCGGGTTCGTAAGTCTAAGCGGTGGTTTAGACCGCTTGACTTTACGACCCTATACAAGCACTAGACTAAAAGTGACGAATTAAACATGTTAAAACATGTTTAACTAAGTTAGAAAACAGGTTTTGATATCAAAACAAAGTGTATTGATACCCAAAGATAGTTTCGTTGCAAAATACGCATAAACACGTACTTTGACCGAAACTATGACTCGTCACTTCGACTAATCGATGTGGTAATCAGTAGGTATAGTCACATGGGACTATAACCATCGTGATTACGCTCACATTGCGAAGTTCAAACGAACTTCGTGTTGACCATTGACTGGTCAAAGCAGAAAGTCGAACACTGTTTGACTTTCATGCTTGAAAAGCATAAAAAGCATGAAAGAAACTTACAAAGGGTCCAAGCAAGGAAGATTTGAATCAAAATACTCAGGTATGAAGCCAAGACTTCAACTTAGAGCAGGTTTTGATTTAAATGTGTGAAGAAAATGGTGAAAGGGCCTTGCTATTTATAGGAATCAAGGATCAATAGGATCATTACACTTGTTTTGACACTTGATCATGGCCATCCACTTGTTAGAGACTGATTTGGGAGCTTGTAAAACCATCAAACCAGCCCACAAGATTGAAAACAAGCAAAGGAAACAAGTACAAGCAGCTGGGTTTTAAAGAAACTGGTTTTTGCTGACCTGGGGATGCTTTACGGACTGTAAAGGACCCCATACGGTCCGTATGCTCTTTGCAGACAGGCATAGTTTGAAGTTTTGGCAGTTTTGGTCCCTGTGTGTGTTTTATCGCGTTTTGGCACTTCTAACACCCGTCAAACCCATTTTCAAGCTCCATGAGGATGTTAAATCATAGGGAACATGAAATATGCTCAAAAAAATCTCGGATGTTGGTTCGTTTGGTCGTACGGTTGCGTTATTTGGTTAATTACGACAGAAATCGTAACGAACGCGTGTACGGTCCAAATTGCGAAACGAATGAAGTTTTGGCATCCTAATCACTAAAATAAAATATTTTAATGATTAAAAAATTTTTTGGATGTCCAGATATGTTCAGAACGTAAGATATGCGCGAAAAAGCAAACTTATGCACTTTTTGACGCTTTTAGTCCCTGTTGAACAAATAAGTTTATTTTCGCACACCAAACATCTCAAAGCCTATTTCTAAGCTATGTAAAGGATATTTAGGGCATGTTTAACTTATGATCAAGTTCCGGAATGTTCGTTACCATACGAATCGGCATAGTTTCGCAGTTTGACGCAAATAGTCCCTGCGATCAAATAAACTTGTTTTCAACACACCAAACCATCCAAAACTTATTTCTAAGTTATGTAAGGGTTATTTAAGGTATGTTAAGCCTATTTCACTATTCCGGAGCATTTTTCGCGTTAAACTGATTTACGTTTACGCATCACTTCGCGTATAACCTTCCAGAAAGCGATTTAAAGCTCGAAATCGAACAAGAATTGATATGTGCAAATGGTACACATATTTATACAAATCCAAAGTATGAAACACAATATTTCTTTGGTTTTGCATTTGTATGATGGTCGTAGTGGCACAGGTGTCACAAGCTAGGTGTGGTAATCCATTCCAAACACCTAATCATGGCAATTTTACTTTGAATTTCTACTTAGGGTTTGTTCCTAAGCAATCATACTTCACTAATTACACTAAAACATTCAAATTTCATACAAGAATTTCGTTCATGCATGTTTATTACAATTTCAAAATATCACCAAACGAAGAAATCGAACATACCTTGTGATCCCCTAAGCTTAGTGATCACGATTTTATTAAAAGCCCTAATTTTTAGCTTGATTCTTCTTCGATCTGTTGGATTTTATGAGCTTTAGGGCTTGAAGGGAACACACCTTGTGCTCCTGATGTTGTTCGACCAAAACACACACATGTGTGTGTGTTTTTGGGTTTTTTGTTAATTTTATTCCATAACTTTCCCTTTTTACTACTTTGGCCCCTCAAGTTTAGTCTTAATTGTTTAAAACTACTTCTTCATGTTTTATTACATGTTTACACATTAATAACTAGGTGAATTTATTTCTAGTTATTTTTGTTTTACGAGGTAATTTTTACCGCCCACGGTACTTTACCCGTCTTTATTATTAACGTGGTTTGACTATCAAGTCCGTTTTCGGGGTGTTACAAGTCTACCCCCCTTAAAGAGGTTTCGTCCTCGAAACCTTATTTACGTAGTTCATTGGTTTAAACAAAACGAACTTAGTTTTATTTATTATTATTATTATTTATTATTATTATTATTATTATTTAGACATTCATTCTTTTGGTCAATAGTTATCATTTGTATTGACGTGTGCGTCTTTCATGTGTTAGTCCTCATGGACCGTAACTTTTATCATGTATTTCTTATCTATGTCGTCTATTTGACCGAGTTGTCACTTGACCACTCAGTCATGTTAGTCTGTCAACACGTTTGCTCCACGCTTGTCTTCTATTGACAAGCGCTTTGTATTGGTCATGACACTATCTTGACTTTGCATAGTTTTACCGGTTAGACTAATTAGTCACCACCACTTCATACCCCGTCACTCGGGTATACTATTTTGCCATCTCCGGCCTTATGTGTGTTTTCAGTTTCCTAAACCACCTCATAATACTTATATTTGTTAAAACGTTGCTTTTGACTAAAAAACTAAATTTTTAGTTTACTTTTGCTCTATGTCTCACGTCTTTTTCTCATATCTAGGAATTTACATCCAAAGGTTTTTATTCCTGATCGTTATTATTTTATGCGGGGAATCGTAACCAGTTTTCCACGCTTTACCCAAGTGACCCGTAGGTTCTTTCACTTAGCCTCGTAGTCTATTACTTTAAATTTTCACCTTTTTACCTTTTTAAGGTGAGACCTCCATAGTTCGTTCCTTTCTATTTGTGACCCAATGGTCTTTTGGTCCCGTAGACCTTAACATTTCTTATAATCTCGTAGGTTATGATGATCTCGTAGATAATCTTTTATTCATGTCTTTATTTAATGTACATACATGTTTACTTTCGAACTCATCATCCGACTTTATGACTCCTTATCCCGTAACCCACGTTACAACGTGATCTTTTTCTATATTACTTTTCTTGACCGTGAGCGTGTCACGTCACGTTTAAGTTTAATTCAACTTTTCTTTATCATATTTCTTCTTTTCGAATGCATCGTCTCGCACCTATCGGTGTTAAGACCCATATTCTTTGATATTAATCATTTCTGAATTCGTCTCATAGTATTCATATTTGTTAAAACGTTATTTCTTACTAAAACTGAATTTTAGTTTAACGTTTTTCTCTTTAACTATGTCAATTACTCATATCATGGAAATTGATAACCCATAATTTATTCTTTTTCCGTTCTTGTTTTACACGGGGAATCGTAACCCGTTCCCTCGCTTTACGCTATTGACCCGTAGGTCTTTTCACCATTTTAAGTTTAGAAACCGTTCATTTTCATTCTTGAATTTTATGGACCTTGACCGTGGTCTAAGGCTACCTTTGTTTCCTCTTGGATTAACCTTCCGACTCTACGACTTCTTACGTCGTTTACATGTTGGTTTGTTCTACGTTTACCGTCACCCGGTTCATACCTATACTTCTTTACAACCCGTACCCAGGGTTCTTTTATCTTAATGTTTTTAACGCTTATAACCCCTTGCATAGGTTTATTAATAATTTGCGCTTTTATTTATTCGGTTCGCGCTCACTTACATTAGCAAGCGTTGTTCTTTATTTAACTCATTTGACTTGTTCATGTGAAATTTCATCATATATGGATGTCAAACTTCATTCTTTATTCTACCCGTTCAACTTTGAAATAGTTGAACGAAATTTCCAAAATTTATGCTTGCAAAATCTTGTCGACTTTTAGTCATGACCCGAAACCCGAGTCTTTTGACTTTCCATCCGCTTCCTGTTTTTCGGTCTACGCATGTGTTTAAATCCTTACCCATCAACTGGGTGTTTTACCGAATTCATTATCATTGCAACCCTTCCGGTATGCAATAAGACTTCGCTTCGATTTATTTGGTTGTCTTAGCGAAATCCATCGCTTTTATTCAACCGTGTCTTTTATTCGTTACATGACCATCCTTAACGGCCTTATCGATTATGAGTGACGATTATCATCGTCATCCCTGCTTTACTACAACCAAAATTAACAACCTTGATTTTCATGTGGACAATACCTTCATTTTTATGACCCGACGGCTCATATATACTTTGGTTTTACTTGCCCCTTTTGTCCATACTGACTTATTTTCGCGAATTTTCCTTAGGTCATTCCTTTATATTTTCATTTACATTTATCTTTGTCCCTCCTCTCAGTCTCATCTAATGTAATACGCTTCCGTCACCCGGCTGTGCGTTTACATTATTATCAAACATTTTGCTCATTTGATTCATTTTGGTACCTTTTATTTCATCCCACTCACCACGTCCTTACTACATTGGACATAAATGCGTCCACTACAAGAAGTTCATGGTATCATATGCCACTACTTACTTGGCCAGAGTAAGCGATTAACACATGACACGCATGACCTTTTTATAGTTTTCACATTATGCCCTATGTAAGTAACGCCTCTATTTATTTCATATCCCTGATTTCATTTAGTAAAACTTTATTTAACTGCTAAACAACAATCATTAGTTTTACTAGTTATATATTCAAACATATAAAATGTTTTTCCTTTCTATCGAACTATTATATAATCACATTCGTTAATGTGATCGCTACTTTTCTCAATAGCATTATATTGAGAGTTTTCCACTTGGATAATTACCCCCCGTCCAAGTTTCCATATGTACTAATCTTATTATTTCTTTGTTATTCATCATCGTGAATAACACACGTTTCTATTAAACTTTCTCTTGGAAACATCATCCTGATTAGATATCTTATTCAGGTTTTTTAGGTTTTTTTAGATATATGAAACCGTCATTCCCTACATGTTTGTTGCATATTACTACTTGTGCGATTAAATGTAAAAGCGTGCACCTGGTAATGCTTGCCCCGACGGGCGTTCCTTGCCATTATTCTTATTCACGAATGTTACGCGATTTGGTCCTTGGTGAGCATGCTCCACTTGTCATACTTTAGACCGTTCCTCTATCCTATCCGTCACTTGTTACACCCTCGCCATCTTCAGATGCGAGTATCCTTTCATTTAAAACATTTACAAAGATTAGTAATGTCAACTTCACTAAACGCCTGTATCATAATACAAGGCTTTTCCACTATACGTGTCAACGCACGTAATTTTGTTAACTATATCTATCATTTATCGATTTAATTGGTGTAACTTATATTACACGATAACTCTATGTGTTTTCCACAACACTTTAATCATATCGAACCATTAATATACCTGTACTTACCGGATTTGCGATCAAGCCTCGAACCGAACACACTTTACTCTTTAACCATGAGCTCTGATTACCAACTTGTAAGACCCTTAGTAATATTTAACATTTCTATATCATTAAGGTAAGCATTTTATGTTGAAAATGCCATCCAACAAAATTTTTAAATCAAAGGTATTCTGTCATGTTTGAAACATTAAAAAAAAACATAGTTATAAGTGTTTACACAATTCAATTATAACAAAACAAACAAGATTCAACACGGAAGCTTCATTTTGACGTGTGTTCGGTTCTCGTCCGTCGCTTAATCTTCATCGGAAGCCTATAACATTTACCTAGAATCAAAACCAACATAAAAGTTAGTTTTGATAGTTTTATAACAAGTTACAACAAGACCCATGAGTCAAACAAACAAAAGAACAAAATTCAGCAACTTTTTCACCCGTCGCGTGCTGCGAAGGGTTAGGCATCTTCTTGTTACGTGCCGCGACAGGTGTCGCGTGCCACGACGGGTATACCCCCTAGCTGTCGCGCGATGCTAGCACCCCCTTTCGACAGAAGGGTTCTTTCTTTCAGCTGCATATTTGCCCAGCCATATTTTCATCCAAAATTCCAACTTAAAAGCTTCATAACTTTCGATCTACTTATCCGAATTACGTGATTCTTTTTCCTATACGACCATAATTAAATTACGGATCTATTTATCATCTTTGTTCGCACCGAAATCCGATTTATGAGCTAACGATTTACAAATCCTTCGTGCCATTATTTGACCCTTTTAGTTTCTAAGTTAACTACATGTTTACTATCAATAATTGTTTCTAAACATTTTTACCCATTCCCGGGCTCATCAACCATTGGCGTTTTCGCTCCCATTATAGGGTTTACGTACGCGTTTACCTTCACCAATTTATTTCTATCTTTCTAAACTTTTCAACCACATTTAACTTCTTAAACTATTTTGACCCGTTTGGGGAACTTTTAAGCATTTAAGCATCAAACACGCTCTTTTCTTTTCACACTTCGCATTCCCATATTAATCAACTACTTATATTCCACCACAACTATTTTTGTGGTGGATTTTACATAATGAACCAATTATCCCAAATTTTACCCGTCGGTTAGTCATTTTACGCAAAAGACCCATTTTAAGGCATTTGACCCACGAATGTTTAAGCCTATAACCTTTATACGTAACTAAGGATTCCATAATCATAATACCAGTTCTTAAACAACCCAAATGGGTCGTTTGCCCAATTTACCCTTCAAGTGCGTTTTGGTCAACTTTAGTCCCTCCTTTTACGAAGAAGGACTTTCGCTAATTATTTGACCAAAATCGCATGTTTAACTAAAAACTTATTTATGCATACCTGTCTCGTTTTAATACCTTGTCTCAATTGAATTGTTAATTCATAGCATCGCTAATTCACAAGCCGTTTTATCCTGTGAACAAAGACTCGACAAACACTTATTAGTCGTCAACTGTCAAATGGTATCAACATTACCATTTGACCCGCTTGGTCTAAACGACCCAAAATCTTGTGCTTATGTTTGAACGGTATTTATTTACCATTTCGTTAAGTAGCTCATTTTATATTAGTCTTTTCACGACTAATTTACCGTTCCACCCCTTTTACCATTAACTATGGTTTTTAACATTCATTTTTTTTCGACCCGTATCATTTTGCGTCGGGAACCATATTTCAAATGTTATCACTATTGTATTTATGACTTATAGAATAAACATGTATTCTACAAAAGGTGTAAGTTTCACTTACCTTGCCTCCAAATTGCGCTTTTCTCCCATGCTTGATTTGTTTGACCCACTTCATTCCCAAGCTTCTATCTAGCTTGTCAAGCATCAAACTAGCATCATAATTCGTAAGACGGTTAGATTAATCATCTCTAATTACGACTATTCCATCTTACGTGTTTTGCGTCGAAATTATTATTCGACCTTATCATCGGTTAATTTGACTTTTAAAAGTCAATTACCCCTGATCGTATGAATAGCATAATTGTGTTCGATAACTCATTTAGGAAATCTTATCAATTACCCGATAGACATTATTATGATGCTACTGTTTTAAACTATTTTTCTATCCATGTTCATGCTATTATTAACATCAAGTTAACCTAGCTCCCGTTCATCAAGGATAGTTTATTCTTTCGTTATGCAAAATCTACGGATTTTCATCTATAAGTAAAACCTGTTTTATAACTTTATTAGGCATTCATCCGAATACCTAATCTAATCAAGTTCTACTTACAACTAGTAGATAACATTCTTTTAAGCATCAATTTACTTGAATATAACTTTAATTTCATCATAACATACTTAACCCATTTCGAATCATGCATGAACAAGTACTCAAACTTGTAAATTGTTTAAGTACCTTGCCTTTACTATCTAATATGATGCTTTAATCACAAGTTAAACACTAACATCATCATATTATGAAAAACCCATTTAGCTAGGTGTGGTAATCCATTCCAAACACCTAATCATGGCAATTTTACTTTGAATTTCTACTTAGGGTTTGTTCCAAAGCAATCATACTTCACTAATTACACTAAAACATTCAACTTTCATACAAGAATTTCGTTCATGCATGTTTATTACAATTTCAAAATATCACCAAATGAAGAAATCGAACATACCTTGTGATCCCCTAAGCTTGGTGATCACGATTTTATTAAAAGCCCTATTTTTCATCTTGATTCTTCTTCGATCTGTTGGATTTTATGAGCTTTAGGGCTTGAAGGGAACACACCTTGTGCTCCTGATGTTGTTCGACCAAAACACACACATGTGTGTGTGTTTGTTTTTTTGTTAATTTTATTCCGTAACTTTCCCTTTTTACTACTTTGACCCCTCAAGTTTAGTCTTAATTGTTTAAGACTACTTCTTCATGTTTTATTACATGCTTACACATTAATAACTAGGTGAATTTATTCCTAGTTATTTTGTTTTACGGGGTAATTTTTACCGCCCACGGTACTTTACCCGTCTTTATTATTAACGTGGTTTGACTATCAAGCCTGTTTTCGGGGTGTTACACTTTGCAATCCCAGGTGAGTACATAGCTCCCCTTTTTTTATGCTTTCAATTGTTTTGGGGTGACTCATATGTGCTAAATGCTTTTCAAGTTTTTAAAACAAAGACTATGGTTTATAGAAAACTCGACGATTTCAATAATGTGAACGAACTTGTTGGTGCGTTAGTCGAAAGACGAATGACATTCATTAGCTTTGATCAAGCCGACCATTAGTATGTTATGGTACCATATGATCTGACAAATCCTGTTACTAGGCTATTCACTGTATTCGGTGGGTAGTTTGAGGAACGACAGAAACTGTTTTCTGATTAACAAATCATGTGTTGATTTGTTAGTCTTGTTAAAGAGGTATTTCAGGGTCTATTAAAGATACCCCATGGGTGGTATAGTCGAGTAACGCAGGTTTGAATGTATTCATTAAAGAACGACCAAAGGTTTTATTTCACAATTTAAAACACGGACGATTGAATGATGATTTATAACACGGACGATTTGGACGATTGGTTTTTATAACACAAACGATTGATAACAAGGACGATTTGGACAATTGATTTATGGTAAGTGATTAGATAACGAGACAGGTGTAATGTGATAAAAGCATGGTGGATATGCCGCTTATACTTCCTATATATAAGTGCTTCTATCACATTACATGTCATAGCGTTATCTAGATCACTTGGACGAATGTTTTCAAACGATATCACGCAACGATGTTTACCTAAAGATATAAACCATACAATGTTTACTTTCAAGGCTATTTACTACTTGGTTTTACAAAGACAAATGTTTTCAGTCAAGATTCATGGCTATAATGGTGTTGTTTTACTTATATCAACTTGTAAAGTTGATAAAAACATATTGCAATATCAAACACTTTTTTATTTCAAGGATTACACTCGTCGACTCTCGACTTAACATGATTTAGATTTTTATCAAAAAAACTTCTTGATCACTCCACAATTTAGATTTAAAAGGATTAATACTTTCATAAAATTTTACATCTCTAGAATATTAATCCCTTTTCTTATCTAAACTCCACAACTTATAACCTTTTTTTAATATTTGGGTAACCAAGAAGAATACATTTTTTCAGCATGAAAAGCAAACTTATCAGGTTCGTTTAAGATTGTATTGAAAAATACACACTTAAAATTTCTCAAGTGGAAAAGAGAGGGTTTTAAACCAAACATTAACTCACATGGACCCTTTAGTAACAAGACAGATGATGGTAACATGTTAATTAAAGAGACAATAGTTAAGACATAATCATACCAAAACCTTATAGGTAGACCACCCTGAAACATCAATGACCTGGCTATATTTAAAAGATGCCTTTGTTTTGTCTCCATAACTCCATTTTGTTGTGGAGTATAAGCACAAGCTCTTTTGATGTAAAATACCCTTAGACTTACAAAACATCACCATTTGTCTGTTTAAAAATCAGTTTCATTATCACTTCTAAACACTTTAACTCTTGAACTAAATTGAGTTAAGAGTAATTCAATAAAACTAGATAAATTTTCAAAAACTTATGTTTTATTTTCAAACGATAACACCAAACAGTTCTTGAAAAATTATCAACAATAGTCAAAAAAGTAATTAAAATCTTCTCTACTTGTGACTCTACATGGCCCCCATAAGTCTAGATGAATTAAATCTCCTATGCTTTTAGTTTTATGTTCACTGAGAGGAAATAGAACCATAACTTGTTAGCTTTATGACGAACTTCACAAGGTTGATTTTCAACAATCTAAACACCCAATTTATCTTTTAAAATGGCCAAGACATGATCAGAAGGGTGTCCTAACCTACTATGCGACATATTAGATTTAATTACACTATTAAAGCACATATTAAAAGTTTTACCATTTTTTTGACAAAATACAAACCATTGTTCTATTTACCAGTCACCAAGATTCTCTTTGATTTCAAATCCTGTAACACACAACTATCTTCATTAAATATCATAGAAATCTTGTTATCTTTTGCAAGTTTGTGAACAGACAAGAAGTTAACATTCTACATCATACAAATAATAAAATCGTCAGTTAAAATCATTTTCTAATTTGACCCAACATATTTTAGCTAAAAGATTCACAACAAAATAGTTTAAAAACTATTTTTATACTATAAAATTATGAAAATCGCATAAATAATATATAAAGTACATGTTAGAGTTGCTATATGTTAATTTTTAAGGTTTTTCATATTATTTGTTGTTTGGACTGGAACTAAATTTCTTTTATTTTATATTTAGTTTCATACCTATTTAACATGTTAAATTTAAATTGCTTTTTATATGAAAAAAAAATCATTGCTATCAGAATATTAAGTTATGATGCATAGTTTATAAAATACATGTTAGAGTTGCTATTTATTTGTAGGGTTTTTTATATTGTTTGCTATTTGGGTTTGAACTCGATTTCTTTTATTTTTAGTTTCATACATATTGTACATGTTAAATTTAAGTTATTTTATATAAAAAAGATGTTACTATCATAATTAATTTTTTATATATTTTTTTACAGGGCTAGTTATTTGAAAAGTATCTAAATACTTTTAAACATAAAAATGTAAAAGAAATTTATAAAGTGAAAACAAAGAAACCAGATTTTGGTTGGAGTACGAAATCTAATCATACAGATTACAGATTCTGGAGTTTTTGTTATGTGCCATATGAATGAATACTTACATGAGCAAGATTCTAAAGGAATATAGTTGTGGAATTTTTTTGAATGCGTAGGTCAAGTTAATTTATTAAAAGGTTTAAGAATGAAGTAAGTTACAACGATTCTATTATCAGAACTGAATTTGTAGAGAGAAAACGTACTAAAAGGAGCTGACCAACTTCTTAGAAAGGAACACTGACGGATGCAGGATTTTATTCTAATGGGTTTCTTTTGGTAAATCCTCTTTAATTCTCACTATTTTTTTCTAAATTCTATAAAGTTCTCACTAATTTTTTTCATTTTTTCCAAACGCACTGGGTTCATGGGAACAGGGGCGGACCCACATAGGATGGATCGGGGTCCTCGGACCCCAATGTTTTCTAAAAAATTAGTAGAACCGGTATGTTAATTTTTTAAAGGACCCCATAAAAATAATTCTTTGAACCCCATAGCATTAAAAATAAACTTGGACTGGTGGCAAATCCCTTCTCCCCAAACAAAAATGTCTCAAGTTCCATCCTTTTTGTAGCTTGTTTTGTTTCTTTGTTTAGCAACCCACTTGACATGGTTTGGCATTTTTGAATAATTCTAGGAGGATTGATTGCTGCCATCATGGCTATCATTATTGAGAACAACATACCAATATTATTTAATCCTTATTAATGTGATTGAAATATGCAAATACAAGAGTTTGGCGAACACTTTACTGAGATAACAACCGAATTACTTACGTGTAGGAACTTGAGCCCGGGTGATAATTTTAGTGTGTCTAATGTTTAAAAGATAAGGTTGGCTGAGTTATATCCGTTTGATTTTCGTAGGAACAACTTAAAATATTTGTGATGTTTTTTTTTCATTTCAGTTACATCTTTTGTTTAGTGTGTGTTTTCTAATGAGTAATTATCGTATTGTTTTATTTGATGTTGTATTTTATTATGTTTCTCGCCCCGCCCCGACCAACAATTGACCCGAAAATTCTAACGTTTAGTTGTAAAAAATCTTAACGGCGAAAATGGGACCCCAGTGGAAAAAAATCCTGAGTCCGCCACTGCCTGGGAACCCATAAATATGAGTTGGATCCGCCCCTGGAAATGACGAGAATGATAAACAATTAGATTATGCCATTAAAAACTGAAAAAATAGAGGTATGCAACTCTTTCTTAGACTGTGGGGTATGGGGCGGGGGTTGGGGCGTGGGGTTGGCAGAAAACGCTTGACATGGTTTGGCATTTTTGAATAATTTTAGGAGGATTAATTACTGCCACCATGGCTATCATTATTGGGAACAACATACCAATATTATTTAATCCTTATTAATGTGATTGAAATATGCAAATACAAGAGTTTGGCGAACACTTTACTGAGATAACAACCGAATTACTTACGTGTAGTAACTTGAGCCCGGGTGATAATTTTAGTGTGTCTAATGTTTAAAAGATAAGGTTGGCTGAGTTATATCCGTTTGATTTTCGTAGGAACAACTTAAAATATTTGTGATGTTTTTTTTTTCATTTCAGTTACATCTTTTGTTTAGTGTGTGTTTTCTAATGAGTAATGATCATATTGTTTTATTTGATGTTGTATTTTATTATGTTTCTCGCCCCGCCCCGACCAACAATTGACCCGAAAATTCTAACGTTTAGTTGTAAAAAATCTTAACAGCGAAAATGGACCCCAGTGGAAAAAAATCCTGAGTCCACCATCACCATTGCCTGGGAACCCATAAATATGAGCTGGATCCGCCCCTGGAAAGGACGAGAATGATAAACGATTAGATTATGCCATTAAAAACTGAAAAAATAGAGGTATGCAACTCTTTCTTAGACTGTGGGGTATGGGGCGTGGGTTGGCTGAAAACGCTCAAGCCACCACCCCGGGTGGGCTTGGGTTTGGGCGTGGCCCAAGGGGCGGGAGTTTAAGACCGGGCGTGGGGCGGGTCTATCAACATGACATGGCGGGCTCTCAATGGCCAAACCAAACTAGCCGTTGGCCAATAGCTATGTGGTAAAAAAAAAATATTTTTTCAATATAAAACTCACACTTCTATTCTTTTTTTACCACATCCAACTACAATACACTCCACATCTTCTATAATCATTCTCATTTTACAATACGAAAAATGAATCCTCACAATCGTGCTTATGACCCGAACAACTCGTTTGGATTCCAAGAAAATCCTAGCCCACCACCCATTCGTCCTATGCCTCGTCCATTTTTAATACACTCCTCTATGCCCGAGTGGCGGGTTACGCATCGTATCTCTCGAATCGTTTGTATACTAACTTCCCTCACACCGATGATTCTATACCTAGCCCGTTTTCACAAACGCCCATCAACCTTTCACCAACCTCCATCAACCTTTCCCAAACCGAAACCTCCCCGAAACTCAACCCCCAATGGATGGTCCTTCCGCATCCAAACCCATCAAAAAAAGAAGTCACAAGAAAAAAACCGAGGCTGAGAAAGCACTTGAAACCGCCAAACGAAAACAACAAAGATGGGTCGTTAATGAAGAACTTGCATTGGCAAGGGCTTGGCTTCAACAATCTCAACATCCAACTTTAGGTATTTTTAAATATTTTATAGCCCTTATTTTAATATTTATGGTTATTTTTTTATATAACTTTGTAATATATTAAATTTTGTTTTTATTAAAATAGGAAATTCTCAACATCGAAGCCATTTGTGGGAAGCGATTAGTAAAGCATTCCATGAAGAAATGGAAAAAGAGGCTTATCGTGAAAACGATAGCTTATCCTTGAAGTGGACCGAGATAAGCGGCCAACTTACTAAATTTAGTGCTTTTTTAAATAAAGCAAGGCAAAACCCAAAAAGTGGTGAAACCGAAGCCGACTTTGTGACAAATGCATTGGTCACATTCAAAACAAATGTGGGGAGCGACTTCCGTTTCATGCATTGTTGGGAGATTTGTAAGTTTCATCCCAAGTGGTCGAATATCCCCAGTGGTAGCGAAACTAACACGTCTTCCAAAAGGTCAAGGACACCCTCGTCCCAAGCCCAATCCGATGCACGAGCTCAAGAGTTGGAGGACTTTCTAGATGATTCTCCAAACCGGCCTGAATTCGGAAGAGATGCCGCAAAAAGGCGCGCTCTAAAATCAAGATCGGGTACGGCATCGCCTTCAGTTGGGAGTTCAGGCTCGCGTAGGGGACTATACAGCGATCAGTTGGATGACATTGCAAGCAAGTTAGATACATTCAACGTATTCCAACAACAAAGGGTAGAAATTCGGAAGAGCAAAGAAGCTAGGGATGCTCTGAAACAAAGACGAGATGATATGAAATTTCTAGCCCAACCCATCGATCACCTATCGGGTGAAAGTTGGAACTAATGTTGGAGACGAGAGAAGAGATAAAGAAAAAATATAAGCACTAGGAATTTTTTTATGTAATTTTCTTTATTTAAGAATCATTAAAAAATTTAATTTAAAAAAAAATATAAAATAGCCGTTTGGGCTGGCCACGCCCCACCATACCGTCATCAATGTGGGTTAGTCCAACGAGACCCACCCAAGCCACGTGTCGGGCCACGCCCCACCCCACCCCACCCCACCATACCCCTCTTACCGAAGGTCACTAGGGGCGAGGAGGGGATGTGCCCCCTTGTTTTGCATAGAAGCCCAAATTATAGCCCTTTAGATTCTTTGATTTTATGTATGTCTAGTTGGTAATTTGGGGCATTTTAGGCCTCTCCTAAATCCGATAGAGTACCACCCAAATTAATCCTATATGCTTTCATAACCCAAGCCAAGTTATTGGTAATTTGATTTTATCTGTCTAGTTGGTAATTTGTTTATTACCTACAAACAGAATTCTATATCTTTACTCTTTAGTACTCAATGGGGTCTGATTATTTACCTAAACACCAGATTCCGACTTTTGATCCGGTACTCATTTTTATGAGCCGAACAGAACCCGATTACCTACGTTTGATCCGATTACCATTTTATGCAAAAGTTTGATTTAAATTAAAACACGGATAACGTTAATTTTGACTATTGTTTAATTATTAACAATACACTTTAACGACTTTCTACGTAGTAAACTAATCTACCCATTTTTTTTTTCTTTTATAGTATTCCCATTGTTTCAAATGAATTAGGGTTGTAAACGTACCGAGCGTTCAACGAACAGTTTGTGAACCGTTCGGCGAGAAATTCGTTTATGTTCGTTTGTTTAATTAGTGAACGAATATGAACAAGAAATTCCGTTCGATTAGTCAAATGAACGAACATGGACAGATGTCTCGTTCGTTCAATTGCGTTCGTGAACGTTCGGTAAGGTGTTCATGAACATTCGTTCATGTTCGTTCGTTTATGTTGTTCATTAAAGATTTTTTTAGCATTTATTTATTGAGTAAACTGCTAAATTCGTCCCTGAGGTTTGACTCAAATTGCTAGATCAGTCCAAAATCAACTTTGTTTGCTAAAACAGTCCCTGAGCCTAGTTTCATTTGCTATTTCAGTCCAATGAAGGGAAAATGATTGGACTGATCAAGCATTTTGAGTCAAACCTTAGGGACGAATTTAGCAATTAACTCCTATTAATTGGACTGAAATAGCAAATGAAACTAGGCTCAGGGACTGTTTTAGCAAACAAAGTTGATTTTGGACTGATCTAGCATTTTGAGTCAAACCTCAGGGACGAATTTAGCAGTTTACTCTTTATTTATTATATCTAAACTTTTTTATATTCTTTAATTCTTATTTAACTAATTACCCAAACAAATAAAATAGAAAACTCTCTCTCCACCTTGTTTATGCACCGTTCCACTTTCTTTCTCATTATTCACATCGAAAATACCATCGGCATGGGTTCAACAATTAGAGCTTCAAGGTTTAGGTTGCCATGTCACCATTCACCTCTAGCCATTGCGATCTTCGCCTATTTTATATGTGTTCGTGAACACGTTACTTTCCTTAACGAATGAACACGAACATAAAATCCCGTTCGGTAAGTGTTCATGCACAAAGTGTTGGTTACAAAGTAACGAGAAAATAAATATCGGCTACTCTTACGGACAATATACACTAAGATAATCACATCATATTTATCCACACGTTGTAATGTTTATAAGCATATACGTTCCTTCAAGTCAATTGCATAGCAACGCACAAACTACATGGACGGAGCGAATGTAGTAACAGGTGTAGCACGGGCTACGACTCAACCCCGTATAGTGTATTTTTTCGGTTTTATACAAAGGATACCCGTAAATAAATACGAAGATACCCCTGGCAAAAATATAGGATAGTTGATGTTATTAAAATCCCGTTTTTTATAAGCCCGAACCATTTACGACCCAAAAGTTGTAGAATAAATTAAGCCCAAATTGTAAAGTAAGCCCAAATTAACAATAATATCATTGGAAGGAGCCCAATTAGTAAATGCCAAAGATTAGTCCAAGACCCAAAACATTAAAATAAACATATTGGAAAGTGGAAACAAACGTCGAACCTGAACTATCAAACATAATTTTTTTTCATTATGGGTGGCAAATTTTTTTAGGATACCCCTAAATTAATGTGCTAGTTCCGCCACTGACAAACTATATGACGACACTTGGTATGAGTGTTCGATCTATGTCGAGAAGTGACCCATGATAACAAACCATGTCCTAGGAACAAAAGTACTTTAATGAAAAACGTCTTTATTCACTCTACCTTAATCACCAACAATGTCGAGTCCCTTTCTTCCCTCATGACATGTTTATAAACACTATTATACATATTATATACATGTTAATTTGAATTCACGATAAATAGTGTTTTCAATTTTTTAAACATTCTTTATAAGTTTTTTAATAAATGATTATTTATCATTTAGTTTATTCTTTAGTAACTTGCTCATGTTGTTTTTTTTAATCTAACTCACTATACTTTTTAAACATTATGATATAAATTTCCATGAAAATGGATATCATGCCGCTATCATACCAAATAGAACCGGAATCGACGATGTATAGTATTTACATATTTTTATTCAAAACAACATATTTTTTGTATTGTATATTATACGAGTGCCGATAACAGTATTAAAAAAAATATTTTTTATTGTGAACTATATGTTATCTCGATATGTGACCAATCTAATCAATTTCGACCAAATAACATTGTAAACTATATGAGTCTCGATATGTAACGAATCTAATCGATTTCGAGCAAATAAAATCGGTACCGATATGGCGATATCGACAATATCAAAAACCGGTATTCGTTTTTAAGGTTTTTGATTGATGTAAAAGATGTGACAATATCGCGACATTATTTCCTTAGTTTTCAGTTACTATAGCGAGTATCGGTATCGAAACGAACTCAATCAAACTGATACTAACAGAGTTACCGCCGCATAGCGCGGGGGAAAACCAACTAGTTTATAACTTTATATTAATAGAATTGTTTCTATTATTTTATCAACTCAAAAATTAAACTTGGAACGCTTGGAGAATTTCATATGGGAGTTATTGACTTTAATACAACTTTTGATCAATGCGATTCTTTTTGAAAGTGGTAATTCTATGCTATTAGTGTCCGGGTTTAAAAGACAATCCAGATTTAAATCCTTGTTTTAGATAAAAACAAGCGTAAATAAATACAAAGAATTGTTACGTGTTATGTGTTTTGTTCTCAAGACCGACTGATCAAAATGTCTGGAAAAGTGGTTAGTATGACAACGTTTTAGGGCATCGTTTCGTTTGATGGAAAACTAGTTGATAGGAAACCGTTCACGTTTTAGGGTATTACCCCGAGCTTCACAAGAAGCATCGTTGCTTAACCCCCACAACCCATTTGTCGGTTTGAATTATATGAGTATACATTCTACACCTTCTAAATCAAATTAGAGAATATTTCAATATCATATTTATCTTAAGTAAATCACTTAGGGTCTGTTTGGTATGGTGTAATGGAATGGACGAGAGAATGGAATGGACGAGGTAATGGAATGAACAATAGAATGAAATGAATCATTTCATTCCATTGTGATGTTTGGTTACTCATATGTGAATAGAACTAATCATTACTTTATACAATTTGATAAACCAAAAAGACGAGGTAACAAAGCACAATTGTATTAAAAATGACAAAAATATAATTGCCTTAATAATAATATTAATAATGGTAAAAAAAAATTAATAATAGTATTAATATTATAAATATAAATAAATTAGTTGGAATACAAATACAAATATAATAATAATAATAATAATAAATAATAAATATATTTCTTTCCAAACACCCCCTTACCAAGGAATGGAAATTGTTATATTTGGAAGGAGTTACATTCCTTTGGAATGCTCAATTCCATTACCACCTGATAACCAAACATGTTTATTTTTATTCCATTAGAATGATCCATTCCATTACACCTTCTATTCCTTCATACCAAACGCTACCTTATAGAATGACTGATTACATTGTAATCATACTAAAAAAGAATCTTACTAATCAAACAACTAAAATATGATTTTTGTTTTACTTCTATTCACATTTCTTTCTTATTTTAATTCATCATCATCATCTAAATCCCACCAATAGCAAAGCAAAGGTAGGGTCTGAGGAGGGTAAGATGTAGACAGCCTTACCTCTACCCCGTAGAAATAGAGAGGCTGCTTCCAGTGAGACCCCGATTAACATTTACATATTATAGAATGACTGATTACATTGTAATCATACTAATTTGAAACTTCATTATATAAGAAAAAAGAATCTTACTAATCAAATAACTTAAATATGATTTTTGTTTTACTTCTATTCACATTTCTTTCTTATTTTAATTGATTAACATTTACATATAATAATTTATGTATTTTAAAAAATTGATCCTGAATCAGGGAAAACATGAATATCACAATTAACACGGGTATTCGTAATATTTATATAAAAATGTTTGATATATATAGAATAGAGTAAACTTTTGGTTTGCTCCATGTGGTTTGGTCACTTTAACGGTTTTGTCCCAAACCTTTAAAAATAGTCATTTTCCTCCAATAGCTTGCTATGGTTTTTCCATTTTGCTCCCCGCCTCAAACTCCATCCAAGTTGTCTGTTTTTTCATTTTGCTCCCCGCAGGCAGCAAAATGGGAAAAACATAGCAAACTATTGGAGGAAAATGACTATTTTAAAGGTTTGGGACAATACCGTTAAAGTGACAAAACCACAGAGAGCAAAACAGAAGTTTACTCTATAGAATATGTGGAAAACTTCATTTGTTTTTTCATGTCAATTAATTGCGATGTTAAGTTAACCGAACTTTAGTTTAATATGGGAACTTGGAAGTTGATGTTGTAGATAAGGTCATTAGAATCATTACCAAAAAAACACATATGTTATATTATTCGTTTAAATATTATTAATAAGGTCACACATAACTGTCGTGTGATGTCAAGTTTTCTTCAGGTGTACAGTTACAAATAAATATAAATGAAAAATTATTATTATATGCATCAACAAAGTGATTTTTCCTGCAAGATGAAGGCAGTGTTCTTGTGGTTAAACGAACAAATAATACTACGAAGCTACAAATAACAAATGATAAAAAAAAATGAATAAGCCTTAAACTGTTGACTTTTATTTATTTATTTTTTTCAATTCTAGTTTCGGTATTTTTATAAACGCAGATTACTTTTAAATTCTATTTTATTTTCTTACAAGAATTATACTATTAAATTGAGAATTCAATCACTATTTATATACTATTTATATAATATTAATTTGAAAGATGTTTGTGTATAGTGGGTTTGTACATGATGCTTAATGAGTTTTTTGTGTATAGTTGTGTTGTATATGATGCTTAGTGTGTATAAATTTACATAATACAAATTTACAACAAGTTGATGCATTGAGGTGTTGTACCCATGTTTTAGGGGTTTTTCAAAAATAAATAAATAAATTGATGTTTCACTTTAAACCCAAAACTACTTGATTAATTTGTAGTTTTAAACCAAAAGTTTTTAGTTTTTCCATTTAACCTCACAACCTTTTTTACTTTTAACTTTGATCCCCTATGTTTTTCATATTTTGCAAAATTTTCCGTTTTACGTTTAGATATAAGTTTTGCGACTTAACACGGCACAATGTGTGTGTGTGGTTCAACGATTTTACGTTTTGTTATACGCTTCGTTCTAAATTTTGAGAGTTAACATGAGGCAACTTACGTGTGTGGTTTAGTGTGTTTATGTCGTCTATTTTTTTCCCGTTTAATAACTTCGTCATAACGTGCGAGTCCTAAATCGAGTTAGTTATTATTTTCTATTTTTATATGTCGGTCTAATTTTTCCACGTTAAGACGCCGCAACTGCAATGTTGGTGGCCATTGGCTATAGTGTGGAATTGGTGCTATTTGTCACGGTTTTACGCCCCCGCCGCAACGCGGGGAGCTTAATACGATAGGTTATTTATATGGATACAACTCATGTAACGTAGTAATTATGATACCGTTAATTGTATTGAGATTATTTGGTGAATTACTTATTTATATAAGATAGTAATACAAACTTAACCGACAAAAAAACATCTTTAACACATTGTAAATGTAAATCTGATCAACAATATGTCAATTTCGTTGGTCGCGGCGCAATGGGCGCGGGTGAATCTTCTAGTTAATTTTAAATACAATATCGTTGTATGATACAATAGTTTCTATATAAAAATGATTTCTTTAATAAAAGTTGATATTGTGTGCAGGTTCAGGTTCCTGTAAAAAGGTTGAAGTTTGTGAGAAGTGTGAGAAATATTATAGAGACGACACGTGTGATTATTTAATTTTATGGATTAAGGGTAATAAGGTAATTAACTTCAAAACCCAATTTAATTATAAAATAGATTGTAACCGCTTTAGAAGTTATTTTAGGAGATAATTTTTTTTATGTATCAATAACTGATCATGGTGTTTTAACATCTTGAATGTTTTTTGTTATTATACGGGTATAAAACACCATACAGATTCCAAAAACACCACGACTTGAATCACAATACAACCATTATAGTTTAAACATCTGGAATAATTGTATTGTTATTCAAGTCATGATGTTAAAACACCATGACTTGAATCACAAGACAATGTTTCCGGATTTCAAATGTTAAAACACCCTAACTTGAATCACAATACAATGTTTCTAGATGTTTAAAACATTGTTAGTACATAACGTCTGTAGCTTCCGTCAGCATGTAGTCATATTTTATATTCTGTTTTTTTGTATTCTGTATGTATGTATGTAGATAGTATGACATCTCAGGAGTAGGTTTTGTATGTAAAAGTGTTGGTTGGAAAAAGTTCACTCGTCCTGATGGCAATCCGCACAGAGAACTTATCCGCCCGGATAAGTCATCCGCCCGGATAAGTCATCCGCACGGATAAACCACTCGGACGAACAACACTTCTAGTCTCCTGAGGTTGTCTATATATAGGAGGTCCGGTGCAACTATGTTAGAACTTTTGACTCGCACGGATAGTCTGTACTTCTACTGGATCTTTGCAACTTTCAGAAACACTCAATAGAAAGAACAGACAAGTGTTTAAACGTTGAATTCTGTGTTGAACAAATCTGTGATTCGTCATAATGGATTCCACACATTAGACGAAGTCGATTCATCTTGTTCCTTACGATCAGATCCTGTATCAACGGGACCAACAAGTGGTATCAGAGCATCCAGGGAGCTGAATCGAGATCAACAACACCGAATTCACCGGAATTCAAGCTTTATTCGCCGATCAAAGTCAAATTTCACCGGAGATTTGACATCTGTTGCCAATTTATATCAAATTTCACCAGAAATTTGACAGATTTCTTCTACTTCTACTTAGTTTTTGCATTCATTCTTCTTTCGTCACCATAAAATCAGAAAAACTTAAAATTGAACAAGAATTTACGGTTAAAATTTGATAAAATTGATTTCAATTGATTCGCAATCATTCAAAATATAATCCTACTAAGTTTCATAATCAGATTCAACCTAAAACTAGATCAAATTCATCAAAAACCATGTTTAGCTGTTCGTATCTGATGACGTCATCCACTCGCTCGGACAGTTGTCCTAACGGATTGGATTAGTTAGTTACTGAAAGCTGTTTGCTGACGATTTGCTGACATCATCATTGTTACTCTCGCGGATTACAATCCGTGCGGATAACCTAAAAGGTCAAAAGTCAAAGTTACTCGTACGAACGATAATCCGAGCGGATCACCATCCGTGCGGATAAACTTTGTCACTCGTCCGGATTCCTACTCGAACGGATCACTATCCGGATCAAGTGATAGAAATTTTTAGAATTTGTAAAATTTGTCTAAGTGTTTGAAAAATTGTTTCAGGTACTTGAAAATGGAAGAATTCATGAATCCATTCAGCAATATGTATGCTTTCGTAGGCAACTCTGGAGACGATACTTCCAACCATTCAAATGATAATCCGAACCCGAAGAAAACTTTATCCGATGCCTTAAGGGTTGAAAGCGCATATGGTACATATAACAAACCACCAAAGCTAATGGCAATCGAAGAGTATAATCGGTGGGCAAAAAGATTTGATGAGTGGCTGAAAGCATTCGCTTATCCGAGCTGGAAAAGTTTAAAGAATGGTTTTGACGCTGGTAGACTAGATTGTGAGAATCTGTCAGAAACTGAAGATATAGAAAACTTTGTCGCTGAACAAAAATGCGTCGCTTTGATTCACCAGTCCGTAATAGATGACATTATTTCACTAATTGAATACACAAACGCAAAAGATCTATGGGAAAAGTTAAAAATAAAATGTGTAGGAAGTGCTGACATAGTCAAAAACAAAAAGAAATTGTTGACAAAAGAGTTTGATTTGTTTGGATGTTTAAAAAATGAACCTGTTTGTAAAATGATTGAAAGATTTGGGCACCTAAAGTTGGAATTGGCGAGACACGGAATCATTTACTCTCAAGAGGAATTAGTTGACAAACTGTTCGATTCTCTGCCAGAAGAGATGGATTGGCAGTACTATGCATTGATGTTGAAGAATACAATCAAAGCTGAAGATCTGACCGTTGACTTGCTGATTGAAAGACTAGAGAGTCATGAATTGGAGATAAAGAAAACACACAAAGTGAATCATTCGTCATACCAACAAAACATGGAGCTGTACTATCCAAAGAGTATGATTCCCAAGAATGTTTCTCCAAGAACTGCTTTCTCCGCTGAAAATTCAAACACTTCAAGTAAAGAAAGTCCAAGTTCAAACAATGGTTTTCATGGAGGATTTTCATCCAATGCTCCAAGCCAGGGATCTTCTTCAAATTCTTCAAGTCAACAACAATCTGTTCCAAAGAACGTGTTTCAATGCAACATTGCGGTGGATTTAAAGAATGGTCAAAATTTCAGTGAAGAATCCGCAAAACAGCAGATGGTTTTCTTAGCTTCTGTGCTAGAGTCATATGAGAGCCTTGTAGCAGGGAAGATTGGCAACACCAACCTAACTAAAGAAGACTACGATCAGATTGATCCTGAGGAGATGGAACTGATCAACATAAGATGGTGTATGGCCAGTGCAGTTTGTCGGGCACAACGTTTTATGGAGATTACTGGAAGAAAGTCTATTGGTGGACCATCTACCAAGTTAGGCTTTGACAAGTCAAAGGTGACCTGTTTCAAATGTAAACAGAAAGGTCATTTCAAAAGAGAGTGTCGAAATTCTTATGCTGATGTTTCTGATAACCCATTCAAAGAAGATTACTACAAGAGAGCGATTTATCATCAGAATAAATCAGAACCGCCCAGAATGAAGCAGCTTGAGGATACCCCCAAAGAAAAATATAGAGCTCTTGCTGTGATTCATGATGATGAAGGTTTTGATTGGAAGGAATTGTTACCAGAGGAAGATGCGGTGGGTTATGCATTTGTGACAAAGATTGTTCCTTTTAAAGACAACAGAAATGAAGAAGAAAAATTCGTCAACCGAAGAATGAAAGCCCAAACCAGGATGAGCAGAATTTATAACACATACAAAGAAGCTAAAAGAGCAAAAAGATGGGATGCAGACAGAGAATGTTATCTTGATCCATAAGGAAACATTGTAGTTGACCCAGATTCCATTAGTGTTGATGCTCTCATCCAGCAATTTGCCGAAGAAGAAGAAGCTAGACAAAGAGAATGGTGGGGAGGTGGTGATGAGAAACTAGTAGAGAAAGAAGAAAAAGCCAAAAAAGCAGAACAGAAGTCAAAGTCAAAGAATATTGATGATGGGATCATAGATACATCACAAGAGTTAACGGCTGAAAACTTGAAGAAGATGGCTGAAAAAGTTCTTGCAGCAAAAGAACTTGAGGTAGTTTCTGGTTCTGGAACTGAGTCCAAAAACAAGATCAGTTCAAATGATACACTTGAGTCAGGTAAGAAAGTTAAATCTGAAAGTGACTGCAAAAGTTGCATGAAAGAGTGCAAAGTTTGTAGTACAATCACTTACCTTAATGGTAAGAAGGTTGAAGAATTGACTAGAAGAGTCAAGAGTGTTGAAGATCAAATCTTAAACCGTGACAAAATGCTGAAAGCTTCGAATGATAGATCAAAAGAATTAACTGAGAAAATTGAAAATGATAAAAATGACATAGAAAGAATAAGAAAAGAAAACGAAAAGTTGATTCTTGAAAATCGTAAAATTTCTGAAAATTTTGAGAAGCTAAAGCGAACGGTTAAAGATTCTGATGACAGAAATGGTAAAACAACAAAAGAAAATCTTCAACTATCAGGGGTTCTTAGAGTAAAAGAAGAGTTAATCAACCAACAATTTGATGAGATTGCGAAATTGAAGCTTCAGTTTGAAGAAGCAAAGATTGAGATTGAGCGTATTAATTTGAAACTAAACAGTTACAACTCTGCAAGCTTTGTTTTGCAACACATTGTTCCAAAACCAATTGGAAAAAACAAAGCTGGCGAAGATGTATACTGTGATGGAACTGGGGTGGGGTTTCATCAAGTTCCACCACCTGTTCTAAACAATTTTTCAAAGAAGCAATCAGGGTTGGTTAATGATGAAGTTGAAACAAATGAGATAAAACTGCCAGAGTCAATTGATGTGACATTTTCTTCATCATCATCCAATGACAGTGTTCAAACTGAGATCGTTAAAGGCATGGCTGAAAGTGTCTTGGATAGTGATTCGACTGAAGATGAAGAATGTTTTCTGAACAATTACATTCCGAAACCAAAATCTAAAAACAACTTAGATGATGAACCGGGTCTTGTGATGTACAAGATGTCTGGTTCTGATAAATTGTATTCAGACTTTGAGTTTCCTCTGGAGAATGTTAATGTGAACAAATTGAAAAATGTTTTCAAACTGGTTGAAATTGATTTGTCTGAAGTAGAAGGTTTGAAACAGACAAAGAGGCAAATGAATTTTGATAAAGATAAAGCTTACTATAAAAAACCTGTTATTCCACCACGCTTTTCTAACAACAATCAAAATAAATGGTCGGGAGGATATCAGGGTGGTAAGAATTATCAGAAAAAGAATGTTCAGAACAAGAAGTTTGCTGTGAAAAAGGTGTTTGTGAACAGTTCAAGTTCACTTTCTGATGAGGAGTCTGAAATTTTTTCAAAAACAAACAAAGAGTTCTTTGAAAAGAAGGCCTCACAGCCTCAGTCTGAAGGCTCAAGTCGGCTAGTTGACACCCGAACTTGCTTCAAATGTAATCAAGTTGGACATATTGCACGAAAGTGTACCAACTTGAAACCTAAGACTGAAACTGTGAAGAATTCTATAAAGAAAGATGCTGTGAAAGGAAAGGCTCCATTGATTGTTGAGAAAAATGAAAACACCAAGATCAAAACTGAACCTGTTAAGAATTCGATATCTAAAAATGATAAATTTTACCAACGGGTTGCATCACCTCAACAAACATGGAAGCCAAAAGTTGTTGAAAAGAAAGCAAATTCACCAAAGGTGTCTGAAACTGAAAAATCATCATCTTCAACCAAGAAGATGTATGTACCTTTGGATTTATATAAGAAACAAAAATCGACTTCTGAAAAGAAGTATGTGGTGAAGAAAGACCAATCATTCGGTCAACCTCAAAAAGACGAATTTTTCTTATTCAAAGAGGTTGAAGTTGGGACTGCTGAAAACTTAAAAATGAATGATAAAAACTTTCCGCCACTTTACACTACAAAAACTCACATTAATATCAAGTTACCCGAGTCAAAAGAGGCTTGGGTACCATCAAAATCTCATTGAATGTTTTTGATATGTGCAGGAGCTTCCAAGATCCGTTTCACGTTGGATTATGGATAGTGGAGCTTCTCGGCACATGACAGGAAAGACAGCGCTGCTGTATGATGTTAGAAATATCAATGGAGGTTATGTAGGGTTCGCTGGTAACCAAGGTGGTAGAATTGTTGGTGAAGGAACGTTATCTAACGGGATCGTTACGTTTGAAAGAGTTAACTACATTGCTGAGCTGGAAAATAATCTGCTAAGTATCTCGCAGATTTGTGACCGGATGTATACTACTCACTTCACAGACAAAGAGTGTTTGATTTTGAAATCAGGCTTTGTTATTCCTGAAGAATGTATTATCATGAGAGCGCCTAGAGTGGATGATCTGTATGTTTTAGACATGAGTGTAGCAACTACAACAACGGGTCAAGCACACTGTTTTGTTTCTAGAGCAACGGAGAAAGAATCAAAGTTGTGGCATCGTAAGATGGGCCACATTCATCTTCGTAAAATGAATCATCTGGTGCATAATGATTTGGTTCTGGGAGTTCACATTAAAGGTTTCCATCTAGAAAAAGAGTGCATTAGTTGCATGAAAGGCAAGCAAAAGAAAAAGTCACACCCCAAAAAGCAAGTCAATTCAGTCTCAAGACCTTTGGAGAGACTTCACATGGATTTATTTGGTCCTGTGAATGTCAAAAGTATTACAGGAGAACTTTATTGTCTTGTGATTACTGATGATTATTCCAGATTTTCATGGGTATCATTCTTGAAGTCGAAAGAGGAAACGTTTGACAGTTTGAGGGGGTTGTTCAGAAAGATTGAAAATTTGTACCAAAGGCGTATCAGAAGAATTAGAAGTGATAATGGTACCTTGTTCAAGAACAACAAGATGGAAGAATATTGTGATGAAAAAGGTATCTTGCATGAGTTTAGTGCTCCATACACTCCGCAACAGAATGGAGTCGCAAAACGTAAAAACAGGGCACTGATCGAAACGGCCAGAACAATGCTTGCTGATTCAAAGTTACCGATAAATTTTTGGGCTGAAGCAGTTTCTGCCGCATGCTATACACTTAACAGAGTTCTCACTGTCAAGAAATTCAACAAAACATGCTTTGAATTGATCAATAACCGCAAACCGAATCTAAAGTATCTTGAACCGTTTGGGTCACCCTGTACTGTTCTAGAGCCTTTTGGAAAGCTTGGTCCGAAGAGTATTGAAGGAATATTCATAGGATATGCAAGTCCGTTACGACGAGTCTTCGTTCCAAGTCTGAAGCGGATTATTGAAGCTCAAAATGTTGAATGTCAAGGTCATACAATGCCTCCACAGAATCCTGGCGACTCATGGCGTTTCAATTATGATATTCTGTGGGAGTCCTTCAACATGGAGGAAGAACCAGAGTTCTTTGATGAGTTGGATATTATGAGAGAGTATGAAGATTCAGATGAAAGATTTCCAGCAGAAACTTATCGAAAACGACAAGCTTCAAATGATGATGAGGCGGGTCCAAGCAATGCTGGAGAACATGCCGATATTGAAAATGATGTTGCTCAAAAAGATCAAACGGTAGAGAATGATAATCAAGAATCTGAAAACAGACCAATATTCGATCGTGATGATTCAGATTCTGAGGGGGGAGATAATCCAGTTTTCAAATCAAACTATTCCAGTCAGTGAACAAGTTGCTAATCAAAACATCACAAATTTGGAGAGCGAAGTAGATGTTTCAGGCGAGGTGATGCCAAGAACACTTTCTTATCATCCAGAGGAACTGATAATCGGAGAACTGCAATCAGGCGTCCGCAATCGAAGACAGCTTGATCAAGGACTTACATGTTTTTATACAAAAGTTGCTCCTTTACAAACTGAATTTTCATTAAGTTGCTTTATCTCGCAGATAGAACCAAGGACGTATAAAGAGTCGCTTACTGAAGATTCGTGGGTAAATGCAATGCAGGAGGAGTTAAGCCAATTTGAGAAGTTAGGTGTGTGGAAGCTAGTAGATTTGCCCGATGGTCACCAGAAGATTAATACCAAATGGGTGTTTAAATGCAAGAGGGATGATCGAGGAGTTATCATTCGAAACAAAGCTTGACTCGTTGTCCAAGGCTTCAGTCAACAGGAGGGGATAGATTTCACTGAAGTATATGCCCCTGTCGCAAGACTTGAAGCAATCAGAATCTTCCTTGCATTTGCATCGTGGAAGGGATTTAAAGTTTTTCAGCTAGATGTGAAGTCGGCATTTCTCTATGGCAAGGTGAAAGAGGAGGTATATGTCGGACAGCCATCGGGCTTCACCGACCCAGTTCACAAAGATAAAGTTTATCTCCTTGATAAGGCGTTGTACGGCTTACATCAGGCCCCGAGAGCCTGGTATGAGACCTTGTCTCAACATTTGTTAGCCAATCACTTCATTCGAGGAAAGATAGATGCCACTCTGTTCACAAAAGAAGTCGACGGGCATCTTCTGATAGTCCAAATTTATGTGGACGACATAATTTTCGGGTCTACAAATGAACAACTCTGCCAAGATTTTGAACAAGTTATGAAGCAGAAGTTTGAAATGTCTTCAATGGGTGAGATGAAGTTCTTCTTGGGACTTCAAGTTGATCAACTTCCCGAGGGAACTTTCATACATCAAACAAAATACGTTCATGATGTTCTGGAGAAATTCGGGATGTCAGGAATGTCACCAATGTCCACCCCATTAGCGACGAACCATGGAATAAACCCTGATCTCACCGGAGAGAAGGTAGATGAAACATTATATCGCTCCATGATCGGCTCGTTAATGTACTTGACGGCATCAAGACCGTATATTATGTACCCAACTTGCCTCGCGGCTCGATTTCAGTCAAATCCTAGAGCTTCGCACATGGTAATTGTGAAAAGGATTCTACGCTACCTGAAAGGAACTCCATCTCTGGGGTTGTGGTATCCAAAAGTTGGCGACTTCACGCTCGAAGGATATTCTGATTCTGATTTCGGATGCTGCAAAGTGAATGCTAAATCAACAACAGCGGGGTGCCAGTTTTTCGGACCACGATTGGTCACCTGGCGATGCAAGAAGCAGACCTCTGTCGCTTTATCCACTTGTGAAGCTGAATATGTATCTGCTAGCAGCTGCTGCTCTCAGATCTTGTGGATCCAGCAACACATGCGAGACTACGGTTTGCAATTTCTTAACTCCCCTATCTTTGTTGATAATGAGGCAGCAATAAACATAACAAAAAATCATGTTCATCACGCTAAAACAAAACACATTGAAATTCGTCATCACTTCATCCGAGACTGTTTCGAGAAGAAGTTGATACGAATAGAGAAAATCCACACCGATGAACAAAAAGCTGACTTACATACCAAAGCATTTGACAAAACACGTTTTAAGTATCTTTTGAAACTTAATGGTATGAAGTTACTATCGGATGCGGAGGAAATCGTTGGCGTTGATGAAGGTACCACTGTAGATGATGTTGAAAAACAATCTGCAATGGTTTGTCGAATTTTTACTTGTTTTGATTTTTAGGGGGAGATAGTAGTTTTATTTTTTGAAAATACAAAAACAATTAAAAAATTCGAAAAAGCCAAAAACTTTAGAAAATTTCAAAAACCCAAAAACATGATAAAATTTCAAAAAGAGTTTGTGTAAAAAGGGAAAATGATAGTACATCAGCTAGACGGTTACAGTACGCTAAAGAAATGGAAGTTTAAATGTGTTAAACAGTCTCACTGATGATGTGCCGATAGGTTTTTACACATTTAGTTAGTTTGTTCGGGATATAAACCTAAAATCTTACTTACTTATTTCGTGGGGAACACTACTTGGATATATAGGTAACCCCTGAAATCTCGTTTGAAAGATCTCTTTTTCTGATATACTAGGTCTTTCTTCTCAGTGATATCTAGGGTATTATTCCAGGACTTCTGCTGAACGGTAGTTCTGACCTAGTCCTCGAATAATACTTTCTGCAAATGCTTGAAACATAGCATCACCCTCAGCATATATGATAAGACAATAAAATTGCTTAGCAATGCTGTTGTAAAAAAGATCCTCTAAAGGGGACACACCCAAAGGTTGAGTCATGATCTCTCTGCTGAACGGTAGTTCTGACCTGAGCTGTCATGATTCTTCATAAATTATTAACCCCTACAGATATCATTTGTGCTATAATTACCTGTAAGACTGAATATCGAGATCTGGATACGGGAGTATATTCAAGAGGTGGGACACGCGTATAAGTTTAAGTCTCTAAAAATACTAAATCAGTATCCTGAACAGAGTGAAATGTGTGTAAGAATTTAAGTGGATCAGCATATCGACAATCTAAGTGAATTGTTTAATGTTTGGCATGAAATCAAGCTTAATGGTACTTGTAACTTGTCGGAAGCTGATATGATTCCCTAACACGCTCACCAAAAATATGTTTGTAAATAGTTTAGATTTACTGTTCTTATATTCTAAATTTCATTTCTAGTCTAGTTGCTTCATTAAAAATCACAAAAAGATTTTATTTTTCTGCTTTATTTTCCGACAAACCAAAGTGGAGAGTTGATCTTCGGATTCGAAAGTTGAAAAAAGACGCAGGAAGTTTCTGAGATGGAAGATGAGTTTGGAGCTAATCATGACTAATCTGTAAATTGAAAAGTCGAAAACAAGTTCATAAAGTTGATACTTGTAATTTTTCTGAAAAATGATTGAACAAAAATTCCAAAAGTCAGTATGTTTTGTTTCAGGTCAACCAAGGTCATTAAGTTGGACTTGGTCGACAAATTAAGTACCTTGGGTCATTAATTTGAACCAAGATACTTAAGTGGATTTCTAAAAATCTGAAAAAATTTGAGAAAAGTCAAAGTTTCCAAAAGAAAACAAATTATGTGCCTCATTCGAATGACAATTCGGACGGATAGAAATCCGCACGGATAGCTTTTCGGATCCTGTGACACTATATAAAGAGGGTCAAAGAGTTGGTCAATGTTACTCGCCCGGACAACTCTCTTTCTCTCTCACACACACATCAACTTTCTGAGCATTTTCTTTGGATTTCTTTGCACGGATCTTTGTTTTCGTTGGTTTGCTCAACATTAACAATGGCAAAGGTATGTTTTTCTAACTCAAATCTGATATGATTCGTTGGTTGATAACTGTTCATCTCGTATCGTTTCTGTTCGGAGCCCTTATCTTAAGATCTAGCTTGTGTTAGTCTGTTTTGTCATGAAATAATCATAGGGTTTTGTTCGGAATGTTTAGATCTAAAGTTTTACCGGTTTAATTTTTGTTATAACATGTTTAAATCTTGTAGATCTGATGTTTAGACGGTACGAAGTGTCGGTTAGGTTTTTGTGAAATTGAACTGTGTATAGGACGTTTTAGACATCATTGAACATAGGGTTTTGATCGCGCTGACATCCTCTATGTGGATCTGTGTTCAATTTTAGGATTTGTCATAGAAATTTTTTTGGTGTTTAAAGTTTGTTCTTCATCTGTGATCCGGTCGGATAGCAATCCGCATGGATAACTTGTCCGCACGGATGACAATCCGGGGCAACGACAGGTTGTCCGCACGGATGATAATCCGTGGCAACGACAGGTTGTCCGCACGGATGACAATCCGGGGCAACGACAGGTTGTCCGCACGGATGACAATCCGGGGCAACGACATGTTGTCCGCACGGATGACAATCCGTGGCAACGTCATGTTTCCGGGGCAACGACATGTTGTCCGCACGGATGACAATCCGTGGCAACGTCATGTTGTCCGCACGGATGACAATCCGGGGCAATGTCAGGTTGTCCGCACGGATAACATTTCGGGGCAAAGTCTTGTTATCTTTCTATCCACACGAATATCAATCCGCGTCACTACCATCCGGGTTAACTTTAGTTGACCAATCCGGACGGACACTTTGTCCGGACGGATGGCAATCCGTTCAGGTGACAATCCGTGTGGATAACCCTCAAGTAACAATCCGTACGGATACACACTTAACAAAAAAAAATCTGGACGGATATCCATTTGTATCCCTTCACAGAGTGGAAAGTTTTTAAGTGTTAGAATATTTTGAGATTCTAAATTTTCTTAAGCAAATCAAATCTTTCTGCAGGATTGGGACAAATCTCAAAATATTTATTGTCTATTGGATAAAGAGTTTACCGAAAACACAATAATTCAAGACATTGCAAAATTTTTGATAGAAAGCAGAATCTCTAAGGCTTTAACAGACAAAACTGTAGCATACGAATCTCATGTTAAACGATTTTGGAATGCTGCGAGATATGAAGAGAGTGATAAAACTATTTATTCTGCTGTATCAAAGAAGGACGAAAGGGGAAAAGATATAGATTTAGAGATGAAAGTGACAGTTGGTGATGTAAGGAGGGTATTGGATTTAAGAGATGCTGATAGTGACCCAACCATTGTTTCTGAACGTCTTGTAAAAGGGATGTGGTGTAGAATGGGTTTTGCTGGAAGTGTAATTGGAAAAATGTTGAAAACAAGTTTCAGTCATGCTTATAAATTCATGGTTCATTGTGTCATCCATGCGTTGTCACATAGAAAAGGCGGATATGATGAAACTTCGGATTATATCATGAATATCATTGCTTGTCTTGTTCTGAACAGACCATATAATATCTGTCAAGTAATTTTTGATTACATGACGGAGAATGTGAAAGAAGGAAGCAAGAGGTACCTTATGTATCCTAGGTTTGTTCAAATGTTGATAGATGATCAGTTTGAAGGCTTAGAAAAGAGAAATAATGATATTTTGGGTTTGAGGCATATGTCACCAGACACAATCAGCAGGTTGATCAAGAGTCCAAATCCAGGAGCAAAAAGAATGATCTGCAAAATTTCAAATCCGAACTATGTAGCTCCAGAAAATAATGCATGGAGACATGAAGATAGTAATTCTGATAATGAAGATGACAGAATGAGCTTGTTCTTTAAGAAAGATACTAGATGGTGGTGTATCAAGGATGGGAAGAGAAAGAGAACTCCAAAGACGTCCCCTGTAGTTTCTATTCCAAAGAATGCAGAAAAGGGTATTGTGAAAGGGGGAGTCTTAAGGAAATTAGAATTTTATATTGAAAAATCTTTTATAAATTTGTCAACGTTTGTTTTGCAGGGCCTTCTGGAGTTCCGAAGCAAAAGTTGATAGATGAAAAAGTTTTGGAACCATAAAAAGTTATTAAAGAAGGAGCTGAATTATTATCACAATCTCTGAAAAGTTTCTTAAAGAAGAATGAGGATGTTGCTAAAGGTGTTAAAGATCAAGAAGGTGTCGTTCAAGATTTATCAAGTGATGATGATTCTGAAACCACTATATCAGAATCTGAACTTGACCCAATCATTCTTGGCAAAGGAAAAGCTCAGTTAAAGAAAAAGTCTCCAAAGAAAAAGAAAGAGTCAGATGAAGAAGATTCAACTTATGATCCTGAGAATCCAAAGAAACAAATAAGAAAAAGAAAAGCAGTTCTAGCTGGTTTCATTCCGAGAAATGTGCGTGCTAGAAAAGGAGAAGCTCAAGTTCAAATTGAACAAGGAAGTAAAGATTCACAACATGTTAAACCTCGAGAAACAGAAGCTGAAAAGAAGACTAGTCACGATGACTATGTTGAAGTAACCGAAGGTGGAGTCTCTTATTCAGATTTTCCGTCAATACCAAAGAATATTGAGATTCCAGAATCTTCACGTCCAAAGGGTTCAGATGATTTCTTTAGCAATCTTCCACCTGCTTCAGGAGATCCGTTAGAAGATCTGAATTTTGATGATGATTTGTTCAACAATGAAGCAGTGAGAGTTCTGGCAAAGAAAGTCAAAGAGCTTGAAAAAGAAAAAGAAAAAGCTGAAGAAGAACGTGATCTTTTGTTGAAGCAAGTTAATAAAATAATGAAAGCTCATGATCAACTTAGATCGGTGCTAATTTTTCATGAAGATACCATGAAGAATATGAAGGAAGATGGTGATAATAATAATAAAGTGATTGAAGTTCTTACGGCAGAAATCTCTTCATTGAATGAGAAGACAAAGAATCTCCAGGATGTAAATCAGACACTCAATCAGCTTCTCAGTGAAATGAGTGAAGCTACTTCAAATGAAATGAAAACAATGAAGTTGGAGATGGAAGCCATGAAAGCAGATAAAATGATGAAAGATGAACAACTTAAGATGTTGTTGTCGAAAATCATTTGAAAAAGGATGTTCATGCTGCCTTCAATGAAATTGAAGTAAGAAAAGTTGAAGAAAGAAGACTTGAAAGAGAAAGAAGACTAGCTGAGGATGCTATTCAAAAGAACAAAAGTGTAGTTGAAGATGTTCAAGAAGCTGGTGGTTCTTCAAGTCAAATTGGTACTGAAATGTTTGATGCTGAAAATGTTCAAGAACAAGTTGCTGAAGAACAAGTTGTACATGGTCAAGATTTCATGTTAGTTGGAGAGCCTTCTCAAATCATTGATTCTGATCAAATCATTCGAAGAGTTGCTGTTGCACAAAAGAAGAAAAAGGCCAAAGAAGTGTTGCTATTAGAATTCAAGACAAAGCAATTTGTACTTATTGGTGATGCATATACAGTGCCTCTCAACGTAAAAGAAGCTCTTCACAGAATGAAAATTATGAAAAGGAGAAAAGAAGCAAAGAAGGCTCGTGGAGAAGAAGTTAGTGATTCTGATGAAGAACTTCTTGGAGATGATGAAGCAGATGAAGAAGACGATGATAAAAAAGACGACGATGATGAGAAAGATGAAGATGATAAGAAAGACGACGATGATGAGAAAGATGAAGATAATAAGAAAAATGATGACGATGATCAAGGTGCTTCAGGATTGCTGGTGAAGAATCCTGTTGACGAACATAAGATTGAGAAGTTTCTGAATGATCAGATCAACGAACAAGAAGAAGATGATCAGCAAGAAACTTCTACATCGGGAAAACAACATGTAGAGCAGGTATTTCTCACGAATCCTACCGTCATTTTCTTACATGATAAAAATCAGGAAGTGATTGAGGTGAGAAGATCAAGGGAAGAGATGTTAGAGGAATTGGGTTTGTAAGAAGGAAAATTTAAATTCGATATTGAAGATGAGATTCCTGAGACTTCTGAAGATGTATTTGAACCAAGATATGCTTTTGAAGCCGATCATTACAATGAAGTAATTGTTGAAGATGCTTCAGATTCATCTGATGATGAAGTTGATTTTCATTATTCTGGAGTTGATGAAACATTTCCCTCGTTGGCGGAAATGTTCAAAGACCGAAATGTTGATGAAATCAGAAGAAAGATTGTGGAAAAAGTGTCTACTGAAGGTATTCCAGAAACCATACCGAGAGAAAATCTTGCTGAAGAAAGAAAGAAATGGTACAAAGTCATGCCAAAAGAGAGAAAGAAACTTAGGGCACTTCAATTCTTCACACATGACAAAGATATCTCTTGGGGTGATATTCTCTCTTGGGGTTATTTGGAAGATTTAAAAGTTTACACAATCAGAAGAGAACAAGGAGTACAGTACTTTGAATTTTTGGCTGATATAAAAACTCTACCATGGTGGGATATAGATGAGTTGGTGAAAACAAAGAACATCAAAGAATATTACCATGGATTGGATGTAAAGCAACATGATCAACGATTATGGAACTATGTGAAGTTGCAAGCGCAGAAAAGATATCCTGATTGGAAACCACACTTCCCAGAGCAAATTGTGAGAATCTTAGAAAATGGTGAAAAAGACATTACTTTGGATGTCAAGCCTCCAAGTTGTTTGAAGAATATGCCTTTACGGGCAATGGAGCAAGATTTCCATGAAGAGTTTGAAGGATGGTTATACAATCAGTCTACGGCCGAGGCAATAATTTCATTAAATAACAAGTCCACTGGTGAAGCAAGAAGGATATGTGTGTTAGATCCTATGTGGCTTGTGAACTGCTCAAAGAAAGACATAGATTGTCTGTTCTACAACAAGATAGTTTATGAGAGACCTGACAGAGAACAAGCAATGCAATATCAAAAGATTGTGGATGTTTGTTTCGCAAAAGACATCAACTCTGGAAGATACCGGAAGACAAAATAGAGAGATCTGGAGATTGATGAGTTCTTAAAAGTATACAAGCGTGAACAACGTTCTAAAAAGATTGCTGAGCATGCTGCTAAGTTGGGAAGACGTAAATTAGGGATTGTACCTCCAACAGATCAAACACCAATTGAATCTGAAGAAAACAAAATTCCTAAGTGGGACCGGAAGCGTGATGGAGATCCTGTCTATAGGAATTGGTGGCTGACTGAAGGAAGACAAAAACGAAAAAGAATGTTGGAGGAAAAGGCACAGAAAATAAGGGAGAAAGCGCGTGAACGAAGACGCAACAGGAGGAATTGAAGACTATGCTGGAAGGTACTACAGCTACATCCGAGGGGGAGTCTGTTATTACATAACGTCTGTAGCTTCCGTCAGCATGTAGTCATATTTTATATTCTGTGTTTTTGTATTCTGTATGTATGTATGTAGATAGTATGACATCTCAGGAGTAGGTTTTGTATGTAAAAGTGTTGGTTGGAAAAAGTTCACTCGTCCTGATGGCAATCCGCACGGAGAACTTATCCGCCCGGATAAGTCATCCGCCCGGATAAGTCATCCGCACGGATAAACCACTCGGACGAACAACACTTCTAGTCTCCTGAGGTTGTCTATATATAGGAGGTCCGGTGCAACTATGTTAGAACTTTTGACTCGCACTGATAGTCTGTACTTCTACCGGATCTTTGCAACTTTCAGAACACTCAATAGAAAGAACAGACAAGTGTTTAAACGTTGAATTCTGTGTTGAACAAATCTGTGATTTATCATAATGGATTCCGCACATTAGACGAAGTCGATTCATCTTGTTCCTTATGATCAGATCCTGTATCAACGGGACCAACAAACATCACGCCTTAAATCACAATAAATTAAAACACCATTGTATGAACATAGACAAAAAACCATGTGTTTTGGTCAAAAATTACCGTAGCAATTAAGTGATCAAATTAGTTAAGTGAGGTAGTGTGCTAAAAAGTGCGTTGGAAATATGCTGGTTAAGTTGTTTGTAAAAACAGTTTTTAGGATACGGCTCAGGATATTGAGCTGTATCGACGATCAAACTATGAGCAAAAAGTAAAGGAAATGACACGAGATGTACGAGGAAAGCCCTTGATTAATTTAGATCGCCGGCATAAAACCTCGGGAGCTGACAATCGCAGCTGCCTAGTTCTTCTTATTGCTTCAAACGTCAGGATACAGTGCAGGATATCGACCAGATCGCTAAGTGTTACAATGCTTTTTTGTGAAAGTGAAAATTGCGAGAGAATGAGTGTAAGAGTGTAGTGAGTGTGATTGTGATGTCCTATTCGATCTGATATACACACCTATTTATAGTAACGAAATACAAACTAAAAGTCCTATAAATATGGGATGCTCCCGAATATTCCATTGTTAACGTTGTAGACCGAGTAATGCGGCTTCAACGTCCTCATTTGAACGACTTGGACCGAGTCTCTCGGAGAAAGGGTCTTCGTGAACGTTGGGCATCTGGACGCGTACTCCTGCACACAACCCGTTAGTAATCCTGAGGATACCATTCAGGATGTTACCAATATCCTGAATGAGCATCTTGGATATGAGCAGATATCATACAATTAAGATATAACTCAAGATATTTCCCAGGATATTGGCTCAGAATTTTACCCATAACAATTGTCCCCAAAAAATGTTACCGTTTAGTATCCTGGCACTAACGGTTATATTTTTTACAGAGAACGAGGCAATTTAAGAGATTAGACCCATGATGTGACCGTTTGCAACTGCTCAGCCTATATTTACTCATCACCACTGTTTTGGTCAAAAATTACCGAAGCAATTTAGTGATCAAATTAGTTAAGTGAGGTAGTGTGCTAAAATTACGTGTGAAAAATGTGTTAACCAAATTAGTTATGAAAATAGTTTCAGGATACGGCTCAGGATATCGAGCTATATCTACAATCAAACAATGAGCAAAAATGTAAAGGTTGACACGTGATGTACGAGGAAAGCCCTTGATCAATCTAGATCGCCGGCATAAAACCTCGGGAGCTGACAATCGCAGCTGCCTTGTTCTTCTATTGCTTCAAATATCAGGATACAGTGCAGGATGTGGTGCGGATCAACTAGGTGTTACAATGTAATTTGATTACAAGTGTTTGTGTGTAGTGATTGTTGAAAGCTAGAAAGCAGAAGTGTTCGAGAGTGTGTGAAAGTTGCATCGTGCCGTAATCTGATCCGCCCCAGTCTATTTATAGTAAAACAAATGTAACTAACTATCCTACATAACCGGGATCCAACGAATATTCCTTAGTCGAACGTTGTAGACCTGGTCTTTCGGGTTCAACGTCTCTCCTTTAACAAATACGCCCGAGTCTTGAGGAGATGGAGTCCATTTGACCGTTGGCAAGTCCGAGTTTTTAACCTGCACGTGATTAATTCAATATACCTCAGGATATCACCCAGGATGTTAGCAATATCCCCGTCCAGTATCCTGACCACATATAAACAATTAAAAGCAGGATATAGTTCAAGATAAGTATGCTTAGAAAATAACCCATAACAATTGTCCCCAAATATATCGGTTGGTATACCAATCCAACGGATATATTTTAAAAGTTTTATCTCATAACTTAAGGCAATCAATACGACTAGACCCTTGAAATGACAATGGTGCAACTTCCAAAGCATTATTTACTCTTTACCCCTACATTCAGCCTATATTAACCGAGGGACTCCTCATTATGGTTATCCTTATCTTCAACCGAATATCAGGTACTTTTCTCTCTATCCCTTCTATTTTCCTTGATTATATCTCCTTTTCTCCGATTGTGATCTTCCATGGCGACCCGTACCAGATCGCAAATGGCGGACTCTGTTTCCACCTTTCACAAACATAATTTGCTTCCAAAACCTTCAAAAGAGGTGTGTTGATATCTCGGCCCTACGAGCTTCCGGTGCCTTTCCCGCCGGGACAATCTTCCGTCCATTCGACCGAGAGGTCCGATCGGACTTTTGTTCCGACGAATGGGTCTGCTTTTTTGCCTATCCTTTCTCCATAGGACTTCAATACCCGTTTTTACCTTTTATTTCTCGTTTCTTCGAACTTACGGGTCTTAGCTTTGCCCAAATCATGCCCATTGTTTGGCGCATATTAGTCACCTTGGAAGGAATTAAGGCTCGCCATATGCCCGACCTGTGCATCGAGGATTTGCCGATGGCTTATCGTTTAAGATCTCATGGTTCTAGCCGATTCCTTCTATTCTCTATTTCTAAAGACCCTCTCATCCTCAAGGCTACCAAGAACGAGGATAAGTGGACAAGAAAATTATTTTGTGTGAAAAGAGACTCCAATGATAAGGGTTTTGACCTCCCTAAAAGATGGTTGACTTCTGGTAGGAGTTAGGGTTTCTAGGAGTATCCCTAATCATATCCCGAACCTTCATCCTGAACCAGCACCCTGATATGTTTATTTCTTTTCTTGCAGCAAACTTTGAAGAACTAGCTCCTCCTAGTGCTGAATCGGAAGGGAGAATAAAAGAGATCTACAAGCTTCCAGAGAGTGAAAGAACCTTTAATCTGTTACTCACAAGCTCAAGTCAAAGATCAAGTTCCAACATGTCTGGTAAGCATATGTTCAGGAATTATTTTTATGTTAAATTGATTATTATTTTTAGAGGTATAATAAGCTTAAAACATCTTCCCATGGGCAGTGCCAGTTATTAACCTCGAAGGCTTCCAACTTGACGAGTTGGACAGTTACTCCAGCCTTGTGCCTGCCAAACAAGAACCTAAGCCGAAGCCATCTGCCACACCGAAGCCCATCACTTCAAAGACTACTTCTGCTTCTAAAGCCCCCCCAGCATCCAGGACCTGGGCCTCTAGTTCCCGGAAGAGGAAAGAAATGGATTCTCCAGCCGCCTCTGAGACATTCTCTCTCGAGAATCATGGGTTTAGTGAAGCTACTTCATTCGTCAAGCAGGTAAAAATTCCCTTCCAATATCCTGAACACACATGTTAATCATTATCCTGTTCATTTTACGCCGATACCTGTATCTTTAACTGCAGGGCTTGGAACGTCTCATGCATTTGTATGAAGACGCCTGTGGGCTTAATAAGATGCTGCAGATCAAGCTCGAAAAAGCTGAAGCCACCATAGCTGATCAAGGAACAATTGCAGCTGCCAAGTCCCAGCATTATGAGGACAAATACAAGGCAATGACCCAGGAACATCAAGCTGCCCTCCACAAGGTCAAAGAGGATGCCCAAGCCAATCTAGATGCCGCCCTTCTCCAATATCAATAAGATATGAGTTCATATCGGGACAGTCTCAAAGCATCCGTGGTCATCTCTCTTCTCCAAGCCAGGATAAGGATGGCTTATGAGGCCAGGGATTTGGGCTTCGAATGCCCCTCCTGGAACGTAAAGGCTTGGGAAGGGAAACTACAGGATCTCGGAGGTCATCCCGTTGCTCATCCTGCAAAGCATGCTGGTGAAGAGCCTTCTAAGGCGGCAGAGGAAGTGGCCAATGCTGGTGATGATGCCGAGAAGAATCCTGAAGCTGATGCTGGTGCGGATGCTGGGAAAGAAGTTGCTGATCAGGAAGGCGCCGCTTCTTAAGCGGCGAAGTGGGTGATGATGGATATACGTGCCAAGGCCGGAGCCCACTTTTTTAAATTTCATGGTTGTGGTTGTCAAAAACAATTTACATTTCCTGTCTTTGAACAATTTATATTTCCTGCATTAGAACAATACGATGACCAAAGGTGGATGGGTCCTAGGTTTTAGGATGAAGCCCTTGGTCATCGGTTAGTATAATCTGTTTTGAATTTCGTAGCGGTTGAAGGTGGACAGGTTTCGTTTTGAGATAAAACCTTCAACCGTTACGTAGGTATGGTAAAAACTAATCGTGCTTTTGGCGGATGGGCCTTGGTTTAAGGTGAAACCAAAAGCACAACTTTTGACTTGTTAATAATATAACTATCTCTTGACTTATTTGTTGTTGCCTTGCATTACTTAATGTAACTCTTAGCTTTGTAAAAATTTTGTATTGTTATCTTATGAAAATATTCTAATCAATATGCTCAGCGATATATTATAAAAACTTTTATTAGATAGGACTTCTAAACATTCGTTCAACTTTGTAGAAAGCTTTTTAAAGAGTGAAAAACAGTCCACTTTTCCAAAACCTGTTTTGATAATACTAAAATGATCAAAGTTTCTAACTTAATCAAATATCCTGAAAAGTATTTTGAAAATATATTTTGAGAATATATCAGGATATTTAACCTTTTACCAAGCATAGTATTGTCAAAAACTTAAACAACGTTTACAAAGGAAAGATCATACCAGGAATAGGGTATAACCCTATTATCAAACCTCAATCCCTTTGCAACTTTTCTAATGAAGATGTCCCCTGATTGAGACACTTAGTGCACTAGTTCCGAGCCTGATCCTTTGAGCTTTACACCATCGCTTTAGTAGGAATGTCCCCTGTGTACAATGTCTTCAAATACTTAGAAATCTTCTGGATATCAGTTCCCATTGTATAGACAATTTTTCATGTTACAGGGGTAAAACCCAAAAAATATATTGGGGATGAATCCCTTGCATTCTGGGGAAAATCCCGAATTTTCGTGCGCTACAGGCGGGAGTGTATAAACTCCAAGACTTAGAAAGGTGAAAACCTTTAAACCTTAGAGAGTATGAAAATACCCTTTCGTGAGAGAGGGTGATCAATCCTCATATACCTTTAGGATTCAGGATATAGCCAATAGTGACGAAATTGTCAGCCACTTTTACATGGACTGGTCCCGCCACCTTGAACTATCCCTGAATAACTTGCACTCCAGGCGGAGTGTTTAAACCCAATTCGGAAGAAAGGTGAATACCTTTAAACCTGTGAAGGGATCGGGATCCCTTATACGTGAGAGAGGGGGCCAATCCTCTAATCTTCTGAAGTATCCTGAGTGAGCATCCTGGAGCTATATCCCGAAGCATATACTGCAAAACATCCTTAAACTAAGGTGGGTGTTAGCTTGGCTAACACCCCTCCGATGCTTAAGTTAGTATTGGGTTTCAAAGAATAAATTAAACCTAACATATTTAAAAAAGATAGAATTCATACCATCCTGAGTTAGAAATCAAATTCTAAACTCACTTGAAATAAAGCTTAAGGTGTATAGCATTCCAAGATCTCGGTAGCATATCCCCTTCCATATTCTTGAGTCTATATGCTCCTTTCCCTGCTTCTGATTCAACTTCATATGGTCCTTCCCATTTTGGAGCTAGCTTGCCATCGGCAGGATTAGTAGTATTCTGAAAATCCTTTCTTAACACCCAATCTCCAACCTTAAATCTTCTGGTCCTAATATTCTTGTTATATGCTCTGGATATTCTTTGTTGATATGCTGCCATCCTCAGCCTTGCTGCATCTCTTGTCTCATTAATAGTATCCAACTCCTGGCATAGGACTTCAGGATTCTTTCAGGATCCTAGAGGTTGGATCTTGCTGTAGGTACCACCATTTCTGTCGGGATCACTGCTTCTGCTCCAAATACTAAGGAAAACGGGGTTTGGCCTGTTGCATTCTTTACCGTTGTCCTATCAGCCCACAAAACAAAGGGTAATTCTTCTGCCCATCTTCCTTTTTTGGCTCCAAGTGTCTTCTTTAAGTTATTGACAATTATCTTGTTTGAGGATTCTGCTTGTCCATTCGCTTGAGGATGTACCGGAGTAGATGTTATCATTTTGATTCCCCAACTCTTGCAAAAGTCAGTAGTTCTCTTGCTTATAAACTGAGAACCATTGTCACAGATTATATCGGCTGGTATTCCGAATCTGGTCAGGATATTTCTCTTTATGAAGGATACTACTTCTTGATCCCTGACTTGGACAAATGCCTCGGCTTCAACCCATTTGGAGAAATAATCTGTCATTGCCAACATAAAAACCTTCCCTCCTGGAGCCTTTGGAAGCTTTCCCACTATATCCATACCCCACTTCATAAATGGCCAAGGGGAAACAATAGGATATAATGGTTCAGCAGGCTGATGCAGTATGTTACTATGTCTTTGACATGCATCACATCTTCGAACATATTCTGTGGCATCTCTCCTCATTGTCGGCCAATAATATCCTGTCCTTAATGCTTTTGAGAATAATGACCTGCCCCCAGTATGGTTACCACAATCCCCTTCATGTATATCCTGAAGTACTTCCTTGGCTTAAGGATCCTCCAAGCACCTCAAATACGGTCCTGCAAGAGATTTCTTGTATAAAACATTATTTATAACAGTGAATCGTGATACCTTCATCCTAAATGCCGTAGGATTTTCATTTCTAGGGATGTGTCCTTCTTTGAGATATCTCATGATTGGAGCCGTCCAGGATCTAGGATCCTCTTCAGGATACTCTGCTCCAGGATCCTGAATACCCGCTACTTCTTTATCCCGAGGATTCATTGCAGGATACAAGACATGTAATATTGGTATTTGGGTTCCTTCTAGTATCCTGATCGATGATCCCAGATTTGCTAAGGCATCTGCTTCAGCATTATCCTCCCTTGGTACCTGTTCAAGTGTAAAAGCATCGAAATATCCTGCTAATTTTTTGAGAATATCGAGGTATTCGATTAATTTCTCACCCTTAACTGCATAGGATCCATTAAAATGGTTAGTAATTAACAAGGAGTCAACATATACTTACAAATTCTTGATACTCATATTCTTAGCCAATTCTAATCCTGCAATTAAAGCTTCATATTCTGCCTCATTATTAGTAGCAGGAAATTCACACCTAATAGCCTGGGGTAATATGTCCCCCTGTGGCGATTTTAGTAGTATACCTAAACCTACACCTCCTATATTGGATGCACCATCAGTATATAACGTCCAGGATCCTGAAGATTCTCCCAACTGTTGAACTTCTAGGTCTACCTCGTCTTGAATATCACTACTGAAATCAGCCACAAAGTCGGCTAAAGCCTGAGACTTTATGGCATTTCTAGGTTCATATACTAAATCATAAGCACTTAACTTTACTGACCACTTGGCCATCCTGCCTGACATCTCGGGTTTCCTAAGCACATTTTTAACAGGATAGTTGGTTTTAACATGGATCCTATGTGTCTCAAAATAATGTCTAAGCTTTGTCGATGCCATGACTAGAGCTAATATCATATTTTCTAAATGAGAATACCTAGTTTCAGCATCTAACAAACTTTTACTAACATAATAAACAAGATATTGCTGACCTTCATGGTCTTTTATAAGAACGACACTTACAACATTCCCTGATACATCGAGGTATAGGGATAGTGGTTCACCATTTTCAGGCTTCATCAATAGAGGTGCAGTTGAGAGATATCGCTTCAAATCCTGCAAGGCTGCTTCATGCTTTGCTCCCCATTCAAATTTCTTATTCTTCTTGAGGATATCATAGAATTCCTTGCATTTTTCCGAGGATCTTGACATAAATCTATTCAAAGCTGCTACTCGGCCTGTTAACCGTTGTACGTCCTTAATATTCGAGGGTGATTTTATATCCAGGATAGCTTTAATCTGCTCCGGGCTTGCCTCTATCTCCCTTTTCGTCACCATATATCCAAGAAACTTTCCTGCCCCCACTCCGAAATGGCACTTAGCAGGATTCAGCTTTATGTTGTACTGGTCCAGGATATCAAATGCTCCCTTGATATCCTGGAGGTGATCCTCAGCCTTTTTAGATTTTACCACGATATCGTCAATATATACCTCCATGGTGTCCCCCAGCTTATCTTTGAACATCATGTTCACTAATCTCTGGTATGTTGCACCTGCATTTTTCAAACCGAAAGGCATGGCAGTATAGCAATATATACCTGTTGGTGTCATGAAAGCAGTTTCCTCCTGGTCCGAAGGCTCCATTTGAATCTGCTGAAATCCTGAGGATGCGTCCATGAACGTTAACATTTCATGTCCAGCAGTAGCATCTACCATTGCATCGATATGAGGGAGAGGAAATGGTTCTTTAGGACAAGCCTTGTTCAAGTCCGTGTAGTCTACACAGACTCTCCATTTCCCGTTTTTCTTCTGTACCACAACTACGTTTGCTAGCCATATTGGAAACTTGACTTCTCTGATCATCCTGGACTTCAACAATCTTTCAACTTCTTCTTGGATAATCATATTCCGCTCAGGAGCAAATTTTCTTCTTTTTTGCTGAACAGGCTTGAATGATCTGTCAATTCCAAGCTTGTGAGTGATAATGTCTTTGGATATGCCTGTCATATCCTCATGCTTCCACGCAAACGTTGACATCCTGCATTTCAAAAAGTTAGTTAACTGCACTTCAATATCCTGAGGGATATTGGTTCCTACGAGCACCGAGATATCAAGATTATCCTGATCCAGGATAATTTTCTTCACATCTTGCTCCGAAGCTTCCAAGGTATCCCGGGACCGCATCTTTAATTGCTATGCTTGATTAGGATTGGTTGAAGATTTCATCGAGGATGAATAGCATTCTTTCGCTTCCTGCTGATCACTTTCAACCTTGACAACTCCCCAAGGGGTAGGGATCTTGATGCATTGGTGATATGTTGATGGCACAGCCTTCATATCGTGAATCCATGGTCTTTCCAGTATGATGTTATAGCAGGATAAGGAGTCCATCACACAGAAGCGTTGTATCGAGTTGACCCCTTCAACATATACTGGTAACTTTATCTCCCCTACGGTATTCCTAGCTTCTCCACTGAAACCAACGAGCACAATGGACTTCGAAGTAATGTCCATCGGAGATACATTCATCCTTTTCAATGTTTCCAGCTGAATTATATTGACAGAACTACCGTTGTCCACCAATATCCTGCGTACAAAATGGTTAGCCACATATAATGTTATTACCAAAGCATCATGGTGAGGATCCTGAACAGTATCCCTGTCATCACTATCGAAAGTGATCACTTTATCAGTTGTGAGGGTAGTTATCCTGACTGGTTTGTCTCCCCTTTCACTCTTAGCTTCCTTTGCATATCTCTTAGCCGCCGAATACGAAGTCCCACAAATGTCGGATCCTCCTGAAATAAAGTTAATTATCTTGGCATCTGCTGGGGGTGATGCTGATCGTTCAGGATCCTTCTCAGGATCCTGCCCTTTATTCTTCTTTCTTCCCAGTAAGTCCTTCAGATACCCCTTGCTTAACAGGTAACTATCTCTTTCCTTAGAGCAATGTAATCCTCGGCCATATGTCCGAAGTCTTCATGGAAGGCACACCATTTAGATTTATCCTACCAATCAGCTTTCTGCTGGTTCTTTCGAGGCCACCTAGCTTTGTCCCCTAAACCCTGCATATCATACATTAACTCAGGTATATTGACAGAGAAGCAGTATTCAGATAAGTCAGGATATTCTTCAGGATCCTCGTCTTCAACAGCATTCACTTTCTTGTTATTATTTCTGCCATATGGCTTGGAGCGATATGGCTTATATGAGGATTCTGATTTCCTGTTAGTTGATTCATAGGTTGAGGTAGAATTCATCCTCTCCTGCATCTTCTTGTCATCTTCCAAACGGATATATCTCAAAGCCCTGTTACGAGCTTCGTCGAGATTCCTGCAGGGATTCATTACAAGATCCTGATAAAACTGAGAATCCTTTTGTAATCCCCTCTTAAAAGCTTGCACAGCTGTTGCAACATCAAGTTGTGGGATATCCAAGGATTCTCGACTGAATTTGTTCACATAATCCCTCAAGGATTCCTGAGGCCGTTGAGTTATCCTGTAAAGATCACTGGTTAGTTTCTCAAAACTCCGGCTGCAAGAAAACTGACTATTAAATAAATTAACCAAATGAGCAAACGAAGTAATTGAGTGAGGACGGACATTTAATAGCCATTTTAAGGCTGATCCTGTCAGGGTAGACCCAAACCCCTTGCACAAGCATGCTTCCTTGAGCTCCGGAGGGATAGGGTTAATCTCCATTCTTTCCCTATACTGGGCAATATGCTCTTCAGGATCCGTAGTCCCATCATACAGCTTCATGTTGGGAGTCTGAAATCTTTTTGGGATTTCAGCATCACAGATAGGATATGCAAAGCGGGATATCCTGTGGCTGTCTTGGGATACTTCCGGAATTGGCTGGACCACTCCAGGTACACTAGATATAATGTCCTTCAATTTCTGGAGCTCCCTGGTAAAAGTTGACGTCATACCTGCATCCTGCAAAGAGCCATTGTTGTTGGTAGCAAGAATATTATTATTTGACACATTACCGGTCTGAGGATTTTGGCCATATCCTGAAGCATATCCTGAACTCCTCACAGTCGACATCCTGACCGAGGAGGGTATCTCAGGGGTACGATTCGGAGAATGGCTTGGGACGATATTCCCCCTGTTATCCTCAGTGTAAACTGCGGAACTGAAATTCAAAGCTCTGGGTTGTATGGGAGTGACAGTTTCTTCAGCAGGTCTACTCGAGCTAGCTTTTAAGAGTTGTATTTCTCTTAATAGCATTTGGTTAGTTTCCTGTTGCTGCCTCATTTGTTCCTGCACACTTCCAAATAAAGTTAGAATTTCATCATTAGAGGCTAAAACGGGAGCAGATCCCTGAACACTCCGAGTAGGGATAACATCTTGAGGTTGTGAAGAAAATGGCATCCTTGGAGGAGGTGGTGGAAGCACCGAACCGGTAGTAGCAGAGGTTGCAGCGGACATAGTGGAGGAGCTCATGTTTGATCTTGAGGCCATTGTAAACAATGTGGCAAAAAGTTTTGAAAATAGAAAACCGATTAACGATTTCACAAAGATTTTTAGTAAAAGTAGCACCACTTGCCCCACGGTGGGCGCCAAATTGTTTTGGTCAAAAATTACCGAAGCAATTTAGTGATCAAATTAGTTAAGTGAGGTAGTGTGCTAAAATTACGTGTGAAAAATGTGTTAACCAAATTAGTTATGAATACAGTTTCAGGATACGGCTCAGGATATCGAGCTATATCTACAATCAAACAATGAGCAAAAATGTAAAGGTTGACACGTGATGTACGAGGAAAGCCCTTGATCAATCTAGATCGCCGGCATAAAACCTCAGGAGCTGACAATCGCAGCTGCCTTGTTCTTCTATTGCTTCAAATATCAGGATACAGTGCAGGATGTGGTGCAGATCAACTAGGTGTTACAATGTAATTTGATTACAAGTGTTTGTGCGTAGTGATTGTTGAAAGCTAGAAAGCAGAAGTGTTCGAGAGTGTGTGAAAGTTGCATCGTGCCTTAATCTGATCCGCCCCCATCTATTTATAGTAAAACAAATGTAACTAACTATCCTACATAACCGGGATCCAACGAATATTCCTTAGTCGAACGTTGTAGACCTGGTCTTTCGGGTTCAACGTCTCTCCTTTAACAAATACGCCCGAGTCTTGAGGAGATGGAGTCCATTTGACCGTTGGCAAGTCCCAGTTTTTAACCTGCACGTGATTAATTCAAAATACCTCAGGATATCACCCAGGATGTTAGCAATATCCTCGTCCAGTATCCTGACCACAGATAAACAATTAAAAGCAGGATATAGTTCAAGATAAGTATGCTTAGAAAATGACCCATAAACTTCTCATCCTTATCCCATTTATTCTTTACCGAAGTGAAAAAAGGTAAAAACCTCTCTCTCTTTTCCATCTTCTTCTCTCTTTCGGTTCAGCATTCCGGCGAGAATATGACAAGGCAAACAAGATCGAGTTCCGGTGACTCCGCCCCCACATTCATACAACGGAATCTTCTCCAGGATTCGGAGAAAGAAATATGTACCTGTTTTGGTCAAAAAATCTGGTGAGGAAATTGTAACCAAACTCTCTGTTATGGGGGATGGTGCTAATAATGTATAACAATGACAAGGATCACTTCAACGTAAATTACAGAAATGACACAAGGATTTATACGGGGAAAAAACCCTTGATCAAGAGTTGATCTCCGGCACAAAAAACCCCGGGTGATGGAAACTACCAATCACCAAGCTCAAATAAATGAATAAATGTTTACAACTTCGGATAGTAACGAGCTAGGTACAAGGATCACTATCGTGAAATGTGTAAATGTGAGTGAAAACGAATGTATGTTCGTCGAGAGCTTCAAGTGTGCGAGTATATGAGTGTGTGTAGCTGTCAAAATGACTAAGTGTTTTTATACTAGCTCGTTACCCCTTTTAAAATAGAAATTTAACTACCAAACTAACTATCCGACTTTTGTGCCAAGCCCCCACGTTCTCCATAACGTCCATTTTTGGCCAAGCACGTGCAGAATAGTTTGGGAATATTCTCCAGGAATGTCGCCAAGACTTGGTCAAGCTGGTTATACCTGCGAGATAGTTCAAAACATAAGTAAACAATCGTCAGTACGAGGATCCTTAAAGTGATCCATGATCCTGATCCTGAAGCTCTTCTGAGGATCACCACCTGTCACAGAAGTAAGGATCACTAATTAGGATAACGAATAAGGATCACTAATTGTTAGAAAATCCTCCCCTAACAATTGCCCCCAAAATATAAGGAGTAATTTGTAAAATTAGCGAGTTATGTTTTCTTGATCTTATCCGCAACTAACTAGCGGATATATAGCCGTTGATATCGAACTAGCCGTTGCAATCATGACGTCACAGAAGTGACAATCCTGCAAAATCATAATTATAAATAGAGATATAGATAGGATCAAATGCATTTAAATTTTCAGAGAGACTCCCTTTATAATCTGCATTCCGAAGACGATCATGTATTCTCTCTCTCTATCTTCTTCCCTCTCTTGCTCTGTTTTCGTCTCTTTCCATCAAAGATGTTGCTCCGAAATTCCCCAGCCAAGGATCACCCAAAGAACAGTCCTCCGAAAAGCCAGGGGATCATTGAAGACTCCATTAAAGAACGCTGCTGCTTCAATGATGCTCAGATAGATAGGATCCGCCACTGCTTCCCGGCGAACACCGAATTTAGGCCTTTTGACCCCAATGCCCTGAGCGATCATATCTCCGATAAGTGGGTTGCTTTCCCCGTCACTCCTTTCACCATAGGCTATACATATCCTTTTCCAGCCTTCACCCAATCTTTCTTTTCCCTAACCGGCATCTCTTATATCCAAGCCATGCCGATGATTTGGAGGGTTTTGTACACCCTTGAAAGGATCATCGATTAGGAGGGAATAGATCTAGGAATGGCAGAGCTGGGAGAGCTGTATGATCTTACCACCTTTGGCTCTCATCGTTATTTGTTTAAACGTAAACCCGGTGAGGAACACCCGATCTTCAAAGCCACCAAGAATGATGCTAATTGGAAACGGCGTTTCTTTTTTATCAAGAGAGATTCCATCGAGGATGGAAAGGATCTACCTAAAAAACGGGCTACCCATGGTAGGGTGGAGGATCCTGAGAAGGATCACCAGGAACTTTCTTTTGATGTAAGGATAACTTATATTTTTGCTTTCTTTTTATGCAGCTATCACCATCTCACACCTCAAACTGTCCCCTGCTGCTAAGGAAAGGCTCCTTGCTTTCAAGAAACTTGATCCTAAGACAAGAACTTTCAAGACAACAACCCAAGATTCACAGGAGGTATCCTCAGGCTCTGTCACAATGTCAAGTAAGTATCCTTGTTTAAAATTTAAATAAATAGTGAAATATGAATTAAGGAAAGATACTTATCTTGTTTTGGTTGTGTAGGTGCTGGAAAATCAACCAAGTCCGCTTCCAAGTTTAATGTTGCTGATCTCACCACTGTCAGATCCTCCAAGAGAAAAGCTCCTACCAGTCCGGCAGCTTCGGTCCCCAAGGCACCCCTCAAAGGGAAGGCAATCAAGAAGAGAAAAGCATCTGAAGCTGGGGATCTGCAGGGTCTGCCTCTGATCCGTCATCAATTCCTTGAGTACTTTAATGAGGTGAGGATCACTGTCTTTGCTCGTATATCCTGTTGACATATCCTGCTGGTATATCCTGCTGATTACTTGATCCTGACCTTATCCTTTTTACAGAAATTCGCTGAGATTGAGGACTATGTGGGCCACGTTGAGGATCAGGATAGGAAGATTGCCGATCTCCAGCAGGTTGCGGTGTTAAAGGATCTCACAATTGCTGATCTTCAGAAGGAAGTCCGGGATACCAAACAGCAGATGGCCAAGGTGCTGGTTAATGTTGACTATGATAAGAGTGAGATCACCGAAGATGCCAAAGTCTCTGCCGCCATTACAATGTACAAGACCAAGCTTCAAATGGCCTTGGAAGCTCAGGATCCTGCTTTTGACAAGAGCACCTGGGATATTGAAGGTTGGAAGGCAAGGCTGGCTGAACTGGACGATGAAGAGGCTGGGGAGGTTGAAGAGATCCTGACAATTGAAGCTGGAGGCAAAGGTGAAGGTGGTGAAACAAGTGGAGCTGGAGGTGACAATGCGGCGAAGGTTTAGGCTGCATGATTGGGCGATGAAGGACATTTCTAGACGTAGCCGGAGCCCAATTTTTTAAATCTGGTGGTAGTTTTTTTTTTGTGGTTATGATGTTTAAAACAATGATGGTCTGTACTGAACAATAGGTTTTAGGATTAAGGATTATGTATGATCCTTTGGACAATAGGCAAGATTGCAGTTGGTGGAGGGATCCTCTGTTTGGGGGATGAAGCCATTGTGATCCTGCCGCCTTTATATTCCTGCACTACTTTTGAACTTATTATCATGGACACCCTTTACCTACCCTAGCGGACGGGCCACGTTTTGCTGGTAGATGCTCGGGTAGGTAATTTTGACAACCTTTTAAGGGTTAGTCTTTTGTTAATAAATAAAATCTTAACCTTTTGTCGCTTATCTTGTGTTGTTATCCTTATGTTTCTTTGATTTTCCTTTGTTTTGATACACACTTATTGAATAAACAATTTTGAACAAGCCAGACTGAAAATGTTTAGGATATGAGCCATGATCAGATATCCTTTAGTTAAAGAATTTTACAAAGCGATATGGTTTAAGGATCACAAGTCTAGTTGTCAAACTTTAAGGGTTATTCAAATAAATAATAAATAGAATAAAAGATAGTTAAGGATCATACCTGAGGGTCCAAGTTAGGATCCTAACCATAATAAGAATAACTGTAAAATAAACCTTAGAATAAAGTAAGGATCAAGGATCCCTAGTTGCCTATCTTCAAGAACCTGAAATAGAGCATAACTTGGGACTAAGCCAATATAAGAAAAGAGTTAGCAACTGGGGACAAGCCCAAGGATAACTGGGGACAAGCCCAAGGATAACTGGGGACAAGCCCAAGGATCGTATGTAAACTAGAGTATGGCCCTAACTGGCGACTATCCAAACTTAGTGACATGAAAATGCCAAAACCTTAGCTAACGTGAAAACGTTAGAAACCTTAGCTAACGTGAAAACGTTAGAAACCTTAGGAACGGATGTATGGTACGTCTACCATTATACGTAGGATCCTAAGCATAGCCAGTACAATGGAATTATCAGCCCCTAAAACGAGTACTGGTCCCAATGCCTTGAACTATACCAGGATCATCGTGCGCTACAGGCGGAACTGGGGTCAAGCCCAAATAACTGGGGCTATACCCAAGGAACGGATTGCTTCACCGGATAACCAATGTTATGCTAAGGATACCTGAACTTTCAAAACTTAAACTCACGTGAGAGATGGATAAAGGACGCATGATCCTTATCCTTATATGATAAAATGAAGAAATGAAATAGTTCAAGTTTAGGATGTTACCTAAATAAGGATCACTGATACTTTGAGGGTCCTTTAAGGATATCCCTATCGTGAGGATCATCTGTGCCATGAGGATCCTGCTCACATGAAATATTTCTTTAAGTGGACAGCTTTCCAAGCTCTTGGTAGCAAATCACCTTCCATGGTTAGCAATCTATATGCCCCCTTTCCTGCTTCAGCTTCAATCAAATAAGGGCCTTCCCATTTTGGAGCCAATTTTCCATCAGCAGGATTGGTGGTATTCTGAAATGCTTTCCTTAATACCATATCTCCAACTTGAAACCTCCTGATCCTGACATTTTTGTTGTAAGCACCAGCCATTCTTTGCTGATAACTGGCCATCCTTATCCTAGCCATATCCCTGATTTCTTCAATAGTATCCAGGTCTTGAGCCAAGTTCTCATCATTCTCCTCAGGATCACGGGTACTTGTTCTTGCAGTTGGAACCACCATTTCTGTTGGGATCACTGATTCTGCCCCAAATACCAAAGAGAATGGGGTTTGACCAGTAGCATTCTTAGGGGTCGTCCTATCAGCCCAAAGCACATAGGGTAGTTCTTCGGCCCATTTGCCTTTCTTGGATCCAAGCTTCTTCTTCAAATTGTTGATGATGATCTTGTTGGATGATTCTGCTTGACCATTAGCTTGTGGGTGGACTGGTGTTGATGTTATCATCTTAATCCCCCAGCTCTCACAAAAGTTAGTGGTTCTGCCCCCAATAAATTGGGAACCATTATCACATATAATCTCAGAAGGAATTGCAAATCTAGTTATAATATTTCTTTTAATGAAGGATATAACTTCCTTTTCTCTGACTTGGGCAAAAGCTTCAGCCTCTATCCACTTGGAGAAGTAATCAGTCATAGCTAGCATGAATACTTTTCCACCAGGTGCCTTAGGGAGCTTACCAACTATATCCATACCCCATCTCATAAATGGCCAAGAGGAGGATATAGGATGCAATAATTCAGCTGGTTGATGAAGGATATTGCTGTGTCTCTGACAAGGATCACATCTTTTAGCATACTCCACAGCATCTCTCTTCATGGTTGGCCAGTAGTATCCTGTCCTCAGGATCCTTGAGAATAATTCCCTGCCCCCAGTGTGGTTTCCACAATCTCCTTCATGGAAGTCTTTTAAAACTTCTTGGATTTCAGGATCCTCAATGCATCTCAAGTATGGTCCTGCAAGAGATCGTCTATACAACATATTATTTAAAATTGTGAATTGAGATACCTTAGATTTGAAAGCCCTAGGGTTTTCTCCTGTAGGAATCTCTCCATGTTGTAAGTATCTCATAATTGGTGAGATCCATGATCCTGATCCTGAATGGGATCGAGTATCCTCACTAGGGATCACTGCAGAATCATTTCCTATCTCCATAGCCACATGATCCTCAATAGCCGGGTTCAGGATATGGATAATAGGGATCTTGATATCCTCCGGGATCTTCAAGGATGATCCTAGATTAGCCAATGCATCAGCTTCTGTATTTTCTTCCCTTGGTACCTGTGTCAAACTAAAGGAAACAAAAGAGAGTGCCAAATTTTTGACTATCTCTAAATATTTGGTTAGCTTTTCACCTTTAACAGCGTAGGATCCATTAAAGTGGTTTGTAATTAACAATGAATCTTCATGTACCTCAAGATACCTGATCCCCATATGCTTTGCAATTTGCAACCCAGCAATTAAGGCTTCATATTCAGCCTCATTGTTAGTGGTTTGGAACTCACAAGCTATAGAGTGGGGTATTATGTCCCCCTGTGGCGATTTTAGTAGTATTCCAAGCCCTGTGCCTTTGACATTTGAGGATCCATCAGTATAGAGCATCCAATGATCCTTGGTCTCTTCTAGCTGCTGGACTTCTAACTCAGCTTCTTCTTGTAAATCACTACTGAAATCAGCCACAAAATCAGCTAATGCTTGGGATTTGATGGCTGTCCTAGGCTCATATCTTATATCATATGCACTTAGCTTCACTGCCCACTTAGCCATCCTTCCTGACATCTCTGGTTTCCTGAGGACATTCTTAATTGGAAAATTAGTTTTAACAATAATAACATGAGTTTCAAAATAATGTCTTAGCTTAGTAGATGCCATTATTAATGCAAGAATAAGTTTTTCAAGGTGTGAATACCTGGATTCGGCATCAAGTAAACTTTTACTTACATAATAGACAGGATGTTGTGTACCTTCATGATCCTTAACAAGGACCGCACTTACTGCTTTCAAGGATACTGCAAGATACAAGGATAGCACATCGCCCTTTTCTGGTTTCATCAAAGCCGGGGCTGAGGATAGGTAATCTTTGAGGGCTGTTAAAGCATTTTCATGCCTCTCAGTCCACTCAAATGTCTTGTTCTTCCTTAGAATATCATAGAATTCTTTGCACTTCTCTGAGGATTTGGATATAAATCTGTTCAAAGCTGCTATCCTGCCTGTTAGCCTTTGAACATCCTTAGCATTGGCCGGAGATTTGATGTTCACTATTGCTTTGATTTGTTCCGGGCTAGCTTCAATGCCTCTCTTTGTCACCATATATCCTAAGAATTTACCTGCTTTAACACCAAAGTGACATTTTGAAGGATTAAGTTTCATGTTATATTTGTCAAGGATATCGAATGCTTCCTCCAAGTCTCTTAGGTGATCCTCAGCTTTTATGGATTTTACCACCATATCATCTATGTAAACCTCCATAGTTTGTCCAATCTGATCCTTGAACATCATATTCACCAGCCTTTGATACGTTGCACCTGCATTTCTTAATCCGAACGGCATAGCAATATAGCAGTATATACCAGTTGGAGTCATGAAGGCTGTATCCTCTTGGTCGGATGGTTCCATTTGGATTTGTTGGAATCCAGATGAAGCATCCATAAAAGTTAACAGTTCATGACCCGCAATTGCATCCACCATGGAGTCAATGTGGGGTAATGGGAAAGGATCCTTGGGACATGCCTTATTTAAATCGGTAAAATCGACACATACCCTCCACTTTCCGTTTTTCTTTTGAACAACAACCACATTGGCCAACCATCTTGGATACTTGACCTCTCTAATCATACCTGCCTGGAGCAATTTCTCTACCTCCTCCTGGATAATGGCATTCCTTTCCGGTGCAAACTTTCTTCTCCTTTGATGGATTGGTTTGAAGGATCTGTCTATCCCGAGTTTGTGAGTGATTACATCTTTGGATATACCAGTCATGTCTTCATGTTTCCATGCAAAGGTAGTCTTTCTCCTTTTGAGGAAGGATATGAGGTCTTCTTTCATTTCGCCAAGGATCCCTGATCCGATATAGATTTTGGATTCAGGATCATCAGGATCCATGAGGATTTCTATCACATCCTGCTCTCATGCCTCCAAGACATCCCTTGGAGGATACTTTGATTGCTATTGCTCCCTTGACTTCGAGGCTGGTTTCATCGATGAAGTGTAGCAGTTCTTAGCCTCCTGCTGATCACTATCAATCTTCACTATTCCCCAAGGACTAGGGAGCTTCACACATTGATGGTAGGTAGATGGGACTGCTTTCATATCGTGTATCCAAGGCCTGCCAAGGATAACATTACAACAAGATAAACAATCAATAACACAAAATTTTTGATAAGAGTGTAGGCCTTCGATGTATATTGGGAGTTTAATGTCCCCCAGGGTATTCTTAGTTTCGCCACTAAATCCCACGAGCACGGAGGATCTTGGTATGATATCCGATTCAGGGATTCCCATCTTCTTCAGAACATCAAGCTGGATAATGTTCACTGAGCTTCCTCCGTCTATAAGGATCCTGCGGACAAAATGGTTAGAAATGAAAAGAGTAATAACTAAACCATCGTGATGAGGATCCTGGATATCAAATCGATCATCCTCATCGAAGGTTATGACTTTTCCTTCGGAGACACTTGATGTTCGAACAGGTCTCTCTCCATTATCCATTTTAGTTTCCTTTGCAAGCCTTTTAGTTGCTGAGAAGGATGTGCCGCAAATGTCTGATCCTCCAGAAATGAAGTTTATCACTTGTGCATCCGCCGGAGGGGCCGGAGCCTTCTCAGGGATCCTTTCAGGATCCTGAGTCTTTGACTTTTTTCTTCCCAACAATTCCTTTAGATGCCCTTTGCTCAACAAGTATCCAATTTCCTTTCTTAGTGCAATGCATTCTTCTGTGAGATGCCGAAAATCATCATGGTATGCACACCACTTTGATTTATCCTTAGTTGCAGCTGGCCTATCATTTTTTCTTGGCCATCTAGCTTTATCACCTAGATTCTGCATCGCAAGGATTAGTTCGTTGTTATCAACACAAAAACAATATTCAGAAATTGGAGGATAATCCTCATCATCCTCTTCATGATCAATAGAATGCATGTTCTGGTTATCAGATCTGTTGTAGGATCTGAACTTGTTGTTCTTGAATGAGGATCCTTGCTTATCCTGCTTTGAGGATCCTGCTAACCTCTCCTGGATCCTCTTGTCATCTTCTAGCCGAATGAGCCTAAGTGCTCGAGTTCTTACCTCATCTAAGTTCCTGCACGGTGTCATAACAAGATCATCATAGAAAGACGAATCCCTAAGCAATCCCATTTTAAAGGCCTCAACAGCCGTGGCTATGTCTAAGTTGGGAATGTCTAAGGATTCTTTACTGAATTTGGTAATGTAATCCCTTAATGATTCATTATGACCCTGAGTTATCCTATATAGATCGCTAGTTAATCGTTCAAATTTCCTACTACAAGAAAACTGATTATTAAATAGATTAACTAGATTAGCAAATGAGGTAATAAAGTAGGGGGAAGACTTAGCAGCCATTTGAGAGCTGATCCAGTAAGAGTGATTCTGAATCCTTTGCACAGGCATGCTTCCTTTAACCTTTCTGGGATTGGATTGATCTCCATCCTCTCCCTGTATTGTGCTATGTGTTCTTCAGGATCCGTCGAACCATCATACAGCTTCATTGTAGGCACATGGAACCTCTTGGGTATCTCAGCATCACAGATTGGTGGTGCGAAACGAGATATCTTGTGGCTCCCATCTGCAATCTCTGGGATAGGTTTGACCACTCCCGGAACACTTGATATCATATCCTTTAGCTTTTGCAATTCTCTGGCCATGGCATGATTGATACCTGGATCCTGCATAAGACCATGGTTAGTAGCATGAGAATTATTAAAAGTGTTACCTCCCATTGGATTCAGGTTAGGAAGAATGGATGTTAATCCATATTGTTGGGGCTCTGGAATGATCGAGGGACCAGTAGAAGCATTGGTCTGCATTGGAATAAAATCTCCCTAATGGACATCTGAACTTCCTGTTTGCAAACTCCTCAAGGATCTTGGCATCTGGAAGGATCCCTGAAATTGGGACGATCCTGGAACAAAGGAGGATCCTTGAACCTGGGATGATCCTGGGAAGAAGGAGGATCCTTGAACCTGGGATGATCTTGGAAAGAAGGAGGATCCTAGAACCTGGGATGATCCTGGAACAAAGGAGGATCCTTGAACCTGGGATGATCCTGGAACAAAGGAGGATCCTTGAACCTGGGATGATCCTGGAACAAAGGAGGATCCTTGAACCTGGGATGATCCTGGGAAGAAGGAGGATCCTTGAACCTGGGATGATCCTGGAAAGAAGGAGGATCCTTGAACCTGGGATGATCCTGGAACAAAGGAGGATCCTTGAACCTGGGATGATCCTGGAACAAAGGAGGATCCTTGAACCTGGGATGATCCTGGAACAAAGGAGGATCCTTGAACCTGGGATGATCCTGGAACAAAGGAGGATCCTTGAACCTGGGATAATCCTGGAACAAAGGAGGATCCTTGAATCTGCCGCATTCCTGAATATCCTCCTGAATTCGTGAGGGATCCCATATGCTGAGGATAGGATCCCGCTGGCTGGAAAGATGAGCCTGCTGCCTGGGTGATTGTTGTTGTTCCGTAGTGCACTCCTTTCGGTCCACCCACATATTGAACGTCTGGAACCACTGATGGCTGAGAAGTAATCACCGGAGTATCAAAATTCAAGGATTTCGGCACCAGTGGGGAATGATCCTCTGCCGTTGTCTTTTGTTTCTTGAGATCTCCGATTTCTTTAAGAATCCTCTCATTGGTCTTATCCTGTTGCCGTATCTGATCCTTCATCTGCAAAATCAAAGTAAACATGTCACTAGTAGTGGGAGTGTAAGAAGCAGAAGAAGTTGGAGGTTTTGAGAAAATGGGAGTTGGTTTCTTCGCAGCATTCTCAGCATTCTTCTGGGATCCAGAAGGTGGTGGAGGCAAAGGGGGAACGCCTTGAGAAGAAGTGAATGAGGGCATCAAATTTGAAGCATTCTTCGCTGAGGAAGCCATTTGCTTGGTTGTAGTGAACCGGAATGAGCACAAAAATGCGAATTTTTCTAAGGACGAAGCACCAATTGCCCCACGGTGGGCGCCAAACTGTTTTGGTCAAAAACTCTGTTGAGGATATTGCAACCAAACTCTATGTTACGGGGTATGATGCTAACAATGTAGAACAATAACAAGGGTCACTTCAATGTAAATTGCTGAAATGACACAAGGATTTATACGAGGAAAAAGCCCTTGAACAAGAGTTGATCTCCGGCACAAAAAACCCCGGGTGATGGAAACTACCGATCACCAAGCTCAAATAAATGAATAAATGTTTACAACTTCGGATAGTAACGAGCTAGGTACAAGGATCACTATCATGAAATGTGTAAATGTGAGTGAAAACGAATGTATGTTCGTCGAGAGCTTCAAGTGTGCGAGTATATGAGTGTGTGTAGCTGTCAAAATGACTAAGTGTTTTTCTACTAGCTCGTTACCCCTTTTAAAATAGAAATTTAACTACCAAACTAACTATCCGAATTTTGTGCCAAGCCCCCACGTTCTCCATAACGTCCATTTTTGGCCAAGCACGTGCAGAATAGTTTGGGAATATTCTCCAGGAATGTCGCCAAGACTTGGTCAAGCTGGTTATACCTGCGAGATAGTTCAAAACATAAGTAAACAATCGTCAGTACGAGGATCCTTAAAGTGATCCATGATCCTGATCCTGAAGCTCTTCTGAGGATCACCACCTGTCACAGAAGTAAGGATCACTAATAAGAATAACGAATAAGGATCACTAATTGTTAGAAAATCCTCCCCTAACAGTACCTTTGATAGTGCCCATTTGTCGGCCCTCAAATCCTCCGGTATCTTCCCGGAAGGGACAGTATTCCGGCCGTTTGACCGGGAAATCCGGTCGGACATGGTTTCCGACGAGTGGTTGTGCTTTAGTGCCTTTCCTTTCACCCTAGGGTTACGGTTCCCCTTTCCAGACTTTATCACCGAGTTTTTCAACATTACAAAAATCTCTTTTAGCCAAACAATGTCGATGCTTTGGCGTGTCTTGTCCGTTCTTGACCAGATCCAGAAGAATCACATTCCTGATCTTTCTGTTCATGACCTCCCCCTAGCTTACCGGCTTAGATGCCACGGATCCTGTAGATTTTTGTTTTACTCCACCTCCGGCGAGCCGTTGATACTTCGTGCCACCAGGAACGAGGAGAAATGGCAATCCAAGTTCTTTTTTGTAAAAAGAGACTCAATCCCTGGTGGAACGGAATATCCGGTGAAGTGGTTGAGAAAGGGTAGGATTTAGGGTTTAAGGATGATCCTGCCTCTTATCCTGTTCCATGTCCTGAACTGATCAACTTTCTTTTTACTGTTTTGTATGCAACTGATTTTAGGAAGCTTGCACCTCCCCTTGCAGATTCACAGAAGAGGATTGACGCTATCAGACACCTTCCCGAGGCTGAAAGAAGTTTTAACCCGTCTCCACTGTTTTGGTCAAAAAATCTGTTGAGGATATTGCAACCAAACTCTATGTTACGGGGTATGATGCTAATAATGTAGAACAATAACAAGGATCACTTCAATGTGAATTGCCGAAATGACACAAGGATTTATACGGGGAAAAAGCCCTTGATCAAGAGTTGATCTCCGGCACAAAAAACCCCGGGTGATGGAAACTACCGATCACCAAGCTCAGATAAATGAATAAATGTTTACAACTTCGGATAGTAACGAGCTAGGTACAAGGATCACTATCGTGAAATGTGTAAATGTGAGTGAAAACGAATGAATGTTTGTCGAGAGCTTCAAGTGTGCGAGTATATGAGTGTGTGTGGCTGTAAAAATGACTAAGTGTTTCTCTACTAGCTCGTTACCCCTTTTAAAATAGAAATCTAACTACCAAACTAACTATCCGACTTTTGTGCCAAGCCCCCACGTTCTCCATAACGTCCATCTTTGGCCAAGCACGTGCAGAATAGTTTGGGAATATTCTCCAGGAATGTCGCCAAGACTTGGTCAAGCTGGTTATACCTGCGAGATAGTACAAAACATAAGTAAACAATCGTCAGTACGAGGATCCTTAAAGTCATCCATGATCCTGATCCTGAAGCTCTTCTGAGGATCACCACCTGTCACAGAAGTAAGGATCACTAGTTAGGATAAAGAATAAGGATCACTAATTGTTAGAAAATCCTCCCCTAACAATTGCCCCCAAAATATAAGGAGTTAAATTGTAAATATGTGAGTTATATTTTACTGATCTTATCCGCAACAAACTAACGGATATATAGCCGTTAAAATAGAACTAGCCGTTGCGATCATGACGTCACGGAAGTGACAATCCTGCAGAATCATAATTATAAATAGAGATATAGATAGGATCATTATGCATTCAAATTCGAAAGAAACTCCCTTTAAATTCTCAGTCGACGATCAACCAGGTATTTCTTTCTCCTCTTTCTTCCTCTCTTACTCTGTTTTTCTTTCTTTATCTCCGTCACTTCGAAAATGTTGCTCCGAAGTTCACCGGCCAAGGATCACCCAAAGAACAGTCCTCCGAAAAGCCAGGGGATCATTGAAGACTCTATCAAAGAACGCTGCTGCTTCAATGATGCTCAGATAGATAGGATCCGCCACTGCTTTCCGGCGAACACCGAATTTAGGCCTTTTGACCCCAATGCCCTGAGCGATCATATCTCCGATAAGTGGGTTGCTTTCCCCGTCACTCCTTTCACCATAGGCTATACATATCCTTTTCCAGCCTTCACCCAATCTTTCTTTTCCCTAACCGGCATCTCTTATATCCAAGCCATGCCGATGATTTGGAGGGTTTTGTACACCCTTGAAAGGATCATCGATCAGGAGGGAATAGATCTAGGAATGGCAGAGCTGGGAGAACTGTATGATCTTACCACCTTTGGCTCTCACCGTTATTTGTTCAAACGTAAACCCGGTGAGGAACACCCGATCTTCAAAGCCACCAAGAATGATGCTAATTGGAAACGACGCTTCTTTTTTATCAAGAGAGATTCCATCCAGGATGGAAAGGATCTTCCTAAAAAATGGGCTACCCATGGTAGGATGGAGGATCATGAGAAGGATCACCAGGAACTTTCTTTTGATGTAAGGATAACTTATATTTTTGCTTTCTTTTTATGCAGCTATCACCGTCTCACACCTCAAACTGTCCCCTGCTGCTAAGGAAAGGCTCATCGCTTTCAAGAAACTCGATCCTGAGACAAGAACTTTCAAGATAACAACCCAAGATTCACAGGAGGTATCCTCAGGCTCTGTCACAATGTCAAGTAAGTATCCTTGTTTAAGATTTAAATAAATAGTGAAATATGAACTAAGAAAAGATACTTATCTTGTTTTGATTGTGTAGGTGCTGGAAAATCTGCCAAGCCTGTTTCCCAGTTCAACACGGCTGACCTTGATGTCGTACGATCCAGGAAGAGAAGATCCACTACCAGTCCTAGCATCTCCATTCCAAAGGCACCCACCAAAGGAAAGGGTGTCAAGAAGAGGAAAACTTCTGATGCCGAGGATCTTCAAGGCCTACCACTGATTCGCCACCAGTTCCTTGAATACTTTAATGATGTAAGGATCCTTAATTCTGCCTAGGTATCCTACTCGTATGAGGATCACTTGATCTTGAACTGCTTTATCCTTTTCTTTGCAGAAATTTGCTGAGATTGAGGATTACGTGGGGAATGTTGAGGAGCAGGACAAGAGAATTGCTGACCTCCAACAGGTTGTCGTGCTCAAGGACCTTGCACTTGCTGATCTTCGGAAGGAACTCCAAGATGAGAAGACTAAGACAGCTAAACTTCTGATCGACCTTGACTATGAAAAGCATGACCTCATTGAAAATGCTAAGGTCTCTGCCGCCATCACGATGTATCAGACAAAATTGAAGATGGCCCAGGAAGCTCAAGATCCTAGTTTTGACAAAAACAGCTGGGATGTTGAGGGTTGGAAGGCAAGGTTGGCTGATCTTGAGGATGATGAGGAGGAGGCTACTGAGGTCTTGGCGATTGAAGCAAGTGGCAGTGGGAAGGATCTGATTAAGGATACCGCAGCTGGAGGGGATGATGATGCAGCGAAGGCATAGGCTGCATAAATGGGCGAGGAAGGACATTTCTAGACGTAGCCGGAGCCCATTTTTTAAGTTTGATAGTTTGTTTTGGTGATGGTGTTTTTTGTTGAACAATGGTGGGTTGTACTGAACAATAGGTTTTTAGGATTAAGGGTCATGTATGATCCTTTGGACAATAGGCAGGATTGCAATTGGTGGAGGGATCCTCTGTTTGGGGGATGAAGCCATTGTGATCCTGCCGCCTTTATATTCCTGCACTATCTTTGAACTTATTATCATGGACACCCTTTACCTACCCCAGCGGACGGGCCACGTTTTGCTGGTAGAAGCTCGGGTAGGTAATTTTGACAACCTTTTAAGGGTTAGTCTTTTGTTTATAAATAAAAACTTAACCTTTTGTCGCTTATCTCGTGTTGTTATCCTTTTTAATATGTTACTTTCCAACTGTTGTAATGTTCATTCTGTTTATACTTATCAAGCCTTGAAAAATTAGAAAAGATATCCAGAAAGTTTAGGATATGATCAAGAATCACATATCCCATAACCGATAAGTTCTAAAAAGTGATATGGTTTAAGAATCACAAGTTCAGTTGTCAAGTATAAGGGTTATTCAAATAAATAATGAATAGAATTAAAAATAGTTAAGGATCATACCTGAGGATCCAAGTTAGGATCCTAACCTTAATAAGGATAACTATAAGATAAACCTTAGAATAAAGTAAGGATCAAGGATCCCTAGTTGCCTATCTTCAAGAACCTAAAATAGAGCATAACTTGGGACTAAGCCAATATAAGAAAAGAGTTAGCAACTGGGGACAAGCCCAAGGATAACTGGGGACAAGCCCAAGGATAACTGGGGACAAGCCCAAGGATAACTGGGGACAAGTCCAAGGATAACCGGGGACAAGCCCAAGGATCGTATGTAAACTGGAGTATGGCCCTAATTGGCGACTATCCAAACTTAGTGGCATGAAAATGCCAAAACCTTAGCTAACGTGAAAACGTTAGAAACCTTAGCTAACGTGAAAACGTTAGAAACCTTAGGAACGGATGTATGGTACGTCTACCATTATACGTAGGATCCTAAGCATAGCCAGTACAATGGAATTATCAGCCCCTAAAACGAGTACTGGTCCCAATGCCATGAACTATACCAGGATCATCGTGCGCTACAGGCGAAACTGGGGTCAAGCCCGAATAACTGGGGTTAAACCCAAAGGACGGATTGCTTCTGCGGATAACCAACGTTATCCTAAGGATACCTGAACTTTCAAAACTTGAACTCACGTGAGAGATGGATAAAGGATACATGATCCTTATCCTTATATGAGAAAATAATGAAATGAAATAGTTCAAGTTTAGGATATTACCTAAGTAAGGATCACCGATACTTTGAGGATCCTTTAAGGATATCCCTATCGTGAGGATCATTTATGCCATGAGGATCCTGCTCACATGAAATATTTCTTTAAGTGGACAGCTTTCCAAGCTCTTGGTAGCAAATCACCTTCCATGGTTAGCAATCTATATGCCCCCTTTCCTGCTTCAGCTTCAATCAAATAAGGGCCTTCCCATTTTGGAGCCAATTTTCCATCAGCAGGATTGGTGGTATTCTGAAATGCTTTCCTTAATACCATATCTCGAACTTGAAACCTCCTGATCCTGACATTTTTGTTGTAAGCACCAGCCATTCTTTGCTGATAACTGGCCATCCTTATCCTAGCCATATCCCTGATTTCTTCAATAGTATCTAGGTCTTGAGCCAAGTTCTCATCATTCTCCTCAGGATCACGGGTACTTGTTCTTGCAGTGGGAACCACCATTTCTGTTGGGATCACTGATTCTGCCCCAAACACCAAAGAGAATGGTGTTTGACCAGTAGCATTCTTGGGGGTTGTCCTATCAGCCCAAAGCACATAGGGTAGTTCTTCTGCCCATTTCCCTTTCTTGGATCCAAGCTTCTTCTTCAAATTGTTGATGATGATCTTGTTGGATGATTCTGCCTGACCATTAGCTTGTGGGTGGACTGGTGTTGATGTTATCATCTTAATCCCCCAGCTGTCACAAAAGTTAGTGGTTCTGCCCCCAATAAATTGGGAACCATTATCACATATAATCTCAGAAGGAATTCCAAATCTAGTTATAATATTTCTTTTAATGAAGGATATAACTTCCTTTTCTCTGACTTGGGCAAAAGCTTCAGCCTCTATCCACTTGGAGAAGTAATCCGTCATAGCAAGCATGAATACTTTTCCACCAGGTGCCTTAGGGAGCTTTCCAACTATATCCATACCCCATCTCATAAACGGCCAAGAGGAGGATATAGGATGCAATAATTCAGCTGGTTGATGAAGGATATTGCTGTGTCTCTGACAAGGATCACATCTCTTAGCATACTCCACAGCGTCTCTCTTCATGGTTGGCCAGTAGTATCCTGTTCTCAGGATCCTTGAGAATAATGCCCTGCCCCTAGTGTGGTTTCCACAATCTCCTTCATGGAAGTCTTTTAAAACTTCTTGGACTTCAGGATCCTCAATGCATCTCAAGTATGGTCCTGCAAGAGATCGTCTATACAACATACTATTTATAATTGAGAATTGAGATACCTTAGATTTGAAAGCCCTAGGGTTTTCTCCTGTAGGAATCTCTCCATGTTGTAAGTATCTCATAATTGGTGAGATCCATGATCCTGATCCTGAATGGGATCGAGTATCCTCACTAGGGATCACTGCAGAATCATTTGCTATCTCCATAGCCACATGATCCTCAATAGCCGGATTCAGGATATGGATAATAGGGATCTTGATATCCTCCGGGATCTTCAAGGATGATCCTAGATTAGCCAATGCATCAGCTTCTGAATTTTCTTCCCTTCGTACCTGTGTCAAACTAAAGGAAACAAAAGAGAGTGCCAAACTTTTGACTATCTCTAAATATTTGGTTAGCTTTTCATTAAAGTGGTTTGTAATTAACAATGAATCTACATGTACCTCAAGATACCTGATCCCCATATGCTTTGCAATTTGCAAACCAGCAATTAAGGCTTCATATTCAGCCTCATTGTTAGTGGTTTGGAACTCACAAGCTATAGAGTGGGGTATTATGTCCCCCTGTGGCGATTTTAGTAGTATTCCAAGCCCTGTGCCTGACATTTGAGGATCCATCAGTATAGAGTATCCAAGGATCCTTGGTCTCTTCTAGCTGCTGGACTTCTAGCTCAGCCTCTTCTTATAAATCACTACTGAAATCAGCCACAAAGTCAGCTAATGCTTGGGATTTTATGGCTGTCCTAGGCTCATATCTTATATCATATGCACTCAGCTTCACTGCCCACTTAGCCATCCTTCTTGACATCTCTGGTTTCCTGAGGACATTCTTGATTGGAAAATTAGTTTTAACAATGATAACATGAGTTTCAAAATAATGTCTTAACTTAGTAGATGCCATAATTAATGCAAGAATAAGCTTTTCAAGGTGTGAGTACCTGGATTCGGCATCAAGTAAACTTTTACTTACATATTAGACAGGATGTTGTGTACCTTGATGATCCTTAACAAGGACCGCACTTACTGCTTTTTAGGATACTGCAAGATACAAGGATAACACATCGCCTTTTTCTGGTTTCATCAAAGCCGGGGCCGAGGATAGGTAATCTTTGAGGGCTCTCAAAGCATTTTCATGCTTCTCCGTCCATTCAAATTTCTTGTTCTTCCTTAGGATATCATAGAACTCTTTGCACTTCTCTGAGGATTTGGATATAAATCTATTCAAAGCTGCTATCCTGCCTGTTAGCCTTTGAAAATCCTTAGCATTGGCCGGAGATTTGATTGCTTTGATTTGTTCCGGGCTAGCTTCAATGCCTCTCTTTGTCACCATATATCCTAAGAATTTACCTGCTTTAACACCAAAGTGACATTTTGAAGGATTAAGCTTCATGTTATATTTGTCAAGGATATCGAATGCTTCCTCCAAGTCTCTTAAGTGATCCTCAGCTTTTAAGGATTTTACCACCATATCATCTATATAAACCTCCATAGTTTGTCCAATCTGATCCTTGAACATCATATTCACCAGCCTTTGATATGTTGCACCTGCATTTCTTAATCCGAACGGCATAGCAATATAGCAGTATATACCAGTTGGAGTCATGAAGGCTGTATCCTCTTGGTCGGATGGTTCCATTTGGATTTGTTGAAATCCAGATGAAGCATCCATAAAAGTTAACAGTTCATGACCCGCGGTTGCATCCACCATGGAGTCAATGTGGGGTAAAGGGAAAGGATCCTTGGGACATGCCTTATTTAAATCGGTAAAATCGACACATACCCTCCACTTTCCGTTTTTCTTTTGAACAACAACCACATTGGCCAACCATCTTGGATACTTGACCTCTCTAATCATACCTGCCCGGAGCAATTTCTCTACCTCTTCCTGGATAATGGCATTCCTTTCCGGTGCAAACTTTCTTCTCCTTTGATGGATTGGTTTGAAGGATCTGTCAATGCCGAGTTTGTGAGTGATTACATCTTTGGATATACCAGTCATGTCTTCGTGTTTCCATGCAAAGGTAGTCTTTCTCCTTTTTAGGAAGGATACGAGGTCTTCTTTCATTTCGCCAAGGATCCCTGATCCGATATAAACTATGGATTCAGGATCATCCGGATCCATAAGGATATCTACCACATCCTGTTCACTCGCCTCCAAGACATCCCTTGGAGGATACTTTGATTGCTATTGCTCCCTGGATTTCGAAGCTGGTTTCATCGATGAAGTATAGCAATTCTTAGCCTCCTGCTGATCACTATCAATCTTCACTATTCCCCAAGGACTTGGGAGCTTCATACATTGATGATAAGTGGATGGGACTGCTTTCATATCGTGTATCCAGGGCCTGCCAAGGATAACATTACAACAAGATAAACAGTCAATAACACAAAATTTTTGGTAAGAGTGTAGGCCTTCAATGTATATTGGGAGTTTAATGTCCCCCAGGGTATTCTTAGTTTCACCACTAAATCCCACGAGCACAGAGGATCTTGGTATGATCTCTGATTCAGGAATACCCATCTTCTTTAGGACATCAAGCTGGATAATGTTCACTGAACCTCCTACGTCTATAAGGATCCTGCGGACAAAATGGTTAGAAATAAAAAGAGTGATAACTAAACCATCGTGATGAGGATCCTGGAAATCAATACGATCCTCTTCATCAAAGGTTATAACTTTTCCTTCGGAGACACTTGATGTTCGAACAGGTCTTTCTCCATTATCCATTTTAGTTTCCTTTGCATGCCTTTTAGCTGCTGAGAAGGATGTGCCGCAAATGTCTGATCCTCCAGAAATGAAGTTTATCACTTGTGCATCTGCTGGAGGGGCTGGAGCCTTCTCAGGGATCCTTTCAGGATCCTGAGTCCTTGACTTTTTCTTCCCAACAATTCCTTTAGATGCCCTTTGCTCAGCAAGTATCCAATTTCCTTTCTTAGTGCAATGCATTCTTCTGTGAGGTGCCCAAAATCTTCATGGTATGCACACCACTTTGATTTATCCTTAGTTGCAGCTGGCCTATCATTTTTTCTGGGCCATCTAGCTTTATCACCTAGACTCTGCATCGCAAGGATTAGTTCATTGTTATCAACACTAAAACAATATTCAGAAATTGGAGGATAATCCTCATCATCCTCTTCTTGATCAATAGAATGCACGTTCTGGTTATCAGATCTGTTGTAGGATCTGAACTTGTTATTCCTGAATGAGGATCCTTGCTTATCCTGCTTTGAGGATCCTGCTAACCTCTCCTGGATCCTCTTGTCATCTTCTAGTTGAATGAACCTAAGTGCTCGGGTTCTTACCTCATCTAAGTTCCTGTACGGTGTCATAACAAGATCATCATAGAAAGACGAATCCCTAAGCAATCCCATTTTAAAGGCCTCAACAGCCGTGGCCATATCTAAGTTGGGAATGTCTAAGGATTCTTTACTGAATTTGGTAATGTAATCCCTTAATGATTCATTATGACCCTGGGTTATCCTATATAGATCACTAGTTAATCGTTCAAATTTCCTACTACAAGAAAACTGATTATTAAATAGATTAACTAGATTAGCAAATGAGGTAATAGAGTAGGGGGGAAGACTTAGCAGCCATTTGAGAGCTGATCCAGTAAGAGTGGATCCGAATCCTTTGCACAGGCATGCTTCCTTTAACCTTTCTGGGATTGGATTGATCTCCATCCTCTCCCTGTATTGTGCTATGTGTTCTTCAGGATCCGTCGAACCATCATACAGTTTCATTGTAGGCACATGGAACCTCTTGGGTATCTCAGCATCACAGATTGGTGGTGCAAAACGAGATATCTTATGGCTCCTATCTGCAATCTCTGGGATAGGTTTGACTACTCCCGGAACACTTGATATCATATCCTTTAGCTTTTGCAATTCTCTGGCCATGGCATGATTGATACCTGCATCCTGCATAAGACCATGGTTAGTAGTATAAGAATTGTTAAAAGTGTTACCTCCCATTGGATTCAAGTTAGGAAGAATGGATGTTAATCCATATTGTTGGGGCTCTGGAATGATCGAGGGACCAGTAGAAGCATTGGTCTGCAATGGAATAAAATCTCCCTGATGGACATCTGAACTTCCTGTTTGCAAACTCCTCAAGGATCCTGGCATCTGGAAGGATCCCTGAAACTGGGACGATCCTGGAACAAAGGAGAATCCTTGAACCTGGGATGATCCTGGAACGAAGGAGGATCCTTGAACCTGGGATGATCCTGGAACGAAAGAGGATCCTTGAACCTGTGATGATCCTGGAACGAAGGAGGATCCTTGAACCTGGGATGATCCTGGAACGAAGGAGGATCCTTGAACCTGGGATGATCCTGGAACGAAGGAGGATCCTTGAAAATGCTGCATTCCTGAATATCCTCCTGAACTCATGAGGGATCCCATATGCTGAGGATAGGATCCCGCTGGCTGGAAATATGAACCTGATGCCTGGGTCATTGTTGTTGTTCCGTAGTGCACTCCTTTTGGTCCACCCACATATTGAATGTCTGGAACCACTGATGGCTGAGAAGTAATCACCGGAGTATCAAAATTCAAAGATCTGGGCATCAGTGGGGAACGATCCTCTGCCGTTTTCTTCTGTTTCTTAATTTCGTCAATCTCCCGGAGGATCCTTTCATTGGTCTTATCCTGCTCTTGTGCATGATTCCTCATCTGCAAAATCAAGGCATAGAGATCATTAGTAGTAGGATTAGTTGAAACAGAAGAAGTAAGTGGTTTTGAGAAAATGGGAGTTGGTTTCTTCGCGACATTCTCAGTATTCTTCTGGGATCCAGAAGGTGGTGGAGGCAAAGGAGGGACGCCTTGTGAAGAAGTGAATGAGGGCATCAAGTTTGAAGCATTCTTCGCTGAGGAAGCCATTTGCTTGGTTGTAGTGAACCGAAATGAGCACAGAAATGCGTATTTTTCTAAGGACGAAGCACCAATTGCCCCACGGTGGGCGCCAAACTGTTTTGGTCAAAAAATCTGTTGAGGATATTGCAACCAAACTCTATGTTACGGGGTATGATGCTAACAATGTAGAACAATAACAAGGATCACTTCAATGTGAATTGCCGAAATGACACAAGGATTTATACGGGGAAAAATCCCTTGATCAAGAGTTGATCTCCGGCACAAAAAACCCCGGGTGATGGAAACTACCGATCACCAAGCTCAGATAAATGAATAAATGTTTACAACTTCGGATAGTAACGAGCTAGGTACAAGGATCACTATCGTGAAATGTGTAAATGTGAGTGAAAACGAATGAATGTTTGTCGAGAGCTTCAAGTGTGCGAGTATATGAGTGTGTGTGGCTGTAAAAATGACTAAGTGTTTCTCTACTAGCTCGTTACCCCTTTTAAAATAGAAATCTAACTACCAAACTAACTATCCGACTTTTGTGCCAAGCCCCCACGTTCTCCATAACGTCCATCTTTGGCCAAGCACGTGCAGAATAGTTTGGGAATATTCTCCAGGAATGTCGCCAAGACTTGGTCAAGCTGGTTATACCTGCGAGATAGTACAAAACATAAGTAAACAATCGTCAGTACGAGGATCCTTAAAGTGATCCATGATCCTGATCCTGAAGCTCTTCTGAGGATCACCACCTGTCACAGAAGTAAGGATCACTAGTTAGGATAACGAATAAGGATCACTAATTGTTAGAAAATCCTCCCCTAACATCCACCATCTCCAAGCCCTCTTTCCAGTGCAAACATATCTGGTAAGGATCCTGCATACATATTTTCATTTGATTTACTTAGGAGAAATTTTTACTCCCTGTATGCAGATTCCAGCAAAGTTCCAGTCTTCCTTGATCTCGATGAGCTCGACAGTTACCCTACTCCAGTCATGGTCAAGAAAGAGACCCCTGCTGCCACCAGCTCCAAGCCGCTCCTGGCTCCTAAAGCTAATCCAAGGACTCGTGCTTCCACCGCAAAGAAGAGGAAGAACTCCGAAGTTAGTGCTCCAGGCTCCGAAGGATTCTCTTATGATGAACTCAGCTTCACTGATTCCTTGGAACCGATGACATCCTTCCTTAATAAGGTAATATCCTGACCCTACATCCTGCACATATATCCCGATAGAATATCCTGACAGGATATCCTAGTTAGCGAATATTGATTTATTCCTGAATTTTGACTTACAGGGCCTCTAGCATCTGCTCCACCTTTACAACGATGCCTGTGGTACTGCTGCACTCTATGAAGCCAGGATTAAACAACTTGAAACTACTGTTGCTGACCAAGGTGCCATTGCTGAAGTGAAGACTCGGCATTATGAGGACAAGCTGAAGAAAGTGACCCAGGATGCTGAGATCAAGCTGGCCACTGTCCAAATGGAATATGAACAGGCCATGGTTTCTTTCCGGGAAGGAATCAAATCTTCTGCCATCGTCTCCCTGCTACAAGCTCGTATTAAGATGGCCTATGAGGCCAAGGAGACAGGTCTTGAGTGCCCATCCTGGCCGGTCGAATCCTGGGTGGCAAAGCTGAAGGAGCTTGGAGGCAAAGCTGTGCCCCTTCCTGCTGAAGCTGGTGAATCCTCTAAGTTGGCAGAGGTGGCAGACAAGGATGGAGACAAGAAGGATGCTGGAGCGGATGTTGGGATGGATGCTGGTGAGGATGCTGCTCAGGATGCTGAAGCTGAGAAGGCAGAGAAGGTTGGAGAAGATGCCGCTGTGTGAGGGCATTCAGGTGGGCAATGATGGATATACGTGCCAAGGCCACAACCCACTTTTTTAAACTTGATCGTTGGTCTGTAACCCTAAAAAAATTATTTTTTCTGCACTTTACTTTCCCGCATCTAAACAATATGATGGCCAAAGGTGGGGGGATCCTGAGTTTCAGGTCGAAGCCCTTGGTCATCAATGTAAGTATGTTTTGTTTTTTGAACAATATAATAGTTGGAGGCGGATGGGTCTCAGTTTGAGACAAAACCTTCAACTGTTAGGTAAATATGGTAAGGAACTAATTGTGCTCTTGGTGGATGGTCCTTGGTTTGAGGTTAAACCAAGAGCACAACTTTTGGTACGTTAATAACATAACCCTTTTCTGGCTTTATTTCTGTTGTTATATTTTCACTACATGAATTTTACCTGTAAAAATAATTTTGTTTGGACATTCTTGGGAACACATTGTAAATGTATCCTAAAAGATATCCTGATCAGGATACTGGCAGACAATCTGTAAGTTATCCAAATAAAAAGGAGAGATCATACCAGGAATTCCCTAAGGAATCTATTCCAATTTTCCACCATAGGAATGTCCCCAGTGCACACTTACAAACTTGGATCCATCCTTTATATTGTATGATATATGTCCCCTGTGTTTAACATAGGAATGTAGATATAGTCATACTTTAGCTTCACTGAATAGACCCTGAATATCCAGGGGTAAACCCTTGACATCCTGGGATTAAACCCTTAATATTCTGGGCATTAACCCTTAATATGCTGGGGATAAACCCTTAATATGCTAGGGATAAACCCTCATATCCTGGGGATAAACCCTGATTTTCATGCACTACAGGCGAGAGTGTATAAACTCCAAGTCTTAGAAAGGTGAAAACCTTTAAACCTTAGAGGGTATGAAAATGCCCTTTCGTGAGAGAGGGTGATCAATCCTCATATACCTTTAGAATCCAGGATATAGCCAATAGTAACGAAATTGTCAGCCACTTTTACATGAACTGGTCCCGTTACCTTGAACTATCCCCAGATGACTTGCGCTCCAGGCGGGGTGTTCAAACCCAACTCGAAAGAAAGGTGAATACCTTTAAACCTTTGAAGGGATCAGGATCCCTTAAACGTGAGAGAGGGGGCCAATCCTCTAATCTTTCGAAATATCCTGAGCGTATATCCTGGAGCTATATCCTGACACATATTCTGCAAAACAACCTTAAACTAAGGTGGGTGTTAGCTTGGCTAACACCCCTCTGATGCCTAAGTCAGTATTGGGTTTAAGATAATAAACAAATTCCAATATATTTAAGAGAGATAGAACACATACCATTCTGAGATAGAAATTAAATTCTATTCTTACTTGAAATAGAGCTTTAATTGTATAGCATTCCAGGATCTTGGTAGCATTTCCCCTTCCATGCTCCTGAGTCGGTATGCTCCTTTTCCTGATTCTGATTCAACCTCATATGGTCCTTCCCACTTCGGAGCCAGCTTCCCATCGGCAGGATTAGTGGTATTTTGAAAAGCCTTTCTTAACACCCAATCTCCAACTTTGAACCTTCTAGTCCTTATATTCTTGTTGTATGCTCTGGATATCCTTTGTTGATATGCTGTCATCCTTAGTCTTGCTGCATCTCTTGTCTCGTCTATGGTGTCCAAATCCTGGCATAAAGCTTCAGGATTCTGCTCAGGATCCCGGAGGATAGATCTCGCAGTAGGTATCACCATTTCTATTGGGATAACTGCTTCTGTTCCGAATACCAAGGAAAATGGTGTCTGGCCAGTTGCGTTCTTTACCGTTGTTCTATCAGCCCACAAAACAAAGGGTAGTTCTTCTGCCCATCTGCCTTTCTTGGCTCCTAATCTCTTCTTCAAGTTGTTTACAATTATCTTATTTGAGGATTCAGCTTACCCATTTGCTTGAGGATGTACCGGGGTAGACATGATCATTTTGATTCCCCAACTTTTGCAAAAGTCAGTAGTCCTTTTGCTTATAAACTGAGATCCATTGTCACAAATGATTTCAGCTGGTACTCCAAACCTGGTCAGGATATTCCTCTTTATGAAGGACACTACTTCTTGGTCTCTGACTTGCATAAATGCTTCAGCCTCCACCCACTTAGAGAAATAATCGGTCATTGCCAACATAAAGACTTTTCCTCCTGGAGCTTTTGGTAATTTCCCTACTATGTCCATTCCCTATTTCATGAATGGCCAAGGGGAAGCTATAGGATACATTGGTTCAGCTGGTTGATGTAGTATGTTACTGTGCCTTTGACACGCGTCACACCTTCGAGCATATTCTGCAGCATCTTTCCTCATCGTTGGCCAATAGTATCTTGTTCTCAACACCTTTGAGAATAATGACCTGCCCCCAGTATGGTTACTGTTAGGGGTGGATTTCTAAATGACCCGTGATCCTCAATTATTATCCTGCTTGGTGATCCTGACTTCTGTGTCAGTTAGTGATCCTCAGAAGTGCTTCAGGATCAGGATCATGGATCATCCTAAGGATCCTTATACTAATGATTGTCTGCTTTGAATTCGTAATTGTTTTGCAGGAGTATCAATTGGACTTGGTCTTGGCGATATTCCTGGAGTATATTCCTTGAAGTATTCCGCACGTGCTTGGCTGAAAATGGACGTTGTGGAGTCGTGGAGGACTTGCACGATTTGCGGACAATTAGTTACTTAGATATTTTCTAATTTAAAAGGGATGGCGAGCTAATTAGACAACACTTTTGGCTATTTTTGGCTACACACACACTTGTACAACTGCTCTCATCAATCTCGCTAACACACTTGGCGATTACACACATTTTCTACACAACACACTATAGTGATCATTGTATTTAGCTCGTTATCATCCGAAGTTGTAACAAATTGTTTGTTTAATTTAAGTTGGTGATCGGTAGTTTCCATCACCCGGGGTTTTTTGTGCCGGAGATCAACTCTTGATCAAGGGCTTTTTCCCCGTATAAATCTTCGTGTCATTTGTTCATCATATTTCATAGTGATCCTTATTATTGTTCATCAATTCAAGCATCATACCCCGTAACAAAGAGTTTGGTTGCATTATCCTAGTCTGATTTTTGACCAAAACAGTTTGGCGCCCACAGTGGGGCAATTGGTGCTTCATTCCTAAGAAATTCTCATTTTTGTGATCATTTCGGTTCGTTACATCCAAGAAGATGGCTTCGTTATCAAAGAACACCTCCAGTGCGATGTCTGCAGTCAATTCATCCCAGGGCATTCCACCATTGCCTCCACCACCTTCTGGACCTCAGAAAAATGCCGAGAAAAAACCAACTCCCATTTTATCAAAACCTCCAACTTCTTCTGCTTCTTATACTCCCACTACTAGTGACTTGTTTACTCTGATTTTGCAGATGAAGGAGCGTATACAGCAGCAGGATAAGACCAATGAAAGGATTCTTAGAGAAATTGGAGACATCAAGAAACAGAAGAGATCGGCAGATGATCATTCCCCACTGATGCCCAAATCTTTGAATTTCGATACTCCGGTTATAACTTCTCAGCCTTCAGTGGTTCCAGACGTTCAATATGTGGGGGACCAAAAGGAGTGCATTACGGATCATCAACAATGACTCAGGCTTCAAGGTTACACTTCCAACCAGCAGGATCCCATCCTCAGCATATAGGATCCTTCGCTAGCTCAGGAGGATACTCAGGAGCGCAGCAGATTCAAGGGTTCTGGCCGTTTCCAGGATCCTCTCAGGTTCAAGGATTCTCCTATGTTCCAGGATCCTCTAAGGTTCAAGGATCATCCTATGTTCCAGGATCCTCACAGGTTCAAGGATCCTCCTATGTTCTAGGATCCTCACAGGTTCAAGGATCCTCCTACGTCCTAGGATCCTCACAGGTTCAAGGATCCTCTCAGTTTCATGGATCCTTAAGGAGTTTGCAATCAGGGAATACCGATATCCATCTGGGAGATTTCATTCCAATGCAGACCATTGCTTCTACTGGTCCATCAGTCATTCCAGAGCCCCAACAACATGGATTCACATCCGCTCTTCCTAATTTGAATCCAATGGGAGGTAACACTTTCAATAATTCTTATACCAATAACCATGGCCTTATGCAGGATACAGGTATCAATTATGCCATGGCCAGAGAATTGCAAAAGTTAAAGGATATGATATCAAGTGTCCCAGGAGTGGTCAAGCCTATCCCGGAGATTGCAGATGGGAGCCATAAGATATCTCGTTTTGCACCACCAATCTGTGATGCTGAGATACCAAAGAGGTTCCATGTGCCTACTATGAAGTTGTATGACGGTTCAACAGATCCTGAAGAACACATAGCACAATACAGGGAAAGGATGGAGATCAATCCCATCCCAGAAAGATTAAAGGAAGCATGTATATGCAAGGGATTTGGATCCACTCTTACTGGACCAGCTCTTAAATGGCTAATCTAGTTAACTTATTTAATAACCAATTTTCTTGTAGTAGGAAATTTGAGCGTTTAACTAGTGATCTGTATAGGATAACCCGAGGTCATAATGAATCATTAAGGGATTATATCACTAAATTTAGTAAAGAATCCTTAGATATTCCTAACCTGGATATAGCTACACGGCTGTTGAAGCCTTTAAAATGGGATTGCTTAGGGATTCGTTATTCTATGATGATCTTGTTATGACACCATGCAGGAATCTAGATGAGGTAAGAACCCGGGCCCTTAGGTTCATCCGGCTAGAGGATGACAAAAGGATCCAGGAGAGGTTAGCAGGATCCTCAAAGCAAGAGAAGCAAGGATCCTCATTCAAGAACAACAAGTTCAGATCCTTTAACAAGTCTAATAACCAGAATGTGCATGCCGTTGAACAAGAAGAGGACGATGAGGATTATCCTCCAATTTCTGAATATTGTTTTTCTGTTGATAACAATGAACTAATCCTTGTGATACAGAATTTAGGTGATAAAGCTAGATGGCCCAGGAAAAATGATAGACCAGCTGCAACCAAAGATAAGTCAAAGTGGTGTGCATATCATGAAGATTTTAGGCATCTCACAAAAGAATGCATCGCACTGAGAAAAGAAATTGGATACTTGTTGAGCAAGGGGCACTTAAAAGAATTACTGGGAAGAAAGAAGTCAAGGACTCAAGATCCTGAAAGGATCCCAGAGAAAGCTCCAGCCCCTCCAGCTGATGCACAAGTTATTAACTTTATTTCTGGAGGATCAGACATTTGTGGAACATCCTTCTCTGCAGCTAAAAGACATGCAAAAGAAACCAAGATGGATAATGGAGAAAGACCCATTCGAACGTCCAGTGTCTCCGAAGGAAAAGTTATAACTTTTGATGAGGATGATCGTGTTGACATTCAGGATCCTCATCATGATGGTTTGGTTATCACTCTTTTTATTTCTAACCATTTTGTTCGCAGGATCCTTATAGACGAAGGAAGCTCTGTGAACATTATCCAGCTTGATGTCCTCAAAAAGATGAATATTCCTGAATCCGATATCATCCCAAGATCCTCTGTGCTCGTGGGATTCAGTGGCGAGACTAAGAATACTCTGGGGGACATTAAACTCCCAATCTATATCGAAGGCCTATATTCTTACCAAAAGTTTTGTGTTATTGACTGTTTATCTTGTTGTAATGTTATCCTTGGCAGGCCTTGGATACATGACATGAAAGCAGTCCCATCCACTTATCATCAATGTGTGAAGCTTCCTAGTCCTTGGGGAATAGTGAAGATTGATAGTGATCAGCAAGAGGCTAAGAACTGCTACACCTCATCAATGAAGCCAGCATCAAAGTCAAGGGAGCAATAGCAATTAAAGCGTCCTCCAAGGGATGTCTTGGAGTCAAGAGAACAGGATGTAGTAGAAATCCTTATGGATCCTGATGATCCTGAATCTAAAGTTTATATAGGATCAGGGATCCTTAGTGAAATAAAGGAAGACCTCATATCCTTCCTCAAAAGGAGAAAGACTACATTTACATGGAAACACGAAGACATGACAGGTATATCTAAAGATATAATAACTCACAAACTTGGCATTGATAGGTCCTTCAAACCAATCCATCAAAAGAGGAGGAAATTTGCACCAGAAAGAAATGCCATTATCCAGGAGGAGGTAGAGAAATTACTCCGAGCAGGTATGATTAGAGAGGTCAAGTATCCAAGATGGTTGGCCAATGTGGTTGTTGTTCAAAAGAAAAACGGAAAGTGGAGGGTATGTGTCGATTTTACCGATTTAAATAAGGCATGTCCCAAGGATCCTTTCCCATTACCCCACATTGACTCCATGGTGGATGCAACTGCGGGTCATGAACTGTTAACTTTTATGGATGCTTCATCTGGATTTCAACAAATTCAGATGGAACCCTCCGATCAAGAGGATACAGCCTTTATGACTCCAACTGGTATATACTGTTATATTGCTATGACATTCGGACTAAGAAATGCAGGTGCAACCTGTTAGGGGAGGATTTTCTAACAATTAGTGATCCTTATTCGTTATCCTAATTAGTGATCCTTACTTCTGTGACAGGTGGTGATCCTCAGAAGAGCTTCAGGATCAAGATCATGGATCACTTTAAGGATTCTCGTACTGACAATTGTTTACTTATGTTTTGTACTATCTCGCAGGTATAACCAGCTTGACCAAGTCTTGGCGACATTCCTGGAGAATATTCCCAAACTATTCTGCACGTGCTTGGCCAAAAATGGACGTTATGGAGAACGTGGGGGCTTGGCACAAAAGTCGGATAGTTAGTTTGGTAGTTAAATTTCTATTTTAAAAGGGGTAACGAGCTAGTAGAAAAACACTTATTCATTTTGGCAGCTACACACACTCATATACTCGCACACTTGAAGCTGCCGACGAACATACATTCGTTTTCACTCACATTCACACATTTCACGATAGTGATCCTTGTACCTAGCTCGTTACTATCCGAAGTTGTAAACATTTATTCATTTATTTGAGCTTGGTGATCGGTAGTTTCCATCACCCGAGGTTTTTTGTGCCGGAGATCAACTCTTGTTCAAGGGCTTTTTCCCCGTATAAATCCTTGTGTCATTTCAGCAATTTACATTGAAGTGACCCTTGTTATTGTTCTACATTGTTAGCATCATACCCCGTAACATAGAGTTTGGTTGCAATATCCTCAACAGAGTTTTTGACCAAAACAGTTTGGCGCCCACCGTGGGGCAATTGGTGCTTCGTCCTTAGAAAAATTCGCATTTCTGTGCTCATTCCGGTTCACTACAACCAAGCAAATGGCTTCCTCAGCGAAGAATGCTTCAAATTTGATGCCCTCATTCACTTCTTCTCAAGGCGTTCCCCCTTTGCCTCCACCACCTTCTGGATCCCAGAAGAATGCTGAGAATGCTGCGAAGAAACCAACTCCCATTTTCTCAAAACCTCCAACTTCTTCTGCTTCTTACACTCCCACTACTAGTGACATGTTTACTTTGATTTTGCAGATGAAGGATCAGATACGGCAACAGGATAAGACCAATAAGAGGATTCTCAAAGAAATCGGAGATCTCAAGAAACAAAAGACAACAGCAGAGGATCATTCCCCACTGGTGCCAAAATCCTTGAATTTTGATACTCCGGTGATTACTTCTCAGCCATCAGTGGCTCCAGACGTTCAATATGTGGGTGGACCGAAAGGAGTGCACTACGGAACAACAACAGTGACCCAGGCATCAGGTTCATATTTCCAGCCAGCGGGATCCTATCCTCAGCATATGGGGTCCCTCACGAATTCAGGAGGTTATTCAGGAATGCAGCAGATTCAAGGATCCTCCTTTGTTCTAGGATCATCCCAGGTTCAAGGATCCTCCTTTGTTCCAGGATCATCCCAGGTTCAAGGATCCTCCTTTGTTCCAGGATCATCCCAGGTTCAAGGATCCTCCTTTGTTCCAGGATCATCCCAGGTTCAAGGATCCTCCTTTGTTCCAGGATCATCCCAGGTTCAAGGATCCTCCTTCTTCCCAGGATCATCCCAGGTTCAAGGATCCTCCTTTGTTCCAGGATCGTCCCAATTTCAGGGATCCTTCCAGATGCCAAGATCCTTGAGGAGTTTGCAAACAGGAAGTTCAGATGTCCATCAGGGAGATTTTATTCCAATGCAGACCAATGCTTCTACTGGTCCCTCGATCATTCCAGAGCCTCAACAATATGGATTAACATCCATTCTTCCTAACCTGAATCCAATGGGAGGTAACACTTTTAATAATTCTCATGCTACTAACCATGGTCTTATGCAGGATCCAGGTATCAATCATGCCATGGCCAGAGAATTGCAAAAGCTAAAGGATATGATATCAAGTGTTCCGGGAGTGGTCAAACCTATCCCAGAGATTGCAGATGGGAGCCACAAGATATCTCGTTTTGCACCACCAATCTGTGATGCTGAGATACCCAAGAGGTTCCATGTTCCTATAATGAAGCTGTATGATGGTTCGACGGATCCTGAAGAACACATAGCACAATACAGGGAGAGGATGGAGATCAATCCAATCACAGAAAGGTTAAAGGAAGCATGCCTGTGCAAAGGATTCGGATCCACTCTTACTGGATCAGCTCTCAAATGGCTGCTAAGTCTTCCCCCTACTCTATTACCTCATTTGCTAATCTAGTTAATCTATTTAATAATCAGTTTTCTTGTAGTAGGAAATTTGAACGATTAACTAGCGATCTATATAGGATAACCCAGGGTCATAACGAATCATTAAGGGATTACATTACCAAATTCAGTAAAGAATCCTTAGACATTCCCAACTTAGACATAGCCACGGCTGTTGAGGCCTTTAAAATGGGATTGCTTAGGGATTCGTCTTTCTATGATGATCTTGTTATGACACCATGTAGGAACTTAGATGAGGTAAGAACCCGAGCACTTAGGTTCATTCGGCTAGAAGATGACAAGAGGATCCAGGAGAGGTTAGCAGGATCCTCAAAGCAGGATAAGCAAGGATCCTCATTCAAGAATAACAAGTTCAGATCCTACAACAGATCTGATAACCAGAACGTGCATTCTATTGATCAAGAAGAGGATGATGAGGATTATCCTCCAATTTCTGAATATTGTTTTTGTGTTGATAACAACGAACTAATCCTTGCGATGCAGAATCTAGGTGATAAAGCTAGATGGCCAAGAAAAAATGATAGGCCAGCTGCAACTAAGGATAAATCAAAGTGGTGTGCATACCATGAAGATTTTGGGCATCTCACAGAAGAATGCATTGCACTAAGAAAGGAAATTGGATACTTGTTGAGGAAAGGGCATCTAAAGGAATTGTTGGGAAGAAAAAAGTCAAGGACTCAGGATCCTGAAAGGATCCCTGAGAAGGCTCCAGCCCCTCCAGCAGATGCACAAGTGATAAACTTTATTTCTGGAGGATCAGACATTTGTGGCACATCTTTCTCAGCAGCTAAAAGGCATGCAAAGGAAACTAAAATGGATAGTGGAGAGAGACCTGTTCGAACATCAAGTGTCTCCGAAGGAAAAGTCATAACCTTCGATGAGGATGATCGAGTTGATATCCAGGATCCTCATCACGATGGTTTAGTTATTACTCTTTTCATTTCTAACCATTTTGTCCGCAGGATCCTTATAGACGGAGGAAGCTCAGTGAACATTATCCAGCTTGATGTTCTGAAGAAGATGGGTATCCCTGAATCAGAGATCATACCAAGATCCTCCGTGCTCGTGGGATTTAGTGGCGAAACTAAGAATACCCTGGGGGACATTAAACTCCCAATATATATTGAAGGCTTACACTCTTATCAAAAGTTTTGTGTTATTGACTGTTTATCTTGTTGTAATGTTATCCTTGGTAGGCCCTGGATACACGATATGAAAGCAGTCCCATCTACCTACCATCAATGTGTGAAGCTCCCTAGTCCTTGGGGAATAGTGAAGATTGATAGTGATCAGCAGGAGGCTAAGAATTGCTACACTTCATCGATGAAACCAGCCTCGAAGTCAAGGGAGCAATAGCAATCAAGGTATCCTCCAAGGGATGTCTTGGAGGCAAGATAGCAGGATGTGGTAGAAATCCTCATGGATCCTGATGATCCTGAATCCAAAATCTATATCGGATCAGGGATCCTTAGCGAAATGAAAGAAGACCTCGTATCCTTCCTCAAAAGGAGAAAGACTACCTTTGCATGGAAACACGAAGACATGACTGGCATATCCAAAGATGTAATCACTCACAAACTCGGCATTGACAGATCCTTCAAACCAATCCATCAAAGGAGAAGAAAGTTTGCACCGGAAAGGAATGCCATTATCCAAGAAGAGGTAGAGAAATTGCTCCGGGCAGGTATGATTAGAGAGGTCAAGTATCCAAGATGGTTGGCCAATGTGGTTGTTGTTCAAAAGAAAAACGGAAAGTGGAGGGTATGTGTCGATTTTACCGATTTAAATAAGGCATGTCCCAAGGATCCTTTCCCATTACCCCACATTGACTCCATGGTGGATGCAACTGCGGGTCATGAACTGTTAACTTTTATGGATGCTTCATCTGGATTCCAACAAATCCAAATGGAACCATCTGACCAAGAGGATACAGCCTTCATGACTCCAACTGGTATATACTGCTATATTGCTATGCCGTTCGGACTAAGAAATGCAGGTGCAACGTATCAAAGGCTGGTGAATATGATGTTCAAGGATCAGATTGGACAAACTATGGAGGTTTACATAGATGACATAGTGGTAAAATCCATAAAAGCTGAGGATCACCTAAGAGACTTGGAGGAAGCATTCAATATCCTTGACAAATATAACATGAAACTTAATCCTTCAAAATGTCACTTTGGTGTTAAAGCAGGTAAATTCTTAGGATATATGGTGACAAAGAGAGGCATTGAAGCTAGCCCAGAACAAATCAAAGCAATAGTGAACATCAAATCTCCGGCCAATGCTAAGGATGTTCAAAGGCTAACAGGCAGGATAGCAGCTTTGAACATATTTATATCCAAATCCTCAGAGAAGTGCAAAGAATTCTATGATATCCTAAGGAAGAACAAGAAATTTGAGTGGACTGAGAGGCATGAAAATGCTTTAACAGCCCTCAAAGATTACCTATCCTCGGCCCCGGCTTTGATGAAACCAGAAAAAGGCGATGTGCTATCTTTATATCTTGCAGTATCCTCAAAAGCAGTAAGTGCGGTCCTTGTTAAGGATCATGAAGGTACACAACATCCTGTCTATTATGTAAGTAAAAGTTTACTTGATGCCGAATCCAGGTATTCACACCTTGAAAAGCTTATTCTTGCATTAATAATGGCATCTACTAAGCTAAGACATTATTTTGAAACTCATGTTATTATTGTTAAAACTAATTTTCCAATTAAGAATGTCCTCAGGAAACCAGAGATGTCAGGAAGGATGGCTAAGTGGGCAGTGAAGCTAAGTGCATATGATATAAGATATGAGCCTAGGACAGCCATCAAATCCCAAGCATTAGCTGATTTTGTGGCTGATTTCAGTAGTGATTTACAAGAAGAAGCTGAGTTAGAAGTCCAGCAGCTAGAAGAGACCAAGGATCATTGGATACTCTATACTGATGGATCCTCAAATGTCAAAGGCACAGGGCTTGGAATACTACTAAAATCGCCACAGGGGGACATAATACCCCACTCTATAGCTTGTGAGTTCCAAACCACTAACAATGAGGCTGAATATGAAGCCTTAATTGCTGGTTTGCAAATTGCAAAGCATATGGGGATCAGGTATCTTGAGGTACATGTAGATTCTTTATTAATTACAAACCACTTTAATGGATCCTACGCTGTTAAAGGTGAAAAGCTAACCAAATATTTAGAGATAGTCAAGAATTTGGCACTCTCTTTTGTTTCCTTTAGTTTGACACAGGTACCAAGGGAAGAAAATACAGAGGCTGATGCATTGGCTAACTTAGGATCATCCTTGAAGATCCCGGAGGATATTAAGATCCCTATAATCCATATCCTGACCCCGGCTATCGAGGATCACGAGGCTATGGAGATAGGAAATGATTATGCAATTATCCCCTGTGAGGATACTCAATCCCATTCAGGATCAGGATCATGGATTTCACCAATTATGAGATACTTACAACATGGAGAGATTCCTACAGGAGAAAACTCTAGGGCTTTCAAATCTAAGGTATCTCAATTCACAATTTTAAATAATATGTTGTATAGACGATCTCTTGCAGGACCATACTTGAGATGCATTGAGGATCCTGAAATCCAAAAAGTTTTAAAAGACTTCCATGAAGGAGATTGTGGAAACCACACTGGGGGCAGGGCATTATTCTCAAGGATCCTGAGGACAGGATACTATTGGCCACCCATGAAGAGAGATGCTGTGGAGTATGCTAAAAGATGTGATCCTTGTCAGAGACACATCAATATCCTTCACCAACCAGCTGAATTATTGCATCCTATATCCTCCTCTTGGCCATTTATGAGATGGGGTATGGATATAGTTGGTAAGCTCCCTAAGGCACCTGGTGGAAAAGTATTCATGCTAGCTATGACTGATTACTTCTCCAAGTGGATAGAGGCTGAAGCTTTTGCCCAAGTCAGAGAAAAGGAAGTTATATCCTTCATTAAAAGAAATATTATAACTAGATTTGGAATTCCTTCTGAGATTATATGTGATAATGGTTCCCAATTTATTGGGGGCAGAACCACTAACTTTTGTGACAGCTGGGGGATTAAGATGATAACATCAACACCAGTCCACCCACAAGCTAATGGTCAAGCAGAATCATCCAACAAGATCATTATCAACAATTTGAAGAAGAAGCTTGGATCCAAGAAAGGGAAATGGGCAGAAGAACTACCCTATGTGCTTTGGGCTGATAGGACAACCCCCAAGAATGCTACTGGTCAAACGCCATTCTCTTTGGTATTTGGGGCAGAATCAGTGATCCCAACAGAAATGGTGGTTCCAACTGTAAGAACAAGTACCCGTGATCCTGAGGAGAATGATGAGAACTTGGCTCAAGACCTGGATACTATTGAAGAAATCAGGGATATGGCTAGGATAAGGATGGCCAGATATCAGCAAAGAATGGCTGGTGCTTACAACAAAAATGTCAGGATCAGGAGGTTTCAAGTCGGAGATATGGTATTAAGGAAAGCATTCCAAAATACCACCAATCCTGCTGATGGAAAATTGGCTCCAAAATGGGAAGGCCCTTATTTGATTGAAGCTGAAGCAGGAAAGGGGGCATATAGATTGCTAACCATGGAAGGTGATTTGCTACCAAGAGCTTGGAATGCTGTCCAATTGAAGAAATATTTCATGTGAGCAGGATCCTCATGGCATAGATGATCCTCACGATACGGAAATCCTTAAAGGATCCTCAAAGTATCAGTGATCCTTACTTAGGTAATATCCTAAACTTGAACTATTTCATTTCTTTATTTTCTCATATAAGGATAAGGATCATGTATCCTTTATCCATCTCTCACGTGAGTTTAAGTTTTGAAAGTTCAGGTATCCTTAGCATAACATTGGTTATCCGCTGAAGCAATCCGTTCCTTGGGTTTAACCCCAGTTATTTGGGCTTGACCCCAGTTCCGCCTGTAGCGCACGTTGATCCTGGTATAGTTCAAGGCATTGGGACCAGTACTCGTTTTAGGGGCTGATAATTCCATTGTACTGGCTATGCTTAGGATCCTACGTATAATGGTAGACGTACCATACATCCGTTCCTAAGGTTTCTAACGTTTTCACGTTAGCTAAGGTTTCTAACGTTTTCACGTTAGCTAAGGTTTTGGCATTTTCATGTCACTAAGTTTGGATAGTCGCCAGTTAGGGCCATACTCCAGTTTACATACGATCCTTGGGCTTGTCCCCAGTTATCCTTGGGCTTGTCCCCAGTTGCTAACTCTTTTCTTATGTTGGCTTAGTCCCAAGTCATGCTCTATTTCAGGTTCTTGAAGATAGGCAACTAGGGATCCTTGATCCTTACTTTATTCTAAGGTTTATCTTATAGTTATCCTTATTATGGTTAGGATCCTAACTTAGACCCTCAGGTATGATCCTTAACTATTTTTAATTCTATTCATTATTTGAATAACCCTTATACTTGACAACTGAACTTGTGATTTTTAAACTAGATCACTTTTTAGAACTTATCGGTTATGGGATACGTGATCCTTGATCATATCCTAAACTTTTTGCATATCTTTTTTAATTTTTCAAGGTTTGATAAATATAAACAGAATGAACATAACAACAGTTGGAAAGTAAGATATTAACAAGGATAACAACACAAGATAAGCGACAAAAGGTTAAGATTTTATTTATTAACAAAAGACTAACCCTTAAAAGGTTGTCAAAATTACCTACCCGAGCATCTACCAGCAAAACGTGGCCCGTCCACTGGGGTAGGTAAAGGGTGTCCATGATAATACGTTCAAAAGTAGTGCAGGAATATAAAGGCGGCAGGATCACAATGGCTTCATCCCCCAAACAGAGGATCCCTCCACCAACTGCAATCCTGCCTATTGTCCAAAGGATCCTACATGATCCTTAATCCTAAAACCTATTGTTCAGTACAGACCATCATTGTTTTAAACATCATAACCACAAAAAAAACTACCACCAGATTTAAAAAATTGGGCTCCAGCTACGTCTAGAAATGTCCTTCATCGCCCAATCATGCAGCCTAAACCTTCGCTGCATTGTCACCTCCAGCTCCACTTGTTTCACCACCTTCACCTTTGCCTCCAGCTTCAATTGTCAGGATCTCTTCAACCTCTTCAGCCTCTTCATCGTCCAGTTCAGCCAGCCTTGCCTTCCAACCTTCAATATCCCAGGTGCTCTTGTTAAAAGCAGGATCCTGAGCTTCCAAGGCCATTTGAAGCTTGGTCTTGTACATTGTAATGGCGGCAGAGACTTTGGCATCTTCGGTGATCTCACTCTTCTCATAGTCAACATTAACCAGCACCTTGGCCATCTGCTGTTTAGTATCCCGGACTTCCTTCTGAAGATCAGCAATTGTGAGATCCTTTAACACCGCAACCTGCTGGAGATCGGCAATCTTCCTATCCTGATCCTCAACGTGGCCCACATAGTCCTCAATCTCAGCGAATTTCTGTAAAAAGGATAATGTCAGGATCAAGTAATCAGCAGGATATACCAGCAGGATATGTCAACAGGATATACGAGCAAAGACAGTGATCCTCACATCATTAAAGTACTCAAGGAATTGATGACGGATCAGAGGCAGACCCTACAGATCCCCAGCTTCAGAGGCTTTTCTCTTCTTGATTGCCTTCCCTTTGAGGGGTGCCTTGGGGACCGAAGCTGTCGGACTGGTAGGAGCTTTTCTCTTGGAGGATCTGACAGTGGTGAGATCAGCAACATTAAACTTGGAAGCGGACTTGGTTGATTTTCCAGCACCTACACAACCAAAACAAGATAAGTATCTTTTCTTAATTCATATTTCACTATTTATTTAAATTTTAAACAAGGATACTTACTTGACATTGTGACAGAGCCTGAGGATACCTCCTGTGAATCTTGGGTTGTTGTCTTGAAAGTTCTTGTCTCAGGATCAACTTTCTTGAAAGCAAGGAGCCTTTCCTTAGCAGCAGGGGACAATTTGAGGTGTGAGACGGTGATAGCTGCATAAAAAGAAAGCAAAAATATAAGTTATCCTTACATCAAAAGAAAGTTCCTGGTGATCCTTCTCAGGATCCTCCATCCTACCATGGGTAGCCCATTTTTAGGTAGATCATTTCCATCCTCGATGGAATCTCTCTTGATAAAAAAGAAACGCCGTTTCCAATTAGCATCATTCTTGGTGGCTTTGAAGATCGGGTGTTCCTCACCGGGTTTACGTTTAAACAAATAACGATGAGAGCCAAAGGTGGTAAGATCATACAGCTCTCCCAGCTCTGTCATTCCTAGATCAATTCCCTCCTGATCGATGATCCTTTCAAGGGTGTACAGAACCCTCCAAATCATCGGCATGGCTTGGATATAAGAGATGCCGGTTAGGGAAAAGAAAGATTGGGTGAAGGCTGGAAAAGGATATGTATAGCCTATGGTGAAAGGAGTGACGGGGAAAGCAACCCACTTATCGGAGATATGATCGCTCAGGGCATTGGGGTCAAAAGGCCTAAATTCGGTGTTCGCCGGGAAGCAGTGGCGGATCCTATCTATCTGAGCATCATTGAAGCAGCAGCGTTCTTTAATGGAGTCTTCAATGATCCCCTGGCTTTTCGGAGGATTGTTCTTTGGGTGATCCTTGGCTGGGGAATTTCGAAGCAACATCTTTGATGGAAAGAGACGAAAACAGAGCAAGAGAGGGAAGAAGATAGAGAGAGAGAATACCTGATCGTCTTCGGAATGCAGATTATAAAGGGAGTCTCTCTGAAAATTTAAATGCATTTGATCCTATCTATATCTCTATTTATAATTATGATTCTGCAGGATTGTCACTTCTGTGACGTCATGATCGCAACGACTAGTTCTATTTTAACGGCTATATATCCGTTAGTTAGTTGCGGATAAGATCAAGAAAACATAACTCGCTAATTTTACAAATTACTCCTTATATTTTGGGGGCAATTGTTAGGGGAGGATTTTCTAACAATTAGTGATCCTTATTCGTTATCCTAATTAGTGATCCTTACTTCTGTGACAGGTGGTGATCCTCAGAAGAGCTTCAGGATCAGGATCATGGATCACTTTAAGGATCCTCGTACTGACAATTGTTTACTTATGTTTTGTACTATCTCGCAGGTATAACCAGCTTGACCAAGTCTTGGCGACATTCCTGGAGAATATTCCCAAACTATTATGCACGTGCTTGGCCAAAAATGGACGTTATGGAGAACGTGGGGGCTTGGCACAAAAGTCGGATAGTTAGTTTGGTAGTTAAATTTCTATTTTAAAAGGGGTAACGAGCTAGTAGAAAAACACTTAGTCATTTTGACAGCTACACACACTCATATACTCGCACACTTGAAGCTGCCGACGAAAATACATTCGTTTTCACTCACATTCACACATTTCACGATAGTGATCCTTGTACCTAGCTCGTTACTATCCGAAGTTGTAAACATTTATTCATTTATTTGAGCTTGGTGATCGGTAGTTTCCATCACCCGGGGTTTTTTGTGCCGGAGATCAACTCTTGATCAAGGGCTTTTTCCCCGTATAAATCCTTGTGTCATTTCAGCAATTTACATTGAAGTGATCCTTGTTATTGTTCTACATTGTTAGCATCATACCCCGTAACATAGAGTTTGGTTGCAATATCCTCAACATATTTTTTGACCAAAACACAACCTATCAAAGGCTAGTGAATATGATGTTCAAGGATCAGATTGGACAGACTATGGAGGTTTACATAGACGATATGGTGGTAAAATCAAAAAAGGCTGAGGATCACCTAAGAGACTTGGAAGAAGCGTTCAATATCCTTGATAAATATAATATGAAACTTAATCCTTCTAAGTGTCGTTTTGGGGTAAAGGCAGGTAAATTCTTAGGATATATGGTGACAAAGAGAGGCATTGAAGCCAGTCCAGAACAAATCAAAGCTATAGTGAACATCAAGTCCCCTGCCAATGCTAAGGACGTTCAGAGGTTAACAGGAAGGATTGCAGCCTTAAACAGATTCATATCTAAATCCTCAGAAAAGTGCAAGGAATTCTATGATATCCTAAGGAAGAACAAGAAATTCGAGTGGACTGAGAAGCATGAAAATGCCTTAAAAGCTCTTAAGGATTACCTATCCTCAGCCCCAGCCTTGATGAAACCAGAAAAGGGAGATGTGTTATCCTTATACTTGGTGGTATCCTCAAAAGCAGTAAGTGCAGTCCTTGTTAAGGATCACCAAGGTACACAACATCCTGTCTATTATGTAAGTAAGAGTTTACTTGATGCTGAATCCAGGTATTCACACTTAGAAAAACTTATCCTTGCATTAATTATGGCATCTACTAAATTGAGACATTATTTTGAAACTCATGCCATTAATGTTAAAACTAATTTTCCAATTAAGAATGTCCTCAGGAAACCTGAAATGTTAGGAAGGATGGCCAAGTGGGCAGTGAAGCTTAGTGCATATGATATAAGATATGAGCCCAGGACAGCCATTAAATCCCAAGCATTAGCCGACTTTGTGGCAGATTTCAGTAGTGATTTGCAAAAGGAAGCTGAGTTAGAAGTCCAGCAGCTAGAGGAGACCAAGGATCCTTGGATACTCTATACTGATGGATCCTCAAATGTCAAAGGAACAGGGCTTGGAATACTACTAAAATCGCCACAGGGAGACATAATACCCCATTCTATAGCTTGTGAGTTCCAAACCACTAACAATGAGGCTGAATATGAAGCCTTGATAGCTGGTTTGCAAATTGCTAAGCATATGAGGATCAGGTATCTTGAGGTACATGTAGATTCTTTGTTAACCACTAATCACTTTAATGGATCCTATGCTGTTAAAGGTGAAAAGTTAACCAAATATTTGGAGATAGTCAAACAATTGACACTCTCTTTTGTATCTTTTAGTTTGACACAGGTACCAAGGGAAGAGAATGCAGAGGCAGATGCATTAGCCAATTTAGGATCATCCTTGAAGATCCCGGAGGATATAAGTATCCCCATTATCCATATCCTAGCTCCTGCCATCGAGGATCACGTGGCTATGGAAATAGGAGAGGATTCTGCAATTATCCCTAGTGAGGATACTCAAACTCATCCAGGATCATGGATCCTCCCAATCATGAGATACATACAACATGGAGAGATTCCTATAGGAGAAAACCCTAGGGCTTTCAAAATTAAGGTATCTCAATTCACAATTTTAAATATTATGTTGTATAAACGATCTCTTGCAGGACCATATTTAAGATGCATTGAGGATCCTAAAATCCAAGAAGTTTTAAAAGACTTCCATGAAGGAGATTGTGGAAACCACACTGGGGGCAGGGCATTATTCTCAAGGATCCTGAGGACAGGATACTATTGGCCAACTATGAAGAGAGATGCTGTGGAGTATGCTAAGAAGTGTGATCCCTGTCAGAGACACAACAATATCCTTCATCAACCGGCTGAATTATTGCATCCTATATCCTCCACTTGGCCATTCATGAGATGGGGCATGGATATAGTTGGTAAGCTCCCTAAGGCTCCTGGTGGAAAAGTGTTCATGCTTGCTATGACTGATTACTTCTCCAAGTGGATAGAGGCTGAAGCTTTTGCCCAAGTCAGAGAAAAGGAAGTTATATCCTTCATTAAAAGAAATATTATAACTAGATTTGGTATTCCTTCTGAAATTATATGTGATAATGGTTCCCAATTCATTGGGGGCAGAACTACTAACTTTTGTGACAGCTGGGGGATTAAGATGATAACATCAACACCAGTCCACCCACAAGCTAATGGTCAGGCAGAATCCTCTAATAAGATCATCATCAACAATTTGAAGAAGAAGCTTGGATCCAAGAAAGGGAAATGGGCAGAAGAACTACCTTATGTGCTTTGGGCTGATAGGACAACCCCTAAGAATGCTACAGGCCAAACTCCATTCTCTTTGGTATTTGGGGCAAAATCAGTGATCCCTACAGAAATGGTGGTTCCAACTGCTAGAACAAGTATTCTTGATCCTGAGGAAAATGATGAGAACTTGGTTCAAGACCTAGATACTATAGAAGAAATCAGAGATTTGGCAAGGATAAGGATGGCCAGCTATCAGCAAAGAATGGCTGGAGCCTACAACAAAAATGTCAGGATCAGGAAATTCCAAGTTGGTGATATGGTGCTAAGGAAAGCATTTCAGAATACTACCAATCCTGCTGATGGAAAGTTGGCACCAAAATGGGAAGGCCCTTACTTGATTGAAGCTGAGGTAGGAAAGGGGGCATATCGATTGCTAACAATGAAAGGTGATTTGCTACCTAGAGCCTGGAATGCTGTCCATTTGAAGAAATACTTCATGTGATAAGGATCCATGATCCTCACATGATAAATATCCTTAAAAGGATCCTCAAAGCACAGATGATCCTTATTTGGGTAATATTCTAATCTTAAACTATTTCATTTCCTTACTTTTTCACAAAAGGATAAGGATCCTGCATCCTCTATCCTCCTTTCACGAGATTTTGAGTTTTGAAGGTTCAGGTACTCTTAGAAAAAGGATGATTATCCACAAAAGCAGTCAGTTACTTGGTTTCGACACCAGTTATTTGGGCTTGACCCCAGTTCCGCCAGTAGCGCACGATGATCCTGGTATAGTTCATGGCAGTGGGACCAGTACTCATTTTAGGGGCTGATAATTCCATTGTACTGGCTATACCTAGGATCCTACGTATAATGGTAGACGTACCATACATCCGTTCTTAAGGTTCTAGCGTTTTCACGTTAGCTAAGGTTTTGGCATTTTCATGCCACTAAGTTTGGATAGTCGCCAGTTAGGGCCATACTCCAGTTTACATACGATCCTTGGGCTTGTCCCCAGTTATCCTTGGGCTTGTCCCCAGTTGCTAACCTTTATCTTATAATGGCTTAGTCCCAAGTTATGTTCTATTTCAGGTCTTCGAAGTTAAACAACCAAGGATCCTTGATCCTTACTTCTTACTAAGGTTTGTTCTATGGTTATCCTGTTTATAGTATTAAGAGTTAGGATCCTAACTTGGATCCTCAGGTATGATCCTTAACTATTTTGATTTTATTCATTGTTATTTGAATAACCCTAATACTTTGACAACTGAACTCATGATCCTTAAAATACACCACTTTTTGAATTTTTCAACTATAGGATATTTGATCCTGGATCATATCCTAAATATTTTCTATATAATTTGTTCAACTTTTTCTATTCAGACAAGTGTACATCTGATGTATTGTAAAATACATCTTTATTCGCGTCTAGGTTTGTTCGGTTTTAGTTAGATTTACTGTCGTTTTAGATTAGAATGTATTTGCTTTTGATTTATTTGTGTTTCCAGGTCTTTGCAGCCAAACGGAGCAGATATAAGTTAAAATCTGGATGGGCGAAAGTCTGGAACGGAAGTCGAGAAGTTCGGAAGCAAAATGGAGCGAAAAAGCACAACTGGGGGTCTGAGGCGGCCCACATAAGCTTATGATCAATTACAAAGCGGGCCGCTTGAACTTATAAATGGATTTCCGGATAAAAGCAGGCGCGCGGCCCGCTTGAACTTAGCTTTATATGTGATGCGGGCCGCGAGGGATCTGTTTACGCGAAACCGACTTTAATCAGCAACGGTTGTAGGGTTTCTTGGTTATTTAAGGATCATTATCATAACAGCCGTGATTAAGAAGAAGATTACGAATTTTAGAGTTCTGGACGAGCTTGGAAGGCTGTTTTCAGAGGTTTTGAAGGCTCGGGATCGTTAGGAATCATCGGAGTACGTTCAGGAGCACACGGGATTGAAGTTAACGGGTTATACAATCTTGTTTCTTCGTTTTTCGTTTGTTTTGATTGTTTAATGATGAATTCTGAATATACTTGGATTATGAACTTGTTTCTGATTATGTTTAGCGGCTAAATTTCTGTTACTACCTAGACATGGATGAATGATTGCGTATGTGTTTTGATTATTATTGGATTTTGGAAGTTATGGCTAGTTTATAAATTTTAAACGGTTTGTTCTATCGGTTAGATGTGTTTGCGTGCTTGATGGTATTTAATTGTTGATTATTGCTTCGCATGAATCTTGGTGACGGTCTTTATCACATAATAGAGTCATGCTAGGTTTCAGATTTTGGTGACTGTCTATATCACGTAATAAATCTTGAATCTTTAGGGTTAAATCGACTGATAAACCTTAGAAGTAATAGTTGGTAATTTTATAAAATCAAGTGTTCTACTAATCATCAATAGCTGTAAGGTGCGAGATTATTGCTAGGTCTAAGTGATTAAACCGCAAGGTGGGTCCTTCTTAGGAAGTTAACCTATTGGCTGCTGTCTAGCTAGTCTAGCTGAGAAAACAAACCTATCCTAGGTTTAGGTCTCGTAAGGGAGTGAGCCTTGTAGGATACTTTTATAAACCCCATTAGATGTCTTGTAAGGGAGTCTAATAACCGGTAATTTAACAACCTTTAGGGGATCTTAGCGTGCTCTTGAGAGGGGTCCTTAGATTTCCCGATAGGTGAGAATTTCAAGATCCCGGTTCCATAGCAGACAACTTCCAATTATAATCATAACTAAAAGCAATCAGGATTCCTGTCTAGGTAGTTCTTTCATCATCCTTGAGTTCAGCCTTCGTGTGAGTTTGTGTCTAGTTCGTCTAGTCTAGTTAGTATTCGTTATTTGCATTTTTAGGATATTTAGAAAACCCCCCAAATTAATAAACAATTTAGTTATGTCGTGTCAGTCTTAGTCTAGATAGAGTTGTAGCGTAATCAGTAGAGTCTCGTGGGTTCGATACTCGGACTTCCTTAGGCTATACTACATTGATCAGTACACTTGCCGATTGTGTGGTTTAGGGTTTAGAGAGTCTTAGTTTTATAAATTTAAAACTTAGAGAGTCTAGATTTAGGGTAATTTTAGTTGTTTTTGTTAACCCGTTTCGAGCACATCAAGTTTTTGGCGCCGTTGCCAGGGACTCTTTGGCGATTGCGTTGATTACTTTGTTTGGACTTGTTTGACATCATACGTGCTATTTGTGTTATTTGAGTCGTAGGAGTCTAAAAATTTTAAAAATCAAAAAATATTTGCTTTAGTGTCTTTTCTAGATTAGTGAGTCTTTGTCAGAGTCTTCTTTCTTGTTCGTATTCAGTTTTTCAGTTGATGCCCCATACGCGTTCGAAGGGACCTCCACCGCTTCCTTTTACGATCAAGTCTTCCTTCTCGTCTTCTGCGTCCGAGGTCAGTTCTTCTAGTTCCTCTTCGTTTTCACAACCCACCCCCGCTTTCGATTTCACACCCAAGTCATCACCTCACGTTTCACCACACGTTTCCCCACCACCCTCCCGTTCTCGTACACCTAGTCCTCCACCCGTAGTTCAAATGGAGAACCGCACCGTTTACCAGCAGGAGACCACCGGTTTCACCGGTGCCACTTCACCCATCACCCTTCCGAACATCACGAATGATAGGTCCTGGCAGATTCCTTCCTACATCATGACCGCCTTCACCAATTCTTGTCAGTTCCATGGTCGTGATGACGAGGATGCACCCGCTCATATCAATCGCATCACTCGTCTTTGTGGCACCTACTCCATAGAGGGTGTCAATCTTGATGCTAGGTACCTTCAGGTGTTCCCATTCTCTCTCGCTGGACGCGCAACCGTCTGGTTTGATTCTCAGCCCGCAGGCACTTTCACTACTTGGGCTGGTCTTCGCGATTCATTTTTAGCCAAGTATTTTCCGCCAGCCAAGGCGTCTCGCCTTCGAGATCAGATCCACTCCTTCTGTATGGAGCCTGATGAGCCATGTCATTTAGCTTGGGAGCGTTTCCAGACGCTTCTCTCTCGTTGCTCACAACATGGTTTGTCCGACTGGGCGTTAGTTGAAAAGTTCTATAACAGACTTACTCCTGAGATTAGTGCGCGTTTTGATACTTCAGCAGGAGGGCAGCTTATGGGAAAGAAGACGGTGGTTGAGTGCAATGATTTGTTTGAGAGTTTTGCACATTCTGATATGGACTACAGCTCTACCAGCAGGACTTCCATTCCTGTTCGTACCACCTCGGCCGGTCGAGGTGTAAACCAAGTTAGCTTGGATCCATCGGTAGCTGCTGTAGTCGAGATAGCGAAGCAAGAGATGAGGGAGGAGATGAGGCAAGAGTTGGATGAGATAAAGAAGAAAGTTGAGAGGTGTGAGCTTTGTAGGGGAGGTCACGACACGCTCGAGTGTCCCACACTTACGTTAGAGCAGGTAGAGTACATAGCCGGTCAGTCTAGGGGTCCCACGAATCCTTTCAATTCCAATTACAACTCCAACTGGCGCGGTAGTGGCAACAACAGTAGTTATCGTTCTTCTGGCAATCCCCCTGGATTCCCATCTGGTCAGTATCAAAATAGGGGGCCAGGTCTTTACACGAGTGGTGGTTCGGGTCAGAGTGGTCAGTATAGTGGGTCAGGAGGTCAGTTTGCGAGTGGAGGGTTGAATCAGGAGAGTCAGGATAGTGGTAAGGCTCCAGAGGGTAGTATGAGTAGGATAGAGGATATGTTAGCTCAGATGATGACACAAAATCAGGCGACGCAGAAATCCCTCAATGATTTCACTAGGACTCAAGAGCAGATCAATAAAAGTCATGAACTTCAGCTGAAGAGTCAGCAATCCACACTGTTAGATCTTTAAAGGACAGTTGGTGGAATTGCTAAGCAGTTGCAGGAGCATCCCCCAGGTCAGTTCTCGGGTAATACCTTCACGAATCCCGCAAATCATTCAGAGAAGGCTATTACGACCCGTAGTGGAAAGATTTGGGAGAGGTTATGAGAAAGAATGCCGAGGTAGAGAGTGATGATGAGGTAGATGAGGTGATAGAGATGGAGGCTCTAGGCAAGGTGCACACGACGCTAGCCCCAGCAAGTACCGCACACGCCGAGGAGTCGCCAGTAGAGAAGAAAGTGGAGAAGCAGCCGACGAAGGTTCGGCCAGCACCAGTGATTGATTATTCCCGCCTTCCGTTTCCCGCTCGAGCTAGGCAGCAGAAATATGCTCAAGAATACGGGAAATTCCTCGAGATGTTTACCCAGTTGAAAATCAATATTCCGTTTGTCGAGGCACTTCAGTCGATGCCTAAGTACGCCAAATTTCTCAAGGATCTTTTGAAGCGCAAGGAGAGGATTGGAGAGTTGTCGAATATTCCATTGACAGGAGGTTGTTCCGCGGTAGTCTTGAATAAGCTGCCAGAGAAATTGACTGATCCTGGTACTTTCACCATTCCATGTTTCTTTGGGGGAGCCGTTACCCCCGCTCACGCTCTAGCCGATTTAGGGGCCAGCATCAATCTGATGCCGTTTTCGTCGTATGAGAGGCTTGGTTTAGGAGAGTTGACACCCACGCGTATGTCATTGTCCTTGGCTGACCGTTCAGTCAAGTATCCTCATGGGATAGTGGAGAATTTGTTGGTGAAGGTTGATAAGTTTGTGTTTCCTGTGGATTTCGTTGTTCTTGATATGGAGGCCGACGAGCGAGTTCCTATTATTCTTGGCCATCCATTCTTTCGAACCGCAAAGGCGATCATCGACGTCTTTGACGGTAAGATTTCTCTTCGTGCTGGTGACGAGGTTGTCACATTCGAGATCGATAGGGCGATGCAGCACCCTGGGGGTGCCGACGACGTTAGTGGACCGTGTCATTCCGTTTACTTCTTAAATTCTTTCATATCTTGTGTCGACACGTGTTTCGAGTACATTAGTGGGGCTGATTTGGTGGGCGAGGGAGTTGTTGACGAGTGTCATTTCTAGGAGAGAAGCCGGATATGCCTGTCATTATTTCTTCGAAGTTGACAGAGGAGGAGAAGTTGAGGTTGATTGAGGTGTTAAGGGAGCATAGTGATGTGATTGCCTGGAGGCTATCGGATATCAAGGGCATCAGCCCTACTTTCTGCACGCATCGCATTCTGATGGAGGATGTTTACAAGCCTATAGTGCAGCCGCAACGTCGTTTGAATCCGAATATGCAGGAGGTAGTGAAGAAGGAGGTGAAGAAGTTGTTAGAGTCTGGTTTGATCTATCCAATTTCCGATTCAGCTTGGGTGAGTCCTACGCAGGTCGTCCCGAAGAAAGGGGGGATGACGGTTGTTCTGAATGCGATGGATGAGCTTATTCCGTCTCGTACTGTTACGGGTTGGCGTGTGTGCATTGACTATCGAAAGTTAAATGACGCTACTCGTAAGGATAATTTTCCGCTCCCATTCATTGATCAGATGCTTGAGCGTCTCGCGGGTCAGTAGTTCTATTGCTTTCTCGACGGGTTTTCGGGCTATTTCCAGATTCCTATTGCACCAGCGGATCAGGAGAAAACCACTTTTACATGTCCATATGGCACGTACGCGTACCGACGCATGCCGTTTGGTCTATGGAACGCTCATGCTACATTCCAGCGTTGTATGATCGCGATTTTTCAGGATATGGTAGAGAGTTCGATGGAGGTGTTTATGGACGATTTTTCAGTATACGGTAGTTCGTTCGATCAGTGCTTGGTGAATTTGGAGAAGATGCTGAAGAGATATGTGGAGACGAAGTTGATGTTGAATTGGGAGAAGTGTCACTTCATGGTGACTGAGGGGATTGTGCTAGGGCACAAGATTTCGAGAGCAGGTATTGAGGTAGATAGAGCGAAGATAGATACGATCAGCCAGCTTCCTCCGCCGACTAGTGTCAAGTCGGTTCGTAGTTTTCTCGGTCATGCGGGATTTTATAGGCGCTTTATTAGGGATTTTTCCAAAATCACACGCCCCATGACGCGATTGTTGGAGAAGGACGTTCCTTTCGTCTTCGACGAGGAGTGCCTTCGAGCGTTTGAGTTTCTGAAGGAGAAGTTAGTGAGTGAACCGATCCTCGTGTCACCTGATTGGAGCTTACCATTCGAGCTGATGTGCGACGCGAGTGATTACGCGGTTGGTGCGGTGTTAGGGCAGAGACGGGAGAAGCATTTCCACCCGATTTACTACGCGAGTAAAACCTTGAATGATGCCCAGGAGAATTACACCACCACGGAGAAGGAGTTGTTAGCAGTGGTGTTTGCGTTCGATAAATTCCGTTCGTACCTTGTCTTGTCGAAAACCGTTGTGTTTACGGACCATTCTGCTCTGCGTTACCTGTTTCAGAAAAAGGACGCGGAGCCGCGCATTATACGATGGATTCTGCTTCTTTCCGAGTTTGACATTGAAATTAGGGATAAGAAAGGGGCAGAGAATGTGGCGGCAGACCACTTGTCTCGTTTAGAGGATTCGAAGAGAGAGGAGATTCGTGAGGAGGCGATAGGGGACAGATTCCCTCTCGAGTCTATTGATGTTGTTATGGCAGGAGCTGTGGACCTACCTTGGTATGGCGATATAGCCAATTATTTGGCTGACGGGTTTGTGATGGAGACGATGAGTGCGCAGGAAAAGAAGAAGTTGGTGAGGGATGCTAGGAAGTACATATGGGATGACCCTTACCTCTTTAGGATTGGAAGCGACCGTGTACTTAGGAGGTGTGTTAGTAGGGGAGAAGGTATAGATATCCTGAGGCATGTGCATGAGGGTTTGACTGGAGGTCATCATGGAGCACACACGACCGCGCAAAAAGTCTTCGACTGCGGTTTCTTTTGGCCTACGGTGTTTGAGGATGCTCAGGATTTTGTTAGGGCTTGTGATGCATGCCAGCGGACCGGAAATATCTCATTCAGGAATGAGATGCCCCAGAATCCTATTCAAGTGTTGGAAATCTTTGACGTTTGGGGTATTGATTTCATGGGACCTTTCCCTCCTTCGAGTGGGAATAGGTACATCCTCGTTGCGATTGACTATGTTTCGAAGTGGGTGGAAGCTCAAGCTTTGCCTACTAATGATGCACGAGTGGTGGTGAGGTTCTTAAAGAAGTTGTTTACGTGATTTGGTACTCCTAGGGCAATTATTAGTGTTCGCGGTACGCATTTTTGTAATGCGGTTATGGAGAAGGCGTTGGAGAGATATGGAGTTACGCACCGCTTAGCTACCGCGTACCATCCGCAAACGAGCGGTCAAGTGGAGAACGCGAATCGAGGTGTGAAGAGGATTTTAGAGAAAACGGTCGGGAAGAGTAGGAAGGATTGGTCCGATAAGTTGGACGATGCGTTATGGGCATTCCGCACCGCCTATAAGACGCCATTAGGTACGACGTCGTTTATGATTGTGTATGGGAAGGCGTGCCATTTACCGGTCGAGTTAGAGCATCAGGCTCTTTGGGCACTCAAAACGGTGAATTTAGATTTGACCGAGGCCGCTAGGAGAAGATACTTCCAAATTCATGAATTGGAAGCCCTTAGGGATGCGGCCTATGAGCGCTCGTGGAGTATTAAAGAGAAAACGAAGGCGTTGCATGATCGAAAGCTTAAGGGGTTGAAGGAGTTTAGGGTTGGTGATAAGGTGCTTCTTTACAATTCGAGGTTTAAGTTGTTTCCCGGGAAGTTGAAGTCGAAATGGACGGGACCGTATGTAGTGAGGGAAGTGTTTCCGCATGGTGCGATCGAGCTATACAATAAAGAGAATGACGAGTCGTGGAAAGTGAATGGCCATCATTTGAAGCATTATTTAGGAGGGCCTATTGACGACATCGAGAAGGAGGAAACTCCTCTCGAAGATCTTCCGGATACCACCGCGTAGGTTCTTGAGTGAAAACTCAAGTGTAGAGTTTGTATTTTGAGTCGTAGTTCGCGTCGTGTCTTTAGTGTAGTGTTGGTGTGTTTTAGCGTCTTTTGCGTCTTTTTCGTGTTTTTGCGTCTTTTGTGTGTTTTGTCAAGTATTTTGCAGGTTGCATCACTTTCACGTGGGCGAGATCGACTAAGTGACAGTTTCCCAGGTACGTTTAACGCTAAAAACGACAAATAAAAGGGCAGGGGCAGTTTGGGAATTTATAAAAATCAAAATTAATGAAACATGCTGCTGCTGTAAGCTGAACAACAGACTTTTACTGTCCATGCGGCCCGCCTCATCATATAACTAACATCCAAAGCGGGTCGTTTGGATTTAAAGAATTTTTTGAAATAATGGACACTCGCGGCCTGCCCCAGCTTAACTTACATATAAAGCGGGCCGCATGAGCCTTTTGTGTCGATAACATCAGATGAACCCCCAAATTTGAATCACATTTTAAAACCCTAACTACCACATTTTCTTCTCCGGCGATTACACCACCACCTTCATCCCACTCACCACTGTCAACCGCCATTTCCACCACCTCCACCTTCGATTTCACCATAACACCACTCTCCACCACCGCGGACTTCCACTCCATTACCACCTCATCACAGTATCTCCGCCGCGGACCACTACACACCACCATCACCCCTGTTTTTGTAGCCCGGTTACAGGTCGTCGACTACGACGTATGTTTCTGCACTTGCTTATTGACTGTCTGTTAGTCGAGTCAGGTTTTGTGGGTTTTGTTTTGTGTCGAGTCTTATGTCGAGTCATTGTCATTGTTTCGAGTAAGTTTTGGGGTCAGGTTATATCTAGGTGGTTTATGTGTCGTTTGCAGTCGGGTCGTCATTATGTTGCAGACCTGTTTTGTAGTCCATCTAATTGTCTATGCAGACATTTTGGCTTGTTTTTATTGTCGAGTCAGCAAGTCCCTGTGTCAAGTCTAATATGGTTAGTATGGTTGTGTTTTAATCGTCGAGGGTGCGGGTGGCTCGGGTTGGCGATATTATTGTGTTTGCTTGATTGGTTTGAGGGATGTGAGGAATGGGAGTATGCTGAAAATAGGGGGAAGATTTTGAACGCGCATTAAATTTTTGGGCGTTTTATTGGTTTGAATGAGATATTGCGGAACTTTGTTTTGGGCGTTGTTAAAAACAAGTGTGGGGATGCGGTTGTGCATTTTTCGACAACAGTTTACATTTTTCACTAAAATTTCGCGCGCTGTTTCCGTTGCTTCCACGCTTGGTTTTTGGTGATTTCTCGGCACTTGGGATTGCTCGAGGGCGAGCAAGGTGCCGGGAGGGGGTAAAAATGTAATTTTGGTGTATTTTGCGTCTTATGAGTCTAATGTGTCGTTTTAGGGTCTATGTGCGTCATTTAGCGTCGTTTAGCGTCTTTAGGGTCGTTTAGTATGTTTCGAGTCATGTTAGAGTCTTGTGAGTGTCGTTTTGCGTGTACTATTGCATCGCTTGACTTTAAGCCGCTTCGCTCGTACTCAATCTCCATTCGGGCGTGGTGTGGCTTATTTTCGAGTTTGTTTATGCAATAAGCATTTGTATCGAAAACGGCCGCGAATGAAATGCTATACGGCCGTCGTTCGATTGTATATTATTATTATATTATTATTTTACGAAAAAAAATCAGAAAAAAAAATCAGAAAATTCTTAAAAATTCCAAAAAAATTAAAAAATCTAAAAATACCAAAAATAGCTTGTGTTTGATAACTGTTCACCTGTTTTGCACGTTTTATTGGATTTGATTGAACAGGATGTCAGCTGAAGGTTCATCTTCAGGTGTTAAGCGCAAGAGGCGCGGGGCTAGGGCTCAGGAGCAGCCAGCTGCTGATAGAGTATTGAGAGAGGTGACGTACAGGGATGTCGGGACTCCCCACGGGCAGAGTACTAGATTAGGGGACAGCCCATTATTACGATTCACGGTTGGGTCACCGGAGTATTTGAAGTATGATAAGATCAAGAAGTTGAATATGTTAGAGTTTAGGAGGATTGATTGGGATCTTGTGAGGTAGTTGGGGTAGGTCGAGAGGTTAGAGCAGTTGTTAGGTACGAAGTTTAGGATGGCGGTTGAGTGTGACGAGCCACAATATCATCAGCTCACTATGGAGTTTCATTCTACATTTTATTACAGACATCCAGGGGGTTTCGATGAGCCTGATGTGGTGTCGTTTGTGTTGGGGAAAAGGATTTTTAATATGACACTGCCGTAATTTGCTGAGGCATCTGGATTTTATTCGCATCAGGAGGTTCAGTCAGACGAGTTTAGGGGGTTACTTAGGCAGGTTGTGAAGGAGAGGAAGGATTTTTGTGTTATGGCAGGGGATCTACAGAGGTTCTGGGGTACTATTGCTACCACACCATATTCGAGCAATATGGTAGCATCAGATATTAGGGATCCGTTCCATAGGTTTGTGCACAAGATCTTAGCAGCGACGTTGATTGGTAGGTATGAGGGAGACAAGGTGAATCAGCATAGCTTATTTTGCTTGATGTGCATGGTTGAGGGGAGGCCAGCGAATCTGGCAAGTATTTTGGCATGGTCGTTATCGAGGCCGAAGAAGGCAGGTAAGAATGCGAGATTGTATTGTGGGCCGTATATTACGAGGTTGGCGACGCATTTGGGTGTGTTTGACGATTTTCCGCCTGCTTTGATGCGTTTGGGACCAGCTCCATCACTTATGGAGCTGAGGAGTTTACAGCTGGCGAGGATTGTGACGGTAGATACGCCACCGACATGGGAGGCCGTGATTGAGGGGCAGCAGGTGCCACCTCCACCAGATTCGGCCGCGGCAGAGGCGATGCAGGCTGCTACACCACAGCGTATACGGGCGCCACTGAAGAGGCATCAGCTACCTCCACGTGAGCGCCCCGTTAGGTAGCCGCGGCCAGAGCCGCTGACGTTAGAGGGTTTATATGATAGAGTTGAGGAGGTTAGACAGGAGGTTAGAGAGGATGTTGAGTAGGTTAGGCAAGAGATGCGGGCAGGTATTCAGGCTATTCTTGATCACTTCCACTTGCAGGCGCCAGCAGCTTGGCAGCCACAGCAGGATGATCCTGCGGGTGATTAGGAGGGTGGTGCAGGAGGAGCTTGAGGATACACAGCAGTGCTTTTGGAGCTTATATCTTTTGTTTTTATTTTATGCTGTTTTTATCATCATATTTTGGTCTGTATTAATATGATATATTGGTTGGTAGGGTTTGGGGTTGGTTGATGGATGTTACGCTGATTCTATGATGTATATATTATTTTGTGTTATGTTTGATTTTTAGGTCGTTTGTTTGTGCCGCTTCCGTTCGCGTGTCCGAGTTAGTACAGTTTGCTGAGCGCGTTTTGGATTGGAGGGCATATGTGGTATCGACTGGCATACTGACAGTCTCACATATTTATTCAGCTAAGTCGTTCCACTTGTACACTTTGTATTTTATTATTTTTTTTTTTCGTTTTTAGGTTTGAGGAGTCGTGTTTGCATCCTTGCATTAGGGACAATGCAATGTTTAAGTGTGGGGATGGGATCATTTAGTGTCTAGTTAGTAGAGTCTTGAGTCGTAAAAAAATGAAAAAAAAAAGTTTGTTGCGAGTCCTGGTCCTTTAGCGCGTAGAAAACAAGAACCTTTTCAAAACGTCGGTAAAAAAAACGGTTTAATTGTCGAATTTACGAGTTGGAAAGCACATGTTTCTTTAAGTTGCGAGATAGTAGGTTGATTGAATCGGTTTTTGGGAGTAAAAGGTTTTGGGGTGCCTAGGATAGTGGATGGAGCCGAAAGTAAATTGATTGTGCATTGTCGATATCGGTAGCCTTTATTCACCACATGATAGTGAGATTTGAGCCTTTATATGTGTCATATTTATTTGTTCACTACTTTCGTTTCATGCGTGTTTACCGACTTGTTGCATTACTTTAGAACTTGTGCGTTTTGATACAGTTTGAGACCTTCGGTTAGGATTTGGCATGGATATGATAGAGGCATTAGGATCACCTTGTTTTTGTAGCCTTTGTGTTTGACCCGTTTCATCACTACCCTTAGATACCACTTTGAGCCTAGCCATTCATTTGTTACCCGTTTGTGATTTGATAACCGGATCGTGTTACGTGATTATTATATTTGTGAAGAAAAAAAAAATCTTTGAAAAAAAAAGAAAGAAAAAGAAATAAAGTTGTAGGTCAAAATGACCAATATGGTAGTTTTTGTTTCGTGCATATCCGCTCCGGTTTTTCGTATGTTTACGTGTTTAGCCATATATTAAAAAAAAAACCCTACCTTTAGCCCTTACCTACCCATTGAAGTCCTTTTGATCCATGTCGAGTTTTAACAATTAGGTGGAAATCTGATTGACGTACAAACTTATTATAGTATGCTTCATAGTTCGGTTTTGAGAGTTCACCCAAAATTACATAATATTAGCCGAGGGATGAGTGACATTGTGAGGGGTGTTGACAGTGCATAGTTGATTGCTTGAAGGTAAGAAAGACTTGATTAGGTAGGCCCGTTTTCATTTAAATATTATGATTCGTCAACCTTTTGAACGATGTAAGTCTTGCGAAACCGCTGTGCTTGATGATTCCGTAGTTCGCGTTATAACTTGTTCGAGACTCACGTTATTGTTAAGTGTTTAAGTTGACATGTTGCTTAGGATTTTGCTTAGGGACAAGCAAAAGATTAAGTGTGGGGATATTTGATGTATTGTAAAATACATCTTTATTCGCGTCTAGGTTTGTTCGGTTTTAGTTAGATTTAGTGTCGTTTTAGATTAGAATGTATTTGCTTTTGATTTATTTGTGTTTCCAGGTCTTTGCAGCCAAACGGAGCAGATATAAGTTAAAATCTGGATGGGCGAAAGTCTGGAACGGAAGTCGAGAAGTTCGGAAGCAAAACGGAGCGAAAAAGCACAACTGGGGGTCTGAGGCGGCCCGCATAAGCTTATGATCAATTACAAAGCGGGCCGCTTGAACTTATAAATGGATTTCCGGATAAAAGCAGGCGCGCGGCCCGCTTGAACTTAGCTTTATATGTGATGCGGGCCGCGAGGGATCTGTTTACGCGAAACCGACTTTAATCAGCAACGGTTGTAGGGTTTCTTGGTTATTTAAGGATCATTATCATAACAACCGTGATTAAGAAGAAGATTACGAATTTTAGAGTTCTGGACGAGCTTGGAAGGCTGTTTTCAGAGGTTTTGTAGGCTCGGGATCGTTAGGAATCATCGGAGTACGTTCAGGAGCACACGGGATTGAAGTTAACGGGTTATACAATCTTGTTTCTTTGTTTTTCGTTTGTTTTGATTGTTTAATGATGAATTCTGAATATACTTGGATTATGAACTTGTTTATGATTATGTTTAGCGGCTAAATTTCTGTTACTACCTAGACATGGATGAATGATTGCGTATGTGTTTTGATTATTATTGGATTTTGGAAGCTATGGCTAGTTTATAAATTGTAAACGGTTTGTTCTATCGGTTAGATGTGTTTGCGTGCTTGATGGTATTTAATTGTTGATTATTGCTTCGCATGAATCTTGGTGACGGTCTTTATCACATAATAGAGTCGTGCTAGGTTTTAGATTTTGGTGACTGTCTATATCACGTAATAAATCTTGAATCTTTAGGGTTAAATCGGCCGATAAACCTTAGAAGTAATAGTTGGTAATTTTATAAAATCAAGTGTTCTACTAATCATCAATAGCTGTAAGGTGCGAGATTATTGCTAGGTCTAAGTGATTAAACCGCAAGGTGGGTTAGTTGAAAGTAAGGGTCGAGAATCTTTGGCCATTTATCTTCACAAACCTGAAATAGGATATTACTTGGGACTGAGCCAATAGAAGATGAATGTTAGTAACTGGGGACAAACCTAACAATTCTGGGGACAAGCCCAATACACTGGGGGCAAGCCCCAAGGATAACTGGGGACAAGCTCAAAGGATAACTGGGGACAAGCCCAAAGGATAACTGGGGACAAGCCCAAAGAATAACTGGGGACAAGCCCAAAGGATCGTATGTAAACTGGAGTATGGCCCTTACTGGCGACTATCCAAACTTAGTGACATGAAAATGCCAAAACCTTAGCTAACGTGAAAACGTTAGAAACCATAGGAACGGATGTATGGTACGTCTACCATTATACGTAGGATCCTGAATATAGCCATTACAACGAAATTGTCAGCCCCTAAAGCGGGTACTGGTCCCATTGCCATGAACTATACCAGGATCATCGTGCGCTACTGGCGAAACTGGGGACAGGCCCAGACTGGGGACTAGCCCAAAAGATAACTGGATACTTCTGTGGATACTCAATGCTTAGTTAAGGATGCCTGAACCTTCAAAACTCAAAATCAAGTAAAAGGAGGATAAAGGACGCAGGATCCTTATCCTTGTAAGAGAATAAAAAAATGAAATAGTTTAAGATTGGAATGTTACCAGAAAGAGGATCATCTATCAGCGGGGGATCCTTCAAGGATACTTGTCTGGTAAGGATCATGGATCATGATCACATGAAATATTTCTTCAAATGGACAGCATTCCAAGCTCTAGGTAGCAAATCACCCTCCATTGTTAGCAATCAATATGCCCCCTTTCCTGCTTCAGCTTCAATCAAATAGGGTCCTTCCCACTTTGGTGCTAGCTTTCCATCAGCAGGATTGGTGGTGTTTTGAAATGCTTTCCTTAATACCATATCCCCAACTTGAAATTTCCTGAGCCTGGCATTTTTGTTGTAAGCTCCAGCCATCCTTTGTTGATAACTGGCCATCCTTATCCTTGCTAAATCCCTGATTTCTTCTATAGTATCCAAGTCTTGAATCAAGTTTTCAGCATTTTCTTCAGGATCACGAACGCTTGTTCTTGCAGTTGGAACCACCATCTCTATAGGGATCACTGACTCTGCCCCAAATACCAAAGAAAATGGAGTTTGGCCTGTAGCATTCTTGGGAGTTGTTCTATCAACCCACAGCACATAAGGTAGTTCTTCTGCCCATTTTCCTTTCTTGGATCCAAGCTTCTTCTTCAAATTGTTGATGATGATCTTGTTGGATGATTCTGCCTGACCATTAGCTTGTGGATGGAGTGGTGTTGATGTTATCATCTTAATTCCCCAACTGTCACAAAAGTTAGTGGTTCTATTCCCAATAAATTGGGATCCATTATCACAAATAATTTCAGAAGGGATGCCAAATCTAGTAATAATATTCCTTTTAATAAAGGATATAACTTCCTTTTCTCTAACTTGAGCAAAGGCTTCAGCCTCTATCCACTTAGAAAAGTAATCAGTCATAGCAAGCATGAATACTTTTCCACCTGGTGCCTTAGGAAGCTTTCCAACTATATCCATTCCCCATATCATGAATGGCCAAGAAGAGGATATAGGATGCAAGAGCTCTGCTGGTTGGTGAAGGATATTACTATGCCTCTGACAAGGATCACACTTCTTGGCATATTCCACAGCGTCCTTCTTCATAGTGGGCCAATAGTATCCTGTTCTCAGGATCCTTGAGAATAATGCCCTGCCCCCAGTGTGGTTTCCACAATCTTCTTCATGGAAATCCTTTAGGACTTCTTGAATTTCAGGATCCTCAATGCATCTCAAATATGGTCCTGCAAGAGATCGTTTATACAACATATTATTTAATATTGTAAATTGAGATACCTTAATTTTAAAAGCCCTTGGGTTTTCTCCTATAGGGATTTCTCCATGTTGTATGTATCTCATGATTGGAAGTATCCATGATCCTGAATGAGATTGGGTATCATCACTAGGGATGATTGCAGAATCTTCTCCTATCTCCATAGTTACATGATCCTTGATGGCAGGGGTCAGGATATGGATAATAGGAATCTCAATATCCTTAGGAATCTTCAAAGATGATCCTAGATTGGCTAATGCATCAGCTTCTGCATTCTCTTCCCTTGGTACCTGTGTCAAACTAAAGGATACAAAAGAGAGTGCCAATTCTTTGACTATCTCCAAATATTTTATTAGCTTTTCACCTTTAACAACATAGGATCCATTAAAGTGATTAGTGATCAATAAAGAATCTACATGTACCTCAAGATACCTGATATTCATATGCTTTGCAATTTGCAAACCAGCTATCAAGGCTTCATATTCAGCCTCATTGTTGGTAGTTTGAAATTCACAAGCTATGGAGTGGGGTATTATGTCCCCCTGTGGCGAATTTAGTAGTATCCCAAGCCCTGTTCCATTCACATTGGAGGATCCATCAGTAAACAATATCCAAGGATCCTTGGTTTCTTCAAGCTGTTGGACTTCTAGTTCAGCTTCCTTTTGCAAATCACTACTGAAATATGCCACAAAGTCAACTAATGCTTGGGATTTAATGGTTGTCCTAGGCTCATATCTTATATCATATGCACTCAACTTCACTGCCAACTTAGCCATCCTTCCTGACATTTCAGGTTTCCTGAGAACATACTTAATTGGGAAAATAGTTTTAACAATAATGGCATGGGTCTCAAAATAATGTCTTAATTTAGTAGATGCCATAATTAATGCAAGGATAAGTTTTTCTAAATGTGAATACCTGGATTCAACATCAAGTAAGCTCTTACTTACATAATAAACAGGATGTTGTGTACCTTGGTGATCCTTAACAAGGACCACACTTACTGCTTTTGAGGATACCGTCAAATATAAGGATAACACATCTCCCTTTTCTGGTTTCATTAAGGCTGGGGCTGAGGAAAGGTAATCTTTAAGAGCTTTAAGGGCACTTTCATGCTTCTCAATCCATTCAAATTTCTTGTTTTTCCTCAGGATGTCATAGAACTCCTTGCACTTTTCTGAGGATTTGGAAATAAATCTGTTCAAGGCTGCGATCCTGCCGGTCAACCTTTGCACATCCTTAGCATTGGCAGGAGATTTGATATTCATGATGGCCTTAATTTGCTCTGGACTTGCTTCAATGCCCCTCTTTGTTACCATATATCCTAAAAATTTACCTGCCTTTACACCAAAATGACACTTAGAAGGATTTAGTTTCATATTAAATTTATCAAGGATATTGAATGCTTCCTCCAGGTCTTTAAGGTGATCCTCAGCTCTTTTGGACTTAACCACCATGTCATCAATATAGACTTCCATAGTGTATCCAATTTGTTTTTTGAACATCATATTGACAAGCCTTTGGTAAGTAGCACCTGCATTCCTTAATCCAAATGGCATAGCAATATAACAGTATATACCAGTTGGGGTCATGAAGGCTGTATCCTCTTGATCGGATGGTTCCATCTGAATTTGTTGAAATCCAGATGAAGCATCCATAAAAGTTAACAACTCATGACCCGCGGTAGCATCCACCATGGAGTCAATGTGGGGTAATGGGAAAGGATCCTTGGGACATGCCTTGTTTAAATCTGTAAAATCGACACATACCCTCCACTTTCCATTTTTCTTTTGAACAACAACCACATTGGCTAACCATCTTGGATACTTAACCTCTCTAATCATACCTGCTCGAAGTAGCTTATCTACCTCTTCCTGGATAATAGCATTTCTTTCAGGTGAAAACTTCCTTCTCTTTTGATGAATTGGCTTGAATGACCTGTCAATGCCAAGTTTGTGAGTAATTATATCCTTAGATATACCTGTCATGTCTTCATGTTTCCAGGCAAAGGTGGTCTTCCTTCTTTTAAGAAAGGATACTAGCTCTTGTTCAATATCGCGGAGGATCCCTGACCCTATGAAGATCTTGGATTCAGGATCATCAGGATCCATGAGGATTTCTTTCAAATCCTGTTCTCTTGCCTCTAAGACGTCTCTTGAAGGATACTTTAATTGCTATTGCTCACTTGGTCTTGAGGCTGGTTTCATTGATGAGGTATAGCAATTCTTGGCCTCCTGTTGATCACTCTCAATTTTCACCCCTCCCCATGGACTTGGAAGCTTTACACACTGATGATAGGTGGATGGAACTGCCTTCATATCATGTATCCATGGCCTGCCAAGGATAACATAACAACACGATAAGCAATCAATAACACAGAACTTTTGATAAGAATGCAATCCTTCAATATAGATTGGGAGTTTGATGTCCCCCAATGTATTCTTTGTTTCTCCACTGAATCCTACAAGTACTGAAGATCTTGGGATAATATCGGACTCTGGGATATTCATTTTCTTGAGAACATCCAGCTGAATGATGTTCACAGAGCTTCCTCCATATATAAGGATCCTGCGAACAAAGTGGTTAGAAATAAACAATGTGTTACGAGACCGTCATGGTGAGGATCCTGGATGTCAACACGATCATCCTCATCAAAAGTAATGACTTTATCCTGGGTGACAACGGAGGTCCTGACGGGTCTGTCTCCATTATCCATCTTGGTTTCCTTAGCGTGTCTTTTTGCTGCTGAGAAGGATGTACCACAGATGTCTGATCCACCGGATATGAAATTTATGACTTGTGCATCTGCCAGAGGAGCAGGAGCCCTTTCCGGGATCCTTTCAGGATCCTGGGTTCTTGACTTCTTTCGTCCCAAGAGTTCCTTTAAATGCCCCTTGCTCAACAAATAACCAATCTCCTTTCTAAGTGCAATACACTCTTCAGTGAGATGCCCAAAATCCTCATGATATGCACACCACTTGGATTTATCCTTTGTATCAGCTGGTTTATCACTTTTCCTTGGCCACCTGGCTTTCTCACCTAGATTCTGCATTGCAAGGATTAGTTCATCGTTATCAACAGAGAAACAATATTCAGAAATAGGAGGATAATTCTCATCATCCTCTTCTTGTTCCACTGCGTGCACATTCTGGTTATCAGATCTGTTATAAGACTTGGATTTGTTGTTCTTGAAGTAGGATCCTTGCTTATCCTGTTTGGTGGATCCTGTCAATCTGTCCTGGATCCTTTTGTCATCCTCTAGGCGGATGAACCTAATGGCCCTAGTCCTTACTTCATCAAGATTCCTGCAAGGTGTCATAACAAGATCATCATAGAACAATGAATCCCTAAGCAATCCCATTTTAAAGGCTTCAACAGCCGTAGCTATATCCAGATTGGGAATGTCTAAGGATTCTTTACTAAACTTAGTGATGTAATCTCTAAGTGATTCATTTTGACCTTGTGTTACCCTATATAGATCACTAGTTAATCGTTCAAACTTTCGGCTACAAGAGAATTGACTATTGAACAAGTTAACTAAATTAGCAAATGAAGTAATAGAGTAAGGGGGAAGACTTAGCAGCCATTTAAGAGCAGATCCTGTAAGTGTGGACCCAAATCCCTTGCATAGGCATGCTTCTTTCAATCTTTCCGGAATTGGATTGATCTCCATCCTCTCCCTGTATTGAGCTACATGCTCTTCTGGATCCGTCGAACCATCATATAATTTCATTGATGGTATCTGGAATCTTTTAGGTATCTCAGCATCACACAAAGGTGGTGCAAAACGAGATATCCTATGGCTACCATCCGCAATCTCAGGAATGGGTTTAACCACTCCTGGTACACTGGATATCATATCCTTAAGCTTTTGTAGTTCCCTAGCCATGGCCTGATTGATGCCCGTATCCTGCATAAAGCCATGGTTAGTGTTATATAAATTATTAAAAGTGTTACCTCCCACAGGATTCGAGTTTGGAATTGCGGATGTGAATCCATCTTGTCGAGACTCTGGCATAATTGAAGGACCAGATGAGGCAATGGTCTGCATTGGTATGAAGTCTCCTTGATGGACGTCTGAGTTCTGAGGTTGCATATTTCTCAAGGATCCTCGATTTTGAAGGGGGTTGGATCCTTGGAATTGTGATGATCCTTGAATCTGAAAGGATCCTGGGACCAGGGAGGATCCTAGGACCTGAGAGGATCCTTGGACCTGGGAGGATCCTTGGACCTGGGAGGATCCTTGTACTGCATGCATTCCCACATATCCTCCTGACGTAAAGTATCCTTGATGCTGAGAAGAGGATCCTAATGGTTGAGAAGAGGATCCCTGAGGCTGGAAGCAAGAGCCAAATGCCTGACTCATTGTTGTTGTCCCATAATGCCTTCCTGGTAGTTCACCTAAGTATTGCACGTCCGGAACTGCTGAATATTGTGAGGTTATGACCGGAGTGTCGAAGTTCAGCGATCTTGGCATCAGAGGGGAGTGATCCTCCACTGATTTCTTCTGTTTCTTGATTTCATCGATTTCCCGGAGGATTCTTTCGTTGGTCTTATCCTGCTCTTGTGCATGATTCCTCATCTGCAAAATCAAGGCATAGAGATCATTAGTAGTAGGATTAGTTGAAACAGAAGAAGCAGGTGGTTTTTGGAAAATGGGAGTTGGTTTCTTCGCAGCATTCTCAGCATTCTTCTGGGATCCAGAAGGTGGTGGAGGCAAAGGAGGAATGCCTTGTGAGGAACTGAATGAGGGCATCAAACTTGAAGTATTCTTCACTGAGGAAGCCATCTATTTGGTTGTAGCGGATCGAAATGACCACAAAAACAAGAATCTTTCTAAGAATAAAGCACCAATTACCCCACGGTGGGCGCCAAACTGTTTTGGTCAAAAAATCAGACAAGGATAATGTAACCAAACTCTCTGTTACGGGGTATGATGCTTGAATTGGTTTATAGCAATAAGGATCACTATGAAAAATAAATAACAAATGACACAAGGTTTATACGGGGAAAAAGCCCTTGATCAGGAGTTGATCTCCGGCACAAAAAACCCCGGTTGATGGAAACTACCGATCACCAACTCAAATTAAACAAGTAATGTGTTACAACTTCGGATGATAGCGAGCTAAGTACAAGGATCACTATAGTGTTCTGTGTAAAAAGTGTACGAAATTGCTAAGTGAATGAACGAGAGCTGTTGTGAGCGGTTTTCAGAGTGTGTGTAGCCAAAAATAGCAAAAAAAGTGTTGTCTAATTAGCTCGCTACCCCTTTTAAATCTAGTAAAAATATAAATAACAAACTATCCACAAATGGTGCAAGTCCTCCACGACTCCACAATGTCCATTTCTGACCAAGCACGTGCGGAATAGGCTGAGATTATTCTCCAGGAATGTCGCCAAGACTAAGTCCAAGTTGATATTCCTGCAAAACATTTACGAATTCAAAGTAGACAATCGTTAGTACAGGTATCCTTATAGTGATCCATGATCTGATCCTGGGGCACTTCTGAGGATCACTAACTGACACAGAAGTAAGGATCACCAAACAGGGTAATAATTGAGGATCACGGGTCATTTAGAAATCCACCCTTAACATGCAGGATTGTCACTTCGGTGACGTCAGGTTTGCAACGGCTAGTCCGTCTACAACGGCGAGTTACCCGTTAGTTTGTTGCGGATAAGATCAACAAAATACAACTCGTTTATTTACAATATAACTCCTTATATTTTGGGGGCAATTGTTAGGGGTGGATTTCTAAATGACCCGTGATCCTAAATTATTATCCTGCTTGGTGATCCTGACTTCTGTGTCAGTTAGTGATCCTCAGAAGTGCTTCAGGATCAGGATCATGGATCATCCTAAGGATGCTTATACTAATGATTGTCTGCTTTGAATTCGTAATTGTTTTGCAGGAGTATCAATTGGACATGGTCTTGGCGATATTCCTGGAGTATATTCCTTGAATTATTCCGCACGTGCTTGGCTAAAAATGGACGTTGTGGAGTCGTGGAGGACTTGCACGATTTACGGACAATTAGTTGCTTAGATATTTTCTAATTTAAAAGGGATGGCGAGCTAATTAGACAACACTTTTGGCTATTTTTGGCTACACACACACTTGTACAACTGCTCTCATCAATCTCGCTAACACACTTGGCGATTACACACATTTTCTACACAACACACTATAGTGATCCTTGTATTTAGCTCGCTATCATCCGAAGTTGTAACAAATTGTTTGTTTAATTTAAGTTGGTGATCAGTAGTTTCCATCACCCGGGGTTTTTTGTGCCGGAGATCAACTCTTGATCAAGGGCTTTTTCCCCGTATAAATCTTCGTGTCATTTGTTCATCATATTTCATAGTGATCCTTATTATTGTTCATCAATTCAAGCATCATACCCCGTAACAAAGAGTTTGGTTGCATTATCCTAGTCTGATTTTTGACCAAAACAGTTACCACAATCCCCATCATGTATATCCTGAAGTACTTCTTTAGTTTCAGGATCCTCCAAGCACCTTAGATATGGTCCTGCAAGAGATTTCTTATACAAGACATTATTTATAATGGTGAATCGTGATACCTTCATCCTAAATGCCTTAGGATTTTCGTCTTTAGGGATGTGTCCTTCCTTGAGATATCTTATGATTGGAGTCGTCCAGGATTTAGGATCCTCCTCAGGATATTCAGCAACATGATCCTGGATACTTACTACTTCTTTATCCTGAGGATTCGTTGCAGGATACAAGATATGCAATATTTGTATTTGGGTTCCTTCTGGTATCCTGAGCAATGATCCCAAACTTGCTAAGGCATCTGCTTCAGCATTATCTTCCCTTGGTACATGTTCAAGTGTAAAAACATCGAAATATCCTGCTAATTTTTTTCGAATATCGAGGTATTCGATTAACTTCTCACCTTTAACTGCATAGGATCCATTAAAATGATTAGTAATTAAAAAGGAGTCAACACATACTTGCAAATTCTTGATATTCATATTTTTAGCTAGTTCTAATCTTGCAATTAAAGCCTCATATTCTGCTTCGTTATTGGTAGCAGGAAATTCACACCTAATAGCCTGGGGTAATATGTCCCCCTGTGGCGATTTTAGTAGTATTCCCAATCCTACTCCTCTAACATTAGATGCTCCATCAGTGTACAATGCCCAGGATCCTGAGGATTCTCCTAATTATCGTACTTCTAGGTCTACCTCATCCTGAATGTCACTACTAAAATCAGCCACAAAGTCAGCTAAAGCTTTTGATTTTATGGCATTTCTAGGTTCGTATACTAATTCGTAAGCACTTAACTTCATTGACCACTTAGCCATCCTACCTGACATCTCTGGTTTCCTAAGCACATTTTTAATAGGATAATTAGTTTTAACATGAATCCTATGTGTCTCAAAGTAATGTCTAAGCTTCGTTAATGCCATAACTAATGCTAGTATCAACTTTTCTAAATGGTAATATCTAGTTTCAGCATCTAACAAACTTTTACTAACATAATAAACAGGATATTGCTGACCTTCATGATTCTTTATAAGAACGGCACTTACAACATTCCCTGATACTGCGAGGTATAGGGATAGTGGTTCACCATTCTCAGGTTTCATCAGTAGAGGTGCAGTTGAAAGATACTGCTTCAAATCCTGTAGGGCTGCTTCATGCTTCTGACCCCATTCGAACTTCTTGTTCTTCTTCAGGATATCATAAAATTCTTTGCATTTCTCGGAGGATCTTGAAATAAATCTGTTCAATGCTGCGACTCGCCCTGTTAATCGTTGAACATCCTTCATATTTGAGGGTGATTTAATATCCAAGATGGCTTTAATCTGCTCCGGGCTCGCCTCTATTCCTCTTTTGGTCACCATATATCCTAGAAACTTTCCTGCCCCCACTCCGAAATGACACTTAGCAGGATTTAGCTTCATGTTATATTGATCCAGGATATCAAATGCTCCTTTAATATCCTGGAGGTGATCCTCAGCCTTTTTAGATTTTACCACCATATCATCGATGTATACCTCCATTTTGTCCCTCAGCTTATCTTTGAACATCATGTTCACCAATCTCTGGTATGTGGCACCTGCATTTTTCAAACCGAAAGGCATAGCGGTATAACAATAAATACCTCTTGGTGTCATGAAGGCAGTATCCTCCTGGTCTGAAGGCTCCATTTGAATCTACTGAAATCCTGAGGATGCATCCATGAAGGTTAACATCTCATGCCCGGCAGTAGCATATACCATTGCGTGAATATGAGGAAGAGGAAATGGGTCTTTGGGACAAGCCTTATTCAAGTCTGTGTAATCTACACAAGCTCTCTATTTCCCATTCTTCTTTTGAACCACGACCACATTTGCTAGCCACTTGGGAAATTTGACTTCCCTGATCATCTTGGACTTCAATAATCTTTCAACTTCCTCTTGGATAATTGTATTTCGTTCAGGAGCGAACTTCCTTCTCTTTTGTTGCACAGGCTTGAATGACCTGTCAATTCCAAGCTTGTGAGTGATAATATATTTGGATATACCTGTCATATCCTCATGCTTCCATGCAAATGTTGACATCCTGCACTTTAAAAAGTTAGTTAATTGTTCTTCAATATCCTGAGGGATATTGGTTCCTACGAGCACCGAGATATCAGGATTATCCAGATCCAGGATAACTTTCTTCATATCCTGCTCTGAATCCTCCACGATATCCTGGGCCCGCAACTTTAATTGCTATGCTGTACTAGGCTTGGTTGAGGATTTCATTGAAGATGAGTAACATTCTTTTGCCTCCTGCTGATCACTGTCAATCTTGACAACCCCCCAATGGGTAGGGATCTTGATGCATTGATGATAAGTTGATGGCACAGCCTTCAAATCATGGATCCATGGCCTGCCCAGTATGATGTTATAGCAGGATAGGGAGTCCATCACACAGAAACGTTTTATCGAGTTGATCCCTTCAACATATACAGGTAACTTTATTTCTCCCACGGTATTCCTAGCTTCTCCACTGAAACCAACGAGCACAATGGACTTCGAAGTAATGTCCATCGGAGATACATTCATCCTCTTCAATGTTTCCAGCTGAATTATATTGACAGAGCTACCGTTGTCCACCAATATCCTGCGTACAAAATGGTTAGCAACATACATTGTTATTACGAGAGCATCATGGTGAGGATCCTGCACATTATCCCGGTCATCACTGTCGAAAGTGATCACTTTGTCAGTTGTAAGGGTGGTCATCCTGGCTGGTTTGTCTCCCCTTTCAGTCTTAGCCTCCTTTGCATGCCTCTTGGCCGCAGAGTACGAAGTCCCGCAAATGTCGGATCCTCCTGAAATAAAGTTGATTATCTTGGCATCCACAGGAGGTGATGCCGCTCGTTCAGGATCCTTCTCAGTATCCTGACCCTTATTCTTCTTTCTTCCTAGGAGATCCTTCAGATATCCTTTGCTCAGAAGATAACTTATCTATTTTCTTAGAGCAATGCAATCCTCAGTTACATGACCAAAATCTTCGTAGAAGGCACACCATTTGGATTTATCCTTCCAATCAGCTTTTTGTTGATTTTTTCGAGGCCACCTAGCTTTGTCTCCTAAACCCTGCATAGCATACATTAATTCAGGAATGTTAATAGAAAAGCAATATTCAGATAATTCAGGATATTCTTCAGGATCCTCATCTTCAACAGCATTCACTTTCTTATTGTCATTTCTACCATATGGCTTAGAGCGATATGGTTTAAATGAGGATTCTGACTTCCTATTGGTTGACTCGTAGGTAGTAGATGAGTTCATTCTTTCTTGCATTTTCCTATCATCCTCCAGCCTGATATATCTCAAGGCCCTATTTCGAGCTTCGTCCAAGTTCCTACAAGGATTCATCACAAGATCCTGATAAAACTGGGAATCCTTTTGTAGTCCCATCTTGAAAGCCTGCACAGCTGTTGTAACATCAAGGTGTGGGATATGGAAGGATTCCCTGCTGAATTTGTTCACGTAATCCCTTAGGGACTCCTGAGGTCCTTGAGTTATCCTGTAAAGATCACTTGTCAGTTTTTCAAAACTCCGACTACAAGAAAATTGACTATTAAATAAATTCACTAAGTCAACAAAAGATGTAATCGAATGCGGAGGAACATTTAAGAGCTCTTTCAAGGCTGATCCTGTTAAGGTAGAACCAAAGCCCTTGCACAAGCATGCTTCCTTGAGCTCCGGAGGGATAGGATTAATCTCCATTCTTTCCCTATACTGGGCAATATGTTCTTCAGGATCCGTAGTCCCGTCGTAGAGCTTCATGTTGGGGGTTTGAAATCTTTTCGGAATCTCAGCATCACAGATAGGATATGCGAAACGAGATATCCTATGGCTGTCTTGGGACACTTCCGGAATTGGCTGGACCACTCCAGGTACACTGGATATCATGTCCTTCAATTTCTGAAGCTCCCTAGTAAATGTTGAGGTCAAACCTGCATCCTGCAAAGGTCCACTATTGTTAGTAGCATGAATATTATTATTTGACACGTTACCAGTCTGAGGATTCTGGCCATATCCCGAAACATATCCTGAGCTCCTCACAGTTGACAACCTGATCGAGGAGGGTATTTCAGGAGTATGATTCTGGGAGTGGCTGGGCACAATATTCCCCCTATGATCCTCAGTATACACAGCCGAACTGAAGTTCAAAGTTCTGGGTTGTAAAGGAGTAATAATATCCTCAGCGGATCTGCTCGAGCTAGCTTTTAAGACTTGTATTTCTCTTAACAGCATTTGGTTAGTTTCCTGTTGCTGCCTCATTTGTTCCTGCACACTTCCAAATAAAGTTAGAATTTCATCATTAGATACGAAAACGGGAGCAGATCCCTGAACACTCCGAGTAGGGATAATATCCTGAGGTTGTAAAGAAGCTGGCATCCTTGGAGGAGGTGGTGGAAGCACCGAACCGGTAGTAGCAGAAGTCGTAGCAGACACAGTGGAGGAGCTCATGTTTGATCTCGAGGCCATTGTAAACAATGTGGCAAAAAGTTTTGAAAACAGAAAACCGATTAACGATTTCACAAAGATTTTTAGTAAAGGTAGCACCACTTGCCCCACGGTGGGCGCCCAATTGTTTTGGTCAAAAATTACAGTAGTAATTAAGTGATCAAATTAGTTAAGTGAGGTAGTGTGCTAAAAAGTGCGTTGGAAATATGCTGGTTAAGTTGTTTCTAAAAACAGTTTTCAGGATACGGCTCAGGATATTGAGCTGTATAGACGATCAAACTATTAACAAAAAGTAAAGGAAACGACACGAGATGTACGAGGAAAGCCCTTGATCAATTTAGATCGCCAGCATAAAACCTCGGGAGCTGACAATCGCAGCTGCCTAGTTCTTCTTATTGCTTCAAACGTCAGGATACAGTGCAGGATATCGACCAAATCGCTAAGTGTTACAATGCTTTTTTGTGAAAGTGAACATTGCGAGAGAACGAGTGTAAGAGTGTAGTGAGTGTGATGTCCTATTCGATTTGATAAACCCACCTATTTATAGTAACGAAATACAAACTAAAAGTCCTATAAATATGGGATGCTCCCGAATATTCCATTGTTAACGTTGTAGACCGAGTAATGCGGCTTCAACGTCCTCATTTGAACGACTTGGACCGAGTCTCCCGGAGAAAGGGTCTTCGTGAACGTTGGGCATCTGGACGTGTACTCCTGCACACAACCCGTTAGTAATCCTGAGGATACCATTCAGGATATTACCAATATCCTGAATGAGCATCCCGGATATGAGCAAATATCATACAATCAAGATATAACTCAAGATATTTCCCAGGATATGGGCTCAGAATTTTACCCATAACACCATGGACTAAAACATCTGATCGAAACTTGTTTTTTTTCTCTATATAAGTATAGCAATATGGTACACATATTAAAAGTAAAAAACGCTCGTTATTATGTTGTATTTTTTTTTAAAAAGTTACGAATAAAAAGTTATTGACGTTTAAAAAAATGGAGGAAACTTGCACGTGCATGGAGGTTGATGACAGTTTCTTTATTTAAACAAAAAGACACTATTACCCCCAATCTAGTCAAATTAGTCGGAAAAAAATAAAACAGGATTTACATTTTAAGCCCTTTTTTATCTCAACCATTAACTAAAAGATCTAAAGTTTAAAACACTTCTTACACTTCTCACAAAAAACCATTTTTACAAGAATTCCACGTATATCAAGATAATATATACTTAGTTGTATAATTTAGAGTAAATTGCAATTTAACCCTTTTGGTTTGAGGGAACTGACACCCTTATCTCAAATATTTTAAATTTTGATGTTTTACACCCCGTGTTTGCCTGATTACATCGAAGTTCACCCCTCAGCATGTGAAAAGACGTTTTTGCCCTTGATAATAAAAAAATTAGTGTAAAAGACACATTTACACCCTGTGCATTACCTCCGCTGACACATTTACCCCCTGTTTACTTAAACTTTACACTTCCAGTGATATTTCGTTTACCGAAGCAAAACCTGCCACTCAACTTCTCCGGTAACCACCTACTGCTACCATCCCCAACAAATCATCCCACTCCGAATACCGTTAAACATCATAACATATTCACCAAATCAAGCATGAACCTTTTTAGTTTGAAATTCAGTCAGCAAATCTTACCCGTACGAATACACCTTCAATTGTTGCTGCTTCCTCATTTATGTGCCATCAGACATCGTCGGAACAAGCTCGCCAGTTGTGGCGGGAGTCCGAAACCTGACTCCTTTTTATTTTTTATTTAATCTATTCATGTTTTGAATTCTTTCTTTTTAATAAATATAATTCGTTCAAATAAAATTATGAGTATCGCCGGCGAGGATCGAACATTTAATGGTTATTTCTTCTCATTTGAATATAATATGTTCAAAATATAATATGTTTTGAATACTTAGTTAATGTAAATGGAGTAAATTTTAAGCTTCATGTGTTGGTTATCGCCGTAGATGAAATTCTATCACTAGTGACCACCCCACTCCCCTTATAACGAAAAGACAATGTTGAATAAGTTAAATTACCTTGGCGCAAATAAAACACCATGTTGAAATTAGGGGGTGTTTAATATTCTAATCACACTTGAATGGCTTGAAATTCAATTCGATTTGAATTCTTATATGAGTTTTTTGTTATGGGAACAATATATTTATATATATAGGAGTAGGTTCAAGAGTGAACAACTTCTTGAGAGTAAACCGGGTGAACTAATTTTGGCCCTTGAACATTTTTTAGATTAAAAGGGGTAAAATTGACATTAGCCAAGTATTTTTAATTAAAATCTCTCTCTCTCATTTTTAATTATTTCTCCGTTATTTTTTTGTAAGAGATTGAAGGGCTTTAAAATAAATCACGCAATCTAAATCTAATAAATATATCCAGAAAACATTTCCAAACATACATATAATTGTTAATTAATAGTCAAAGAAGAATGTTAGCCCAATTTTGACTACCTGTAAAACATGACAGTAGATTCTATCCTTGTTATCATTTCCATACTCATTTGTAAAAATCAACTAATTAAATATAACGTTATCAAAATAAAGTGTAAGTTAAATAGTAATAGTAATTTGTTTATTTTTCATGTTCGTATAAAATGAAATAAAAATACATAATTGCCAAGAACCAATTCCATCAACTCACTTATATATAGATCACGAAATTCAAAATTTTTTTTGTAACATTATTGGAGATGATAAAAAATATATATATTTGTTTTTAAAAATATAACTTCTTAGTAAATAAAATAAGAATGATAAAATGTTATACAGAAGGATAATCCAATACACAAGTACAATGGGAAATAAACGTAAATGCAAAAATATCGGATGTCACATATATACACATATGCGTATTAGAATTTACATACATGTGACTTGTTTCGTTTTCATTAATTTCATAATTTTTATATGAATCTACTCGTGTACATGCATAATATACTAAATTTTTGTTAATATACACATATGTAACCATTTCTGAATATAATACATAGATGTATAAACGTCTGTACACATGTATATAAACTAACAACTGTGTATATTGTATAAATTGATACTTAGCGAGACTGTACACATGTATCTTGTATAAACTGATAGTTAGCGAGACTGTACACATGCGTATAAACTAACATCTGTATATCTTGTATAAACTGATACTAGCGAGAATGTACACATGTGTATACCCTAACAATTGTGTATCTTGTATAAACGAAAACTAACGAGCTTTTATGGATTTTGATTATATTGTTTAATAAATGCATTTTACAAATGACGAAAATATCGGTTTGTCAATTATTTTAAAGGTAAGTTATAACATTATAATTACAATCTTGTCATTGTTTAAAAATCTAGATGATGTAATCCAATGGCCCAGATTAGTTCACACAGTGTACTCTCAACCTAGTGTTTCACTCTAGAACCCTACCATATATATATATATATATAGGGAGAGGATCATGAGAAAACCAGTTAAATGTGAGAAAAAAAACTCACTCAAATGTTATTATTTTTTTTAATGAAGGAGGGACAAAATTGGAAAAAAATATATAATTTTTCAAACAATTCTATCTTCTTCAAATGTTATTATTTAAAAAAAAATTGCACCATAAGATCACAAATTTTCGTATCTTTTATTCGAGTATATTCAAACATATTTTTTCAGCATAAACAAAAGATTTAACGTGTTTTTTTTTTTGGGGGGGGGGGGGGGGGGGTTAGGTTTTTTTGAGGGTTTAAGTTTAGTGTTTAGTTTTTAGGGTTTTTAGAGGGGGGGGGGGGTGTGGGGGTTGGCGGGTTTAGTTTTTTTTTTTTTTTTTTTTGGGGGGGGGGGGGGGAGGGAGGATTGGGGGGTTTACGTTTTTGGGTGTGGGGGTTCAGGTGGGGGTTGGGGGGTTTAGGTTTTTGTTTGTTGCACATGTGTAGTTATAAATAATATTATTGAAAAAAATACATCTTAAATCTTTTTTATGTCATAAAAATATGCTCGAATATACTCAAATGAAAGATAAAAAAATTTGTGATCTTGTGGCGCCATTTAAAAAAAATGATAACGTATGGAGAGAAATTAGAATTGTTTCAGAATATATATAGTGTGAGGTTCATTGGGTAACACTAAAAAAGTGGGGAACCGGGGGAACACTTTTAAAAAATTTAACTTAACATGTTTAAAAATTATTTTTTAAACATCTTTTTCGACGCTTCTCCTTATATATACTTGTAGAAGCATTTTTAATAAAAAAAAATCAAAAACTAAAAATATTAAAAAAAACAATAAAAAAAAGGCTAAAAAATGTTTTTTTTAGAAAAATTATTTTTTTACTCGACTAGTTTCTCCTTCTTTTTTATAAAGAAAAGAGCTGAAAAGTTTTTAAAAAAAAAATATTTTTAACAGGTTAAGTTAATTCTATAAGATATAACTGTTTTTAAACATTTTTTTTTATATTTTTAGTTTTTGATTTTTTTTTATCAAAAATGTTTCTACTTGTATTAAGAAAAAGCGCCGAAAAAAAATTAGAAAAATATTTTTTTAACATGTTAAGTATAATTTTTAAAAGTGTTCCCCCGTTCCCACTTTTTAGTGTTCCCCAATGAACCCTCCCCTATATATATATATATATATATATATATATAATTCCAATTTTACGCCTCTTTCATTAAAGTCCCCTTCCCTTAGCTTTTAGTGGTTTTGATAGAGTTTTTTTAGTTTTCTCACTAAGATGAGTTTATGCGTATTTGTGTTAATTTTTTTTATAGGGTTTAATTTTTAGAAAAGTTAAGGTTTAGCTTTAGCTTTTAGTTTTTAGCTTTTAGGCATTAATCTTCAGGGTTTAGCTTTTGATGTTTCGTTTTTAGAGTTTAGGGTTTAGTTATTTAGGGTTTCTTTTTTTGAAAAGTAAACTTTATTAAACCAAGCCAACCCTAAACCGGGACAACCAAAACACAAGAGCATTACATAATTACAAATTTACAACAATTTTTTTGAAGTTTAGGGTTTAGTGATTAAGGTTTAGAGTTTATGGTTTTGTAACGATTAGATTTTCTCGCAAAGAAAAGTTTTCTCATGATTTCTCTCTCATATATAAATATATTAGGGTTAGGTTAACGTGCAAATGCCCTTATCGTACATTACGTACGCTACAATCTCAGCCGTCCGATCATCTTCCCGCATTGAAGTCGCATGTTGTTTTTTTGTAACAATTTCGCATGTTGGTTTTTTAACATGCGATTTCATCAAAATTACCACATGCGAAATTGTTACAAAAAAAACAACATGCTATTTCATCAAAATTATCACATGCGAAATTGGTACAATCTGACGGCTGAGATTGAAGCGTACGTAATGTACGATAAGCAATACTGTACAATACTCTTTACCCCTATATATATATATATATATATATATATATATATAGGGGTGGGATTTTGGGAAAATGACTAAAAGTGTGAAAATGGTGAGAACGATTTTGGTGTTGACATGTGGCATTGGTGCTAACA